>CM035845.1:176703994-177903994 GCA_020510985.1 Pholidichthys leucotaenia
TTTACAGATGTGAAAAATGTATTACCAAGATATGAAATAGGTGACTACACTTGAAAGGAAATCGAATATTGAAGGTGTGCTGGGGGAAAAAAGAAAAAGAAAAGTTAAGGTAAGAACCTTTAAAAAAAACATTCCAAATGCAAATGTAAACACACTTTATGTTCACTTTATTCAGACTGTAAAGTGATACGTAAAGGTGGAAGAATATAACACACAAGGTGGCATGATAATGCAAACTTTAGCTTACATTGCAATCAGTCAGACCAGTCAGTTTGAAATACAAATTTTTATGTCTGGGGTTGCATGAAATCGTTTTTTTTTTTAAACTTACATTACAACACCATACATTACCGTACTTAAAAAAACAAAAAAACTATAAAGCCTTAAAATAAGATCTTCAAACAATCCATGTTGTTTAAGACAATAAATTATTGTTTGTGCGGGGCAATGGTTACATACTAGGGGTGTAACGGTACATATACTTGTATTCAAATTTTTCGGTTGTTGAGTGATGAACATGAAGAGTAACTGCCCCGCACCGTACATGTAAACAGTGCATCTTATGGCTGCCCTACTAGTGAATGTCGTGGCTGGCTGTACGGAGAAGCCAGAAATACGTGAATGGACAAAGGTAAGTGAATAAGACGAAAACAGCATCGGATATGCTTTTGGCAGTATGTTGAACTTGTTAACTCATTTGAAACAGCACTACCTGAACATGAATATTCACTGAAGCATGAAAAAAAGAAAAAACCTAGCACAGTACAAACGCAGCGTCTAGGGGCATTTAGACAGCTTCAGATCAAGGCAATATAATAACAAATGCCTTTGGTGTTTTTATAGCAGTGGATCTAAGGCCATATTCAGTTGTTGAGAACACCAGGTTTAAACAAATGCTGGAAGTAACTGAGCCCTGGTATGAAATTTCTTGTTGTGCCCTCTTCAGCCAGAAAATGATACCATCCTTTTAAGAACAAGCTAAATCTGTTAATGTTGCACTTTAGGCCAGTGTTTTTCACGGGTGCCCAGGTAAGATTCTTCTTAATTGTCAAAAAAATTGCAAATAATTTGCTGTTGTTGTGCATGGGTGCCTTCAGAACCTATACACAACAACAACAAATTTGCAATTTTTCTGACCAATAAACAAGTGAAATTAGATAATTAATTTCTCATAGAAACCTGAACATACCAGAACACCCTGGTTGAAATCACTGCTTCAGGCAATAAGGAATAAAAGAATAATTCAAACTTCTATTGTTGCACTTGTCTGTATCATTCATTTCCTAGAAAGAGAATTTGTTTATTTTATTGTATACATTTTTTTTTTTTTTTTAATTGGAGAATTGACTGCTGGCAGTTAGCAGTTGTTTTTTTTTGTTTTGTTTTTTTGGGGGGAGGGGTTGCCAAAGCTGTTCCTGCTGAAAAGATAAGCAGTTTTATGTTTTGCATTTTGTTTCCTTACTGTACCGAAAATGAACTGAACTGTCACCTTAAAACCAAGGTGCATACGGAACCGTGATTTTAGCATACCGTTACACCCCTATTACATACATGCTTGGAGGGCTCCAAATATACAGCGGGGAAAATAAGTACTGAACACATCAACATTTTTCTCATTAAACGTATTTCTGATGGAGCCACGGACCTAAGATTTTCATCAGATATCAGTAACAATGCAAGTAATCAATACATACAATGAAATCAAGACAAACATGTTCACAAAACAAGTTATATTTAATAAAGTGGAATGACAAAGGGAACAAGTATTGAACACATGAAGAAAAAGAGGTGCAAAAAGGCATAGAAAGTCAAAAAAGCAGCTGAAATCCATCAGAATGTAGGAAGTCATCCCATCCCCCATCAGTGCAAATTAATTTCATCTGGTTAAGTTCTGATTGATAGTCTTTACAATGGTCTGTGAATATGAGATTGTCACACCACAGAAGAACTCATGATGGGTAAAACCAAAAAGCTCTCTCTAGACCACTGCAACCTTTTTGCTGTTTTTAAGGACAGTACAAGTTGATGAACATTGATATCAGTCGATGTAAACTTGCCAGATTGTAGCCAGTGGCTAATTTCCATCTATTGCCCATGGATTACAATGTTTTGCAACAAACCTTGTTGTTGCAAAACGTAATGATAGCATTGGCTACAAGTGCATTTCTAAACTGCTGAATGTTCCAGTGAGCACTGTTGGAGTCATCATTCGGAAATGGAAAAAACATAATTTTCCCATAAACTGGCTATGACCCGGAGCTCCTTGCAAGATTTCTGACAGAGGAGTCAAAAGAATTATCAGAAGAGTTAGCCAAGAGCCACAAACCACTCGGGGAGAGCTCCAGAAAGACATGGAGTTAGCAGGTATTGCTGTTTCAAAGAAAACAATAAGTAATGTACTCAACCAACATGGGCTCTATGCCCATTCACCTTACAAGACTCCATTGCTGAAGAAAAGCATGCTGAAGCTTGTTTAAAATTTGCTGCACAACATTTGGGCAAGCCAGTAAAATTTTGGGATCATAGTCTAGTCAGATGAGACCAAAATTGAACTTTTTGGATGTAACAACACACAGCATGTTTGTAGTAGAAATGACACTGCACATCAGTCCAAAACACCATACCAACAGTGAAGTTTGGAGGTGGGAGCATCATGGTGTGCTGGTATTTTTCAGCACATGGTACAGGCAGGTTTTATATAATCAGTGTTAGGAGTAACGCGTTACAAAGTAGCACATTACTGTAATGCCACTGCTTTTTAGTAACTTGCTGTGTAACGAAATTACTGTTTAAAAATTCAGTAATGCGTTACAGTTACTGAAATTTGATCAGATGTGTTACTCATTACGGGTTTTATTAATATGGATAGATATTTTTAGTGCAAATAAATGAATATACAAACTGACCTTACCGTAGCTGAGATGTAGCTGTCAGTCGACGTGACATGTTGCAGAGAGCCAAGTCTTCACCACTGAGCGGAGGAAGAGATGAAGTTACATTGGTTTGGTGGAAATAGATTGTTTTTCCTTTGTTGTGATTAAGGACAAAAGCATATTGGTAGATTGGAAGCTAAGTGTCGGTTGAGACCTACTGCAATCTTCAGAAGCACCTGAAAACAGCAATAAAGCTCCAACAAAGCTCATGCTAAGTAATGGCTAGCTATGCTAACAACACCGGGTTAGTGGATCTACGCTATCTGAACAGCCACAGCTGAATGTAAAGTGGAAATACTCTTGTCTCAACAGCTATGGCTGGATTTTAAGCACAGGTGTGCATCTGGACACTCCGTGTGATCCAGCAAGAATTAAACCTGATTGCCAGATATGTTGTAAAAGACTGACGATGTGATAACAGTAACTTTCCATCAGACAGCTGAGAATGTGATCCACTGAAGTTAAAACACATTTACTTGCTACCTGGATAAAGATTATTCAAAAATGGATTTTGATCTCCAAAAGGAATTTGAGTTACTGGATCATGTCTCTATCACAGTTGACATGTGGTTTCTGGACACTCCATACCCTTGCCACTCCATCCCAAGTCACTCCATACCTAAATCACAATGTACCCTAGACATTCCATTCCTGCTTCTGTACCTGTGTAATTAAATACTTACCAAACTAAAATGTTATTGTGGTTTATTTTTAATATCAAAATGTGATTACGAGCTTATCAATAGCTTCAAAACAGAAGCTGAAACTAAGGCTAATGTCAAACTCTCAAAAATGTCATGGCAATCAGCAGCATGAGTAGCAGCTGACGACAAGATACAAATGGAGGGATGTTTTGCCTGTCATTTATCGGATTTTTTTAAGTTCAAGGAGGCAAAAGAAATTTTTCATATGAAAATGTATTTATTAAAAAAATCACTAAGATTCTATGAGTGTCAACATTTAAACAAACAATATAAACAACAGCAAATAAAATCTGCTTGCATGCAACACAAAGATCAGCCATGATACGGCAAATCAATCTAGTAATTGGCTGGGGTTTGGCTAATTAAAATCAACTGCTACTCTTATGCCACTTATTGCCATGACATTTTTGAGAGTTTGACAGTAGCCTTAATTTCAGCTACTGTTTTGAATCACATTTTGATAAGCTAGTAATCACATTTTGATATCAAAAATAAACCACAACTGTCATGGGGTGGTCCTCGCGGACCACTAATGAGATGCTATAGACAGCCATAGAGTTTGCATATTTATTAAGGAAAGAAGAATGATACAAAATAATGAGCCTTGTGGGGCAAAACACAAATAAAGACTATGGCTAAGACACAATGACGATATACTGATGACAAGGAATAAGTTACTGCGAACATGGAGGATCGAGAGGGTGGCTGGAGCCAGGGAATAGGGACTCCAGCCAAACGGTGGGGAGACCAGCGTTATGCATGTGTGGTCGCAGCCCCGGGTAACCAAAGCTGCTCCCTTAAATAGGGCTAGAGGATTAATCAGCTGATGAGGACATCATCAGCTGAATGTAATCCAGCTATCACAGAGGAGCTCAGCTCTGACAGCCGGAAGCCCCTCCGAGACGCTATCAGAATAAAAGCTTGGAGGACCACAAGGAACTAACACAGAACGGGAGGAAAATACTGCATGACCCGAGCACGGACAATATCAACGCTCAGATCATGACAACAACAACATTTTGGTTTGGTAAGTATTTAACTAAGCAGCGCGGAGGCGGAGTGGTTAGCATAGCGGCAGCACAGCAACTCACCCTTGGCCGGGGGATCCTGGGTTTGATCCCAGCCCCTGACCAACAGTGATCTGTGTGGAGTTTGCATGTTAAGATAAGATAAGCCTTTATTAGTCCCACAACGGGGAAATTCCAGGATTGCAACAGCACAGGGATAGCAACACTCAGTGCAACAATCAGAAGGCAAGAAAAAAAAAAACAAAAAAAAAAAACAAGCAAGCAGGAGCAGCTAATATACATATGTACATATTACTATAAAATATATACTGTATATACACACACACACACAGACACACAGTGCAGAGCATTGTAGCTGGATGGAATAAATATATGAATATATGAATATATGAACACACAGTGCAGAGCATTGTAGCTAGATGGAATAAATATGTAAATATATAAACACCCACAGTACGGAGCATTGCAGCTAGGTGGAATAAATATGCAAGTATATAAACACACACAGTGCGGAGCAATGTAGCTAGATGGAATAATATGTAGATATATAAAAACACAGTGCGGAGCATTGTAGCCAGATGGAACAAATATATAGATATATAAATACAAACACACCCAGTGCTGAGCATTGTAGCTAGATGGAATAAATATGTAAACATATAAACACACACAGTGCAGAGCACCGTTGCTAGGTGGGATGAAACAGCACAACCGTCCACTTAGTTATCCTACATGGTATGATTATGTGCCCATACATATTCTCACCCTCCATAGCAACCGGTATGTTCCTAGTTGTATGCCGGAGAGGACCATAGTGTAAGTCTATTGCATCTATTGCATGTTATCCCCATGTCTGCGTGGGTTTACTCTGGGATTTCTCTGGTTTCCTCCCACATGCCAAAAACATGCAAGCTAGGTTAACTGGCATCAAACTGGGGATTCTAAATTATCCTTAGGTATGACTGTGAGAGTGAATGGTTGTCTGTCTCTCTGTGTTGGCCCTGTGATGGACTGGCGATCTGTACAGGGTGTACCCTGCCTCTCGCCCAAAGATGCTGGGATAGGCTCCAGCCGCCCCCCCCCCCCCCCCCCCCCCCCCCGTGACCCGAAAAGGATTAAGCGGAAGAAGATGGATGGAAGTATTTAATTACACAGGTACGGAAGCAGGTACGGAATGTCTAGGGTATGGTGTGGTTTGGGGACGGATTGATTTGGGATAGAGTGGCAAGGGTACAGAGTGACCTTATACCGTAGGTAATGGACACTTTCTTTGGATCACTGCACATCGGATTAAACCCATATCATAAAGGTAAGACAAATTTGGACAGCTTTATTCAATGTTGCCAACTCTCACTCCAAAATGAGGAAATTACTGGCAATATCATGTTGATTTTCTTCAGATTTTTGCCACAATAAGAGCTCTCAAAGTAGGATTAACCAGACTAAACATGTTTTCAACCTGCCATTAATAAGCTTGTAATGTAATCCAATAATTATAATTATTAATAATTAAATTATCTTGCTGTGTGCAAGATGATTGAAGTATGTATTCAAAAGGAACGTGAAAGTTACTTTTCCAAGTAACTACTGTAGTTACTTTAATGTTGCAGTAATTGGTAAAGCAACTCAATTACTTTTGAAAAGAAGTAACTAGTAACTGTAATTAGTTACTATTTTTTTTAGTAACTTGCCCAACACTGCATGTAATTGAAGGAAAAATGAGTGGACAAATGTACAGAGACATCCTTGATAAGAATCTATTGCCATCTGCCAAGATGAGGAGGTGAAATGAAAGTAGACATTTCAGCAAGACAATGATCCCAAACACACAGCCAAGGAAACTCTCAACTTGCTCCAGAGAAGGAGAATAAAACTCTAAAATGGCCCAGTCAGTCACCAGGCCTGAATCCAACTGAAAATCTATGGAATGAACTGAAGATCAGAGTTCATAGAAGACACCCACCGAACCAATGGGCTAAAATCACTCCTGAGCAATGTCTGCGCCTAGTTTCGCCATACAGGAGGCATCTGGAAGCCGTTATTGCCTTTGTTGGCAACGGCTTCCAGATGCCTCCTGTATGGCCACCTGCTAAGGGTGGCCCAACCTAATAACTGGTTGGGCCACCCTTAGCAGCACCAACTGCAATCAAGTGTTTGCCATAACTAGCAATGAGTCTTTTACAGTTCTGTGGAGGAATTCTGGCCCACTCATCATTGCAGAATTGTTGTAATTCGGCCACATTGATGGGTTTTCGAGCACGAGCCGCCTTTTTTAGGTCATGCCACAGCATCTCAATCAAAAAAATAATAATTATGATAAGAACATGGTAGTAAATAGAATGAATAACTTTTTTGTAAATGTTGGACCAGAGCTGGCAGCAAAAATTCCAAACCAAAGAAGAGACACCGTGAGTGAAACACTGATTGGAAATAACCCTCGGTCAATCTTTCTCTCAGCGGTGGATGAACTAGAGTTAAAATCTGTTGTTGAAAAGTGTAAAAATAAATTATCTACTGATTGTGATGGTATTGATATGGCACTAGTAAAAAGAACTGTTGATGGCATATTAAAACCATTTACATATATTTGTAATCTATCATTTCAAACTGGCTCATTCCCACAGAAAATGAAAATAGCAAAAGTAATCCCATTATTCAAGCAAGGAAATAAACACCACTACACAAACTACAGACCAGTATTACTTCTCCCACAGTTTTAAAAGATTCTGGAAAAATGTTTCAACAACAGATTAGAGGACTTTTTAAATAAACACGATGTGCTTAATCAGAATCAATATGGATTTAGACCAAAGAGTACAACATCGTTGGCGATAATGGAAGCAACAGAGGAAATAATAAATGCATTAGATCAAGGAAAATATGCAATTGGTGTATTTATAGATTTTAGAAAAGCATTTGATACAATGAATCATTCAGTTCTTCTTGATAAACTGCAAATGTATGGTATTAGGGGAATGGCTCTGAATTGGGTTACAAGTTATTTATCTGAGAGACAACAGTTTGTGAAGATGGGAGAATATCTGTCTGGGTGTTTGGGAATTACCTGTGGGGTCCCCCAGGGGTCAGTATTGGGCCCCAAATTATTTAACATATACAGTATATTCCAAGTTAAGATAAGATAAGATAAGATAAGCCTTTATTAGTCCCACAATGGGGAAATTCCAGGATTGCAACAGCACAGGGAAAGCAACACTCAGAGCAACAATCAGAAGGCAAGAGAAAAAACAAGAGCAGCAAGTATACATATATATATATATATATATATATATATATATATATATATATATATATATATATATATATATATATATATATATATATATATATATATATATATGTATATATATATATACACACAGTGCGGAGTATTGTAGCTAGATGGAATAGATATATAAATATATAAACACAGTGCAGAGCATTGTAGCTGGATGGAATGAATATATTCAATTCAATTCAATTCAATTCTATTTATATAGCGCCATTTCACAACAACAGTCATCTCATAGCACTATCAACTGTAGGGGGGAACCCCCACAGTTGCAGAAAGACCCCAGCAATCAGGTGATCCCCTGTGAGCAAGCACTTGGCGACGGTGGAGAGGAAAAACTCCCTTTTAACAGGAAGAAACCTCCAGCAGAACCAGGCTCAGGGAGGGGCAGTCATCTGCTGCGACTGGCTGGGGGGTGAGGGGACAGAGAAGATGAAAAGAACAGACATGTAGAGAGCAAACAGCACGATGGGGACTCAATCTATGGGAGAGAACAAACAAATGTTAATGACCAGCAAAAAAAAATATTTCATAGAGAGTGAGGAAAGGAGTGAGGCCCAGTGCATTACTGGAGGTCCCCCGGCTGACTAAACCTATTAGCAGCATAACTAAGGGAGGGTTCAGAAACACATGATCCCTCCCTAATTGTAGGCTATATCAAAAAGGTAGGTTTTAACCCTAATCTTAAAAACAGAGATCGAGTCTGACTCCCGAATCCAGATTGGCAGCTGATTCCACAGGAGAGGAGCTTGATAACTGAAGGCTCTGCCTCCCATTGTACTTTTGGAGATTCTAGGTATTACAAGTAGTCCTGCATTTTGGGAGCGTAGTGCTCTGTTAGGATAATACGGTAGTATCAGATCTTTTAAATAAAAAGGAGCCTGATTGTTTAGAGCTTTGTAAGTAAGAAGAAGGATTTTAAACTTAATTCTAAACTCTATGGGAAGCCAGTGAAGGGAGGCCAGAACCGGAGAGATATGATCTCTCTTTCTAGTACCTGTTAAAACTCTTGCTGCAGCATTTTGGATCAGCTGAAGACTTTTTAAAGATGTTTTAGGACAACCTGATAATAAAGAATTACAATAATCTAATCTCGAGCGAACAAAAGCATGGATCAGTTTCTCAGCATCACTCTGAGACAAGATGCTCCTAATCTTGGCAATATTACGCAAATGATAGAAGGCAGTCTTAGAAACAAATTTAATATGTGAATTGAAGGACAAATCCTGATCAAAAATAACTTCAAGGTTCCTCACAGAGCTATTAAGAGAAAGAGTAACTGCATCCAAACTGAAAGTTTGATTTGGAAAGGAATTTCTAAGGTTTTTTGGACCAACAAGAATGACTTCAGTCTTATCTGAATTTAATAGCAGGAAATTACAAGTCATCCAAGCTTTGATTTCCTTAAGACAGGCTTCTAACTTGGCTAATTGATTACTATCATCTGGCTTCATTGACAGGTATAATTGTGTGTCATCTGCAAAACAATGAAAATGTATACAGTGCTTTCTAATAATGTTGCCTAACGGAAGCATATATAAACTAAAAAGAGTAGGGCCTAGCACAGATCCCTGTGGAACTCCATGACTAAGCTTTGAGTTGAAAGAAGACTCATTATTTACATGAACAAACTGGAACCTATCAGATAAATAAGATCTAAACCACTGCAACGAAGTTCCATTAAGTCCAACATAGTGTTCTAATCTATCAAGTAGAATATTATGATCGATAGTATCAAAAGCTGCACTAAGGTCTAAAAGGACAAGTACAGAAACTAGTCCATTATCAGATGCAATGAGGAGGTCGTTAGTGACCTTCGCTAAGGCTGTTTCAGTACTATGATGGATTCTAAACCCAGATTGAAACTCTTCAAGTAAACCATTTCCCTGCAGGTGGTCGAATAATTGCGTAGCAACAACTCTTTCTAAGATTTTTGAAATGAAAGGGAGATTAGAGATTGGTCTATAGTTAGCTAAAGCTCCTGGATCTAGCGTTGGCTTTTTGAGTAAGGGTTTAATTACAGCTGTTTTAAAAGCCTGCGGTACATGGCCTAAAGTTAATGAAGAATTGATTATATGAAGAATAAAGCTACCAATAAGTGGGAAGACTTCTTTAAATAACCTAGTAGGAATAGGGTCTAAAAGACAAGTTGAAGGTTTGGATGAGGAAACTATTTTGTCTAACTCACAAAGGTCGATTGGAGTAAACTCATCAAGACAGACATCAAAAGAAGGAGTTGTAGTAGTTACAGTATTTAAGTTAACTGTGGGAAGAATCTGATTGATTTTATCTCTGATGGATGAAATTTTATTATTGAAAAAGTTCATAAAGTCCTGACTAGTAAGCTCTAAGGGAATGCTAGGATTGACAGAGTCCTGACTCTTTGTCAACCTGGCTACAGTACTGAAAAGAAACCTGGGATTATTCTTGTTCTCTTCTATTAATGCAGAGTAATAACTTGTTCTAGCTTTTCTAAGAGATTTTTTATAAATTAAAAGATGATTTCTCCAAGCTAAATAGATTTCATCTAAATTAGTAGAGCGCCATTTTCTTTCTAATTGACGAGTCTTCTGTTTTAAGCTACGAGTTTCTGTGTTGAACTAAGGAGTTAGAAATCTCTGATTAGACTTTTTCTTTTTTAAGGGGGCCACCAAGTCTAGAGCCTGATGCAGAGAAGCTGAAACACCATCCACCATGTTATCAATTACAGAAGGAGCAAGCTGTCTATAGCTTATTTCCGTTGTGTTGACACATGGCATAGAGGAAACAATCTGCATAAATTTGGAAACAGCATCATCTGAGAGGCATCTACTGTAATAATATTTTTCTTTAGGAGCCAAATAGTCAGAAATGGTAAAATCAAAGGTTAACAGACAATGGTCTGACAGTACAGGGTTATGAGGAGACACTACAAGATTTTCTATTTCTATGCCATATGTCAGAACAAGGTCCAATGTATGGTGGAGGTAATGAGTAGAATTTCCTACTTTCTGAGAAAACCCAATCGAGTCTAATATTGAATTAAATGCCACATTAAGGCAGTCACTATCTACATCCACATGTATATTAAAGTCCCCTACTATAATTATTCTATCAGATTTCAGCACTAAATCAGCTAAGAAATCAGCAAATTCGGATAAAAATTCTGAGTAGGTTGATGGGGGACGATAAACTATGGCAAATAAAATTGGGTTTAACCTAAAATTGCTAAAGTGCCCAATACTAAGGACCAGGCCCTCAAAGGAATTATAACATGTTTTTTGCTTTACATTAACTAGTAATTTGGAATGGTAAATTGTTGCTACTCCTCCTCCACGACCAGAACTTCTGGGATTTTGACAGTTTAAATAACCAGAGGGAGTTGATTCATTTAAACCAACATAATCCTCTTGCCCTAACCAAGTCTCTGTAAGGGAAATTAAATCAATCTGATGATCAATTAACAGATCATGGACTAACAGAGACTTGGGAGTTAGAGACCTAATATTTAGTAAACCACATTTAATTTTTAAATTATGAGGAGGAACAGAGGCCAAATCATTCAATTTAGAGGCTTTATGTTTAATTTGAGTTTTAACAATGTTTTGCTTTATCACTTTGGGATGCTTATGCATTATATTTTTATTGACTTTGGAGGGAGCAGACAACGATTCTCTGATGGGGAAGACAGGGGCTAAGCTGAGGGGTGGCGGATGAAGAGGAGCTGCAGAGAGGCATGTAAGACTGCGACTCTGCTTCCTGGTCCCAACTCTGAGTAGTCATGGTTTTGGAAATTTGGATAAAAAAGATGCCAGATTGTTAGATAAATGAGAAGCACCATCCAAAGTGGGATGAATGCTGTCTCGTCTCATAAGACCAGGTTTTCCCCAAAAAGAGCTCCAATTGTCAATGTAGCCCACGTCATTTTTAGGACACCACACAGACAGCCAGCGGTTCAAGGATGACGAGCGACTAAACATGTCATCACTGGTCAGATTGGGGAGGGGCCCAGAGAATACTACAGTGGCAGACATCGTTTTTGCAAAGTCACACACCGATTCTACATCAAGTTTGGTGACTTCTGACTGCCGGAGACGGATGTCATTAATGCCGGCGTGAATAACAATTGTGGAGTATTTACAGTTACTTTTAGCCAGCATTTTCAGATTTGACTCGATGTCGCCTGCTCTGGCCCCAGGAATGCATTTGACTATGACCGCTGGAGTCTCTAGGTTCACGTTTCTGACTACAGAGTCGCCAATGATCAGAGTTTTTTCCTCAGCGGGTGTGTCGCTGAGCGGGGAAAAACGATTAGAAATGTGAACAGGTTGGTGGTGAACCGGGGCTTTGCGACTAGGCTTCCTTCTCACCGTCACCCACCCAGTCTCCTCGCTGCTGAGGAGAGCCGGGGAACCGGTGACAGGGGGGCCTAAGCTAGCTAGCTCCGCTGCAGCTAATGGGCGTCCGTCGAGATTAACTGGCGCAGACGGTGTTTCAATGCAGCGGAGCCGGGATTCCAAATCAGACAACCTCGCCTCGAGCGCCTCAAAAACACAACATTTATTACATTTACCGTTATCGCTAAAAGAGGCAGAGGTGTAGCTAAACATCTGACAGAGAGAGCACACCAGAGGAGAGGAAAGAGAGCTAGTAGCCATAGCTAATAGCTGGAGAGCAATCACACAGGCAGACAGCAAAACAGGAAGTGACGATACGTTACGTTACCACAAGGAAGTGACGATCCTCCAGCACTGACACCAATCACAGATGGGTTATCACAGATGGGTTTATATATGAGTATATAAACACAGTGCGGAGTATTTTAGCTAGATGGAATGGATATGTGAATATATAAACACACAGTGCGGAGCATTGTAGCTATATGGAATAAATATGTAGATATATAAACACACACAGTGCGGAGCATTGTAGCTAGATGGAATAATATGTAGATATATAAACACACAGTGCGGAGCATTGTAGCTAGATGGAATAGATATATGAATATATAAACACAGTGCGGAGCATTGTAGCTAGATGGAATAAATATGTAGATATATAAACACACAGTGCAGAGCATTGTAGCTAGATGGAATAAATATGTAGATATATAAACACACACAGTGCGGAGCATTGTAGCTAGATGGAATAAATATGTTGTGGGACACATATGTGGGTTTCATAGGCTTCATATGTATATTACTGTTGCTTCACGTCTCAGAATGAACAATAGGACTGAGTCTCTTAGAGATAACAGGAGGATGCGAAATGTGATTTTTGTTATGCAAAGAGATGGCCTTTTTTTTTTTTTTTTTTTGTTACTTATTTGTACCCGTAGGTAGACTTGGTGTGCAGTCTGGTGACAAGCCACCGGCTGCTGGTCGCTGCGTGCGCGAGCGCCCTAAACCTACATGTTTTGGTATGCGGGAGGAAACCGGAGAAATCCCGGAGTAAACCCGCGCAACACGGGGAGAACATGCAAACTCCACACAGCTCACTGTTGGTCGGGGGCTGGGATCGAACCCACGATCTCATGATCCCCGCGGTCCCCCGGCCGAGGGTAAAACTGTGCTGTCACAGTGCTAAACCACTGCGCCACCGTGGCCTTGAGGGATTTCCTGACCACCAGTGGCTTTAGGTGGAGGGCAGAAGACCTGGAGGAAGATGTATTGTGTCTTGGGATTAAAAGACAATGTGACTCTGTGTTTTGATGTCCTGGGGTATAAAAAGGACAGATGTGGGGGATGCTTTCTCTTTTTCTGTTTGGAGCATGTTGGAGATACCTGAATAAACCTGATTTGAGAAATAAACTCAGCCTCATCCTTTCACGCTCTCCACACTGGTGACCTTAAGACATATCATGAGCGGAAGAAATTCCTCCGAGCCGGACTCGCCAGGAACCAGCCAGGCGAACGCAGTCTCAGTCAAGCTACCAGACTTCTGGCAGGACAACCCGTGCTCCTGGTTCCACTTGGCCGAAGCTCAGTTCGCTCTCCGGGGAATAACGGCAGATGACACGAAATTCTACCACGTTATTGCCAAGCTCGACAACCGCACGGCTCGACATGTGCAGAGCCTGGTGGAGCACCCACCGGCCGACGACAAATACGGCGGGTTGAAGGCTGCGCTCATACAGCGTTTCACTCCCTCAGTCCAGGAGAGAGCGGAGAGACTCCTGGCCCTGAACGACTTGGGAGATAGCACACCCGTCGACCTGATGGAGGACATGCTGAGGCTGAGAGGCTCAGACGACGACGACTTCCTTTTCACCCACATTTTCCTGAGAACCCTACCGTCAGAGACGAGAGCGACCCTGGCCGGTTCACAGTTGTTGGCCCAGCGGGACTTCCGCGCGCTGGCACAGGAGGCACAGCAGATTCTCAACGCCAGCAGACAGCGCGCGGCCACTGCAGCAGCGACAGGACTCGGCGCGATGGCCGGGGATGGCAGGGGGCCATAGGCGGCGACAGCAGACCCACCGACGACGGCGGCGGTGAAGGCCAAACATCGCGGAGGAGACGACCTCTGTTTCTACCATCGCCGCTTTGCAGAGAGGGCACGCAGGTGTACACCACCGTGCCAGTTCAAGAGCTCGGGAAACGCCAGAGCCGGGGGTCGGTAGCAGCCGCGGCCCTCGGGGAACAGAACAAGCTGCTCTACTTGACGGACGCGCGTTCGGGGAAGCAATTCCTCGTGGACACAGGCTCCCAAGTGAGTTTCATCATGCCAACCTATGCTGACCGGCTGGCAGGCCCCGGGAGTCACGGAGCATCAGCAGCGAACGGCTCGAGGATTAAGACCTTCGGTGAGAGGACTCTGCTTCTGTCCCTACACGGCCGTACATTTGAGTGGACTTTTGTTATAGCTGCGGTGAGTTTCAACATGTTAGGGGCTGATTTTCTGTGCTCACATGGTTTGTTGGTTGATCTTGCTAATAGGCGCCTGGTTAATGCACTTTCTTTTTACTCTATTCCCTGTGTAGCCCGAGTGACCCCGCCCACAGCACAAGCCAACATTGCAACGGCAAGCGGTAAGTTCCACACACTCCTCACCCAGTTTCCAGCACTCACGGTTCCCACATTTTCAGCGGCCGTCACTAAACATGGGGTGGAACATTTTATTACTACCACCGGTCCTCCCATTTTTGCAAAAGCTCGGTGCTTGGACGCAGCTAAACTGACCATAGCGCGCGAGAAGTTCGCCAACCTCGAAAAGTTGGGCATCATTAGGCGTTCGAAGAGCCCATGGGCTTCCCCGCTTCACATGGTCCCTAAAGCTGACGGTTCGTGGTGACCTTGCGGTGATTTCCGCAGGTTGAACAACGCTATAGCGCACGACCACTACCCAATCCCGCATATCCAAGATTTTTCCGTCCATTTAGCGGGGGCGCGGGTTTTTTCCAAAATAGACTTGGTTCGCGGGTACCACCAAGTCCCAGTGCGTGCTGAGGATGCACCCAAAACAGCGGTAATAACTCCGTTTGGCCTGTTCGAGTTTTTGCGCATGCCGTTTGGGCTTAAAGGTGCCGCGCAGACGTTCCAACGCATGATGGACGCGGTGTTGCGCGATCTCCCCTTCGTGTTCGTCTACCTGGATGACATTTTGGTAGCCAGCGCGTCCGAAGACGAACACGAAAATCACCTCACGGCAGTTTTCCGGAGGTTGAGAGAGCACGGGTTAATAATCAACCCAGCGAAGTGTCAGTTTGGGGTGACACAGATTGACTTTTTGGGGCACTGCGTCTCTCCAGAAGGAACGGTTCCTCTGCCGGACAAAGTGCGTGCAGTAACAAATTTTCCCCAGCCACAAACGGTCAAAGCATTACAGGAGTTTTTGGGAATGATGAATTTTTATAACTGTTTCCTCCCCTGCGCAGCGCAGCTCATGCAACCACTGTATGCTGCGCTTAAAAAGCAAAAACCCACAAATAAAATCGAATGGTCTCGGGAGCGGGAGCGCGCATTCTCGGAGGTCAAAACAGCCCTGGCAAACGCTGCATTGTTAGCACACCCAGACCCAACGGCCCGCATAGTGCTCACTACTGACGCGTTGGATGTAGCCATAGGGGCGGTCGGCGAGCAGCAGGTTGCCGGGGCTTGGCAGCCGCTCGCTTTTTTTAGCAGGACTTTGCGCGATACCGAGCGAAAATACAGCGCGTTTGACAGGGAGTTGTTAGCGCTCCACTTGGCCATTCACCACTTCCAGTTCTGGCTGGAAGGACGCCGTTTCACTGCGTTTGTCGACCACAAGCCGCTGACTTTCGCGATGGCCAAGGTTTCAGAACCGTGGTCAGGCCGGCAGCAGAGGCAACTGGCTGCAATCTCTGAGTTTACTATCGATATTCAACACGTAGCGGGTAAACTAAATGTAGTGGCAGACTGTCTCTCGTGCGCCGTAACTACTCCAGTCCACGTAAAGGTAGATTATGCAGCCATGGCCGCGGAGCAGGCTAGCAGCGCGGAAGTGCGCGCGGCCCCAGTCCGCGTAGGGATAGACTATGCAGCCATGGCCGCGGATCAGGTTAGCGACGCGGATGTGTGCGCGCTCCAGTCTGGACCAACAGGGTTAAGGCTGGAGAACAGGGTGCTGCAAGGTGGTATGCCCCCCCTAATCTGCGATGTCTCCACGGGACAACCGCGTCCGGTGGTGCCGACCGCGTGGCGCTGCCGCGTTTTTGACTCGATTCATTCTCTGGCGCACCCGGGGGTGCGCGCATCGGTCAAAATGGTAGGAGAGAAATTTGTATGGCCGAGCCTGCGCAAGCAAGTTAAGGAGTGGGCAGCTGCCTGCATGGCTTGCCACCGAGCCAAAATACACAAACACACTAGAGCTCCCTTGGAGCCGTTTCACATCCCGGCTAAGAGGTTCGATCATGTGCATGTCGACCTCGTAGGCCCCCTCCCGCCGTCACAAGGGTGCACACACCTTTTGACAATGGTGGACCGCACCACGCGTTGGCCTGAAGTGGTCCCACTGGCATCAACCACAGCCGAGTAGGTGGCGCGCACGTTTTTAACGGCACTGGTAGCGCGTTTTGGAGTTCCGTCGGACATTACGTCCGACAGAGGTCCTCAATTTGTTTCCAAGCTTTGGTCAGCGATGGCCCGCAGCCTGGGGGTAACGATCCACTGCACTACCGCGTACAACCCGCAGGCTAATGGTTTATGCAAACGTTTCCATAGGTCATTGAAAGCGGCCCTCAGAGCGTCGCTTACGGATGCAAATTGGGTGGACAGGCTTCCATGGGTTTTATTGGGGTTGCGTTCTGCACCTAAAGAGGATTTAAAAGCCTCCCCAGCTGAGTTAGTTTTTGCGCAGCCACTCCGGCTGCCCGGGGAGTTTCTCCCAGATAATCCTGCTCCAGAGTGCTCCCCTGCTCAGCGGTTGCAAAGCGACACGGGATCGAGCACGCTTCCTGGCCCCGTTCATTACAGTTTTCCGCGCGTTTTTGTGCCTAAGGCTTTAAAAAATGCGGAGTTTGTTTTTGTCAGACACGATGCCCATCGCCCAACCTTGCGACCACCTTATGATGGCCCATTTAGAGTGCTGGAAACAGGAGATAAGCACTTTTTGCTAGATTTGGGGGGCAGAAAGGAAATGATTGGCATAAACAGGCTCAAACCCGCTTTTGTGATGACTGACGAAGCTGTGCAGTTGGCGAGGGCTCCTCGGCACGGCAGACCCCCTAGGGAGCTTTCCCCAGAGCTCCCACAGGGATTGACTAACAGTTCTCACCCCCAGACAGCAGCTCCACAGCAGGATGGCGCCGCAAAGCCCGCTTGCAGCAAGTTCGGTAGAAGATTGAAGCCCAAACAGCACGTGGACTGATGTTTGTGATTTTATCATGATATGCAGACTGTGTTATATTGTTCCATCTTAGACGTTTGGGGGGGGGGGGGTCATGTTGGACACATATGTGGGTTTCATAGGCTTCATATGTATATTACTGTTGCTTCACGTCTCAGAATGAACAATAGAACTGAGTCTCCTAGAGATAACAGGAGGATGCGAAATGTGATCTTTGTTATGCAAAGAGATGGCCTTGAGGGATTTCCTGACCACCAGTGGCTTTAGATGGAGGGGAGAAGACCTGGAGGAAGATGTATTGTGTCTTGGTATTAAAAGACAATGCGACTCTGTGCTTTGATGTCCTGGGGTATAAAAAGGACAGATGTGGGGGGATGTTTTCTCTTTTTCTGTTTGGAGCATGTTGGAGATACGTGAATAAACCTGATTTGAGAAATAAACTCAGCCTCATCCTTTCACGCTCTCTAACTAACTAACCTGCACTTATATAGCGCTTTTCTAGTCACAAAGACCACTCAAAGCGCTTTCACTAGTACTAACCCTCTATTCTAAGGGCCTATAGTAAACATATCTAGGGACAATTTAGAACAGCCAATTAACCTAACATGCATGTCTTTGGATTGTGGGAGGAAACCGGAGCCCCTGGAGTAAACCCACGCAGCACAGGGAGAACATGCAAACTCCACATAGAAAGGTTCCAACCCCTGCCAGCCTGGGGATTTGAACCAGGAACCTTCTAGCTGTAAGGCAACAGTGCTAACCACTGCACCACAGTGCTGCCCTCTCCACAATGTAAATATATAAGAACACACAGTGTGGAGCATTGTTGCTAGATAGAGTAAATATATAAATATATATATATATATAAACACACACAGTGCGGAGCATTGTAGCTAGATGGAATGAAACAGCACAACCGTCTACTTAGTTATCCTACATGGTATGATTATGTAACCATACATATTCTCACCCTCCATAGTGACCGGTATTTTCCTAGTTGTATACTGGAGGGGACCATTTGTGTAAGTCTACTGCGTCTTTTGCATTCAAAACTATTAGGTTGTCACGTCTTTTTGCTATCTCTGCGAGCAGCCCTGCTTAGGTTGTACAGTCTGACAGCCGTAGGTAGGAAGGACCTGCGAAACCTCTCGGTTGTGCTCCTAGGATGATGTAGTCTGCTGCTAAATGAGCTCCTCAGTGCATTCAGTATGTCCTGCATAGGGTGGAACTCGGACTCCAGCAGAGATGACAGTTTAGCCACCATCCTTCTTTCTCCTATCTCTTCCACTGGGTCAAGGCGCTTCCCCAGGACAGAGCTAGCTTTCTTGATCAGTTTGTTCAGTCTCTTCCTATCGGCTGCTGTAATGCCACTGCCCCAGCAGACCACTCCAAAAGTGATGGCTGATGCCACCACCGTGTCATAGAATGTCTTCAGCAGCGCCCCTTGTACACCAAAAGACCTAAGTCTCCTCAGTAGGAACAGCCTGCACTGTCCCTTCTTGAAGAGTGCATCAGTATTGTGTGACCAGTCTAGTTTATTGTTCAGATGAACACCCAGGTACTTATAGGATGTCACCATCTCGATGTCTGTTCCCTGTATATTTACTGGTGCTGTGAGGGGTTGTCCTTGCCTGCGGCAGTCCATCACCAGCTCCTTAGTTTTCCTCGCGTTGATCTGGAGGCAGTTCCGATGGCACCAGTCCACGAAGTCCTGGATAAGCCCTCTGTACTCAGCTTCATCTCCATTGGAGATGAGGCCAACGATCACAGAGTCATCAGAGAACTTCTGTAGGTGGCAGTGTGTTGTGTTGTGTGAGAAGTCCGCAGTATAAAGGGTGAACAGGAAGGGAGCCAAAACCGTTCCCTGGGGGGCCCCCGTGCTACCGTTGATCGTGTCGGACACACAGTCCCGGGTTCTCACAAACTGAGGCCGGTTTGTGAGGTAGTCCAGGATCCATGATGACAGGTGCTGGTCCACCCCTGCGCACAGCAGCTTGTCCTTCAGGATCATCGGTTGGATGGTGTTGAAAGCACTGGAGAAGTCAAAGAACATGATCCTCACCGCATTCCCGGGCTTCTCCAGGTGGGACAGAGAACGGTGAAGGAGGAACATCACCGCATCCTCCACCCCAATGCCATGCTGGTAGGCGAACTGGAGTGGATCCATTGCTGGTTCCACCAGGGGGCGGAGGTGAGCAAGGAACAGTCTCTCCAGGGTCTTCATCATGTGGGACGTCAAGGCCACTGGTCTGTAACTGTTCAGGTCTTTCGGGTGGGAAGTGTTTGGTACAGGTACCACACAAGATGTTTTCCACAGCTGTGGTACCCTCCCCAGCTTCAAGCTCAGATTGAAGATGTACTCCACAATCCCACACAGCTGGTCTGCACAGGACTTGAGGAGCTTTGCGCTGATGCCGTCCGGTCCCGACGCCTTCCTCGCCTTGATCTTCCTCAGCTCCGTCCTCACCTGGGTCTTAGTGAGGGTCAGGTTGGGGGGCTGTGTGTTGGGAGTGGGGGGGGGGTGTTGGTGGAGTGGGGAGTGGGCAGCAGGACTTGATGTCTTTAGAGGCAGCAGTGGTTGTTGTGCAGTCAGGGGGGAGGGCGGTTGGTCAAACCTATTGAAAAACAGATTCAGATTGTTCGCCCACTCCCTGCCCCCCGTGGCCTGGGGGGAGGTATTCTGGAGCCCAGAGATGGTTTTAAGGTTTCTCCAGACCCCGCTGATGTTGCTCTGTTGCAGCTTGTCCTCCATCTTCTTCCTGAAGCTGTCCTTGCCTTCTCTGATCTTTCTCCTCAGCTCCCTCTGTATGGACTTCAGCATCTCCCTGTTCCCCGACCTGAAGATCCTCTTCTTCTCTCTCAGAAATGTTTTTATCTCAGGGTTGATCCAGGGTTTGTTGTTTGAGCAACACTGTATGGTCTTGGTGGGAATGGTGTTGTCCACACAGAAGCTGATGTAGTCCGTGATGGTGTGAGTGAGGCCATCGATGTCCTCACCATGTGGATCGCAGAGCTGCTCCCAGGCGGTGGTTTCAAAACAGCCCTTTAGAGTGTCCATTGCCTCCTCAGACCATAACTTCACTGTGCGCATGGCCGGAGGTTGTCTGTGCACTAGGGGTTTGTACACTGGCCGGAGATGAACCAAGTTGTGATCCGATCTCCCGAGTGGGGGGAGTTGTGATGAGGTGTACGCCTCCTTAGTGTTTGCGTAGAATAAGTCCAGTGTTTTATTGTCTCTAGTGTGGCATGTGACATACTGGGTAAACATGGGTAGAATGGGAGACAGTGAAACATGGTTGAAATCGCCTGAGATGGGGAGAAGAGCATCTGGGTGTTCTGTTTGCAGCCTGCCAGTTACTGAATGGATGACGTCACGCGCTGTCCCAGCGTTCGCCATCGGATTTGCATAAACAACAATGCAGATCACGTGTGAGTATTCCCTCGGGAGATATGTAGGCTGCATGCTAACAGCTAGCAACTCAATGTCTTCTAATTTTTTTTTTTTAAGTTTCTAAATTATTAAAAAATAACATTATTTGCTGATGATACTAATATATTTTATTCTGGAAATAATTATAATCAACTAATCCATACTCTAAATAATGAATTAAATGAGCTTAAAAATGGATGGATTGTAATAAATTATCACTAAATATAGATAAAGCTAAGGTAATGATATTTGGTAATTGTAAAAATAAAGAAGATATACATATTCATATAGATAATGTAGTTATTGAAAAAGTTAAGGAGATCAAGTTTTTGAGTGTAATACTAGATAATAAAATTAGTTGGAAACCATACATCAGATACAAACAAAACAAAGTTGCAAAAATATAGCAATTATAAATAAAATTAAGCAAGTCCTAGATTACAAATCACTTCATATCTTGTATTGCTCATTAGTACTTCCATACTTGACCTATTGTATAAAGGTCTGGGGAAACAATTATAAAAGTACACTTAATTCATTGCTAATATTACAAAAAATGGCAGTCCGTGTTATACAGAAAGCTGGGTATCTTGAACATACTAATTTATTGTTTATACATTCAAAGTTATTGAAATTACAGGATCTGGTTGATTATTATACAGCACAGTTAATGTTAAAAGTCAGTAAAAACCTTTTGCCACACAATATACAAAATCTTTTCAGTGAGAGAGAAGGGAAATATAAATTATGGGGGAACACAAAATTTAAAATGCACTTTGTAAGATCTACTAGGAAGGGTTTTTGTGTGTCTGTGTGTGGGGTAAAGTTATGGAATGGGTTCGGGGAGAAACACAGGCAATCTCCAAACATCCATATATTTAAATCATCATATAAAGAAACAATTTTTGAGCAATATAAAATAAAGGGCAGTAATATTACAATTTGTCTTCAATGAAGAAAGGTTGTTATTGTGTGTGTTATTGTGTTATGGTGATTGTGATGGTGATGGTGTTGTCTGTGATTGTGTTGAACATACCAGAAGTATTT
Source organism: Pholidichthys leucotaenia (assembly GCA_020510985.1). Lineage (NCBI taxonomy): Eukaryota > Metazoa > Chordata > Actinopteri > Cichliformes > Pholidichthyidae > Pholidichthys > Pholidichthys leucotaenia. The sequence continues at coordinate 176,726,212 of CM035845.1, forward strand.
ATTTATTATTGTTACAATTATTGTTGGATGTTGGTATTTTTGTCAATGTCGACTGTCGTTGTTGTGTCATTTGTGTCATTTCTGTTGCATAATTTGACTATGGGGTGTATTATGGTGAATGTGATTGTGGGATGAATGATGACTAAGAGTGATGCTGTAATTTGTTGGGTATGGAAAAGGGGTGGGACTGTATAAGCGTTGGCTTCTTCCCACTCCTTTTGAACATTTTATTTTTTGGCTTGATTTTTGTTTTAAATTCTTTTTTTTTTTTTTTTTTGTCGGAATGTTCAAATCAATCAATCAATCAATCAATCAATCATCACACTACCACCACCAGATTTTACTGTTGGTATGATGTTCCTTTTCTGAAATGCTGTGTTACTTTTACGCCAGATGTAATGGGACACACACTTTCCAAAAAGTTCAACTTTTGTCTTGTCAGTCCACAGAGTATTCTCCCAAAAGTCTTTGGGGTCATCAAGATGTTTTCTGGCAAAACTGAGATGAGCCTTTATGTTTTTTTTGCTCAGCAGTGGTTTTCGTTTTTTGCCCAGTCTCTTTCTTGTGGTGGAGTCATGAACACTGACCTTAACTGAGGCAAGTGAGGCCTGCAGTTCTTTGAATGTTGTTGTGGGGTCTTTTGTGGTCTCTTGGGTGAGTCGTCGCTGTGCTCTGGGGGTAGGGAAGGTGTTCCATGCTTTCGCCATTTGTGGGTAATGACTCTCACTGTGGTTTGCTGGAGTCCCAAAGCTTTAGAAATGGCTTTATAACCTTTTCCAGACTGACAGATGTCAATTACTTTGTTTCTCATTTGTTCCTGAATTTCTTTGGATAGCAGCACGATGTGTAGCATTTGAGGATCTTTTGGTCTACTTCACTTTGTCATACAAGTCCCATTGAAGTGATTTTTTTGATTGAGAACAGGTGTGGCAGTAATCAGGCCTAGGTGTGGCTAGAGAAATTGAACTCCGCTTTCCAAAGATGTGATAAACCACAGTTAATTTATGTTTTAACAGGGGAGCAATCACTTTTTCACACAAAGTCATGTAGGTTTGGATTTTTTTTCCCTTAATAATAAACACCTTCATTTAATAACTGCATTTTGTGTTTACTTGTGTTATCGTTTTCTAATATTTAAATTAGTTTGACGATCTGAAACATTAAAGTGTGACAAACATACTAAAAAATGAGAAATCAGGAAGGGGACAAACACTTTTTCACACCCTAATAACTTGTTTTGTGAACACAATTGCCTTGATTTCTTTGTATATATGGATTACTTGAGTTGCTACTGATATCTGGTGAAAGTCTCAGGTCAATGGCTCCATCAGAAATATGTTTAATGAGAAAAATGTTGATGTGTTCAATACTTATTTTTCCTGCTGTGCATTCATATAAAATGTTTGCAGCCATATGTATACAGTTCTGATAGCATTCCAGAAACTTGGAATGCATGTTAGCCCAAAGTGAATGAAATTGGTAGGTGCAGAATATTTCTCATTGATACTTGTTCTGTTGGTGTGCTTGCAATCCATGTAAATGGCTTCACTGGAGCATACATACATATGAGGCCCCACAGCAGTTAGCCAGGAACAGATAAGAGCTAAAACTCTTTGATTTTCGATTTCCTTTGCAGAAACCCAGCTGAGACTCCAGCTGTTGTGGTTTCTGCTCCCACTGCTATATTTTTGTTAATATTCTTCTTATTTTTCTTTCTTGCTTTAGATGATTGCCTGAGTTTCTAAGGCATGATGACAGAATAATCACGAATAAAAGAAGACAATTTTATACTGGTATTTAGTGATTTTATGTTCTTTTATGTTAAAAAAAAAACGTTCATCTGTTGCATTTTACTCGTTGATGGTGTTAAACAAGTTAAAAAACACAAAGAAAAAGGCTATTTTGCTGTTTTAAGATAACTGCAGGTTGTTGTTCTACTCTGGATGTGCTCAGAAAGTAGAAATGAATAATGTAAAGCTTGAAGCAACTATCTCTAGCACTAATGCAGCTCAACACTGCTTTGATTGCCTGACTTTCTGCTAGCATAACATAGCATAAGATTGTTTTTAGCCTGCCCGCTTACTTAAACATTGACAGGAGGGTATGGCAGTGAGGGAGGCAGGTGTTATGAAAAAATAAAAAAATAAAGAATTATAAATATATAATTATTTGTCCCTTAATTTGTCTTATAGGTCTAAATTTGTAATTTCCCAGTTTGGAATCAATAAAGTAAATCTATGTAAATGTAATTTCTGAATGATTTCAATCGTCGGCCTTTGTCGGTCTATGATGACCATGGAAGAGAATCCTAAACGTCTACTCTGCTGGGACAGCACCGCCTGTGGATGAACAGGCCGATGCGCACCGGTGTTCTACCTTCCAGCGTTGGGCGTCGGTAGGATTCAAGCCTGGGCAGGAAGATATGGAGGACAAGATGTTACCCATGCAGTACTTCCGGTACTTCCGGTGCTGCACTTGTAATGCTTGATATGAGCCGAGAATTTTAAGCAAAACCATCAAAATAAGGACTTCTGTTGGCTACCAACAAACGTGGGGAATACCCTTACGACCCAGTGCTGACCTGGTGAAGGTTCTGGCAGATCTGGCTCCGTTTCGCCCCGTTTCCGACCTCTAAAGGCTCGCCTCTGATGCTAACCCAGATGCTAACCCAGAGTAACTGCAGCAGTGAGAAGGTATTCTTTACATCTGGCCATCTGGAGCCGAGGAGAGAAGGATTTAAAAGGAGGACGAACCAACCGAGGCGGCGATTGGGAGCTCGGGCGCGGCGTTGGCGAGAGATGGGGGCCACCTGGATCCAGCAGGACAGTGGTCTGAACCGGTGCCCAATTGCGAGGCCCAGCCGAGGAACTACCAGACTGACGGCGGTCGGTGACGGAGCCTAGACGGGGCCCAGCGGAGGAGCCGCCTAGCCAGACGGCGACGAGTGGCTGTGATCGGTGGATTCCGGCTGCGCCGGCGGTGCACGACATAACTGGCCAGGTAGACGGAGGCAGGCGCCGGCGATAGACGGCGGTGATCTGCGGAGCTGAGCAGCGTCACTCGGCGGAGAAGCTGCGCAGGAGCGGCGGGTCCAGTAGTGACCGAGCTAGTTGAGGCCTAGCCGGATTCTCTGCTTATTTCTATCCACAGGTCAGTAAAATGCCACCCAAAAAAGAGGAAATGGAAGAAATTAAAAAAACTCTGAACTTTGTGTTAGATGAACTGGCCAAAGTGACTAGCCAGCAGGACAAAATATTAGACCTAATACAGGAGGTACAAGCCCTACATTCAATAATAAAAGAAAAAGACAAAAAAATTATGGACCTGGAGCAACACGGGCGTCTTTTGGAGCAACGCGTTGAGGATCTTGAACAAGGTTCTCGCATTGATGACATAGTTATAAGTGGACTAGACATCAGATATCAGTCGTACGCCCATGCCGCTACAGGACTGAGTGGTGAACATGCTTCCATAAGTGAATCAATGTCCTTAGAAAACCAAGTGCTTCAGTTCCTGAATGATAAAGACATTAAGGTAGAAGCCAATGCGATCTCAGCCTGTTATGCTTTACCGAAGAAAGATAACAAAACAAAGAAATCAATTGTGATGCGCTTTGTGAACAGGAGGGTGAAAAATGACATACTGAGGCAGGCCAAAAAACTAAAGGAAACTCAAGTTTACCTAAATGAACACCTGACAAAAAAAACCCGCTGAATTAGCACGGCAGGCACGGATGCTAAAGAAACATAATAAGATACAGTCAACCTGGACAAGAAATTGTAGAATTTGGATTAAACTAAATGGAACACCTGAGCAAGCAAAAAGTATAATGATCAGAGATGCTACTGACTTAGATAAATACAAATGAACACTGACTATGAAACACAGAGTGAGGAAACTCAAACTCTAAAAATATGCCACTATGCTGAACATAAACCACAAGAGATGGAGAATGATATTGATCCTGATAACCACTTTTTCAATAATATTCATAACCACTGTGAATATTACACTGAAAAGCAATTCAAAAGTCAAGTGCAATTAGATGGTAAACTGTCAATAATACACTTCAATAGCAGAAGTCTTAACAAAAACTTCTCACAGATTCAGGACTATTTAAAACAGCTAAACAGAAAATTCACAGCTATAGCAGTCTCTGAAACCTGGCTTAATGCAGACCAGGCTCCCCTGATGGCAATAGAGGGATATCAGATGTTTAACATTAACAGATCTCAAAAAAAGGGTGGTGGTGTTGCACTGTATATTGATGACCTATATAGATGTAAGCTTGTAAATGAAATGTCCTCAGCACTACCAGGGATTCTGGAATGTGTTACTGTTGAGATTGACCTAGACAAAACAAAAAATCTAATCATAAGCTGCATATACAGAACGCCGGGAACTTGCATTGAGACATTCAGAGATAAATTAGTCGAGCTGTACAATAATATTACTAGTAAGAAAATGGTAGCAATTTGTGGAGATTTCAATATTGATCTACTTAATCCACATCAACAAAATGTAGTTACAGAGTTCATGAACTCTATGTACAGCATGAGTCTATATCCCACAATAACACATCCCAGTAGAATCACAGCTCACTCTGCTACACTTATTGACAACCTGTTTGTCAATGTTCTCGACAAGAAAATAGAAAGTGGATTATTGATAAATGATATAAGCGACCACTTGCCAATCTTTGCACTTATCCATGGCCACACGGGGCCCAACCCAGAAAAAATCTCAAAATCGTTCAGACACAAATCACCAAACGCAATCAGTTCTTTTAAAGAGGACTTGCTGAAGCAAGACTGGACAGAAGTCTATGTATCAGATGTAAATGAAGCCTATGACACATTTACAAACATTGTAACCACTCTTTATGAAAAAAACTGCCCATTAGTTAAAAAAAAGCTTAAACACAAATTTACTGACAAACCATGGCTAACCAAAGGACTACAAAAGGCGTGTAAAAAGAAAAAATTATTATATAAAGCTTTCCTAAAGAAAAGGACAAAAGAAGCAGAGCAGCGGTATAAAACATACAAAAATAAGTTAACATATATAATAAGATGTAGTAAAAGAGACTATTACAGTAAAGAACTGGAAAAAAACAAAGACAATATTAAAAATACATGGACAATAATCAACAGTATCCTTGGAAATAAAAGCAGAAATACCAGCTACCCAACTAACACTCCAAAAAATAATAAATCGACTCCGAATGTGAATATAGCTTCACCTGCAGATGAATTTAATAATTTTTTTGTTAACATTGGACCTAAACTGGCCCGAGAAATACCCACTACGGTGCCAACAGGTGATTCAATATGCAATAACACTGCTGTAAAAGACACCATCTTCATAAAGAACATAGACGAAAGAGAGGTCATTGAAATTGTTAAATCGTTCAAAAGTAAAACATCTACTGACTGCGATGGTATTGATATGCTACTAGTCAAAACTGTTATCGAATGCATAGTGAAACCACTGACGTATATCTGTAACCTGTCTCTCCAATCAGGTATATTTCCCAATGCAATGAAAATAGCTAAAGTAATTCCGATTTACAAGACAGGCGACAGAGGGGAACTCTCCAACTACAGACCAATTTCACTATTACCGCAATTTTCCAAGATACTTGAAAAAATATTCTATGAGAGAATTGACAACTTCATACTGAAGAATGATTTATTGTGTGAGCAGCAATATGGGTTCAGACACAAAAGGACAACAGCATATGCCTTAATGGAATTTACAGAAAAAATATCAACAGCCATTGAAAATAAAGAGTATTCAGTTGGAGTATTCCTGGATCTTAAAAAAGCATTTGATACAGTAGATCACAATCTATTATTAAAGAAACTACAAAATTGTGGTATCAGAGGGGTAGCACTGTCCTGGTTAAGAAGTTACTTAAAGAATAGATATCAGTTTGTATGTGTTAACAACAAAAACTCAGAGCTACTGAAGGTCACCTGTGGAGTCCCACAGGGTTCAGTTTTGGGACCATTATTATTCAATATGTATATAAATGATATATGTAAAGTTTCAGAAAAAATGGACTTAATATTGTTTGCTGATGACACTAACTTGCTATGCAGTGGAAACAACTTGGAACAACTTCTGGATACACTCGGAAAGGAATTAGGAAAGCTGAAACTGTGGTTTGACTCAAACAAATTAACGCTCAATTTAAGCAAGACAAAATTTATAGTCTTTAACAACCATCACAACTACCCAGTACCCAAACTCAGTGTAAATGGTGTAGAGATTGAAAGGGTATCCGAAACTAAATTCCTTGGAGTAATAATTGATAACAAACTGTGTTGGAAGCCACATATTAATTATATAAAAGGTAAAGTATCCAAATCAATTGCAATATTACACAGAGTGAAAAATTTGCTGAATCAACCCACACTATACACCTTGTATCATTCATTAATACTCCCATACATGACATATTGTAATGAAGTATGGGGAAATACATATAAAACAAACATATATCCACTCTTTATGCTTCAAAAGAGAGCTATTAGAATAATCAACAAAGCAGCTTACAGGGAACCAACAAACCCACTTTTTCTTAAACAAAAAACTCTCAAGTTGAAAGATCTGATCGACTTTAAAACCGCAATAATAATGTTCAAAGTGAAGAATCTATCACTGCCCGCAAATATCCAAAAGTTGTTCCAAACAAGGGAGAAACGATATCACTTCAGAGGAACATGTATATTTCAAAAGCCTACAGTGAGAACAACTACCAAGCAACACTGTATTTCAGTGCAAGGTGTCAGATTATGGAACGATTTTGGACCTGAATTAAAATCATGTACAAAGCTTGGACAATTTAAACAAAAACTAAAGGAAGAAATACTCCAAACATATTTACAAGACGACATGTAAACTCACATAAGGATTGACATATCCAGCCTGTGTTGTGTTATAGCTTAGTTTTTCTTTTTTCTCTGTGACACTATGTCTTAGATTTGTTTTTGAATAGTAACCGCTTAACTTAGACTAGCTCAGTTTTCTTTTTCTCTCAGTCATATTTTGTCTTAGCCTTGTTTTAAATTGTAATCGCTCTTGTCTTGTTTTCTCTTTTTTCTCCTTTGAATTCTTGGATGGAATATGGGTGGGCAATATAAGCTGCGGCTTCAGCCATCACCCATTTCGGATAACTCACGTGGAATTGTATAGTAGAAGGAGTCTTTGTCTAATTTGACCTTGTTATATTATACAGTTTCTTTTAACCTGTAATGTACTATCCGAAATAAAAATAAATAAATAAAATAAATAAAATGATTGCCTGACTTGTTGTTACGAGCTATTCGGTCTCTGTACGACCGTTGTGAGAGTTTAGTTCGCGTTGCCAACACTCGGTCGGAGTCATTCCCAGTGAGAGTTGGACTCCGCCAGGGCTGCCCTTTGTCACCGGTCCTGTTCATAATTTTTATGGACAGGATTTCTAGGCGCAGCCAGGGAATGGAGGGTGTCATGCTTGGTGACCACAGGATCTCATCTCTGTTGTTTGCAGATGATGTTGTCCTGTTGGCTTCATCCAGCAATGACCTACAGCTCTTGCTGGGACGGTTTGCCGCTGAGTGTGAAGCGGCTGGGATGAGAATCAGCACCTCCAAGTCCGAGTCCATGGTCCTCAGCCGGAAAAAGGTGGATTGTCCTCTCCGGGTTGGGGACAGGCTCCTGCCCCAAGTGGAGGAGTTTAAGTATCTTGGGGTCTTGTTCACGAGTGAGGGGAAAATGGAGCGAGAGATCGACAGACGGATTGGAGCAGCATCTGCAGTGATGCGGACGTTGTACCGGTCTGTTGTGGTGAAGAGGGAGCTTAGTTCTAAGGCAAAGCTGTCGATTTACCAGTCAATCTACGTTCCTACTCTCACCTATGGTCACGAGCTTTGGGTAATGACCGAAAGAACGAGATCGCGGATACAAGCGGCTGAAATGAGCTTTCTCCGTAGGATTGCTGGACTCACCCTCAGAGATAGGGTGAGGAGCTCAGTCATCCGGGAGAGGCTCAGAGTAGAACCGCTGCTCCTCCACATTGAAAGGAGTCAGTTGAGGTGGTATGGGCATCTGATTAGGATGCCTCCTGGACGCCTCCCACTTGAGGTGTTTCAGGCACGTCCCACTGGGAGGAGACCCCGGGGCAGACCCAGGACTCGGTGGAGAGACTATGTCTCCCAGCTAGTCTGGGAACGCCTTGGTATCCCCTCTGAAGAGCTGGAGCAGGTGGCTGGGGAGAGGGAAGTCTGGGCTTCTCTGCTTGAACTGCTGCCTCCGCGACCCGGACCTCCGGAAAAGCGGTAGAAGATGGATGGATGGATGGATGATTGCCTGAGTTTCTAAGGCATGATGACAGAATAATCACGAATAAAAGAAGACAATTTTATACTGGTATTTAGTGATTTTATGTTCTTTTATGTTAAAAAAAAAACTTTCATCTGTTGCATTTTACTCGTTGATGGTGTTAAACAAGTTAAAAAACACAAAGAAAAAGGCTATTTTGCTGTTTTAAGATAACTGCAGGTTGTTGTTCTACTCTGGATGTGCTCAGAAAGTAGAAATGAATAATGTAAAGCTTGAAGCAACTATCTCTAGCACTAATGCAGCTCAACACTGCTTTGATTGCCTGACTTTCTGCTAGCATAACATAGCATAAGATTGTTTTTAGCCTGCCCGCTTACTTAAACATTGACAGGAGGGTATGGCAGTGAGGGAGGCAGGTGTTATGAAAAAATAAAAAAATAAAGAATTATAAATATATAATTATTTGTCCCTTAATTTGTCTTATAGGTCTAAATTTGTAATTTCCCAGTTTGGGATCAATAAAGTAAATCTATGTAAATGTAATTTCTGAATGATTTCAATCGTCGGCCTTTGTCGGTCTATGATGACCATGGAAGAGAATCCTAAACGTCTACTCTGCTGGAACAGCACCGCCTGTGGATGAACAGGCCGATGCGCACCGGTGTTCTACCTTCCAGCGTTGGGCGTCGGTAGGATTCAAGCCTGGGCAGGAAGATATGGAGGACAAGATGTTACCCATGCAGCATGTCCCCCCTCTCCACGTCACTGATGAATCCAAAGGAACAGCAGGGCTGCTATAGTTTGGCACCAGCGCCGTCGCAGGAGCTGCCAGAACGATGTTGAGCACAACATAGAACTGCCTTAGGGGCTCCGACTCCAGATTTTTACTCAGGGTTGACTCCCGAAGCCTTTCCCATGACCGGGTGTGCCGCAAGGCAGCGGAGGTTTGAAATCAGGGTTTACCTTCCCCTAGATGGGCTACCTTCCCAGGTTGACGAGCCACCATCTACCCGAAGCATCTGGTTTTAAGGCGCCAGAGATCCGCCCTCGCCCCTTCTCCTATTAGTAAAAGCAGTTCCGCCGGGCTTAGAGACTAAACCACACGGGCAGGCTAGGAGTTGGACTTAGTTGTAGTAGTAGTAGATTAGTTTATTTGACAGGGACAGTGCAATAAACATAGACAATTAATCAAAGACAATCAATCTGATGTGTTGCACATAGAGTGTATAGCTATTAGCTAATTTGCAACTCTTGTCCCTGGATGGGCTTTAGAAAAAAGAATCAAGATAAAAAATATACACAATAACCACATACATCAATGCAGAAAAATTATAAATACACAATTATAAATATTATAAAATATTATAAATACACAAATATAACAGCCTGACTCACATTTAACATAAATATTATAAATATTATAAATACACAAATATAACAGCCTGACTCACATTTAACACATATAACATAACTCACATTTGCCTATTTCAGGCCTTCCTCCCTCCGTCACTCACTATAAACAAACACATTTATTCCTTCCCTTCATTCACTCTCACTTTGCAGACAATTAATTCATACATGAGTACATTCTTGTTTATTTTTCAGCCAGTTTTTAACATTTTTAGTGAATGTTTTAAAGTCCGTTATTATTTTAATTTCATTTGGCATTGTGTTCCAGATGTGACTGCCCTTTATAGAGAAAGCTGTTTGTCCAAATGTGGTTCTGCGGTGGAATATTTTACAGTTATTGTTAACAGAACTCCTGGTGGCTCTGCTGCTGTCCTGTCTTTGGACAAAACCAGCAAGTGGCTCGGGTGCTGATTTATGGAAACATTTGAACGTTAATTTCAGAAGACAGAGGTCAATGAAGCTCTCAAAACTCAATAGGTTGTATTTTTTTAAAACATTACAGTGATGCCACCTAATGGGCTTTTTGTCCAAGATTTTTAGGGTTTGATTATATAATGAACCTATATGTCTTATTGTGGAAGGGGCTGCTTGAGCCCAGACTGTCAAACAGTATGATATATGAGAAAAAACCATAGAATGCATATACAGTGCAGCTGCTTCGTAAGGTATGTAATATCTAATTAATTTAAAGCAGTTCAGATTTTTTTTTACTGTTTTTGAAATTTTCTTTATATGAAGATTAAATTTGAGTTGAGGATCTAGTACAATGCCAAGGTATTTGAATTCTGTAACTAAACTGATGTCATGATCATGTATATTAACTTTAAAATGTTGCAGGTTACATTTTTTGATTGAAAAGCACATTGAGACTGTTTTCTGAAGGTTCAGCAATAGATGGTTCTTGAGGAGCCACTCTTGGACATCAACCATACTTGTAGACAGTACATCTGCAGCCTGTGCTGGAGTCTTGGCAGCTGTGTAAATAACTGCATCATCTGCATAAAGTTGGCATGTTGCAGCTGAGCAGTGTAACGGCAGGTCATTAATAAAAATGCTGAAAAGTAAAGGACCAAGAATGGACCCTTGTGGGATACCCATGCGGTTGTTTAAAAATGAGGATTTATCCTGGTGAACTTTTACACACTGTTCTCTATTCTGGAGATAAGATGCAAACCATTCTAATGTATTTGGGGAGAAGTTAAAAGATACCATTTTGGATAAAAGCAAACTGTGGTTTACAGTATCGAAAGCCTTTTTGAGATCTAGAAAAACAGCTCCTACCACATTACCCCTGTCCAAGGACTGTTTGACGTTTTCAATAAGGCAACAATTTGCTGTTTCTGTTGAGTATCCTGGTCTAAAACCAAATTGATGTGGATGAAGAAGTAGATTGTCTTGTAAGTAGTCTATCAGCTGTGTAGCTACAACTTTTTCAAGAACCTTAGATAGGACTGGTAAGATAGAGATTGGGCGGTAATTGCATATATCGTCTTTACTGCCTGATTTATGAACTGGTATGACGACAGCTTTTTTCCAGCCAGATGGAAATGTACTAGACCTAATGGAGAGATTAATGAGATGAGTCAGTGGTTTGATTAATATTTTGCTGTGCATTTTGAGAAAGGAGGTGCTCATATTGTAGATATCATTAGTTTTTGAGTTTGACAGTGTTTTAACAATACCAGCAATTAACTTCTCATTTACCTCATCGATGTGAAAAGTATCTGTTGGAAGTATGGAATTTGTGTTGTTGAGCACATTTGGCAGCACAAAAATTTTTGTTAAGTCTTCCACAGAGCCCACAAAGTGTGAATTAAATTCATTTGCCAAAGTAGCCTTGTCACTGACGGTCTTGCCATTGATTCTAAGTTCCTTTACCCCCTTCTGATCGTTTTTTTTATTAGTTAAGTTATTTAAATGCCTCCATAGGGAACTGTTGTTACCCTTTGCATGATCTATCAGTTTATTGTAATAAGATATTTTTGATTTTCGCAGCTCATGTACCACTTTATTTCTTAAACTTTTGTACACAAGGTGATCATTTTGTAGTTTGGAGGTTAGTGATGTTTTCAGTGCATAGTCTCGCCTCTTCATAAGTTTTCTTATTTCATTATTTAACCATGGTAGGCTAATCTTCTGTTGTCTACTTTTAATTTGCTTTGAAAATTTTTCTATAGACTTTGTGATTGTTGCAGTTATAAAATCAATTGTCAGAAGCTTTTCGAGACGCACGCTGTAAGGAGCATTTTATGAGCACTGGGAGCTTAACCCCAGTGCCACTCCTGGCTATGACAACCTTCATTGTTGAAATGATTTCAATCATTTCAACAATATTCATATATTTAAAATCGTCAAATATGTGCATTTCCTGTTCAAATACAAAAGGAGAGAAGCCAGTTGAAGCAGCAACAAACGCAGCCTCAAAAGGATTGTACAATTCTTCAAAGCCTGATAAAGCGCATGCAAGATGCGTGTTCCTGGTGACAGCTCAGTGTATATCAAAAATGTAATGTTTGTAGTAGCTTTTATTGTGTGTCCTCCTTTTCCATAGTCCAGGCCTATTCAATTAGTGGCCTGAGGGCCACATGCAACCCAGAACCAACCTCCAAGTGGCCCAGGTGTCATGAATGCCCCTCTGGGAAGAGAACAGACCCACGCGCTGAACTGTGAGTTTGTGATGGTTTATTACAAACATAAAGTACAAAGTGCACAAAAACACTATAAGGCTACAGAGAGACTGACACAGCAACGAAGAGGTGAAAAGGTGGATGTCAAACTTACGTCACGTTAGTTGAAGACCGCAGTGAGGAATACACAGAGCAGCAGGTCTTACATACATAAGGCATAATACAATTGATAACAGGTGTGGATATCAGAGCAGGCAGAAGGAAACAATGATTACAGACTCGGGTCAGCTGTGAGCAATGAGAGGGGAGAAGACAGGACCGAAAGCTGATAGGGACACCACCCACAATGGAGCAAAAACCCGGAAGTGCCACTGAAAGCTGTCACCCCGGAGAGAGAGCACAACAGTACAATACAAAGAATAAAATGTTGAAAACTAAGGACTGAGAAATACATACAAACTAATACCAGATAAAAAAGTAACAAAACTATGATGGCATAAACAAAGGGATGAGGAAAATTAAAAAAAACAATATAAGATATGCAAAAACCAAAGAACACAAAATATAACAAATATAGAAAAAATGGCAAAGAGACAGAGTATGGCAGGATCCCCCCGTGCTCAGATCTTGACAGAGCCCCTTTCCTTCCAAGGGGTGGATACCAGACACCTCGGGCAACATCGAAGAAAAGGACCCACCCACACAAAGAACCCACCCCACCAAAAACAAGAAAACCACCCCACCCCGGGCAGGAGGAAGGGGACCCAGGCACGGACGGACCAAAACACAAGAGAGGAAACAAGAAAAATCCACTCAGGACCAACACACATGCATACCTTGGCACCTAGGCTCCCTGGACCAAAGAACCAGACTGTTCAGGTGGCCGGCTAAAGTCCCAGACCTGACAGATGGCATGGCGGTAAGAATCGGGTGGCCTGCTGGAGAATGTGGGCAACCCAACCCAGCTGCACAGTCTGTCAGGCAGTCAGCCAGAGTTTTTTAGCCACCTAAACAGAAGGGGTGGCCCAGGAGGTGGCCGCCCCATGGGGAAGACCACTGAGGAAGACCACTGAGGAAGAAGACAGTGGAGTTGGGGAAACCATGACGATGTCAGGTGGAGGAGAGTGAACCACAACAGCCTCGGGCAGAGGAAAGGGAACCACGACAGCCTTGGGCAGAGGAGAGGGAACCATGACAGTCTTGGGTAGAGGAGAGGGGACCACGACAGCATCTGGCAGAGGAGAGGGGACCACAACGGCATCTGGCAGAGGAGAGGGAACCACAACGGTGTCTGGCAGAGGAGAGGGGACCACGACGGCATCTGGCAGAGGAGAGGGAACCACAACGGTGTCAGGCAGAGGAGAGGGAACCATGATGGCCTTGAGAGGAGACACCACGGAGCACCACAAGGCCCCTGCTGGGACGGAGCACCTGCGATGACCTCAGCAGGAGGAGCAGGACCCACGAAGACCTCAGGTGGCGAGCCCGAACCCACGGAAACCTCAGGTGAAGTTGGATGAATCTCACTTACTCTGGGAAAAGGCTCAGATAAATGGGACAAAGACACAGGGTCAGGGTCACCGGCGGAGGTGAAGTCTGGCGAGGTGAGCTCAGGTAAAGCTGATGGCTGCACTTGGCTCTCCCCACCATAAGCCAGACAAGAGCTCTCCAACATGGAAACAACAAAAACAAAGGGGAGCACTTGCTTTAGCTCAAGCTCCACCGCCATCTAGGACTCCGTCGTTCCAGGTTAGAAGACGAGACTTACAGCTGACAGGGACACCGCCCACAACAGAGCTAAAACCCAGAAGTTCCACTGAAAGCTGTCACCCCGGAGAAAGAGCACAACAGAACAATACAAAGAATAAAATGTCGACAACTAAGAACTGAGAAATACATGCAAACTAATACCAGATAAAAGAGTAACGAAACTATGATGACATAAACAAAGGGATGAGGAAAATAAAAAAACAATATGAGGTATACAGAAACCAAAGAACACAAAGTACAAACAAATATACAAATATAGAAAAAAGGCAAAGAGACAGAGCACGGCGGGATGCCCCTGTGCTCAGATCATGACACCAGGCCCAGGCCACGCCAAGGAAATACAGTGGTGTGAAAAAGTATTTGCCCACTTCCTGATTTCTCATTTTTTTGTATGTTTGTCACACTTAAGTGTTTCAGATCATCAAACAGATTTAAATATTAAACAAAGATAACACAAGTAAACACAAAATGCAGTTTTTAAATGAAGGTGTTTATTATTAAGGGGGGAAAAAAAATCCATACCAACATGGCCCTGTGTGAAAAAGTGATTGCCCCCTCCTGTTAAAACATAAATTACCTGTGGTTTATCACATCTTTGGAAAGCTGAGTTCAGTTTCTCTAGCCACACCCAGGCCTGATTACTGCCACACCTGTTCTCAATCAAGAAATCACTTAAATAGGATCTGCCTGACAAAGTGAAGTAGACCAAAAGATCCTCAAAACCTAGACATCAATGCTGCTACCCAAAGAAATTCAGGAACAAATGAGAAACAAAGTAATTGAGATCTATCAGTCTGGAGAAGGTTATAAAGCCATTTCTAAAGATTTGGGACTGCTGCAAACCACAGTGAGAGCCATTATCCACAACTGGCAAAAACATGGAACAGTGGTGAACCTTCTCAGGAGTGGCTGGCCGACCAAAATTTCCCCAAGAGCGCAGCGACAACTCATCCAAGAGGTCACAAAAGACCCCACAACAGCATCCAAAGAACTGCAGGCCTCACTTGCCTCAGTTAAGGTCAGTGTTCATGACTCCACCAGAAGAAAGACACTGGGCGAAAATAGCCTGCATGGCAGAGTTCCATGACAAAAAACACTGCTGAGCAAAAAGAACATAAAGACTCATCTTAGTTTTGCCAGAAAACATCTTGATGATCCCCAAGACTTTTGGGAAAATACTCTGTGGACTGATGAGAGAAAAGTTGAACTTTTCGGAAGGTGTGTGTCCCATTCCATCTGGCATAAAAGTAGCACAGCATTTCAGAAAAGGAACATCATACCAACAGTAAAATCTGGTGGTGGTAGTGTGATGGTCTTGGGCTGTTTTGCTGCTTCCGGCCCTGGAAGATTTGCTGTGGTAAATGGAACCATGAATTCTGCTGTCTACCAAAAAATCTTGAAGGAGAATGTCCGTCCATCTGTTCATGACCTTAAGCTGAAGCGTGAAATTATTCTATTTTGGCTCTGCAAAATTATTTTAAATTTATTAAAAAAAACAAACAAACAGTAATTTTATTTTAAAAAATAGACAAAAATTAACCATAAAATAATTCACAAATTTATAATAAAGTCTCAAGCATACAAGAAAAGTCAATTTTACAAGAGGCAATTATAAATTTGAGGAAAATGGTTTAAATTTCATTAAATTTACAGATAAAAGTAGAAAACTATAAGAAAATTATTATAAATTTTGGAGAAAATCTCAAACCTTCAAGACTAAAGTATTACTCAGTTTTTTAAGTGGGTGCTTTTTGCATCCTTAACTCTACTGGAAATTTTTGGTTTACTTATATGTGTGTGTAATTGAATGTGTAGTTATAAAAAGAGGTTCCTACTCACACATGCGGTGATTTAAAACTAAACAAACCACAATGGTGGATGTTCAGTGTTTGTTAATGTTTGCAATCTTTTCTTGGGGGGTCTGTGCACTGAAGTGTTTGACAGTTCATTTTTTATTCAGCTAAATGCACTTTGTGATGTGCCAAGGTCAGTTGTGACCAGGATGTAGTATATTTTATTTCAAAAGGGAAACAAATGTTAATGCTACTAACAGTGCACATTAAGTTTTATGCATTTTGAGACATGTCAAAGTAAGATGTAACCAAAATGGTTATTTACAGAATTATTTTTTTCCATTCTATTTATTTAATTGTTGTTCAAGAGGAAAAATAGTTTTACTACTAAGAGTTCTACTCAACCCCAGCACTGTCATTGTGTTTTTATGCACTTTTGATGTGCCTTTGTTGTGTGCCAAGTGCACATTTAAAACCAAGACAATGAATAAAAAGTGCATATTTTTCATCATATTGATCTGTGTTGGTTTGGAATTTGTCATATTCAACAGATCGCTGAACATGTGCAGCCCAGTTATATGTCTTGATTTAAAATTGTGGCCCAACTGCTAGTCTATGTGATGTACATAACGTGTGTGTATAACATATTTAGTCTTCTTTGTCTAACATAAAACTTTAGTTAAAAATCACGGTTAGAGGCTCCACAGTACCATTGCTCCAGCGAGGGAGGGCATGCTTGAGCACCATAGGCACAGGAGTTTGTCTCGGTTTGTAATTGTTGCTCTTCTTCTACGTCGAGGCTAAGCGCCAAGAAAGTCAAGTGTACTGACTACTCTGTTTGTGCTTCTATTTTATACAGACTGAAAATGGAAGCTTTTATAGCTAAACTTTAAAAAAAAAATCCTCAAAACTGGACTTTCAATCAAAACTGGCAGTCATTTTGATTGAGACAGACAGACTTTTAGAATTTAAAATTCATTTACAAGTAAAGGTAAGACCATGCATACTTGCTTTATATAACTGAATTTGTATTGAATTGTGGTGCTACAGGGTGCATAGTAAATGTGCTCTCCGAGCCACTACAATTTTAGTTCTTCCTTGGCCTGAAACAAGTAGTCTATAATCGATTTTGGGCCATGCAAATTTTTCTGTAAAATAACTTAATACATTTTATTTGTGTAGCCAAGGGTCTTTGAACTTTGTTTATATTCAGGAGAGTTGAATGAAATGAAAACATGGAGGCATGGAGTTTATTTATTTAGCGAATGCAAAGTCCTCAAGCCAAGCAGTTGCCTCCTGGTTTGCTGTATGGAGGGTGTGTAATCCTCCTTCCAGTCTTTGGAGCGGGCAAGCCTCTATGATGTGTTCCATTGTTTGCTCCTCTCCACATGCGCACAGTGGGCTAGGGCTACTGCCCCATCTGTGAAGGCTGGCCAAGCAGGGGCCCTGTCCAGTCCTGAAGCGATTGAGTGTAGACCACTGTCTCCTTGGGAGGTTGGTGCCCGGGACCTGTTGGTTGGGGTTTGTCACCAGGTGTTTGTTTGGGACCTCCTTGGTCTCCCATTCCTCTTGCCAAGCTGTCTGGATGGTGAAATCAGCTGGGGGAGGGTTTTTCCAAATCGGCCATCTGGATGGAAGTCGGGCAGTGGGTGGGGAGTAGATATCTGCATGGATTGGTAAGTGAGGAGAGTCTTTGGCTTTTTGAAGCATCCTTTGAGTTAGTGCTGCTCGCCGGATGTGTGGGGAGGCTATGTTTGACAGTACAGGGAGCCAGGGGAGTGGTGTTGAGCGGATTGTCCCAGTTATGGTTCTCATGGTTGTGTTGAGCTGGGTGTCTACGTGGTGTGTGTAGGATGGCCTGGACCAGACAGGGGCACAATATTCTGCTACAGAGTATGAAAGGGCCAGTGCTGAGGTGCGCAGGGTGGAGACTGCGGCCCCCCCATTTTGCACCAGCGAGCTTGCAGAGCAGGTTGTTTCGTGCCTTCACTTTAGAAGCCGTCCCCTTTAAATGTTCCTTGAAGGATAGGGTCCTGTCAAAGGTCACTCCAAGGTAGGTTGGATTCGAGGCATGCTTAAGCTTGAGTCCTCTCAGGTGGATGTTTAGTTCTCTGGCAGCTTTTACATTGTGGAGATGGAATACACTGGAGACGGTTTTTGCTGGGCTTGGTTTTAGGTGCCAGGTTTTGCAGAACTGGTCCAGTTTGGCAAGATCTTTCGTGAGCACCCGTTCCAGTGACTCAAAGTCTGGTGCTTGGAGTGCCAAACAGATGTCGTCTGCATAGATGAATTTGTGGGATTTTGTAGTGGGCAGGTCGTTTATGTAGAGGTTGAACAGGGTTGGAGCTAGAACTGAGCCTTGTGGGAGTCCGTTTTTCTGCGTTCTCCATACGCTTGTGTTCTGACCGAGGTGGACTCTGAACCTTTGGTTGGTCAGCAGGGTTTTTATAATTGCTGTTGCCCAGGCAGGGATCGCCTTTGTAAGTTTCAGGAGGAGGCCTTTGTACCAGACCGTATCATAGGCGGCTGTAAGATCGAGAAACACAGCCCCCGTCTTCAGTCTGCTCTCTAAGCCATTTTCGATAAAGGTGGTTAGGGCCAGTACTTGTTCACCTGTGCTGCGGTCCTTGCGGAAACCTGCTTGATCCACACTTAGAATTTCCTCTATTCCTGGGGAAATACGTTGCAGTATTAGGCGCTCCATGATTTTATAAGGAACGCTGAGTAGGGAGATTGGGCAGTACCTTGCTGGTAGTTTGTGGTCTTTGCCAGGTTTTGGTATGGCAATGACCTTTGCTGTCCGCCATTTCTTTGGGATCGAGTTTGTTTGTATGATCCTTGTGTAGAGTTGTGTCAACCAGGTTAGGGTTCGGGGGCCAATATTTTTCATGAATTCTGGGAAGATGTTGTCGTATCCTGCTGCCTTTCCACATTTCAGGTCCTGTAGGACTTTGTCCAGTTCAGCAGCCTCGAAGGGTTCAGGGTTCGTTTCCTCTACAGGCATTTTTTGGTGGTTTTTTTAGCTCAGTTGTAACTGCTCTTCTGGTGTCTTTGTCTTGGGGTGCTTTGGCGATGGTCAGTAGGTGGGATGCAACTTGGTTGGGTGTGACAGATGCTCGGCTTTGGCTAGGGGGCTTCTGTGCAGCTCCTAGGCAACGGATGAGGCTCCAACATTTCCTGCTAGAGTGGATAAAGCTCCAGTCAGCAACTGTCTCCTCCCATTTCTTTCGCCGGGCTGTACTTAGCGATTCAATGAGATGGTCTGCTATCTCTGGGTCTCCTGATGTTTGATAGGATTGTATGAGGGCAGCGCTTTCTCCGTCCAGGCATGGGACATAGAGGGGTCGGTAGCCTTGTGGGATTGCAGTGTGAGTAGCCTTGAAGATTGTGCTGCAGAAGCGGTTGTATGCTTCATCCACAGTGATGGTGTGGAGTGGGATGGTAACAGCACTCCGATCCAGGGTTTCACTGAATTTCTTCCAGATGGCTTTGCGGAAGTTCCAGCGCATCTTCCTTGGGCTGTATATGACTGGAAGTTGTAGGCCAATGTGTACAAGCAGGGGCCGGTGTTGGCTGTGTGGAAAATCGTCAAGAATGAGGATCTGTGTAGGGTATGGCATCCCATTCAAAGATCTGACCCAGCACAGGTCAGGAGAATAGTCCTTCTTCCACCTAGCAGAGTGGAAGGTTCCTCTTTGTTTGGGGTCGTGTATCAGAGCGAGATCATTTCTAGATGCCCAGTCTGAAAGTACCTCCCCGTCACTATCCACTGCTGCGTACCCCCAGTCAGGGTGATGGCTGTTAAAGTCCCCCACATAGATGGCAGGGCGGGGTGGGGTGGGTAAGACCTGCAGATCCCAGTTGGCACTAGGGGGCTTGTACACATTGACGATATGGAAGCCACCAATGGTTATGGTGTCTGAGAAATGTGTTGTTGTCAGGTGGTTTACTTCAACTATGTCAGAACGCACATAGGTGGCACGTCCATGTTTGGCATGTGGAACATAGCACAGGAGGTCAAAGCCATTGATGGTGTAGCGGCCAGCTTCCTCTGTGCCAATATGAGTCTCTTGGAGGCAGATTACATCAATCGAGTGTTGGAAGGCGAGGACTTCAATAAGGCTTTGCTTGGCTTCAGATAGGCCTTCAACGTTTAGTTGTAGTATGTGAAGGGCAGGTCCTACCGCAAGGTGCTCTTGGGGCTGTTTGCTTTCGGCTTTGGGACTGTGACTAGGATTCTTCTTTGACTTGGCACTGAGGCGTCGTCTATTCGAATTTAGTCTACTGGTAGGATCATTAGCTTCCCTGGGCAAGCCTGGGTACTGGCATGGAGTTAGTCAGCAGAACTTTAACTGCCTTTCTGCAAAACAAAAGCAACTAGAGTTTAATTCTATTTTTGCTTCTTCTATTCACAATAAAAGCTCTAGACATGATTTGCAGAACAGAACTTAAATTCACTGTGCATTCTTCCAAAAGGCAACTAAGTAAAATGCCTTAGTTTTTTTTAATAAATTATTGATACAATTGGATTTTATAATGTACAATTAGCAGATCATAAAACATGCAAACTTTCAATTGAAATTAAGTTCAATTAAGTTAAGCTGTTGTGTTCATATATTTTTAAATCTGACTTTGAAAGAGTCAGTGCCTCACCACCCACAAACCTCACCGCATGTCACTGGATTATGGCTGTGTTTAAAACAAATCCACATCTTTTCCTAACCTTAACTATTACTATAACCATAACCAAGTAATTTTAGTGCCTAAAGGTTGAAATGCCTTTTTAATCCCTTAAGTAATAAAACCATAAAACTGAAAATTAAAGTCAAAACAGAATGCACAAAAAACAACAGGACACAAGCATGGATATTTTGACCCACCATCCTAACCTAGTTCTTTACAAAGACTTTTTTGACTTTTAGAACCCTTTGACCTTACAGTTCTCAGCTTTGCATTACAGTCCAAAATTGTTCAGGGTTGTATGCTGAAAGACACTGTGTATGTTCTGTGATGTAGAAGAGCCCTTACGTAGCAGCAACATATTATTATATTATATACTGTATATCAGAAGAACAATGCATAATGTTCATATTTTTCCATGCACAGCATGCATATGCTTAAGCTCACACTATATCACCACCTCAAATACAAACTTAGGGCTCTATTACAACACTCTAAAGTTAACATTTGTACTGCGCTTTGTGCGAAGCAACAGTTTTGGTTTCTGGAACCATATTGTCCATTTTCACGCTTTGCACCTTTGTCCAAATAATGAGTGATTATGAGCACGCTTTACACTCTTAAGGGTGGACTAATTTAAAAAGGGGTGCCTCTGGGTACAAAGTGCATTACTATTTTCTCATATTTTCTGTCACTGCACTTTTGACCAGCAAAAGCATGTCTAAAGTCACTGGTGCATTATCAGTCGCTATTTGAGGGGTGCGTTTTAAAGTTGCATTTGTGTAGAGCTGTAAAAGGGGCATAAAAGTTATAATCAGATCAAAGTATTGGTACCTATTTTAAATTTTATATGGTAAGACAAAGAATATATTTTTTTCCATCCATATTTATATCTCAAACTAACAAAAAGAGTACAGCTTATAGATTTGGCATTAGTCTATTTATTTTTTCTGATTGAATGAACAGGGATTGTGTCTCTCTTTTCACATTCAGGAAAGCTGGGGAGATTCGAGGATCCATGTACATTCACCAGCCACCATGCCCCATTAAGCATTAAGCGAACAAAATTATTCATCAGATCCTTCCCATTCATGTCTGCGTGTTACAAAATGGAAATGGAATGAGTCCGGTGTACATTTGTACACTCTGCACTAAGGGTAAAAATAAATGACTCTAGTCTATTTCAGTCAACATCTCCTCTTCCTCCTCCTCCTTAAAATAACTGCCCACACATTAACTATAATAGCTTAATGCCAAGTAGCTAAGACCAATGATGTTTATGTGCATTTTCACTTTGCGAATGACATTATACTGTCACGACTGGGTGATGGAGAGGACTCATGCGCAGGCAGGAGAATGGTGTAAAAATGTTTATTTATTAACAAAAATACAGAATAAATAAATAACAGCACCTAGGCTGAAAAACTGAACAAAACCAGGCAGGCAGAACTCAAAAGGAAACAGGAACATGAATCACGGCAGGAACTGAACAGGACACGGGCAAAAACATCACAGGAACATTACTGATGCCACACTTGACACAGACTGACACCGGTATATATAGGAAGGGCAAGGCAAGGCAAGACATTTGTACAGCACATTTTGTGTACAAGACAATTCAAAGTGCTATACATAAAGCATTACAGCAAGTTGCAAAACAAATACATAAGAATTTAAAAGCAAACTAAAAAGCAAATTAAAGAGAAACAAAAACAAGCTAGAATAGAATACAACAGAAATAAAAGTTACAGTACACTGTAGGCTACTGAAAGGCCACGGCAAATAGGAGAGTTTTTAACCTTGATTTAAAGCAGCTGAGAGTTTCAGCAGCCCTGATGCTTTCTGGGAGTTTGTTCCATATGTGAGGGGCATAAAAGCTAAATGCTGCCTCACCATGTTTGGTTCTAAATCTGGGCACAGATAGTAGGCTTGACGATGATGGCCTGATGATCTGAGGGCTCTGGGTGGTTCATAATGGACTAGCAGATCTGAAATGTATTTTGGCCCTAAACCATTCCGAGCTTTATAAAGCAACAGCAGCATTTTGAAATCTATTTTTTGACAGACAGGAAGCCAGTGTAAAGATTTGAGAATTGGAGTTATATGATCCACTTTCTTGGTCCTTGTGAGGACTCGAGCTGCAGCGTTCTGAACCAACTGCAGCTGTCTGATGGTCCTTTTAGGGAAGTAGTCCAGTTTACTGAAGATAAATGCATGGACAAGTTTTTCTAGATCCAGCTGAGACATCAGACCATTAATCCTCACTATGTTCTTTAAATTATATTAGGCTGACTTCACTACTGTCTTAATGCAACTGTTAAAATTCAGGTCTGACTCCAGAACCATACCCAGGTTTCTGGATTGGGTGTTGGTTTTTAGCATCATTGATTGAACCTGAGTACTAACTTTAAGTCTTTTTTCTTTGGCTCCAAAAACTATTATTTTGGTTTTCTCTTTAATTAACTGAAGAAGATACTGACACATCCACTCTTTAATTTGACCAATGACATTTGATCAGGGTTTTAATTGGACCATAGTCTCCTGGTGAGATGGTTTTGTAGATTTGTGTATCATCTGCATAATTATGGTAATATATTTTGTTGTTTTTTATGATTTGAGCTAGTGGGAGCTGGGGAGGGGGGGGGGTAACCAAGACAACACAGGACATGTGAGAACAATCAAGGGCAACGGAGACAGCACAGGACGGGCGGCGTTGCACAGAAAGAGCACACAGGGACCAAAATACAAATGATAATCACAGCACAGAGAAACATACTAACAAAGGGTGAAGACATGGGATGACGACAGACTGGGGAGCACCAAAGAAAATAACAGAGGACGGAAGGCTAATAATCATAACTAGAGGGCACTCAGAGAGCGTTTACCTCCGTCAAGGCTCTGTCCCTCCTTCCGTTTGTCCTCCCCTCCATCCCTTTGTCCGTCCATATCGCCATCCATCTGTGCATTGTGAGATAGGGGCTTAGCGGAGGTATGCACTCATGGATCACTTCCAACATCTAATGAGTTCATCTTTGGGCCAAGAACCACCTCTAGTGAAAATTTCATCCAAATCCATCCAGTAGTTTTGGAGTATTGTTGCTTACACTCTGTGACAAGATAAGAGCCTTGGCGGAGATATGCATTTTGAGATCATCACCAAAATCTAATGTGTTCAGTGTGCCTCTACACACCTTTCACCTTTCCTGAAAATATGAATGAAAGGAGCTATATAAATGCAATTCATTATTATTATTATTATTATTATTATTATTATTATTATTATTATTATTATGTAGTCATGTTTTTGTTGTTTGTATTTTAATAATAATAATAATAATAATAATAATAATAATAATAATAATAATAATAATTATTATTATTATTATTATTATTATTATTATTATTATTATGACATTGGCACTTGGCAATCCACCTTAAATCAACATCATGGTTTAATGAATCTTTCTGGTCGGTTTGGGATTTTTTTTTTTCCTCCTCTCTTCTCCCTTACAGTTTACTGACGAGGTTCATAATTATTAAGTAATATTACACAACACTGCGGTACCATACTATTTTTTTTTGCAGTTATCAACTACAAATTCACATTGTTTGATACAGCAAAGTTCAGTCTCCACCTCCTCCACTGTCACCTCCTGTTCTCGTCTTCCCGTACTGGCATCCTATGTTCCTCCTTTCCTTAATTCTGATTGGCTGCTTAGAAAGGTCTGACATTGATGAACACAGCTGTATAATAGTCTGACCAGTTGAACTTTTTTCAGCCCTGACCACCGTGACAAAAAGCAGCCACCGCTCAAAGTGTTTCAGCGCCGAGTGCGCTCAGCACTGTAAACGTTGGACTACATAGAGAATGAAGAGAAAATAGTCGCCCACAGCAGAAAAAAAGGAGTTTTGTGGACACGCCCCCAATACTTTTTCTGCAGTGTTTGGCTTCCGGGTTGCCAAGGCATGTGGCCCTCTGGTGTGACCACACACCTAACTGAGTGGACATGTCTTAAAGGGGTACTACATGAAAAGTGCCAGATTGATATATAAAATAATATTCAAAAAAATCCTGCAAACAAAACAAAGAATACCCCATTCAGGCAAGACAAGGGGGACATAGGTATGGCGGGGCAAAAAAAAAGACATAAAGAAAAAATGTTCATCAGGTGGTCTGCAAAAGTCTCATGACCACCAATAGGAAAAAAAATGGCACATCTGGTGGCCTCTTAAAGTCCAAGGCCCACTAGACGAATGAACATGATGTGCCAAGGGGCCTACCAGAGTCCATGGGTCACCAGATGGAGAAACACGGCATGTTGGGTGGCCTACCAAAGTCCAAGGACCACCTGATGGAAGAACACGGTACCGTAGGGACATTAAGCTCAGGATCCTTTAACATGGGCGATAGCATAGGAGTCTTTTGCCCAGAGGATTACAATACAGAAGTGTTAAACTCAGGAGATAATGACATGAAAACTTAACCCTCAGAAATTTTAAAGTCTGGAGAAGACAACAAAGAACCTTTAAATTCTGGGGATGACAACATGGAAATTTTGTACTCAGGAGATGATGACAACAAAGAAATTTCGCACTCAGGAGATGACATGGAAATTTTACACTCTGGAGATGACAACATGAAAATTTTACCCTTGGGGAATGACAACATGGAAACCTTAACCTCTGGAGGAGACAACATGGACACTTCTTGATCTGGAAAAACAACAACTGTGGAGCCTTTTGCTCTTGAGATAATACAGGAGTTTCTTGCTCCGGACACCACACAGGGGCCTCTTGACATAGAGACCACAAAGGAACTGTTTGCTTAGGAGAAAACAACATAGGAATTTTTAGCTCAGAGGAGAACATAGAGGCAGGCAGCACAGTGGCGGAGTGGTTAGCATTGTGGCAGCACAGCAACTTATCCTTGGCTGGGGGATCCTGGGTTTGATCCCAGCCCCTGACCAACAGTGATCTGTATGGAGTTAGTATGTTTTCCCCATGTCTGCATGGGTTTACTCCGGGATTTCTCCGTTATCCTCCCACATCCCAAAAACATGCAAGTTAGGTTAATTGGCATCAACTGGGGATTCTAAATTGTACTTAGGTATGACTGTGAGAGTGAATGGTGGTCTGTCTCTCTGTGTTGGCCCTGCGATGGACTGGCGATCTGTCCAGGGTGTACCCTGCCTCTCGCCCAAAGATGCTGGGATAGGCTCCAGCCCCCCCCCCCCCCCCCCCCCGCGACCTGAAAAGGATTAAGGGGAAGAAGATGGATGGATGGATGGATGGATGGATGGAGAACATAGAGGCCTTAACTTCAGGAAGTAATAACATGGAGATCTTAAACTCAGGAGATGATAATATGGAAACCTTAAACTGTGGAGATGATAACATGGATACTTTAACCTCAGAAAATGGCAACACAGAACCTCCAAACTTGCGAGATGACTACATAGAACCTCCTAACTTAGAAGATGCCATTGTAGGAGCTTCTTTCTCTGGGGATAACAGTATGGGAACTTTTTGCTCTGGAGATAATGACATAGGAGCCTTTAGTTCCGAAAACAATAATACATGAGTCTCTGGCTCAGGAAACAATAATACAGGAGCTTTTGGGTCAGACATTAATGAAGGAACCTTCAATTCAGAAACTGATAACGGGAGTTTTTACTTCTGCAGCCAGTAATGAAGAAGCTTTTAGTTCCGTAGCAGGTGGCTGCAGCGCACTGCCCTCAGAAACAGCTGACAGACATGCGCTGGACTCAGGAACAGACAATTGTTGTGCACTAACCTAAGGTACTGGTGAAGGGGGCATGCTGACTTCAGAGACAGGTGACAGCAGTGCGCAGCCCACCGGAGCAGGTGTCAGCAGCACTCTGAACTCAGGAACCGATGATGACCTCAGGGGCTGACATTTGGAGTGCATTGCTGACAGCAGCTGATGGCAGAGGCTCACCGGCCTCCTTAACAGAAAGAAGAGGTGCTACTAGCTCTGGGGATGGCACCAGAGGATCCTCCAGGTTGGAAGACTGCAGCAGGATAGCCTCCAGCTCAGCAACCATTGACAGCAGGTAAACGGTCTCAGTGAGAGATTACAAGAGCACGTCAACCTCTGCAGCACTCTCTAGAGCCAACGACTGATGTGCGCTAATCTCAGGAGCCGATGACCGGGGTGCGCCAAGTTCAGGAACAAACAACTGTAGGGTAAAATGGAATTTATTAATAAATAATAAATATGATCAGGTATGAATTATTTAATTTATATTGATGTATTGGAATCTGAGCTCAAATCTCATTTCATATACATCAGAAAAGTTAATAACACTCGTAAGGGGCACCAGCTTCTATCTTTCAGAAGCAACTTGATCTTTAATTTCACTTTATACCTGTTTGATCACTCAATAAATTAATCAATAATCAGTCTCAAAAATTTTCCGTGAATTTGATACCTGGGCTTGAAACAGACTCAGAATGAAATAAATTCCCAACAACTTCTCTCAATTTTAAATATTTATTAAACGAAATGATTAACAGACATTGCAGTAATTTCCTTAATCATAAAATCAATCTTGTAAATGATAGATTAACAATGTCAATATTTTCGGAACCAGGGTTAAACTGAGAAATGAATTTCTATCAGTTTGAGTTAACAGATTATAAAAAAAAACGCAAATTTATGGAGAAAGTTTACTAATTATATGAAAAGTCCTTGATTGATCTTAAGAAAATAAAAACAGAATTTTAATGAAAAGAAGAGTTATGTTAAGGGCTTCTTAATTTGCATCTGATTAGATATACAAATTATTACCGAACCTCAGAAGTTTATTCAGCAGTTGAATTAAAAGTTTGCAGCTCACGTGATTCTCGTTCGATGATGGTTCTGTCGTCGTCCTCAGCCCAAGATTTCGTGGATGTTAGGGGAAATATCTGCCCGCAGATATTTCAGGGTCCACAGTTCGACCTTTAAATTCAAGCGGTCGAAGGGGGCTGGATCTTGGCCGTATGACCCACAGTTGAAACTGGGTTCTAAGCCAGATGGTGATGTTTCTTCAGCGCGATGTGGGAGCTGCTTCTTTTCTTCCTGGTAGACAAGCAGCTGCAGAGGTCTTCGATAATAATTAGATCTAATCAGATCTCAAATCAAAAAGGCTTCGGACTTTAGATAAAAATAGTAGCTTCTGGTGGGTGCTTGGTCAAGAAAAATATTATAAAAATAAAGTCAAGATTAAGTTTACATTAAAATCAAACAAACGGTGGTTTTACAGAAAGTTTAACAAAGAAAAAGTGATGAATAAAAATTGGAGTTTAACTCCGATTAAGAATTGAGCTCAAAGAAATAGGAATTCCTAGGTATTTAAGAGAAAAATAAAACATTAAGATACAAAGTTACATAAACAAATTACGAGTTATCTGCTCTGTGTTCAGAAAAGCGACACGTGGTCGAGCCTTTGTTCAGACGGTCCTTTTTCTTCCTTGCTGTGTGTAGACAAAGGAGAAGATCAGAGAAAGGGAGCAGCCGAAAAAAGATCCGGGAAAGAGTGAAGCAAAAGAGCGGGTCCGGAGCAAAAAAGAGAGAAGCAGGGGTCCCTCTCCTTTATATAAGCTCTGTTGAGTTTCGCGGGCTTCCGGCCTGACCGGAATCTCAGCCAATGAGCGTCCTTCATGGGCGGGCTCGATGAACTTTTAGTCCAATGAACAAACAGTCTATTGTTTGGAGCACTTTGGGATGAAGAGTTGTCATGCAGAGATTGGCTGTTGGAGTCACATGTGATATCGAGGCAAAACTTTGATACATACTGGAAGTTAATATTTCCCTTTATGTATTAAACTAAGATAGCTTTAGTGATTAGTATAAATTATAAGCAGTGCTTCTAAATCAACATGCAGGAGTAAACATTCATTTAAACATTAACATGCATATATATAAAATCACAGATTAATGCATTACACACATATTATTGATTTTCCACATCAAAAACATCAGAGTCCATCTGCATTTTCATAGTTCTGAAAAGAATGAAGGTTTAGAATTGAGTTTGTAATAATGTACTTTAAAGTTCACTAGTTAAATCCAGCATGTCCAGAGTTTAAGGAAATTAGCTGAGTTGTGGGTCTGTGTAGGTTTTATGGGGGCAATAAAAGTGAAGCCGGACATTGGGGAAATTCCTTAGGTTGGTTTTAACAAAAGAAGGGGGATTTCAGCTGTGGCCTGGAGGAAAAAAATCCATTTTTTTTGTTATTCCTGGATGAAACAAAATGTCTTTAAGCAGAAGAATAATTGTTGCTGAGCCAAAGTGAGATGATGCTACACAACAGATGTGCACCAGCCTCTGGAACAAACAGCAGCTGTGCACTGGCCTCTGGAACAAATGGTGGATGCGCACCGGCCTCTGGAACAAATGGCAGATGTGCACCGGCCACTGGAACAAACAACAGAGGCCCCAACCTCTGGAATGACAGGTGGTGGTCCCCTGACCTCTGGAACGATGGGTGGAAGTACCCTGACCTTTGGAACAATGTGTGGAGGTCCCCTGACCTCTGGAACATGCAGAAATGGTGGAGCATGCAGCTCAGATGGTGGCAGAGCTGTGGCGTGCACCTCAGAGACAGCTGGAACTGTGGTGTGAAGCACCATCCCTGATGCAGACACCTTGGACATGAAAGAAGATATGGAGGATGGGTCAGTACAGGAACAGGCATTGAAGCCTGGCAGAGGAAGGCCAGAAGCAGATGAGAGCTACAACTGGGTTCCCCCATCAGGAGTTAGGCAAGACTCTTTAAGAATAGATGTCAAGAATACAAAATAAAGTACTTGCCTTAACTCCTGCTCCACTGCCGGCGAAGACCCCGGTGACTCTGCTGCTGGAGAGGGGATGACAATCTCAGGAGACGTTGGAGGAACAGCGGACTAGGCAGTCTGAGATGCAGGAGTGGGCGGGGGCACCAGTGTAGCAGATGTTAGAACCGGCACTGCAGGTGTAATGACAGGCAAACTTGCAGGCATAATGACAGGCGAAACTGCAGGCGTGAAGACAGGTGAAACTGCAGGTGTAAAGACAGGCAAAACTGCAGATGTGAAGAGAGGCAAAGCTGCAGGCATTAAGACAGGTGAAGCGGGTGGAGCGTGAGCTGAAGTGTGCGCCATGGAGAGAGCTGAAGCTGTGGTTTGGACCTCGGGGACAGTGGGAGCCGTTGTATGCACCTTGGGGATAACACGAGCCATTGCGTGCACCTCAGGGACAGCAGGACCTGTTGCTTGCACCTCGGGGACAGCAGGAGCTGTTGTGTGCACCTTGGGGATGGCTGGAGCTGTTGTGTGCACCTCGGGGACAGCTGGAGCTGTGAGATGCACCTCATGAACAGCTGGAGCTATCTGGAGAGGAACCGGAGCAGGTGGTGGTATGTCACGTTGAGAGGAGCGGCGTCTTCCGTAGGCTTCCTTCCATCTGGGACTGCTGAACGCCAGTCTCAATCCTCAAAACTGCTCTCTCTCAATGGAGGAGATCTTCCAAGGTGCCCATGGTGCAGATGGCTGCTGATTGGGAGGTGGCAATGGGGCTGGAGATGGTGCTTGGTGAGGAGCAGGAGGTGCCGAAGCCAGGGGATGCTTCATCGGCACAGACTTCAACTTGTTCGATGAACTCCTCACCATTCTGCAGTACTCACGCTTCAGGTCAGTCACGAGGGTGATCCATTCCACCCCCTCAGAATGCTCCACGAGCCATGGATGGTGGCGAAGAGACTCCTCCATGAGCCCCAGGTACCACAGAGCCAATTTTGGGGTGAAAGCCAAGCGAGCACCAGAAATAATCCCATCAATCTCGATATACAGTATGCATTGCAAAGCTCACACCCCAAGCTCATGCGGTACCACCGCCTGCCTAGTGAGTCCTTTTCTGGTGGTGTCATTCTGTCACGACGGGGTGATGGAGAGGACTCAGACGCAGGAAGGGGAATGGTGTAAACATGATTATTTATTAACAAAAAACTGGAACAAATAAATATCAACAGCAAGATGATGCCCATCGAGGTGAATGTCTTTGCTCGTTCCTTTCACGAATGCTGACTTTTTCTCCTTTTTTGCTTGTTTGCTGCTCTTTCTACAGCGCATAAAGGTCATGCTCTGCTAACGTACGACCGACAGACACTACTGGACATCGCCAAGACAAGCAGTCTTATGGAATTTACTGGCTTCATACCACCCGATCTGCAATGCATTGTGCGGCCACACAGTGATCAGCACCACCTCCAGGAAGGCCCCGGGGCACAGAGCCCGCATGAGCACGTCGACCCCAAGAGAACGTATTGGAGGCAGCGCCGGAGACGAGGAAAAAGAGGAGGGCTACATGCTCGGCTAAAGGCTCGTGTCAGCCAACCACCATTGCCCAGCCTCTTGCTGGCAAATGTATGGTCTCTGGAAAACAAGCTAGATGAGCTAAGATCAAGGATTGAAGAACAGCGGGAGATAAGAGAGTGCTGTGCCCTAATTTTCTGTGAGACCTGGCTCTCGGACAAAATCCCAGACTGTGCCATTAAGTTGCAGAGCCACTCAACACATCGGGCAGACAGAACTGGAGCTTCGGGTAAGACGAGGGGAGGGGTGGTATGTGTGTTTATAAACAACTTGTGTTGTGAAGATGTACAGACTGTTTACAAGCACTGTTCGCTGATGTGGAGTGTTTACTGTTGAAATGCCATCCCTATTATCTACCTAAGGAATTTACCACTGTGTTTTTGACCACTGTCTACATTTGCCTGCAAAGCAACTACACTAGCGCTAAGCAAACTCCATGGCGTCGTCAGCGCAGTAGAGACGACCCATCTCGATGCTGTTTTTATTGTTGCTGGTGACTTAAACCAGTGCAATCTATGGACTGTACTCCCCAAATATTACCAGCATGTGGACATTCCCACCTGCGATAAAAGCACACTGGATCATGTTAACTCCAACATACGTGGCGCTTACAAGGCGGCACCCCGCCCCCACTTCGGGCAGTCAGATCACATCTCCCTGTTTATGTACCCAGCCTACAGACAAAAGCTGAAAAAAAAATGGTTTTAAAGCAAATTAAACGCTGGACTCCAGAGGCTGAGAGCACTCTGGAAGACTGTTTTGCCTCTATAGACTGGGATGTACTAAAAGCTGCAGCCGCCTGGGAGGACTCTTCTGTAAACATACAGGAATATGATGAGTATGTGACTAGGTACATCAGCACATGGGTTGATACTATCGTTGCCACCATACAAGTCAGGAAGTTCCACAGCGAGAAGCCCTGGATCAACAGTCAGGTACGTCAGATGCTGCGTACTAGCTCTCTTGCATTTAAATCAGGCAATGAAGCTGAGTACAAAGGTGCATGGACCGAGGAAGGCTATAACAACAGCCAAGATGCAGTATGGGGAAAAGCTGGACAGCCTCTACCCCATTCCTGACCCGGGGTGCATGTGGCAAGATCTGCAACACATCACAGATGCCTGCAGAGAGTGGTGAAGACAGCTGAGAAGATCATCAGGACTCCACTCCCCTCTCTGCAGAGCATCTATAGTGGGGCAAAAAAGTATTTAGTCAGCCACCAACTGTGCAAGTTCTCCCACTTAAAAGATGAGAGAGGTCTCCAATTTTCATCATAGGTATACTACAACTATGAGAGACAAAATGAGAAAAAAAAAATCCAGAAAATCAAATTGTCTGATTTTTAAAGAATTTATTTGCAAATTATGGTGGAAAATATGTATTTGGTCACCTACAAACAAGCAAGATTTCTGGCTCTCACAGACCTGTAACTTATTCTTTAAGAGGCTCCTCTGTCCTCCACTCATTACCTGTATTAATGGCACCTGTTTGGACTCGTTATCAGTATAAAAGACACCTGTCCACAACCTCAAACAGTCAGACTCCAAACTCCACTATGGCCAAGACCAAAGAGCTGTCAAAGGACACCAGAAACAAAATTATAGACCTGCACCAGGCTGGGAAGACTGAATCTGCAATAGGTAAGCAGCTTGGTTTAAAGAAATCAACTGTGGGAGCAATTATTAGAAAATGGAAGACAAACAAGACCACTGATAATCTCCCTCGATCTGGGGCTCCACGTAAGATCTCACCCCGTGGGGTCAAAATGATCATGAGAACGGTGAGCAAAAATCCCAGAACCACACAGGGGGACCTAGTGAATGACCTGCAGAGAGCTGGGACCAAAGTAACAAAGGCTACCATCAGTAACACACTATGCCACCAGGAACTCAAATCCTGCAGTGCCAAACACTTAAGTCAGTACATGTCCAGGCCCGTCTAAAGTTTGCTAGAGAGCATTTGGATGATCCAGAAGAGGATTGAGAGAATGTCATATGGTCAGATGAAACCAAAATAGAACTTTCTGGTAAAAACTCAACTTGTCGTGTTTGGAGGAGAAAGAATGCTGAGTTGCATCCAAAGAAAACCATACCTACTGTGAATCATGGGGGTGGAAACATCATGCTTTGGGGCTGTTTTTCTGCAAAGGGACCAGGACGACTGATCCGTGTAAAGGAAAGAATGAATGGAGCCATGCATTGTGAGATTTTGAGTGAAAACCTCCTTCCATCAGCAAGGGCATTGAAGATGAAACGTGGCTGGGTCTTTCAGCATGACAATGATCCCAAACACACCACCTGGCCAACAAAGGAGTGGCTTCATAAGAAGCATTTCAAGGTCCTGGAGTGGCCTAGCCAGTCTCCAGATCTCAACCCCATAGAAAATCTTTGGAGGGATTTGAAAGTCTGTGTTGCCCAGCGACAGCCCCAAAACATCACTGCTCTAGAGGAGATCTGCATGGAGGAATGGGCCAAAATACCAGCAACAGTGTGTGAAAACCTTGTGAAGACTTACAGAAAATGTTTGACCTCTGTCTTTGCCAACAAAGGGTATATAACAAAGTATTGAGATGAACTTTTGTTATTGACCAAATACTTATTTTCCACCATAATTTGCAAATAAATTCCTTAAAAATTAGACAATGTGATGTTCTGGATTTTTTTTCCCTCATTTTGTCTCTCATAGTTGAGGTATACCTAAGATGAAAATTGGAGACTCTCTCATCTTTTAAGTGGGAGAACTTGCACAATTGGTGGCTGACTAAATACTTTTTTGCCCCACTGTACTACCGCAGAGTCCAAAGGAGAGCTAACACCATCCTCCGGGACTCCACCCACTCCTAGCACAGAATGTTCACACTTCTACCCTCAGGCCAGAGGTACAGAAGTGTGAAATGCAGGGCAACGAGAAAGAAAAACTCCCTCTTTCCCACGGCCATCAGACTCCTGAACAATTAACAAACTCCCAAAACTCCACAACACAGCTTTGCAAATAGGAACTCATACACCGGTTGCTAAATTTGCGCATTGCTTATTTGTACAGTGTACATAGTCTCACGGTTCCAAGGCTATCATAGCCAGGAGTGGCACTGGGGTTAAGCTCCTAGTGCTCATAAAATGCTCCTTACGGCGTGTGTCTCGAAAAGCCTCTGACAACTAAGTCCAACTCCTAGCCTGCCCGTGTGGTTTAGTCTCTAAGCCCGGCAGAACTGCTTTTACTAATAGGAGAAGGGGTGAGGGTGGATCTCTGGCGCCTTAAAACCAGATGCTTCGGGTAGATGGTGGCTCGTCAACCTGGGAAGGTAGCCCATCTAGGGGAAGGTAAACCCTGATTTCAAACCTCCGCTGCCTTGCGGCACACCCGGTCACAG
Source organism: Pholidichthys leucotaenia (assembly GCA_020510985.1). Taxonomy (NCBI): domain Eukaryota; kingdom Metazoa; phylum Chordata; class Actinopteri; order Cichliformes; family Pholidichthyidae; genus Pholidichthys; species Pholidichthys leucotaenia. The sequence continues at coordinate 176,760,547 of CM035845.1, forward strand.
GAAAGGCTTCGGGAGTCAACCCTGAGGAAAAATCCGGAGTCGGAGCCCCTAAGGCAGTTCTCTGTTGTGCTCAACATCGTTCTGGCAGCTCCTGCGACGGCGCTGGTGCCAAACTATAGCAGCCCTGCTGTTCCTTTGGATTCATCAGTGACGTGGAGAGGGGGGACATGCTGCATGCGTAACATCTTGTCCTCCATATCTTCCTGCCCAGGCTTGAATCCTACCAACGCCCAACGCTGGAAGGTAGAACACCGGTGCGCATCGACCTGTTCAGCCACAGGCAGTGCTGTTCCAGCAGAGTAGATGTTTAGGATTCTCATCCATGGTCATCATAGACCAACGGAGGCCGACAAAAGAAAGAAAGATAGTCTCACCGTGTCTGATGTCCATATCAACTCTGCTGCTAATTATCATGTACAGTCTACTGGTATTATCATTACAGAGAAATTCAAACACTGGGTGCTAATTTGTAATTTGTATACTGCTCATTTGCACACAGTACATAGGCTTATGCCATCTCAGGTTCATATCATCTCTGATATCAATATACCACTGTCCACTATAGTCACCCAGGGAATTTCAAATTTCATTCTTCCTGCTTCCTGTAGTTATTCTGTGGTTTGGTTCTACATCATTACCTCATTAGTATTGTTGTGTACCTTTTACCTTGGCATTCGTTTGGAGAGAAGAGTAAGAATTTCATTGCTCAGGGAATGTTGCATTTCTTAACTGCACATGATAATAAAGCCTTTGAATCTTGAAACTTGAATCTTGAATAACAGCACGTGGACTGAAAAATCGAGCAAAACCAGGCAGGCAGAACTCAAAAGGAAACAGGAACATGAATCACGGCTGGAACTGAACAGGATACACGCAGAAACATCACAGGAACATCAATGACGCCACACTTGACACAGACTGACACCGGTATATATAGTTTAGTTAAGTAACTACAGACTAAGAAAGAGGTATGATCCTTGATGGGGTTGATTGGCTAGTACAGACGGTTCACAGTTTTCGACCATCGCAGCTCCACTTACCGTCTTGACTTGCAAAGACCAGAAGAATCCTGTCACATGGTCTGATGAGTGCGAAACAGCTTTCAACACTCTGAAAATCCACTTGTGTTCTTCCCCTGTCCTCAAGAGTCCAGATTTCAACAGAAACTTTCTGGTGCAGGTGAATGCCTCAGCAGTGGGCCTTGGAGCAGCTTTGGTCCAAGGGGACCTGGGAGAAGAACATCCAATTCTGTATTTGAGCCGTAAACTCCAACCACGGGAGACCCAGTATTCTGCAGTGGAAAAAGAGGGTTTGGCCATTAAGTGCGCCCTGAAAAGCCTGTGTTACTACTTGCTGGGACAAGAGTTTGACTTGGACATTGATCATCAAGCTCTCACAAGGATTAATAGCATGAAAGATCATAACAGTCGCCTTACTCGCTGGTACCAGTCACTGCAGCCTTTCAAGTTTACTATCCGGCATCGGTCTGGAAGCGCCATTGTGGTAGCAGATTATCTTTCCATGTTGCCATACATTGCCAAACATCATGAGGAGGGGGATGATGACGGCGCAACCTCGTCACTGATTCCAGACACACAAACACTCCTGCAGACGTTTATATGCACACTCACCTACACACAACTATGTACTGCGGATGACTTGCTAGCTTAACACTAGAAGACCCAGAGAGGGGCCATTTGGCCTTTTTGGCTAGAAAACCCATAGGGGGACCATCAAGTGGCCACAAGAGGGCTAATGTCTGGGTCTTCTAGTGTTAAGCAGTGTGTACACACACACACACACACACACACACACACACACACACACCCCATACATTTTCCCATTTACTTCCGTGTTTGTAAATTATATTAAAATATCTAACTTTCATCTCTTTCTCCCCTTATCTGTTTTCGTAGCGCAGCCAAGGGTGCACACTTGGTTGTTCTGCCACATTGGGAAACATACACTCAAACTTGCATACCATGTAAACTCACTCCTGGTTTGTTCCATTGTGCATTTGCCCAGCTGCCTCCATTCATGATTCAGAAGTTTAATGAGCTAAACAGAGTGAACCAGTTAAGCAGATTAAATATGGTTTTCTCACATGCTTTTTGGTCAGGTAACCCAAGGGCTTGTGGTCGTGAATTTTAATTAATTTTTTTTGTAAATGAATTTACTTTGTGTGGGGAAAAACTTGTCTTTGTGTTTAATATACTGGAGTGGTGGCCTAGTGGTAGACAGGTGGGAGGTCGTGGGTTCAAGCCCCGGCTGGGTCATATCAAGACCTCATAAAAAAAATGATACTTCTCACCTTCTAGCTTGGTGCTCAGCATAATAGAATGCGGGAAAGAAAAAGCTGTTTGTGGCATCACCTTGCATGGCAGTGGCCCCTCTGATTCTAGATGTCATTAACATTGTAGATAGGAGAAACATAATTTCGTTCTAATGTACATGATTGGCTGTATGGATTGAATGACAATAAAGTTGGCTTCTTCTAAATATTTATGGGTAACATATATACGTATTGGAAGATGGTGCATTGTAAACTGGTTTCTGTAGAAATATTTATTGAGTTATGTATTTTTTCATGAATAATAAGCCCAGTGGGAGGGGCTTAGTCTTTAAAGGGGGTTGTTGTGGGGCTAAGCAGTTGGTCTGACTTGTTACAGAGGAGGTGAAGTGTTTTGCAGTCTGTAGATGAGGTTTTCCTGTTTTCCATATTTGGAGAAGGAGTTATTAGAGGACTCCATTTTAAAAAAGAGAAATGTTCTCCCCGTGTCTGCGTGGGTTTGCTCCGGGATTTCTCCGGTTTCCTCCCACATGCCAAAAACATGCAAGTTAGGTTAATTGGCATCTAACTGGGGATTCTAAATTGTCCTTAGGTATGACTGCGAGAGTGAATGGTTGTCTGTCTCTCTGTGTTGGCCCGGCGATGGACTGGCGATCTGTCCAGTGTGTACTCTGCCTCTTGCCCAAAGATGCTGGGATAGGCTCCAGCCCCCCCGCAACCCGAAAAGGATTAAGCGGAAGAAGATGAGTGAATGAATGAATGAAAATTTGGTACAGAGACTATTTGTTTTCATTTTCATTTGTTTTCACCATTTTTTTTCTCCTCAATTATATATAATTTTTTTTTCACTTGGGAGGCTGGCAAAATAAAAGGCTCATCACCATCTGTTCGACTTTGCCATCATTTCTGAATATTTGAAGAAGTTGAAGCCGAACTCTGTGACAGACAACATTGGTTTTCTTTAATCATACCACTTTTTAGCAGTAATTCTGATGTTATGCAGTGCCTTTGGACAGCATTACTGATGCCACATGTGCCTTTCTCTCTGTATACATGCAGCATTAATGTCAGCAAAATATATTTGGACATATAACACTATCAATTTAAAATGAAACTAGAAAAGCACTCGGAGAGCGCAGACCTCCCCCAAGCACCACAGTTCCCCCCATACAGTGTTTGTGTGTTCGTTTTCAGATTCCTTGACCATGAAATCATATGACTAGCGATTGGATTGACAATGACAGGATTAGTGGTTCAGTAGTTATTCACGAAAATGACATTTTCCGTAATGGCGGCCACAGTTCCCCCCATACAGTGTTTGTGTGTATGTTTTCAGATTCCTTGACCATGAAAACATACGACTAGCAATTGGATTGACAATGATAGGATTAGTGGTTCAGTAGTTATTCACGAAAATGGCATTTTCCGTAATGGCGGCTTAACTTCCCCCCATACAGTGTTTGTGTGTATGTTTTCAGATTCCTTGACCATGAAAACATATGACTAGCAATTAGATTGACAATGATAGGATTAGTGGTTCAGTAGTTATTCACGAAAATGGCATTTTCCATAATGGCGGCCACAGTTCCCCCCATACAGTGTTTGTGTGTACGTTTTCAGATTCCTTGACCACGAAAACATATGGCTAGCAATTGGATTGACAATGATAGGATTAGTGGTTCAGTAGTTATTCACAAAAATGACATTTTCCGTAATGGCGGTTTTCTTCTGGACAGTGATCTGGATCACCACCAAAATGTAATCATCTGTAGGATACCCCATTTCTGACAATCTGTGAAAATTTCATGAAAATCCGTCCATAAGTTTTTGAGTTATCTTGCTAACAAACAAACAAACAGACAGACAGACAGACAAACCAACGCTGATGATCACATAACCTCCTTGGCGGAGGTAATAAAAAATAAAATTATGTTTAAACATTTAATTTGGGGTATGTAGTATTTAGCCAGTTTGTCTGAAATGCACCATGACAGATCACTAAAACAACGCATAAACACAGCGATAAAACCACACAAAAAAATTAAGACAGTTATTAGTACACCCCAAGAACAAAATAGAACAAAGCAAAAAATGCAAAATGATATATGAAATATCATGCAAATCATGTAACAAGACCTACATCGGAGAAACAGGAAGAACATTCACCACAAGGAACAAAGAACACCAGAAGGAATGTGAGAAGGAAACACAAGGACAGCTCAAAAGCTCTCAAAAAGAAAAGGCAGTACAAGCAATATTAAAATCAACAATATCAGATCACTGCAAAAGAAATAATCACATTATGGACTGGGACAACGCAAAAATCATTGAATTGGAGAGTAACAGACACAAACGTTGGATCAAGGAGGCCATAGAAATCAGGAAGCGGGGAGAAGACAGCATGAATTGGGATGAGGGGGAATTTATGCTTGCACACCTGGGTCTACATTCTCCAGAGACCATTGGATGGTGGAGGGTGGGGCCAGCCCAGTGGGTCTGACAGTTACGCTGGGCTGGCCCCGCCTAGGAAAAACAGCTGATAAATGACACTTTACAGCAATCAGCTGACACTTCTGAGGATGACTGCAGTGGACAGTCGAAACATGTAAAGATAAAAACATCTCCTTTTTATTCTTGTCTTAAATAAGAAGAACAAAAACTAATGGTCCCTAAAACACATTATCAGGAGGAGGTGGGATACAATGCTCTTAGCAGTGAGCAACAAGTGTACAAACTAAACCTGCTTGAAATGGAAGGGCCCTATTTTAAAGTTTTAGCAACATATCTGCGTCTTGGTTTAATATATCATAGTTTTACATTTTTATTAGTCTTTAGTCATTAGCACATAAAAAGCTGATACAATATCATCAGGTTTTGATCCAAAGCATTTAACTGAATTGACAGTTAAATGTCATGAAACTCTGAAACTGAACTTTAAATTTAAAACTCAACAACTGTGAAGCAAAGATTCTAATGTATTTAACTGTAGGGTATCAAAAATAAAATCTAAAAAGGGTTGACATTTTAACTAGAAAAGCACTTAGAGAGTGCATACCTCCACCAAGACTCCTTCCGTCCCTCATGGATGACCTCCAAAATGTAATGGGTTCGTGTATAGACCAAGAGCCAGTTCTGGCGAAAACTGCATCAAAGTCTATTCACTCGTTTTGGAGGATTCTTGCGAACACACTGTGAGAAGATAAGAGCCTTTCTGGGATCATCACCAAAATGTTATGGGTTTGTCTCTAGCCCAAGGACCACCTCTGGTTAAAATTTCATTCAAATCCATGCAGTAGTTTTTGTGTAATCCTGCTGCATAAATACAAACAAGGTCCTTGGTGGAGGTATGCATTCTCAGATCATCTCCAAAATTTAATGGGTTCATCCTTGGCCCAAGGGCTACCTCTGATGAAAGTTTCAGTCAAATCTGTCAAGTAGTTTTTGTGCAATCCTGCTAACAGACAGACAGACAGACAGACAAACAAACCACCCCGACTACATAACCTCCTTGGCGGATGTAATAAAAGATCACAACATACAGTAATATCCCCCTCTTTTCAATGCAATCATGTACTTCAGTGCTAATCTGAATCTAACCTCCGCCTAGATTATGTTTTTGCAGGCGCTGGTTTTTGTTGGTCTGTTGGTTTGTCTGTCTGTCTGTCTGTATGTATGTATGCCTGTTAGCAACATTACTCAAAAAGTTATAAACAGATTTTGATGAAATTTTCAGGAAAGGTGTGTGATGGCACGGGGAACAGATGATTGGATTTTGGTGATGATCTGAGAGTGAGTACCTCCAACAAGGGCTTTGTTTGTATTTGTGCAGCAGGATTACACAAAAATTACTGAATGGATTTGGATTAAATTTTCACCAGAGGTGATTCTTAGGCTAAAGAGGAAGCCATAACATTTTGGTGATGATCCAAGAATGCATACCTTCGCCAAGGCTCTTATCATCTCATAGAGTTTTAGCAAGAATATTCCAAAACTACTTAATGGATTTGGATGAAATTTTCACCAGAGGTGGTTCCTGGGATAGAGACAAACCCATTGCATTTTGGTGATGATCTGAGAATGCATTCCTCAGCCAAGGCTCTTATCGTCTCACAGTGTGTTAGCAACAATACTCCAAAACTAATGGGCAGACTTTGATGCAGTTTTCACCAGAAATGGCTCAAGGCATACATACAAACCCATTACATTTTGGAAGTGATCCACAAGGGACTGAAGGAGCCTTGGTGGAGGTATGCGCTCACTGAGTGCTTTTCTCCTTGAACAATATTTTCTCATCCTGTGCAACTTTCCAGATTTCCACTGAGTTTCTTTTGGCCCTGTATCTGCCTTTTACATCTGCTTAGGAGGCACCATCCACGAGTGGTGGTTATCAATTACTCTTGGAAACCTACTGATTAGGATATTAACATACCAGAGAGAGAGAGAGAGAGAGAGAGAGAGAGAGAGAGAGAGAGAGAGAGAGAGAGAGAGAGAGAGATACAGTATACCCCCCAAATTTTTGCTTCTTCTTTGCACATCACCTTTCATCATTACCTTTTCCCAGGGAATCTTCATGAACATGAACAATATAAAACACACAAGTATATCAGATCAGACATAGAAATATAGAAGAATAATATGGAATAATATGGAATTATTCTTTCAGATATATAGTGTGAAGGCAAATTGCTCCCTCATTTAATAAGGATGTGAGTCAATTAAAAAAAAAGTCAGACACATGAATTAAGAAGCAGTCCATTGCGAAAACCTGACATTTGCATCCAAATAAGAAATTTGTAATTCTCAGTCACTCTTGTTTTGAAGATCAGCAAAGTGTGCATGGGCCTCCTCTGCATTGTGAAATAACTGACTTTCACAGGCTTAACTGTATTTCCTTAACTATCACGAAAATTCCATACAATGATTTTAGATGGGATTTACAACAGTTGATGGAAAAACTCAGAATAACATCTCAAAGATTTTTACAGGTTAAATTTGTTAGTCTTGATCCCATGCCGTTAATACCTTTGAATATGATTCCCCCCCCCCTACTTTTTAAGATGTGCCATTGCCTTTCATTACAGTTTTCTTCTCATTTAAAAAATCTTATCATTGCACCCTGTCCAATTCATAAGTTAAGCTGTGAAATTTCTTTTTCAGTATCAAATTTTGTTGATTAATGACTGAATTTAGGCATTTCAGTATTGCTGATACAACACTGTATTTCAGATTTATTTAAATATTTGGTGTTTTTAGATTCCCTATTCATATACCTCTCTAATTCTGTGGAAGAGTGTGTTGCTCTAATGTCTTCTGGGAATATGACTTGTAAGAAAAAATCTATTGAAATGAGTCTGAGTCAGAAAATTCAGCAGGCAGGATCTTGAGTTATGAGATTTATTCTGGCCATGAGAAGAACAGAAGTAGCCCCAAGTCCACTCATGCATTCTTCTAACCCAATCATCCATTGTTGAAAACTTTTAAAGCTGTGTTATCCATAGGGAGACGGAGAGACTTTCCTTGAGTACATCTGGTGAGACAGGGTGTATAGTTCTTATCTTTCTCCCAGGAAGCAGGGAGCCAGTACATCTCTCAATCACACAGGACTAAACATAATGAATGCAAAACAAAAGGTATCAGTAGAACAGCTGCATCATTACAATTTCTGACCTAGACACACACACACAGAACCTGGGGCATACTGAAGGCCACATGAATCACACATGAACAAAAAAAAACGCACAAGAATATCAGATCAGACATAGAAATATAGAAGAATAATATGGCATAATATGGAATTATTCTTTCATTTCCCCCTTGATGCTTATAAAAGCATCAGAGATAAACTGTTATGACCTCTAAAACCCCATAGGGCAGCCTTGGTAATTTCCAGTGCGTTTTATGCAAAAGCATTTTTATGCAACAGATCCTAACTAGCTTTCGATGGGGAACGTTGGCCATCGGCCCTGCTGCCCACCCAGCCACCATTTTAACATTTCATCCCCTGGGGAGTATGGAACAATAAGGTCTGTTGATCAATAAAGAAAAGCAATTAAATAAATCAATAAAAACAAAAAAAATAAAATAAAACAAAATGAAGTGAAAAAGTAAAATGAATAATGTTAAAAAGAAGGATATGTAGGTATATATAGGGATATACGTGTCATTATATATGTTAGCAGCTTAAATTTATGAGTATTAGCAGCAATTTAAGAGGTAGTTTAAAACTAAAACAAAACAATGGAAAACATAACAGTATAAAATGTGTAAAACAAGGCCATAATAATGTAATGATATAATGATGTAACGACAATGAGTATAATGATGCAAATAAAAAAACAAAATGAAAGTAATATAAAAACAAAATAAAGTCAAAACAAAAGTAAGTAATAAAAACAATGTTTCAAACTTCATAAATGTGTTTGCAAATCAACTTCTTTCGGTTTTCTGCATGTCAGTCATACTTTAACTTTGTATTTGAGTCATGGAGAGACACCTTGGGCTGGTACTGCCCCTTCACCACTCTCATCATCCTCGGCAATGGCATCATAGTACATTACCAAGTTTATATGAACAAGCCTCATCATCATACTATGGATACAAGGAATCACAGAGGAAAATTACTACAAAAATCACTAACAAATTCATGATGAGACTTCTCCATGAAGAGAAAAAACAACTTGACCAATTCTGTTCATCAGAAACATTATCTTTGGCTGCAGCAGCATGCAAGGCAGTGAGGTTGCATATGGCCGAAGCAATAATATGACCATCTGCATCATTTTCAGGGATTAAAGTACAACAATAACAACCTACAATAGCACACACGCCCCCATGGGTGGCAGTCAATTGATCAAGAACCATCCTATTTTGTGTTGTCATAAGCCTCATAGCTGTCATTTCTTCCTTTACACCCGACCAAGCAGATAAGGAAACATTCACAAATGATTGTAGCCTATAATTAAGTGTTTCAATCCATAAGGTGTTCTTGCCGACTCCCACCCAAGGAAACAGTGAATTAAGGACCTTTGACCCTGTGCTTTTTATCTTAAGTTGCTCCGGTACATCTGTGCCCCAAATGGCATCATGTGGTGCAAAGGTAGCATCCTGTGGTGAAAAGGCATCTCTCTTCACCCTGCCCACCTGGCCTGCCAACATAATGAGGGTGTGGTCAGTCGCATAAACGGGGAACAAATTCCTCCCCACTTCATGGGCAGGTATGAGTATGCCCGATGGCCACATAACCACCATCCCCCTGTCACCATGTGTGTGCCAAATGTGTGAGAGCTACAAATGACAGCACTACAGAACTCTTGCAAAGTGACAGTTCCAGGTTGACAAAGAGGATCTTCAGGACAACACTTGCCCACTTCGTTGGTCAAGTAGGTAGCAGTACAGGGACGAGACATGCTGTGCATCACTGCACACTTAGAGAGAGGTAAGTTGCCCAGAGAAACACCACCACTTCCCTTTAAACAAAAGAAGAAGTTCCCTGATGAAATTAACCTTGCCTTCACAGAGAAAGGAGTGTCATTGTGTTTCCGATCAGTGGAGTGATAAGTGGTGTGACAGGTGTGCTTCAAAGTAATGTTTGCCGTGTTATTTTGATATATAGCCTCTTGTAAGAAACAGCATTAAAGAACAAACATAACAATTTGAACAATTAGCTGATTTAGCTGTGTAATTAGCATATCTCCACCAGACACTGCCAGCATAAACATGATCATGATGACCTGGGCCTTCCAACCAATCATGGTGAGTGTGTGTAATGTATCTGGCTCTATGGTATATAGGCATTGGAGCGACTAAGAATAACCAAAACAGAAGTGTTACCACAAGAATGATGAGGATGAAGAAGCAGCAATAGCATTCATACCCTTCAGTCGCCAACCTTCTTTCTCTTGCATTTTGTCTCTCCATGATAAACAAACAGTTGCTTCGCTATACAAGCCATTGCTGAACACCACAAGGGCACCGTCTGACATAATGCACGGCTCAGGAGACACACACGCAGGCTCAGAGTAGCTCAAATAGCCTTATCAACAACAAGGGTGTATGAATGTGTGTCTGCGAGATGTGAATGTGTTGGTGATGGCGTCTGCTTCGGGCACAGAGGCAGGAGACCGTACAGCCAGACAACCCTATGGGAAAAGCACAGGGAGAAGGGTGACGGGCACACACCAACACAGGAGATGTACAAGTTGGAGAGGAGCTTACTTGGAAAGGGCAGGTGGCTGGCACAGCAAGGAGCAAGGTCCGGGAGACAGCAACCTGGAGAGCCTGGTGCAGCAGCGAGGGACAGGTGACGGAGAGGAATGGTCCGCCGCCGGGAAATCCACCTGTGCACAGGGGAGCAGACTTGGAGGAGAAAAGGTAAGGGCTTCTTACCGCAATGCTTGCTGAGGTATGAGAGGGAACTCACAGCAATCCTGATGAGTGAAGTCTGACGGCTTCAGGCCGAAGCCCAGGGCGAGGCGGCTTAAATCCCTCGCCGCTGACGATGTGCAGGTGTGCGTGCAGCTGGCGCCGCTGATGAGCGGCACGGCGTGACACCGTCAGCCGACACTTGTGTGGAGAAACAGTTAAACAGTCACTTGCTGACGATCCCCTGTGTTATCCTTCGTGCCCATTTCTTCGATCACCTAAGATGATCAGCAAAAAAGTTCTTCGGTGGGCACCGCTGGTCCAGGATTTGTAATAAGGATAAAGATAAAAACAGTCTCACTGTGGAGATGAGGATAAACAGCCACGCCAGTGGAACAAGGATTAATCAGTTTTCTTGTTGCTGTTGAGGGTTTTGCATGGGGTAAAGTTTGCAATGTGTCAAATGCACCCAAGAGTCACATCCTTCAACTTTCACAGCTGTTGGTGTCACCAGGATAGCTTTTGTGTGGTCCTTACCAGGGAGCATCGGCCCAGTTCTTCTTCTTGATAGCTATAATAAGGACCAAATCCCCTGGTTTGGCCAAGATGGGTGCAGCTTCCCGTGGTTGTGGCCCATCCTGGGGAGAGTGGCATCAATAACACTTCTATTAGTCAACATCCTTCGCACGTAATCAGCTAAGCACACCTCCTCATCACTGGAGTTGAATGGCCTTAATGGTGGAAGCAAGTAAGGTTTGCCATACATAATCTCAAATGGGGATAACCCTCCTTTGGTGGGAACCATCCTCATGTAAAATAAAACTAGGGGAAGGCAATATGTCCAATTTTGCCCTGTTTCTGCCATTGTTTTTCTAAGTTTTCTTTAATGGTTCTGTTTGTGCGCTCCATCAATCCTGTAGATTGTTGATGGTAGGCTGAATTACTTTTTAAGTTAAAACATAGTTAAAGTTTAAATTTAGTAAATATGTCAATAATTACTATTTTTTTTCCTCTTCACATTTATTATAGTTTAATGGAATCCATGCAAAGGTTTTGAAAAGAATACGTTTATGCAGGGAATGTCAAATTACTTTTACTTTAAGTTCCCTTTAGCATTGTTTTCTTCTTACATAATTGAGTAAAAATTTGTTTTGTCTTTGTAGCAAATTTTAAATTGAGCCCCATCAGCATAAATTGGACTCTTCTTAGAAATTTGGAACTTTTTCCATAAGTTTGCAGCTTTTCTTTTCCTTATTAGTTTACTTTATTTTGATTGTAAACATGATATTTTTTCCCTTTGTGTTTTTTAATCTTCTTAATTTTGTTATATTTCTTATAAAATCTGAAGACTTTTTTCAACAATAATCTGTAATATTTTTTTCACATATTTTTTCTTAAATATTTGCAAATTTATTGATGCAAATTTGACTTTTTCTGGTGAATGTTGTGACTTCATTACCAAGCTGCTTTTCTTTTTTTTATATTTGTGAAATGTTCCACCTATTTTTTTTAATCATACATTATTAATCATTTTTACGACCATTAATTATTTCACTGCTGATTGTCCATTATCTATCTTTACTAATTGTTTACTTTCTTTGTAATTGTACTACCCCCCTTTGATACATGGGAATCCCCATGTAGCAGAGTGAAGGCCTGCTGAAACAGTGTGTCATGTGATAAGTGTTTTTGTTAGGGGAAGGAGATGCAGTGTGAGTTCCCATGTGACCATGTGCAGCTGCTTTTGGTAGGCAAGTGTTTTCCTTAGAGATTCAGTCTATGTCATTGATGTGTGGCACATTTACGATGGCTAATTTAGATTAAACTTTTATACAGTGCAGGACTTTTAAAATAAGGTCTTTGTAATCATGCCTCTTTTCTTCCACTGTTTTATAAATTGATTGATGGTACTGACTTTCTATCTATATCATGAGTGTTTTCCCTTGGCCTAATTTGCAAATTTCAGTTAGAGCAATTAATTCAGCTGCCTGTGCAGATTAACGTGATTTAGCATTTATTGTAACCAATTCTGCAGTTTTCATCAAGCCTACATCTGCTTTTCCTGTTGACCACAGACAATTTTGAATTTGTGAAAGTGCATTTTCCACTCCTTCTGTTAATGGAAAAGTGGACATATTGCTTAATTGGGATGTGGACTTCATTCTGCAAAAGGAATGCACCTTTTTTTTCCTCTCTCTCTTCCTAAATTTTGATCTGGCCTGCAGTCATCGTGCCTGGCTTGGCCGAAAACTAAGTGCCACAAGTACAGTACCTTAGCACATCAAAATCATACAACACAAGTATTCCTTATTCCTGTCACATGTATGAAATGTGATACTGTCATACCATTCTCAGGTGGGAAGCTTTAATGAAATGTTTCAGACTTGCAATGTCAGTCCAGGCAAACACTGCATTTTTAACTCAAGTCAAAGTCAGGTAAATAGATCTTTGTTATATCAGTGTTTGTGTCATTTGTTCTACTTAGCTTCAGTGGTGGTCAGCTAGTCACATGACGCTGCCGGCATCCAGAACACTGCCTCAGCCAATGGCCCTGACGTCCAGACTGATGACAAACGTCACGTTCCCCTTGCCGCAGCCAAGTCATCCCACACATCCCTCCGTCCCCCCTCCACCACAGTGGTCCACTTTTGGTGCCACCCTGAAAAATAGAATTGGGGAAATTGGGGGAAAGCTCTCGCCTCCCCCCATGTGTCAGTCTCACACAAACAGGAGTTTAATTTTTCTTTCATAAATGTTCTGACTATTTCTCTTGTAATCACTCAACTTTTCTTTTAAGTTTGAGCAGTGCTTATTTTAATGCTGGCAAAATTTTATTCTAACTAATGGTTCAGGTTTTTTGTCCTTTTTCTGTACATCTTGAAAATGACCCAATCTTGTTTGTTAATGTTTTTGCTGGAATGGGAGAAATCTTTTTTCTCCCCATTGTAAAGGATTTGAATTCTTCCCAATTATCTGTGGGAGAGATCATGGGGATCATGGTGATATGTCAACAGGGTAGCAGTCTGTCTTCTCTTCTTAGACTGCAGGCCCTGTGACTGGATAAGTGGTAGAGGATAGATGGATGAAATTTGAAGGCTTAAATTCCACAAGGTGCTTCCCATGCATTATGTTATTCTAGAAAAATGTTGTAGTGCAACAATTGTTATCCCTTGTATCGAGCCATTAACTCTTTGAGTGTGTCTGTCACCGAATTGTGACATAACCCCTAGTAGTCAAGAGTGGTAAATATTTTTTGTCAATAAAATAGTTCAGATTCCCAAGGCTATAACTTGAAAGTAGTAAGAGATAATGGCTTGCTGTCGATTAGAAAGATGTAAAATATGGTCCAAAGTTTCAGATAGGAATAAATTTATGCATCTAATTTGCATAATGTCGCAGCACCTCTTTAAATTCCATAACTCAGTCCAAACTGGACTTTGGACGTATTTACACAACGAATGGTTCGGTCTTTTGACACTGTTTTTTGTACAGAAGTACTTCATCATCTTATCTTCAAAGTATATGAAGAAATCAGTACAATAAAAAACAAACAAACAAAACAACCAGAAATCCCTCACTTACTTTTGACAAAGGGGGGCTGGTTGTGTGGTCGTTGTGTTTTCACCCATCGTGGCTGCTATTTTGCATTCTGTTGGTCATTTACGCTCTCTACCACATCTACAAAGTCTTATGATTATCCCATATAAATTTTGCTTGTATCCCGTGGCTATTTTCTGTGTAAAAAGCTATCTAAGTGTCAGTGATGATGACCGATCGCGGCATGTCATTTTCAGCATTTCCTCGCTGCCACAATAGAGGCATAGCCCAAGCTCGCGGTGGCGCTGTTTCTCTGCTAACGACAGTTTAGACTGCCCAACTACGATTGGCTCAGGGGCGTCTAGAGAATCTGAGGGAGGTAGGGCCAATGGGGGGGCTGCAGGGAGCAGCAAAACTGGGTGCCTGAGAGACCGGAAGTCTTACGCTCAGTAGCCCGCTCCCTTAGCCTGTTATCTAGGCTAATGGCTAGAGAAATTAGCTCGGTTAACCTGATAGGTTTTTCTAAGCAGGCTAGCTTATCCTGCAGGCTAGGGATAAAGCTCCTGACAAATATGCTACAGAGCAAGGCGTCCTCCCACCCCACCTCCATGGCCACCACCCGGAAATTGATGGCATAGTCAGCTACGGACTTGCTTCCCTGTCTTAACTTTAGCAGCTGGGAGGTAAGCACACTGTCACGGTCGGAGTGGTCGAACACCTCGTTAAACTCGCTGACGAACTGGTCGTATGTCATGTTAGCATAATCAGCCCTAGCCATCAGTGCATAAGCCCAGGCTAATGCCCGCCCCTCCAGGAGATTGACAACGTTGTGTTCACCCAGCACAATGCAGACTAATACTATTCATGTCAGCAGGGATTGCATATGGACAGAGAACGCCTGGGGGGGGGGGGGGGGGGGACAACCAGAACAATGGACTATTGTTTATACATCCCCAGATTAAGGAGAGGATGCCCGGGCGCCAGTTGGTCAGGCTAATTATATGTATTGACTGATATGTATATCAATATGCTAATGTGCCATGCACTCTCTCTGTTTGTATAACATATAAAACAGCAGCACACAGCACACACAGGGGAACACGATACAGCACAGCACAGTAGAGCACAGCGCTACAAGTGCGTCTCATTTTGATGGAGGAAATAAAACTCTGCAACCTTCCAGCTCGCCGCATCTCGCCTGAACTTATTATCCCTCCACACTGGTGACCCTTGACGAAGAATGGAACGTGAGGCGAACACCCTGGAGATCACCCGGACGGGAAGCCCCAGCACGCATCATGGTACGCCCCTCGCCTGATCTTATCCCTCCACACTGGTGACTTGACTAGAGAGAATGACAGTTTGCTCCCTCTCACCATGCTGTGGACCCCAGAGGACCAGAGAACGCCTGCAACATCTTCATCCTCACCGGAGCGCACTCCCCGAAGCAGGCAGCACTTGGACCAACACGCACCATGAACGGTGACATGAGCGAACCGAAGGAAGCAGTCTGAACAGGGAAGGACATCGGCGCTGACTGCGTTGATTTCCGCCAAGCTCCCCGAACCTCACTAACCTCACGACGGCGGACCTCCTGCGCACAGAAGCCCCGCACGCACACCGCAGGATTACGAGGACAGCGCAACTGCCAGTTAAGTGGTCACTGCGCCACGTGCGCTTCACGCACAGGGTGAAGCCGTGTCCACAGACCGATACATCGTCCTCCACCGCTGCACATGCCTGAGAAACATGGCCGATCGCCACCCTTGGAACCTTCAGGGCTGCTCACGCACCTGAAGCAGATCTGCAGCCCACACACAGGACATTGTATAGGTTTCTCAGCCACGACGCACACCGGGAGTTCACCGATTGCTGTCCCCGGTGGCTTTAGGGCTGCTTCCGCACCTAAAAGCCAAACTGCCAGGTCTCTGGCACAGCTGCAGTTGTTTCACAGCCGCTACGCATCCTCGGGGAATTTGGCCGCTCGCCTTCCCCACATCCTCGCTGGATCAAGCCGCGAGAAGAGTCCGAGACTTTTTTTTTTTTTTTCACAGCCGCTGTGGATCACCGCCTGGTTTAATGGGAAAGTCCCTCACCATCGCGGATCCACACGCAATTTTTGCGCGGCCCAGACACCTTTGACGTCCCGGGCCGGCACTCACTTACTCCCACCCCCTCCCCTCCTCCTCCACAGCGCTCTTCCCACACCTCACTCCCTAAAGCCAGCCGATCGCTGTCTGGTCCCATTATGCATGATGCACACTGGCCCGTGCGCCCACGATTCACGGCCGTTCAACGTGCTGGAACCCAGAGTGGAGCACACTGTTTGTTTCCATCCCTCCCCCATCCCCCCCACGGACTGACATGCCCTCGACAGTTCTACTGCAGCTACAGCCAAATGAGGGGGGGGGGTGCCACAGCCCCTTCTGAGTGTTCTGGGGGAGACGTGTGGTCACCCAGCACAATGGAGACTGATACTATTTAGGCTCAGCAGGGATTGCATACAGACAGAGAACCCCTGGGGGGACAACCAGAACAATGGACTATTGTTTATACACCCCCGGATTAAGGAGAGGATGTTGGGGCACCAGTTGGTCAGGCTAATTATATGTATTGACTGATATGTATATTAATATGCGAATGTGCCATGCACTCTCTCTGTTTGTATAACATATAAAACAGCAGCACACAGCACACACAGGGGAACACGATACAGCACAGCACAGCACAGTAGCGCACAGCGCTACAAGTGCGTCTCATTTTGATGGAGGAAATAAAACTCTGTAACCTTCCAAGTTCTCTGCATCTCGTCTGAACTTATTATTCCTCCACAGCGTAACCTATCCGGCTGTGATTGGTGGGGAAGTCCCCGGGCACCCGCTGGAAAACTATCCTGCACTGGAGTAGGAACCCCCTAGCCTCCCCTAGCTTGCGAGTGGGTGTGGGAATTGGTGTCAGCCGGGATGATGAAGCCTGAGCAGGTTGGGAGCTAGTGGGAGCAGTGGCAGTACCTGAAGACGGAGGAAAGGCCTGCGGACCTGACAGGCAATCCAACCAATCATTAACTTGAACCAGCTGAGTGAGGATGACCTGTTGCTGGTAAGACAACTGATCTACTCGAGCCTCTAAGTTGTTAACCTTGCGCGCTAGCGCGCTGTCTGCTTGGTCACTTTGGCGGAGTCGTACTGACATGGTTTTAAGACCCAGTGAGCAGACTCAGACTCAAAAGCAGATTCAATTATCTTTATTATGTTCTGTGTGTGTGTGTGTGTGTGTGCGTGCGTGTGTGTGTAGATGTAGCAGCCGGGGGCGAGCAGAACACCATGCAGCCTGGCAACCCTATGGATATGCAGAGACAGGGAGGATTAGTGTTTGACCCCAGAGGGGATGTATAGGAATGTCCAGTGCTTACTGTTCAATGAGATGGTGTAGTGCTCAGGTTCGACCCGTAGGCTCCGGCCAGGGAGACAGTGCCCGCTGTCCCGGTTGCTGCTGGAGAGGATGGAAGTGCTCGTAGATATGAAGTGTAGCTCAATCTGCCTCCAGGAGAGAGAGGTCCGCCACCATGGATCTCCGCATGTGCACAGGGGATGAGCATAGACAAGGATGAGTGTTGAGATGGCTTACTTGTCATGAAGGTGATAATCCTTCCAGACGACCAACGAGGAGAAGCGAGGTTCTCAGGAGAGTGTAGGCTGTGGCTAGGAGAAACTGCGAGGAAGACAAAGGTGTGAGCGGGTCTCATCTGACCATGGAGAAAGATGACTCCACGCTGATCTGAGGGCAGCATGGTCCAAATAGCTCTGGTGATGATGGAGAGCAGATGTGCGCATAGCTGAGGATAATAAGCAGGTAGAGCGAATCATCACACCTCCTCTGCATTGTGAAATATCTGACTTTCACAGGCTTAATTGTATTTCCTTAACTATCACGAAAATTCCACACAATGATTTTAGATGGGCTCTACAACAATTGATGGAACAAATCAGAATAACATCTCCAAGATTTTTGCAGGTTAAATTTGTTAATCTTGATCCCATGCCATTAATACCTTTGAATATGATTTCCCCCCTACTTTTTAAGATGTGTCATTGCCTTTCATTACAGTTTTCTCCTCATTTAAAAAAAACAAAAAAAAAACCAAAACTTGTCATTGCACCCTGTCCAATTCATAAGTTAAGCTATGAAATTTCTTTTTCAGTATCAAATTTTGTTGATTAATAACTGAATTTAGGCATTTCAGTATTGCTGATACAACACTGTATTTCAAATTTATTTAAATATTTGGTGTTTTCACATTCCCTATTGATACACCTCTCTAATTCTGTGGAAGAGTGTATTGATCTAATGCCTTCTGGGAATATGACTTTTGGTTAGGGTTAGGGTTAGGAGACCATTGGTTTTCTTTAATCATACCACTTTACAGCAGTAATTCTGATGTTATGCAGTGCCTTTGGACGACATTACTAATGCCACATGTATCTCTGTGTATACAGTACATGCACCATTAATGTCAGCATAATGTATTTGGAGAGCTGTTCATTGAAAGATGAAAACAAAGGTGGTGTCTGAAATCCTTCCCATGGTACAGTGTGGCCATCACTTCTATTGGTATCCTAATATTTAATAAATAACATCCAGATATAGTGAAATAAAAGTATCCCACAATGCATCTTGAAAAGCAGTGCCCAACCAATGGTCTTTACGGGGGAAGGGGGACTGAAATATTCATAGGCTGAAAAGTTTATAGTGGTCAAATTTGACCAAATTTGGTTTGTTTTTCAACCGCAGAGATCCAAGCACTGCAACACCAATGGAAGCAGTGTATGGGCCAAAGGGGAGACTATGTTGAAAAATAAACCATGTTTGGTCAAATTTGACCAAATGTACAGGAGATCATCACATTGCAGCAAACACCTTTACAATTTTCAAAACTATGGGCTATATGTAGTCTTCAGTACCTTTTCTCTCATCTCCTTGTTACTGTTCTCTCCAAAATTTGTTTTATTTTCTCATTTTTTTAAACATCTTTTCATAAAGGTACTTTGTTTAATTTTGAACATTTTTGGTAACAAATCTGTGACCTTTTTCATGCAGACTTGTAACTTTATACCTAAAACCTCTTACCTTGTGTTCTTATTCGGAAAAGGTGAAGAAATCAGAAGCAGCACCAGATTAAAATGAAGATTAGTCAATCAGTTATATATCAGTTTAACAATCAGTTGTTTAATAATCAATAGATCAGTTGACTATGAAAATCCAAATTTATAGTTTTCCTTCAAGCTGAAGGTCATAATTACATTTATGACATAATTCAATACAAGTGGGAGGCTCAAACGCTGAGCTACCATACCAAACGAACACTCAGACTCAGGTGGTAAAAGTCTCACCACTTTAATGAAAAAGCAAACCAATATACACAAACCAGAATAAAGTGCACCACGAAAGAAAAGCGCAAAAACACACACTTAAATTTATACACAAAATGTGCCCGCTGGAGCGCACACAGCCTGGGGAGAGAGAGCAGAGAGAGATGATTAGAAACAGAGTCTCTGCAAGGGGAGAATAAGAAAAAGAGAACACTTCTTACTACAGTGAGCAGAGGAGCTCGGCAGGGAACTCCTGCTTGGGATCAGGGTATGACAGGGGGAAGACGGATGACCTGGGTGGACGTCCGGTGTCTTCGGGTCAGGCGAGTATGATCAGCCTCGGAGTACACACCGCTGAGGTGGCAGCAAACCTGAGTAAAGAAAGAAGACACGGGAGTGAAAAAACACAGGTCAACCAAAAAAGCATTGACTAGAGAGTTTATCCGGGCAGCAATACCCAATGGTCCAGCGGCACTGTATCCACACACTGGACCCTAAATACGCTGAGGCGCCGGAGGGCAGCAGGTGTAGCGAATCACGTAGGTGTGGTAATTACTCCCGAGCCGGGAAGACAGGAGCAGGAGGTGAGGGGGAGCATGCTCGCCAGATCATCACAATTTATAGCTAGTTTGATACTTTTTTTTTTTTTTTTATAAATGTTGACCTACAAAAACTGTGGTGGTTTCTGGTTTTCAACAACAGGGTAGCCTAGGATGAAGTCAAATTCCCGGCCTGAATTTTTGTCCCAGTCCACCCCTCAATTCACTTAAAGATGTGGTGGTTTTTAATATTTTCTGGTAATATTTGATACAGAATTAAAAAAGTTTGAAACACATTCTAAACTGCTCTTTATTAACTGGAGAAATAAGAGGGGGGTTTTTTGTTTTGTTTTGTTTAGTTTTTTTTACTGAATATGTTGAACATAATTAACACTGGCCTGTAAAACTGTACTTTATAAATTTAAAAGAAAAAACTGTATTCTGTGATGTCGTGAAGAATATCATTATCGTGATAATTCACAAAAATATTGTGATATCATTTTTGGGGCATATTGCCCACCCCTAATAAATACTGTATTTTTATACATTAAGTTGCATTTATTGCTTTGCCTGCCAAAGGGACTCACCATTTATCCTTACAGGCATGTCTGGATGGGGGAGGAAATCAGAACACCTGGAGTAATGCACAAGTGTGAGAGTAGTGGTGACACTGTAGCGATGTGTAGCACCTTGGGAGAGCCAGATTGTCTAGGATCTCAGACAGGAGACAGTGGATAAGCTTGGGAGAACAAAGAGCAGGGGATTCCTGGTGAGATAGCAGGAAGGACTCAAGGATGAATGCAGTGTGATGCAAATGTCAAGTTGTGTGTGATGTAAATGTCATGAAACTTAAGAGAGGAGTTTCTGCTTGAGAGTTCAGTCTGTTCTGTGTTTGAAAGATGGAGTGTGTAATAAATCGTCTGAAATGATTCCGCCTCTGATTTCACACACTCCACACTGGTGACCCAAGACGTATTATGGAACACGAGGCAAGATCCCTGGAGCCGGCCCGGTCAGGAAGCTACAGTGAGGCGGCAGCCATCCCACAGACATCCAGGACTGGAACCCCCAGCCACGCGTGTGCGGTTTCAGTCAAGCTACCGGATTTCTGGCAGCACAACCCGCGCTCTTGGTTCCACCTCACCGAGGCCCAGTTCGCCCTCTGGGGAGTAACGGTAGATGATACCAGATTCTACCATGTGGTCGCAGCGCTCGACGCCCGGACAACTCAGCAGGTAGCGAGCCTGCTCGATCAGCCACCAGCCAGCAGCAAATATGAAGCGCTCAAGGCTGCGCTCATCCAGCGCTACACACTCTCGGAATGTGAGACAGTGGAGAGGCTCCTGACGCGGACCGAGTTAGGAGATGGTTCAGCCGTAGACCTGATGGAGAAGATGCTGGCGTTAATGGGCACGGACCACGGGCACTTTCTGTTTGCCCACCTCTTCCTCCGGAACCTTCCAACAGCTGCGAGAGCGGTTCTGGCAAATTCGCCGTGGTTGGCCACACGCGACTACCATGCGCTAGCCCAGGAGGCAGACCGGATCATCATCACCACCAGGGCGATCACAGTCAACGCGGCAGCGGCGGAGCCCAGCGAGACGACCAGAGGAGGCGAGGAGCCACCGACGGTAGCGGCAGCGTGGCCCAAGGAGCGCCAGAGAGACACGCTCTGTTTCTACCACCGCCGCTTTGGAGAGAAGGCACGCAGATGTGCGCCACCGTGCCAATTCAAGCGCTCGGGAAAACGCCAAGGCCGGGGGTCGGTAGCAGCTGCGACCCTCGGTGAAAAGAACAAGCTGCTCTACTTAACGGATGCACGCTCGGGGAGGGGCTTCCTTGTGGACACCGGAGCCCAGAAGAGCTTCATCCGGCCGACCTACGCTGACCGGCTGGCAGGATCTAGCAGCCCCGGGATGTTGGCAGCAAACGGCTCAGATATTAAGACCTTTGGTGAGAGGATTCTGCTCTTATCTCTACACGGCCGTACATATGAGTGGACTTTTGTTGTAGCAGCACTGAATTACCACATACTGGGGGCTGATTTTCTGTGTGCACATGGTTTACTGGTTGATGTTGCTAACAGGCGCTTGGTTAATGCACTGTCCTTTGACTCTCTCCCCTGTATAGCTTGAGTGACCCAGCCAACAGCACAAGCCAACGTCACAGCTACAGGCGGTAAGTTCCACACACTACTCACTCAGTTCCCAGCACTCACGGTCCCGACGTTTTCCGCAGCCATCGCTAAACATGGGGTGGAGCACTTTATCACCACCACCGGGCCGCCCATTTTTGCAAGACCCCGGCGCTTGGACGCAGCTTAACTGGCCATAGCTCGCGAGGAGTTCGCCAACCTGGAAAGGTTGGGCATCATCAGGCGCTCAAACAGCCCATGGGCATCCCCGCTACACATGGTCCCTAAGGCTGAGGGATCGTGGCGACCGTGCAGGGATTTCCGCAGGTTGAACAACGCCACAGCGCATGACCGCTACCCAATTCCCCACATACAGTGGGGCAAAAAAGTATTTAGTCAGCCACCAATTGTGCAAGTTCTCCCACTTAAAAGATGAGAGACGTCTCCAATTTTCATCATAGGTATACCTCAACTATGAGAGACAAAATGAGGAAAAAAAAAATCCAGAAAATCACATTGAAGGATTTTTAATGAATTAATTGGTAAATTCCTCGGTAAAATAAGTATTTGATCACCTACAAACAAGCAAGATTTCTGGCTCTCACAGACTTGTAACTTCTTCTTTAAGAGACTTCTCTGTCCTTCACTCGTTACCTGTATTAATGGCACCTGTTTGAACTCATTATCAGTATAAAAGACACCTGTCCACAACCTCAAACAGTCAGACTCCAAACTCCACTATGGCCAAGACCAAAGAGCTGTCAAAGGACACCAGAAACAAAATTGTAGACCTGCACCAGGCTGGGAAGACTGAATCTGCAATAGGTAAGCAGCTTGGTGTGAAAAAATCAACTGTGGGAGCAATTATTAGAAAATGGAAGACATACAAGACCACTGATAATCTCCCTTGATCTGGGGCTCCACGCAAGATCTCACCCCGTGGAGTCAAAATGATCACGAGAACGGTGAGCAAAAATCCCAGAACCACACGGGGGGACCTAGTGAATGACCTGCAGAGAGCTGGGACCAAAGTAACAAAGGCTACCATCAGTAACACACTACGCCGCCAGGGACTCAAATCCTGCAGTGCCAGACGTGTCCCCCTGCTTAAGCCAGTACATGTCCAGGCCCGTCTGAAGTTTGCTAGAGAGCATTTGGATGATCCAGAAGAGGATTGGGAGAATGTCATATGGTCAGATGAAACCAAAATAGAACTTTTTGGTAAAAACTCAACTTGTCGTGTTTGGAGGAGAAAGAACACCATACCTACTGTGAAGCATGGGGGTGGAAACATCGTGCTTTGGGGCTGTTTTTCTGCAAAGGGACCAGGACGACTGATCTGTGTAACGGAAAGAATGAATGGGGCCATGTATCGTGAGATTTTGAGTGAAAACCTTTTTCCATCAGCAAGGGCATTGAAGATGAAACGTGGCTGGGTCTTTCAGCATGACAATGATCCCAAACATACCGCCCGGGCAACAAAGGAGTGGCTTCGTAAGAAGCATTTCAAGGTCCTGGAGTGGCCTAGCCAGTCTCCAGATCTCAACCCCACAGAAAATCTTTGGAGGGAGTTGAAAGTCCATGTTGCCCAACGACAGCCCCAAAACATCACTGCTCTAGAGGAGATCTGCATGGAGGAATGGGCCAAAATACCAGCAACAGTGTGTGAAAACCTTGTGAAGACTTACAGAAAATGTTTGACCTCTGTCATTGCCAACAAAGGGTATATAACAAAGTATTGAGATGAACTTTTGTTGTTGACCAAATACTTATTTTTCACCGTAATTTGCAAATAAATTCTTTAAAAATCAGACAATGTGATTTTCTGGATTTTTTTTTCTCATTTTGTCTGTCATAGTTGAGGTATACCTATGATGAAAATTGGAGACCTCTCTCATCTTTAAAATGGGAGAACATGCACAATTGGTGGCTGACTAAATACTTTTTTACCCCACTGTACAGGATTTTTCCGTTCACCTCGCCGGAGCGCGCATTTTTTCCAAAATAGACCTGGTCCGCGGTTACCACCAAGTCCCAGTGCGTGCTGAGGACATACCCAAAACAGCGGTAATAACTCCGTTCGGTCTATTCGAGTTCCTGTGCATGCCATTCGGGTTAAAAGGAGCGGCACAGACATTCCAGCGCATGATGGATGCAGTGCTGAGCGATCTCCCGTTTGTGTTTGTCTACCTGGACGATAACCTGGTAGCCAGTGCGTCCGAAGACGAACACGAAACCCACCTCACGACGGTTTTTCGGAGGTTGGAAGAGCATGGATTAATAATCAACCCGGCGAAATGCCAGTTCGGCGTGACAGAGATTGATTTTTTGGGGCATCGCGTCTCTCCCGAAGGAGTGATCCCGCTACCCGACAAAGTGCGCACCGTGGCGGATTTTCCCCGGCCTCAGACGGTCAGGGCGCTGCAGGAATTTTTGGGAATGGTGAACTTTTATAACCGTTTCCTTCCCCGCGCGGTGCAGCTCATGCAACCATTATACGCCGCGCTCAAGAAACAGAAACCCGCGGATAGGGTCGAATGGACCCCGGAGCGAGAGCGGGCGTTCTCGGAAGTTAAAGCAGCACTGGCAAACGCCGCACTGCTGGCGCATCCAGACCCGACGGCCCGCATAGCGCTCACCACCGACGCTTCAGACGTGGCCATAGGGGCTGTCGTGGAGCAGCGCGTCACCGGGGCTTGGCAGCCGCTTTCTTTTTTCAGCAGAACTTTGCGCGACAGCGAACGTAAATACAGCGCATTCGACAGAGAGTTGCTGGCCCTTCACCTGGCCATACGCCACTTCCAGTTCTGGCTGGAAGGGCGCAGCTTCACCGCGTTCGTGGACCACAAGCCGCTAACATTCGCGATGGCCAAGGTTTCAGAACCGTGGTCGAGCCGGCAGCAGAGACAGCTGGCCGCGATCTCAGAGTTTACTACCAATATTCAACATGTGTCTGGTAAACTGAACGTAGTGGCGGGCTGCCTCTCGCATGCCGTAGTGGCCCCGGTCTGCATGGCGATAGATTATGCAGCCATGGCCGTGGAGCAGATTAGCGATGCAGACATGCACGCGCTCCAGTCTGGACAAACAGGGTTAAGGCTGGAGAGCAGGGTGCTGCAGGATGGCGGCCCCCCCCCTAATCTGCGATGACTCCACGGGTCGCCCACGTCCAGTGGTCCCGGCTGTGTGGCACCGCCACGTGTTTGAGTCGGTTCACACTCTGGCGCACCCAGGAGTGCGCGTGTCGGTCAAAATGGTGGGAGAGAAATTTGTGTGGCCGAGTCTACGCAAACAAGTGAAAGAGTGGGCTGCAGCCTGCGTGGCGTGCCAATGAGCCAAGGTACACAGACACACGAAGGCTCCCTTGGAGTCGTTTCGTATTCCGGCTAAGAGGTTCGACCATATTCACGTGGACGTCGTGGGCCCCCTCTCACCATCACAGGGGTGCACGCATCTCCTGACAATGGTGGACCGCACCACGCGCTGGCCAGAAGCGGTCCCGCTGGCGGCAACTGTGTCCGCGGATGTAGCACGTGCTTTTTTAACAGCATGAGTGGCGCGTTTTGGAGTCCCGTCGGACATTACGTCCGACAGGGGCCTGCAATTTGTTTCCGAACTCTGGTCTGCGATGGCGCGCAGCCTGGGTGTTACAATTCACCGCACAACTGCGTACAACCCACAGGCCAATGGGTTATGCGAGCGTTTTCATAGATCACTGAAAGCAGCACTCAGGGCTTCATTGACGGATGCAAATTGGGTAGACAGGCTGCCATGGGTTTTATTGGGGTTGCGCTCCGCGCCGAAAGAGGATCTGGAAGCTTCCCCGGCAGAGCTCGTTTTTGCGCAGCCACTACTGCTGCCCTGGGAATTTCTGCCAGATAATCCCGCGCCGGGCAGCTGCCCGTCTCAGCTTTTGCAGCGTAGCGCAAACACAGGCACACTGCCGGGCCCTGCCCACCACAGTTTTCCGCGTGTTTTCGTGCCTAAAACTTTGAAGAGCGCGGAATTCGTGTTCGTCAGACACGACGCCCACCGCCCTTCATTGCGCCCACCCTATGATGGACCGTTGAGAGTGCTGTAAACAGGGGATAAGCATTTTTTGCTAGACTTGGGGGGTAGGAGGGAAAAAATTGGCATAGACAGACTCAAACCCGCTTTCGTTGTGGCGGACGAGCAAGTGCTGTTGACTAAGGCCCCTCGGCGTGGAAGACCCCCATGGAGAGCTCCCCAGGGAAACGATTCACTAGAGCAGTCACACGGACAGACCGAAGTGCCCCCCCCCCCCCCAGCAACAGCTCACCGGCAGTCAGACACACTCCCAGCAGCACCCAGTTACAGCAGATACGGGAGGAGACGGAAGCCCAAGCAGCATGTGGACTGATGTTCAATTGTTCTATCACAGCATGTGGACTGTTATTCTATTGTCCTATCTAAGATGCTGGGGGGGGGGGGGTGATGTGTAGCGATGTGTAGCACCTTGGGAGAGCCAGATTGTCTAGCATCTCAGACAGGAGACAGTGGATAAGCTTGGGAGAACAAAGAGCAGGGGATTCCTGATGAGATAGCAGGAAGGAGTCAAGGATGAATGCAGTGTGGTGCAAATGTCATGTTGTGTGTGATGTAAATGCCATGAAACTTAAGAGAGGAGTTTCTGCTTGAGAGTTCAGTCTGTTCTGTGCTTGAAACATCTTTCAGTGTGTAATAAATGTGTAATAAATCGTCTGAAATGATTCCGCCTCCGATTTCACACACTCCACAACACTACAGTTGTATGAATAAATATAGATAGATAGATAGATAGATAGATAGATAGATAGATAGATGTACTTTATTGATCCCAAACTGGGAAATTACAGAATATGATAACCTCTTAACTGTATGTCGCCAAACTGCGGCATACAGTAGTCAATAGTGTACGTAAAGTACACTGTCAATAGTGGTAAAGATTTTTTTCAAGAAAATGTTCAGATCAGATGTCAGAACTTTCCAAGGCTGTAACTTGAAAGTGGTAAGAGATAATGGCTTACTGTCAATTAGAAAGATGATCCAAAGTTTCAGATAGGAGTAAATTTACACATCTAATTTGCATAATGCCACAGGAGCCATATCAAAGTCATAATTGGTCAAAAGAGGACTTTAAATAGCACCACAACCACCATGATCCCTCTGGCAGATGGTTAGCCCACTGGAGGGTGGACCCATGTGACTCCTCTGGGTACACTGGGTCCTTGATGTAACTTTTTTTTATAGGGATCTACTCAAACACTTTTGGTTTGGCCATTCACCCAGGACCAATTTGTTTCCCCATGCTCCTGGGATCATTAAGGACATGCAAATCCCTCCACCACGATAAGGCAGCAATCCATGGGGGGGGGGGGGGCATGATAAATAATTTCACTAAAAACAATTTTAACACATGAATGAAGATATAAGCTTGACAACTGTTGGGGTTTTTTTGGGGGGGAGGGGGGTTTGGGTTTTTTGTTTTTTTTTTACTTCAAACGAGGTGTGATTTTTTTTTTTGTTTTTATTATTACTTTAAAAAAGTATGAAAGAGTCTTTTCCTTACAAGTTTAACTGCTTTGAGATGACTGCTGTTGTGAAATGGTACAATAAAAATAAACCTGAATTGAACGGAAAGTGACATTTCATTGATGGTTGAATACTGATTTTAACCTAACATTTTATGTCAATTATGAAATGCATTATTTAAAAAAAAAACTGTGCACAAAGTGTAACCTGACTCGATAAAGGCTACAAAGATTTAACAGTTTTAACTGAGTAAAGGTTTGAAACCATGGATCCATTTTTTCCCCATTTATTTCTTCAGTAAGTACCTTGATTTGTAATGCACAAGCACATTGGCTGATATACTGTATTAACCAATATTCACCTTGTTGACCTTATCTTCCTATTGGCAAATAACATTCACTGATGGCAGTGGCCAATATTTATCTTGTTTGCCCTAGTTGTGTGGCATTAATTTTGCCAAAAGTATTTTAGGTCAGTTACAGTATCTCACAAAAGTGAGTACACCCCTCACATTTTTGTAAACATTTTATTATATCTTTTCATGGGACAACACTGAAGATATGACACTTTGATACAATGTAAAGTAGTCAGTGTACAGCTTGTATAACACTGTAAATTTTCTGTCCCCTCAAAATAACTCAACACACAGCTATTAATGTCTAAACTGCTGGCAACAAAAGTGAGTACACCCCTAGTGAAAAATGTCCAAATTTTACCCAAAGTGTCAATATTTTGTGTGGCCACCATTATTTTCCAGTACATACCTCTCTTGGGCATGGAGTTCACTAGAGCTTCACAGGTTGTCACTGGAATCCTCTTCCACTCCTCCATGACGACATAGTGTTAGAGACCTTGCGCTCCTCCACCTTCCGTTTGAGGATGCCCAACAGATGCTCAATAGGATTTAGGTCTGGAGACATGCTTGGCCAGTCCATCACCTTTACCCTCAGTTTCTTTAGCAAGGCAGTGGTCGTCTTGGAGGTGTGTTTGGGGTTGGAATACTGCCCTGCGGCCCAGTTTCCAAAGGGAGGGGATTATCCTCTACTCCAGTATGTCACAGTACATGTTGGCATCCATGGTTCCCTCAATGAACTGTAGCTCCCCAGTGCCGGCAGCACTCATGCAGCCCCAAACCATGACACTCCCACCACCATGCTTGACTGTAGGCAAGACACACTTGTCTTTGTACTCCTCACCTGGTTGCTGCCACACACGCTTGACCACCATCTGAATCAAATAAGTTTATCTTGATCTCATCAGACCACAGGACATGGTTCCAGTAATCCATGTCCTTGGTCTGCTTGTCTTCAGCAAACTGTGGGCTTTCTTGAGCATCACCTTTAAAAGGGGCTTCCTTCTGGGATGACAGCCATGCAGACCAATTTGATGCAGTGTGCGGCATATGGTCTGAGCATTGACAGGCTGACCCCCCACCCCTTCAACCTCTGCAGCATTGCTGGCAGCACTCATACGTCTGTTTACAAAAGACAACCTCTGGATATGATGCTGAGCACGTGCACTCAACTTCTTAAGCGACCATGGCGAGGCCTGTTCTGAGTGGAACCTGTCCTGTTAAAATCCATTGTATGGTCTTGGCCACTGTGCTACAGCTCAGTTTCAGGGTATTGGCAATCTTCTTATAGCCTAGGCCATCTTTATGTAGAGCAACAATTCTTTTTTTCAGATACTCAGAGTTCTTTGCCATGAGATGCCATGTTGAACTTCCAGTGACCAGTATGAGAGAGTGTGAGAGCGATAACACCAAATTTAACACACCTGCTCCCCATTCACACCTGAGACCTTGTAACACTATCGAGTCACATGACACCAGGGAGGGAAAATGGCTAATTGGGCACAATTTGGACATTTTCACTGGGGGTGTACTCACTTTTGTTGCCAGCGGTTTAGATATTAATGGCTGTGTGTTGAGTTATTTTGAGGGGACAGCACATTTAAACTTTATATTGTGTCAAAGTGTCATATCGTCAGTGTTGGCCCATGAAAAGATATAATAAAATATTTACAAAAATGTGAGAGGTGTACTCACTTTTGTGAGATACTGTATTTTTTTTTAATAAAATGCATAGTTATTTGTCTACTTGACAGTGAAGATGGAACAGATGAAAACAAAAAATAAAATCGAGCCACAAGAGGTGTTCATCGGTTTCCAAGCAGATGTAGACTTTAAGTTTTTGTACTGTTTACCAAAGAATTGTGTGAATGGTGGTATTCAGAACCGCAAAGCAAAGACACAGCAGCTATTGCTAGCATGAGAGCTATCTTAAGATATAGAGAGGCTGAAATGGGGTTTGATCATGCAACTTCAGCATCAAGAGACCACTGAGATTTGAAATGTAATGTATGAAAAGAGAGAATGTACCATTGAAAGAGCAGATTTAAGATGAATCGATGAAAATGTGCAACAGGAAGCAAGAAGATTTGTGTGAGTTGAGCAAATTATCAAGTATTAAGTGTGTTGGCCATTTGGCCCTTACCTCATATGTTTGAATGCAAATGTAAACAGGGAAATATAAACAAAATATAAAGAAATAATTAATACAACACAAAATCTTGATGAATATTTATATGGCTAAAATGAATCTGATATCAAACCTTTGAAGTAACCTTGGATTACTGGTGGAAATGTCAAAATGTTTGCACTGGCATTTGTGCAAATATAAACACGTGTATTAGCCATTAACCACATGGACTCAGATTAGAGAAAGCAGCACAAGCTCCAGCCAGTGAGTTATGTTGACTTACCTGGGGCCTCCAGCAGGTACTCTGCATGCTACCTTTGATTGCACAGCAGGTTCAGAGAACATGTGACCTCGATATATACAGTTACATTACAAATGGAATAAAAGGTTGAATAATTAAGCTGAATCTATCTTTCATAAAATATTAATATCAGTTTGTGGCACACTGTAACTAATATAGGCTGAAAGGCATCCACCAAAACACCCAAGTTTATGATGGACCCCAGGAACTCACGGTTTCAGTGGAGAGTTGGGGGGGGGGGTGTCTATGGGTTGAGCCATATAGCACCCTGACATAGAATAAAACAGATAAACTTAAAATCCATCCATCCATCTTCTACTGCTTTTCCGGAGGTCTGGGTCATGGAGGCAGCAGTTCAAGCAGAGAAGCCCAGACTTCCCTTTCCCCAGCCACCTGCTCCAGCTCTTCAGAGAGGATACCAAGGCGTTCCCAGACCAGCTGGGAGACATAGTCTCTCCAGCAAGTCCTGGGTCTGCACTGGGGCCTCCTCTCAGTGGGACGTGCCCGAAACACCTCAAGTGGGAGGCGTCCAGGAGGCATCCTGATCAGATGCCCATACCACCTCAGCTGGCTCCTTTCAATGTGGAGGAGCAGTGGTTCTACTCTGAGCCTCTCCCGGATGACTGAGCTTCTCACCCTATCTTTGAGGGTGAGTCCAGCAAACCTACAAAGAAAGCTCATTTCAGCCGCTTGTATCCGTGATCTCATTCTTCGGTCATTACCCAAAGCTCATGACCATAGGTGAGGGTAGGAACATAGACTTACTGGTAAATCGACAGCTTTGCCTTAGAGCTTAGCTTCCTCTTCACCACAACAGACCGGTACAGCGTCCGCATCACTGCAGATGCTGCTCTGATCTGTCTGTCAATCTCTCGCTTCATTCTTCGCTCACTCGTGAATAAGACCCCAAGCTACTTAAACTCTTCCACTTGGGGCAGGAGCTTGTCCCCAACCCGGAGAGGACAATCCACCTTTTCCAGCTGAGGACCATGGACTCGGACTAGGAGGTACTGATTCTCATCCCAGCCGCTTCACACTCAGCGGCAAACCATCCCAGTAAGCCCTGTAGGTCATTGCTGGATGAAGCCAGCAGGACAACATCATCTGCAAACAACAGAGATGAGATCCTGTGGTCACCAAGCATGGCACCCTCTGTTCCCTGGCTGCGCCTAGAAATCCTGTCCATAAAAATTATGAACAGGATCTGTGACAAAGGGCAGCCCTGGCGGAGTCCAACTGTCACTGGGAATGAGTCTGACCAAGTGTTAGCAATACAAACCAAACTCTCACAACGGTCATACAGAGACCGAATAGCTCGTAACAACAAGCCCGATACCCCATACTCCCAAAGCACCCCCCACAAAAAACCACAAGGGTCGTGGTTGAATGCCTTCTCCAAGTCCACAAAACACATGTAAACTGGTTGGGAAAACTCTCACAAACTCTCGAGGATTCTCGAGAGGGTAAAGAGCTGGTCCAATGTGCCACGGCCAGGACAAAAACCACATTGCTCCTACTGAATCTGAGGTTCGACCAACGGCCAGACTCTCCTCTCCAGTATCTTGGCATAGACCTTCCCAGGGAGGCTAAGGAGTGTGATCCCTCTAAAGTTGGAGCACACCCTCCGGTCCCCTTTTTTGAAGAGAGGAACCACCACCCCGGTTTGCCATGCCAAAGGCACTGCCCCCGACCTCCACGCAATGTTGCAGAGGCATGTCAATCATGACAGCCCTACAACATCCAGGGCCTTGAGGTACTCAGGGCGAATTTCATCCACCCCCGGGGCCCGGCCACCAATGAGGTTTTTAACCATCTTGGTGACCTCAGCTCCTGTGATAGGCGAGTCCTCCCCCTCGTCCACAAGCCCTGCTTCCTCTGTGGAGGTGTGTCAGTGGGACTGAGGAGATTCTCAAAGTATTCCTTCCACCGCCCGACGATATCCCCAGTCAAAGTCAGCAGTGCCCCATCCACACCATACACAGTGTGGACAAGGAGCTGCTTCCCCATCCTGAGCCGCCAGACAGTTTGCCAGAATTTTTTTGAGGCCGGCCAAAAGTCGTTAAACTTAAAATATATATTAATTTTCCTCCCCCATTATATGTAATTTAATGTGCACATGGGGTAAACCTGTTAAAGCTATATATTTTACAATAAGATAGTGTATTTATGGATTTCATGAAAATTGGTGAAATCATTGTTAGGTTTATGGATCCAATTACAACGGTTACAAGGCAGAGTCAGACCTCAAACCCCAGCATTTTACATAACCCCACCCTATTTTGTATTCTGCAGTATGGGTTCTCTCATAGCAGCGGCAGTTGTCTAACAGTTTTTTAACATTGTATGCTCCTGCTGCTGTTCACTTTCACCTGTTCATTGTATTCCTTTGAGAGATGAGATGAGATGAGATTCTACTTTACCCTGGGGTCTTTGATGTTCTTTCTTTCTCATCATGTCCCTGGTCATCTCCATGGAACTGTTGCCTTCTCATGTTTTTCTTATTGTCCATGGCCTCCTCCTTCCCACTTTTTGCTGGTCTACTTAGAGCAGGTGATTATCAAAGGTGTTAATTATTCCCAATTAATCCAGCAATCAGTGGGTGGAAGTAAAGCAAGTAAAAACAAATACATTTTAAATTAAAAGCAACATATAAATAAAAATGTAAAAAATACAATGACTTCATGGAAAATAAAATAAAAAAAAACTAGAACAACAAAATACAAGTACATCACTTACTCTGTGATAAGTTCATCAACTTTTGGAAGTATTGTCTCAACAGTCAACCCCATGTACAAAATCTATCATCAAACAAAAGGGCCAATAATTCAGAAAACACTAACTGATGTTTGAGGCCCCCTGTAATGATCAATATTCAACAAGATAAATTTGAAACAACTTTTTTCTGTTCCACAGAATCACTAATCCCTTTGCCAAGAAACATTGCCATTTTTTTTTCTGATGACTGTCTATTAGCAACAGTCAATGACCCATGAATTCTCAGTCTAGCAGCCAACAAAAACACAGCACAATCAATCCAATTTCTTTCACCAAAAAGGAAAAGAGAAATGGCTACAAATTACTGCTATCCATCATTATTAATGCTGCCATTTTGACTCTCAAAAGCCAGAACCCAAAGATTATATCGTAAAGTCAACTTCCTGTTGTCGGCCAGGCTTTCTCATTTAGGTTTTTTTTTATTGTATTTCTTACAAATACTGTAATCGTTTCATATATTCAGAGAAGGGGGCACATAAAACCTGGAAAAGGGCTCTGTCAGAAGATTTTTTTATGTGGATTTCTGTCTTGAGAAAGAGTTATACTGGTGTGGAGTGTTTGCTTTAGATTACTATTTAAGGCTTGTTGTCTTTAGCAAACAGAAGGCGCCAAGTGGGGGGTTGAAAAGAGGGGACTATCAATTACTGACCTCAATAGTCAACCTTCTGACTCATTGGGACTCCCATTTTCTATCCTCTCTCTCTCTCTCTCTCTCTCTCTCTCTCTCTCTCTCTCTCTCTCGCTCTCACACACACACACACACACACACACACACACACACACACACACACACACACACACACACACACACACACACACACAGACAGAGCCACAGGTTAAGTCTGGAGTTTTGAAAAGATCCCAGGGTGAACATTAATTTCTTAATGCATTTTGGATCCCACGGGGCCTGTCCTCAAGAGTAGGCCACACGGGCTCATTCTAGCAACTCTCAGAATGGGACTGAGTGACTGTGCAGTATGCAATGCAAGTGCCTGCTGACAATGCCACATATTTGCAGTTTAAAGGGCTAAGAGTATAAACAATACTTTATTTAGTGTGTCTCCCTTTCTCAGTTTTTTTCCTCTTACATGTAGTAGTCTCCAATCTTGATGGTGACCCCTGGCATCATGCAAGTAAAACAAAGCTGTCACTAATTAGCAAGGTTGAGTTACTCCTTGTGGAGGTTTGTTATTGCTATGTCTAAAGCGGGATGGAGCGTGATGCCTAATTGATTGACAGACTCTCCGGGACTCAGTAATGATAATCAATATTGACACTTGTTTTTTGCCCACACCATAATTCATAAACACTGCTACGCATGCAGTGAGCCGCGCAGTCGGCCGTGTTTGTGTATGTGTATGTCTGCAGCAGACAAACAAAAACAACCATCATGTTCAAATTTAGACTTGAGACGAAATGGAAAATGTGAGCTCATACAAGTTTTTGACCTCTGTGGGTTGTAGATGGCCGATTGTGGAAACTGATAAAGTGAACTACAGAAACGGCTGTTTAAAAAAGAACTTTGTCCAAGTGAAGGTTTCTACTGAATTTATTATGTTGTGCCAAATATTGAAAAGTAAAATTAATTGATATGCAGCATTGTATGGTTAAAATGAGGGGTGTAATAATTGATATTGTGTTAATAGCATCCATGCAATATATTGTATGCCAATAATCACTCCTTTTGTACACTTTTGGACAGTTATACATACAGTATTTACAAATAAGCACACAATAAACAGAGTTAAAGATCACTTTACTTGGTAGGATTACTATTTTTTTTGCTTTCACATTTTATACAGGTGTAATGTTGTCATCACTGTGATATTTCAAACATGATATTAATGTGATGGAAATCCAACATTGTGACAGTCGCTAGTTGGGAAGCATTTGCTTTTGCACTTAACCCCTGTACCTCACAGAGCGGCGAATGCTGAGGAACATTCACGAATGTTGCACTTTTTGAGTTTCGTCAGGGTTCATATAAGGTTGCCAAACAGTTCAACAGTTTTTAAGGTTGCCAGCAGGTTCTCTTGTCACCCAAAAATTTTGAACATGTTAAAAAATTTTATTTTTCTGCAAACAGTTGAAAAATAGTTATAAAGATTTGTAAACGTTGTGATACCTTTTTGCATCTAGGTTGCAACAGTTACTGCTTGGAAACAGATGTAACACATGTTGATAATGTTATTTTTTGGCTCTTTTGGATTCACCTAGTAGTCAGTAGTAGCATCTGTAATTTCCCAGTGTGGGATCAATAAAGTACATCTATCTATCTAACTGTTTAAGACTCTTAAGAACTGCATGCAACCTTAAAAACTCTGTGAACTATTTTGCAACTTTTTAAAAACCCTGATGAAACCTAAAAAGTGCAGCATTCACCAGCATTAGTACAGTGAGACAGTTGCTTGATTTTCGTTAACATCAGAAAAGTTGGCAAATCCAAAATTCACCACATTTTTCAGCATTTGCTGCACAGTGAGATATTACCCTTACTGAATGATTCAGTGATTGAGGAAGAAGACTATTCATATAACTTTAAAAACCTGTGAAACAAAACACCTGTGACCAAGTGAACTGCAGCAGTAGGAACCAGCACACAAATTACTGCCTCAGCTGCTTTGAATCTGACAGTTAATTCAAATGAGTGTTTCCACAGTCGCATTAGCATGTATTTATATGCTAGGATCCATACAACAGTACATCCATGTAGTTTTGGAGCAGAGTTGAGTGGGCAAAGACAAAATGAGGTGAGACATGCTCACATTTAATGAAAGCATGTGACTGTAATGTGGTAGAGATGTTATGGAGTAACAGGAGTTGATAATTCAATGAGTCTTGGTTTCAGTACATTTTTAATGAATTAGATGCATTTACTTTTTATTTAAATAAAAATCTAACTCACAATTTCTACAGTATTGGCCTAAAAGCTCCTTAAATACTGTGAGTGGAACATCTTAAAAAAATGCACATTTTAACGTATAAGAAAAATACATAATATTGGCTATTGTGGTTTTTGATCCAAACTACTGGTCACAGTTTTTCTTTAACCAACTATATATTTGGCAGCATTTTCAAAACAGAAGGTTGGGGTTTTGGTGGCAAGTGGACAACCATGAAAAAGAACATTTGGGTCACTTGGCAATTACCAAAACCCTCCATCACAATAAATGGATCTGTGCATACTTCCCCCTCAATTAATGTATTAAAGGGGTCAAGGGTTATGTAAGCACCTTCCTTTCTGCCAGAAATGGGTGGACTGTCGTAATCCAGGAAGTGTGGCGGTCAAACACATTTGACTGTGAATGTTTGCCTTATGTGTCAAAATAGAAAGAGGAGGGAGTATAGAAAGTGCTGTGCTGGGTAAGTTTTGGTGAGCTTAGTGCTATTTTGGGGGGAAACCGTACATAAAATTGATGCCACAGGGCCATAGAAACTCATTCTTCTCATTCAGGTCTAGATTATAAATAAAAATGAAAGAAAAATTCTCCAGGAGAGACTTCAAACATTTCCATAGCATTTATTCTGTACAATATCTTTTTTAATAAATCATTCAAAGTAAAACCAATTCTGTTTCAGAAAACACAAAAAAGAAATAACATTTGCATTTAATTGTTTTTTGTTTTTGTTTTTGTTTTTTTTTGTATTTTGCATACTTTATAATCCCAGAGGGAAATTACAGGGCATCCACCTAAAAGGATGAGGCAGCCACGGTGCAGCACCAAGCCCTTCACCATTTACACACACATTCACACCTAGGGCCACTTTAGAGTCTCCAGTTAACCTAACTTGCATGTTTTTGGCCTATGGGAGGAAACCGGAGTACCCGGGATAAACCCCTGAAGACACGGGGAGAACATGCAAACTCTACACAGAAGGGTCACCGATGGTCAGGGAGTGGGATGGGGTGGAATCAGTCCCGTGACTTTCTTGCAGTGGTGGACCCTCAGAGCCAGCAAAGCCTTCTCTGCTGGCCTAAACACTAACAGAATTACATTTACAACCTACATTCTTATATTTGTTCCATCAGGATGTATTAAATTACTCCCAATAGTCTATTCTCTTCATTTTGCAGCTTCTCTCTTGGTTGCACTCCTTCCAGTAGTGTAATACATGTTAGAGTTTTTTTGTCCAATCATATTTCAGCCATTTGTGTTGCCAGGGTCAAACAAATCTGCCTTGGGCCTTCAGGAATTAACAGTGCGGCTCTGTAGGTTAAATTAACTGTTAAACTTATCCTGTTGCTTTAACCAATAAGATGTTCTCTGTATGTCCAGGGGTACGCATAGAAGGCCTCCGAGAATGTCGACATTTTCACATCTTTTGATTGGATGGTTAGATTCCTCCACCCACAATGCAGAGGATCCTAGCTAGCAAAATGCCAGTGCAAGGACTTGCTTAAGCAGCTACAATATACTGTATCTGTTTAAACCTGTTGAACTCTGTTCAATTTCCCTAAAAAACGCCTAAAAATAACATACCCAAAGTAAATCACCTTTGCAGCATCTTCATGGGGTTGGTCTCATTTAACTAACTAACTAACCTGCACTTATATAGCGCTTTTCTAGTCACAAAGACCACTCAAAGCGCTTTCATTAATACTAACCCTCTATTCTAAGGGCCTATAGGAAACAGATATCTAGGGACAATTTAGAACAGCCAATTAACCTAACATGCATGTTTTTGGCATGTGGGAGGAAACCGGAGAAATCCCGGAGTAAACCCACGCAACACGGGGAGAACATGCAAACTCCACACAGATCACTGTTGGTCGGGGGCTGGGATCGAACCCACGATCCCACGATCCCCACAATTCCCCCGGCCAAGGGTAAACTGTGCTGCCGCAGTGCTAACCACTGCGCCACCATTTAAAAGAAAACACTTTGAATTTTTTGGCAAAACAGTCATAATCTCTCTAAGTGCCCCTGCCACTGAGTAACAGTCATCTAAACATACTGAATTTGAAGAAAATAAAG
The DNA here is from genome assembly GCA_020510985.1 of Pholidichthys leucotaenia. Taxonomy (NCBI): domain Eukaryota; kingdom Metazoa; phylum Chordata; class Actinopteri; order Cichliformes; family Pholidichthyidae; genus Pholidichthys; species Pholidichthys leucotaenia. Next base: position 176,798,841 of record CM035845.1, read on the forward strand.
TTCGCCTGGGTGTTTTTTTAGATACAAATGCTTGCAAATAACACACAGCTGTCAGATACTGGCTGGAAAATGCAACAGAAATGTAGAGCCAAGTGTTATCAAGCTCAGGTCAAAATTTTGTAACAATACCACAAAAATAAATATATTACACAGCTTTTTTTCTCAGGTTGTTCCCAGGCGTTTTTGAACTGTGCCAAACTGTGCCAAATGGCACAATGGCCACATTTCTAGAGGGTAACAAACAACCCCCCACCCCCCACACACGACCCCCTCCCCCCTGTATTGATATGTGAAGTTCATATGGAGTCACCACTAGAGGGCAGTATGACCCCGGCCATGACCTGACTATAAAAGGAGATGTACATGTGCCACTGTGTGGTTAGTTGTGAGTTGCTGTTGAAGTGACAAGTAAAAGTCCTAACTGACACCCGGTGTGTGCGCCTCGTCATTACATGTTCCAGGAGAACATTACATGGTACCAGGAGTAAATTACATGATACCAGGATATAAAACTACGAACCAACGGTGAAGATGAACGCTCTTCGACAGCCGGATGAGTTAAAGTTGACCGGTAACGTCAACGAGAACTGGAAAGTATTCAAACAGAGTTTTGAACTTTATTCGCTTGCTATCGGTCTCCGTGACGAGGAGAGGAAAATAGCATTACTGCTAACAGTAGCAGGGCGAGCGGCGCGAAATGTGTTCAACACATTCATCTTCACGGAAGAAGAAAAAGGCAACTTCGACGCCGTGATGAAGAAATTTGACAATTATTGCACACCGAGAAAGAATGAAACGTACGAGAGGTATGTGTTCAGAAAAAGACTTCAGAAAGAGTCAGAGTCCATCGAGCTGTATGTCACAGACCTACGGTTGAAATGTCAGTCATGCAACTTTGGAACATTGAATGAGTCAATGATACGGGACCAAATTGTAATAGGGGTCCAAGACAACAAATTGCGGATGCAATTACTGAAAGAGACTAACTTAACGCTGGAGAAAGCGACACAGATTTGCCAAGCGTCTGAGAGTACAAAGGCACAATTAAAGACTTTTAGCAGCAAGGAAAAAGAGACTGCTGAGGTCGGTGCAGTGCAGCGCGCGAAGCCGAAAGGAACGTTGCAGGCAAGAAAAAGGGAGGCAAACCCAGAGCGCGCGCGCGGGAACTGTGAGCGGTGTGGAAGGCAACATGCGCTGAAACAGTGTCCAGCACTCGGGAAGGAATGTCGCAAGTGTGGCGGAAAAAATCACTTCGCAAAGACCTGCTTCTCAAAGAGGAGGGTGCAACTCGTGGAGAAAAAGAGTGACAGCGAAGAGGATCAGTTCTTCGTGGACGCCATCGAGGGAGAGACGAGCGCTGACGAATGGATAGTGTGCCTGGAGATGAATGGCATGGACATGTCACTGAAGCTCGACACAGGTGCGCAGGTAAACATCCTGCCAATGAAAGATTTTAAAAGACTGAAAAACAAGCCGAAAATAAGAAATAAAAAGATTAATCTGAGAACATATGACGATAAGCCAATACCCACTAAGGGAATGTGCAGGGTTACACTGTCAAACAAAGGTAAAACAGTGAATGCATTGTTTGTACTTGTTGATGGAAATAGACAAGCAATTTTGGGTTTAAAAACATGCGATCAGCTAGGTCTGATCAAAAGGGTGAATGTCATTGATACAGACAAAGTGACAACACGAGAAAATACAGAGGCTACAATAAGTAAGCACAAACACACTGACTGGGTGAAAGAATACAAAGAGGTGTTCAAAGGAATAGGCCGCCTACCAGGCAAACAAAAAATTAGGCTGAAAGAGAATGCAGAGCCAGTCATACATGCAGCAAGAAAAGTGCCAATAGCTCTTAAAAAGAGGCTGAGAGAAACACTAGACTCACTGATAGCAGACGGAGTGGTCAGAAAAATAGAAGAACCAACTGAATGGGTTAACTCACTAGTTATAGTGGAGAAGCCAAATGGAGATTTGAGATTGTGCATAGATCCAAAAGATCTAAATAAAGTAATACAGCGGGAGCATTACAGGCTACCAACAAAATCTGACATAACCAGCACAATGAGTGGAGCAAATTACTTCACAAAATTAGATGCCAAATCTGGGTTTTACCAAATAGTGCTCGACGAGGAAAGCGCTAAATTGTGCACATTTAATACGCCATTCGGAAGGCATTGCTTTCTACGAATGCCGTTCGGGATTAGCTCAGCCCCTGAAATTTTCCATAGAACTGTGCAGCAATTGTTTGACGGAATAGAAGGGGTGGGAGTTTTTCTTGATGACGTGGTAGTCTGGGGAAAAACAAAAGAGGAGCACGACGAAAGGTTGGCAAGAGTTCTCACACAGGCGCAAAAGTCAGGTATGAAACTGAATAAGAGTAAGTGCCAATTCGGGGTACGGGAGATTACATACCTGGGAGAGAAATTATCTGGGGCAGGCGTGCAACCAGATCCGGAAAAAGTGCGGGCCATAGCAGAGCTGCCAGTACCACAGAACAAAAATGACTTGCAAAGAGCCCTAGGGCTAGTCAATTACATGGGGAAATTTATCCCAAATCTATCAGCTAACACAATAGCTCTTAGAAGCTTGTTAGAGACCAATACAATGTGGCAGTGGATGGCAGAGCATGCCAGAGAATGGGAGTGGCTCAAAAGCAGTCTAATAAAGGAGCCAGTGTTAAAATTCTATGATCAGGACAAACTGCTAAAAGTGTCCACAGATGCGTCCAAAGCCGGCCTAGGAACTGTGCTATTGCAAAAACATGACACAGAGTGGTATCCAGTCGCATACGCATCGTGCACCATGACAAGCGCAGAAAAAAATTACGCACAAATAGAGAAAGAGACTCTAGGTGCAGTGTTTGGATGTGAGAAGTTTCATGAATATGTGTATGGAAGGTCAGTAATACTAGAAACAGACCACAAACCACTGATTGCGATCTCACAGAAGCCACTGGGTGACGCACCACCGCACATCCAGCGTCTAATGTTAAGATTACAGAAATATGACTTGAAATTTGAGTTTACACCAGGCAAGCAACTAATTGTAGCCGATGCGCTGAGTAGGGCTAGCTTGAGCAACACCAGCAGCACAACAGAGGAAGCTGTGCAAATACATATAGACTCTATTAAGGCACACATGCCAGTGTCAGATGCAAAATGGACGAAGATAGTGAAAGAAACACAAAAAGATGAGAAACTAAAAAGAGTAATGGAACAGATACATCAGCCAGGACAGGTTATGATTGACAAGCCTTACCAACACTTTAAAGGTGAACTGTCTGTGTTAGATGGGGTTCTGTTAAAAGGTACAAGGATAGTCATACCTACCTCCATGAGATCAGAAATGGTTAAATTAGTGCATGAGGGGCATTTGGGTATTGAAAAGTGCAAAAGACGTGCACGTGATGTTTTATATTGGCCCAACATGCACAAGGACATTGAGGCATATGTGCAGCGCTGTGACATTTGCCAGCGCCACAGGTATCAACAGCCAAAGGAGCCTATGAGGCCCCATGAGAAGCCTCAAGGGCCATGGAGAAAAGTGGGCATGGATCTATTTCAGCTTAAGGGCAAGGACTATCTGTTAGTCATGGACTATCATTCCACCTACCCAGAGTTTGCAGGGTTGAGTGACACAACAGCAGAAAAGGTGATTGCACATACAAAGACAATGTTCGCACGCCATGGAATTCCAATGACTGTTGTAAGTGATAACGGACCACAATTCACGAGTCAGTGCTTCAAAGACTTTGCAGACACATATGGGTTCAAGCACGTGACCTCAAGCCCTCTGTACCCACAGTCGAATGGGTTAGCAGAGAAAGGGGTGCAAATTGTGAAGCGCATACTGAAAAAGGCTGCAGACAATGCAGAAGACCCACATCTGGCGATCCTGAATTACCGAGCATCACCACTGGAGAATGGACTGTCCCCAGCAGAAATGCTCATGAACAGAAAACTCAGAACGCGACTTCCATCAGCATCTCAGGTGATGGAAAAGAGAGATGTGAGGCGTGATGAGAGGCAAACTGAACTGTACAACAGAACAGCACGACCTCTGAGACCACTTGCACATGAGGACATAGTGCGAGTGAGATGTGATGGAGAATGGGGACCGCTGGCAAAAGTGGTTAAAGAAACAACTCCCAGATCATATGAAGTCATCACAGAGCATGGGAAAACAATGAGGCGAAACCGACGTCACTTACTGAAAGTGCCTCAGACAAAAATGAGAGTCACAGACTGTGAAACAAGCGACATGCTAATTTACAGCCAAACCGAACAACCAGAAATGGCTGAGAACCAAAACTTAGAGACAGACAATAACGAACAGACTGAGGTGACACAAATCAGAAGATCACAAAGGCAAATTGTGAAACCGAAAAGATTGATTGAGGAAATGTAAGGAGTACTGAAAAAAAAAATAAAAAAAAAAATGTGTTGATGTTGAATTGTAAACAGAGGAAAAAATATGTTGATGTTGAATTGTAAACAGAAAAGAAAAAAAAAATTGAACTTGTGATTCAGTGTACAAGGTGAAAGAAATGTAAATAGAAATGGAGTTTATTTTGTATATAGAAATTTGAGAAAAAGTTTATAGTTGGACATGACCTTACTTGAAAAAAAAAAAAGGGAGATGTATTGATATGTGAAGTTCATATGGAGTCACCACTAGAGGGCAGTATGACCCCGGCCATGACCTGACTATAAAAGGAGATGTACATGTGCCACTGTGTGGTTAGTTGTGAGTTGCTGTTGAAGTGACAAGTAAAAGTCCTAACTGACACCCGGTGTGTGCGCCTTGTCTTTACATGTTCCAGGAGAACATTACACCCCCCCCCACACACAAAGAAACATGCCACGTAAAAAATGTGTTGCCTTTTTTACAAGAAAAAATAGCCTACAGTGCAATAAAAATTATACTAAAATATTATTACATTTCTAGAGGGTAACAAACACCCCCCCCCCCCCACACACACACACACACAAAGAAACATGCCACTTAAAAAAATGTGTGGCCTTTTTTACAAGAAAAAACAGCCTACAGTGTAATAAAAATTATAGTAAAATATCTGCAATGTAGAGGATAACCCCCCCCCCCCCACTACAGAGGAACTCGGCACACAAAAAACTTGTGGCCATGAGGGACCGTTGTAATTACCGATCGGTCAAAAGTTATTTTTATTACTATTTTTATCGATAAAGAATAATTTAGCTTATAACACTTGCCTGTCCACAACAGCAGTGTCGTTGGCGAACATCTGTTGTCGAAGTTCCTCATTGTCAGACGAACATGAAGCTGGTCCGGTTGTTACTGACTCGTGGTTCTGGTCACCCGACCTGGTCAAACCATCTCTGCTTCCATGCTTGCAGTTTTTGCGAACCATTTTGCAAAACAAATAAGAACAGTAGTAATAAAAAAAGACTGGCTAATGGCTAAGAGTGGCTAATGCTACCATTACGCACAGGTCTCAATGTGAGTCACCCAGCGGCTTAGGCAAAAAAGATTTTATGCAGGGGGACGCACGTGTTTTAACGGCAATATGAACATGTAACAAAGGCATGTCAGGTATTGTTGAATTCAGACTTTCATTGGCTAAACAACACGTCAGTCGTTGAACTTCTCTGCTTCAATTGGCTCATTGTATTCGGGGTCGTTGGTAGGCAGGTCCTTCTTGCTAGGTTTTCAGTCATTGGTTCTTCAAGGGTTCAGAAACCAATTCAAGGCTCTTATTAGTCGAATGAGAGGTCAATCAAATCTAAACCAATCAAACACTCCTTTGGCTTTCTGTTTACGTCTGTGTCTGTACTGGAAGAACAGAAGTGCAGCTTTTTTTTCAGTGTGCCCTGAGACGCACTAAAACGCAGAGATGTGACCACCTGCAGAATCTCCAGAGTTCAACAAGTTAAGTATAATAGCTGGTTTTCCACCCACAATGGCTGACAGGGGAGAGGAAAATGATTTGGTCGCTGATATTTTTAAAAAAAATCAATTTTCCAGATGGACTTTTCCAGAAAAATTGGTCATTGTGAAGAGAGGTCGGCCAACCCCGAAGCTAGCACGCCCGTCTCAGCCGGGGAAAGGCTTTGTCCTTCACTTCCATATTAGCAACGAGTGGTATCCTGGATTACAGCCTCCGAGGAGTGCTGCAAATTATCTTGCTGGGAATGCCTGTTGTTTGCAACTGATCGAGTAGCTACTTGGAGCCAGACAGGGTCTACAAACTTGAGTGGTCTCCTGTCACACCGTGACAATTTAGGCAGCATTTGCCAAATGTATAAAAATTGGTCTAAAATGCTGGGATATGCCGAAATTTTCGCTTTGGGCCATATGCATTTCGTATCCATAACAACTTGGACCTATACATAATGTATTAGTAACTTATATAGAATATTTCCATAACTTATAAGTAACTTAAACCAACTAATGCTTAGCATGTTGCCGACATTCACAACTTAAAATAGAATAGGCTTTATTGTCATTGTAGAGTAGTCATCATCATTATAGCAGTCTGTCGGGTGCGACAATGACTGTTTCATTTACTTCTGATCAGATTCCTCCACGCAGCTCTGTCTTTCGCCTTCTGCTGCCAGGAACTCCTGACCTTGATAACTCGGGCGACGTCTGAGCTGGTATGAGTTGCTTTCTGACTGACCATTCCATGAAACTGCTTGCAAAGTATTTGAATACCGACAGCTTTTGTTGGGCTAGTGACAAAAATAGTACAACAAAATTGTGGGATGTGCAACAATAGTCTAGCTTCTGCATAGTACGGTCATGCCAAACTGTCATTGCCTCCCGATCCATGAATACTAGGTGTGCGAGAGATCATCTCTATTCAACCCAGATGATTCTCCCCTCCAAACACTATGGTGAGGAGCGTGACCAACCTGGCAGAGCTGTCAAACCTGTCAGGTCAGTCGCGTCTAAAACAGCTGATGTGATACATCAGGAACATCAGATAATAGTTGTCACAACCTGGCTCAAGGGCACATGATCTGATGGTGATAAAAAAGTTTATTTTCAATAAAGTGAAAAAAATAAAACCAAGATAATGTACGGAGTGTGCTTTTGCTGGGAGGCACAGCCAACCGCAAAGTAAACAGCTGCGCTCTGTGCTTCAGGCAATCAGCTGATTGGATCCTCCTCCTCCGGTGTTCTGACATTTTGGCATATCAATCAATCAATCAATCAATCAATCAATCAATCAATCTTTATTTTGGATAGATTAATAGTACAGATTAAAAGAAACAGAATAATATAACAAAGGGGGAAAGAAAATCCAACAAGGTCATATTAGACAATAACTCCTCTGATTATACAGTTCAACATAAGTTATCCGAAATGGGTGATGGCTGAAGCCACGGCTTATATTGCCCACCCATATTCCATCCAAGAATTCAAAAGAAAAACAAAATGAGCGATTACAATCCAGAACAAAGCTAAGCCAAATGTGACAAAAAAAACTAAGCAACAACACAACGCAGACTGGATATGACAATCCTTATATGATTTTATATGTCATCTTGTATATATGTTTGGAGTATTTCTTCCTTTAGTTTTTGTTTAAATTGTCCAAGTGTTGTACATGATTTTAATTCACGTCCAAAATCGTTCCATAATCTGACTCCTTGCACTGAAACACAGTGTTGCTTGGTGGTAGTTCTCACTGAAGGTTTTTGAAATATACATGTTCCTCTGAAATGATACTGTTTCTCCCTTATTTGGAACAGCTTTTGGATATTTGCGGGCAGTGATAGATTCTTCACCTTAAACATTATTACTGCAGTTTTAAAGTCAACCAGATCCTTCAACTTGAGAGCTTTTAATTTAAGAAAAAGTGGGTTTGTTGGTTCCCTATAAGCAGCTTTGTTTATTATTCTAATAGCTCTCTTCTGAAGCATAAAGACTGGATATATGTTTGTTTTATATGTATTTCCTCATACTTCAGTACAATATGTCATGTATGGGAGTATTAATGAATGATACAAGGTACTGTATATAGTGTGGGTTGATTGAGCAAATATTTCACTCTGTGTAGTATTGCAATTGACTTGGATATTTTACCTTTAATATAATTAATATGTGACTTCCAACACAGTTTATTATCAATTATTACTCCAAGGAATTTAGTTTCGGATACCCTTTCAATCTCTATACCATTTACACTGAGTTTAGATACTAAGTTGTTGTGATGGTTGTTAAAAACTATAAATTTTGTCTTACTTAAATTGAGCGTTAATTTGTTTGAATCAAACCACAGTTTAAGCTTTCCTAATTCCTTTCTGAGTGTTTCCAAAAGTTGTTCCAAATTGCTTCCACTGCATAATAAATTAGTGTCATCGGCAAACAATATTAAATCCATTTTTTCTGAAACTTTACATATATCATTTATATACATATTGAATAACAATGGCCCCAAAACTGAACCCTGTGGGACTCCACAAGTAACCTTCAGTAACTGTGAGTTTTTGTTACCAACGCATACATACTGATATCTATTCTTTAAGTAACTACATAACCAGGACAGTGCTACCCCCCCAATACCACAATTTTGTAGTTTCTTTAATAATAAATTATGATCCACTGTATCAAATGCTTTTTTGAGATCCAGGAATACCCCAACTGAATACTCTTTATTTTCAACGGCAGTTGATATTTTTTCTATAAATTCCATTAGAGCAAATGCAGTTGTCCTCTTGTGTCTGAACCCATATTGCTGCTCACACAATAAATTATTCTTCAGTATGAAGTTGTCAATTCTCTCATAGAATATTTTTTCAAGTATCTTGGAAAATTGCGGCAATAGTGAAATTGGTCTATAGTTTGAAAGTTCCCCTCTGTCACCCGTCTTGTATATCGGAATTACTTTGGCTATTTTCATTGCATTGAGAAATATACCTGTTTGGAGAGACAGGTTACAGATATACGTCAGTGGTTTCACTAAGCATTCAATAATAGTTTTGACAAAGAGCATGTCAATACATCACAGTCCGTAGATGATTTACTTTTAAACGATTTAACAATTTCAATGACCTCTCTCTCGTCTGTGTTCTTTATGAAAATGGAGTCTTTTATAGCAGTGTTTTTGCTTATTGTATCACCTGTGGGTGCCGTAATGGGTATTTCTCGAGCCAAATTAGGACCAATGTTAACAAAAAAGTTATTAAATTCATCTGTAGGTGAAGCTGCATTCACACTCTGAGTCGTTTTATTATTTTTTGAAAAATTGGTTGGGTAGCTTGTATTTCTGTTTTTATTTCCAAGAATATTGTTAAGTATTGTCCATGTATTTTTAATATTGTCTCTCGAAGTTGACAGCTGCGTCTGACACTCACTCGCGTCAGACTACTTTTTTCTCCGTTTTTGTTTGTTTTTATTGATTGTTTTTATTGTTTTTATTTATTTATTTATTTATTTATTTATCCCTGTTTGTTGTTATCAGTTTTTATTTACTGTTATCTCTGTATTGGCCTCGCCTAAAAGTCCGTCCGGACGCACGAGTAGCTGTTTTTGGCTAGCTGCGGGCTACCCATCTCAGTGCCTGGAACACCATGGCTCCTTCTCCGTCATGTTCCCGCTGTTCATCGCTCCTCGATAAGGTCTCTGAGCTGGAAATGAGGCTCTCCAATCTTTACAAGATTCGGGAGGCTGAAGACCATATCGACACCATCATTCTTGGGCGATCATCGGCCCCAGCCACAGCCTCGCAGCTGGCGGAAACTGCTACTTATTTGGGTGAGCTGAGCGCGTCTCCACCTACCTCCACACCTGCTCCAACCTCGGCAGACATCCATGACCTCAGCAATAATCATTGGTTTCGTCTCGGGGCTAAACCAAAAGCTTCGCTTGGTCCCTCTCATCCTCCATCTGTGCCCTGGACCTTGGTTTGACCAGCTAATGGCCATCGTCGATCGACCGGAACGGGCCACGCCTCTTCTCTTCCAGTGTCCTTGGATAATAGAGTTGATATCCTTTCCCTGGAGGATTTTCCCCACCTGGACGCTGGCCGCCCGCCCGTGGACGCCCCTCATCTTCCCTCCCCTCCTTCAGTGGCGGCTCATGCCCACAAACCCCGGATTAAGACCACCCAGGGTGTGTCAAACTACACACCTGCTCCAGACAGAAGAAAAGAGCGCATCTCCCCAGCCTTTGCAACAACAACTTCATCCTCTTCAGAATTTCTCTCCACATCAGAATCCACCGACAACCCCCCCCCCCCCCCCCCCCAGACGATGCTGGTAATTGGTAACTCGATCGTGAGGAACGTCAGAAGCAGGTACTGTGTGACTCGATTTTTTCCCGGGGCTAGAGTCTCTGACATTGAGGCTCTTATCCCTGACCTGCTGAATGAATTCCCTCACGTTACAAACTGTCGTTGTGCATGTGGGATGCAATAACATCCCAGATAAAGCATCTGAGATTTTAAAAAGTGACTTCAGGAGCCTTCTGTCCACTCTCATGAACTGTGGCAGACGTGCGCTCATCTCTGGACCTTTGGCACCTCTCAGATGAGGCTGTAATCGTTTTAGCAGAACTCTCAGCCTTAATTCTTGGCTGTGTTTTACTTGTCCTATTTTTAACATTGGTTTTGTTGACAATTTTAACTTATTTTGGAACCACCCATCACTTTTGAGGCCTGATGGCATCCACCCAAATAGACTTGGTGCACGTGTTTTAACAGACAATCTTTTCTATTTTATTCTGTGTTTTCTGGTACAGTGACTGAAATTTGGTGTGTTTACGCACTCTGAAGTTTCTGGGTTTGCCAATCTGCCCTTTTTTGGTCCTGTTCCCATATATTGTATCGATCCCGTTAACTCGGGTGGTCTTTACCGTTTGGATCAGCCTTTGATTTATAATCCTTCAGAGATTGAGTCTGTCTCCCGTTGCCCTAAATATTGTGACCCAGGACTATTACAACACAACCTGAAAAACACTCGCACTTCTGCAGCTCCTCCTCATCCACCACCCTTCAACTTTTCCCCTCTCTCCTCCCATAGAGAACCTTTTTCTGCTCCCTCTAAAGTTAATAAAAAAGTAAAAAAAAAATAGAATGCATAAACTTCCCAGATTGATTAAACAAAATGTTGGGAAAATATCTAATCCAGCCTCAAGTCTCTAAAATTAATAAAATTAATAATTTGGCCTCTCTTAACCCCCAAAGTTTAAAAATTAAATGTGGCTTATTAAACATTAGGTCTCTATCTTCTAAGTCTCTTCTGGTCCATGATCTATTAATTGATCACCAGATCGATCTACTATCCCTCACAGAGACGTGGCTCGGGCTTGATGATTATGTTGGTCTGAATGAATCAGATCCCTCTGGGTATTTAAACTGTCATAACCCCAGATGTTCTGGTGGTAATGGGGAGTGGCCGCAATTTTCCATCCTAAATTGCTGGTTAATGTTAAGCAGAAATTATGTTTTATTCCTTTGAAGGTTTGGTCCTCAGTGTGGGGCCTGTTGGCAATCTTGGCTTGATCCCAGTTTTCTTTGCCATAGTTTATCGTCCTCCCATGGCCTATTCAGAGTTTCTATCGGAATTTGCTGAATTTTTAGCTGATTTGGTGCTGAAAGCCGATAGAATAATTATTGTAGGGGACTTTAATATACATGTTGATGTTGAGAGTGACTGTCTTAATAAGGCTTTCAATTCAATTTTAGACTCAATGGGGTCTTCCCAAAAAGTAAAAAATTCTACCCATTATTTCCACCATACATTGGACCTTGTTTTGACATATGGTATAGATATCGAAAATCTGGTTGTGTCTCCTCATAATCCTGTACTGTCTGACCATTGTCTGTTAATTTTTGATTTCATTATCTCTGATCACTTATTTCCTAAAGAAAAATACTACTACAGCAGATGTCTTTCTGATGACGTTGTTGCTAAATTTTTGCAGATTGTCTTCTCTATGCCATGGGTCAACACAACAGAAACACCTGAAATAAGTGATGGAGAGTGCTCCATTCGTGATTTATAGCGTGGTTGATGGTGCTACTGCCTCTCTGCATCGGACTCTAGATTTGGTAGCCCCTTTAAAAAAGAAAAAGTCTACCCAGAGATTTCTTACTCCTTGGTTTAACTCAGAAACTCGTGGCTTGAAACAGAAGGCTCGTCAATTGGAAAGAAAATGGCGTTCAGCTAATTCAGATGAATTCTACTTGGTGTGGAGAAATCATCTCTTAATCTATAAAAAAATCTCTTAGAAAAGCTAGATCAAGCTATTATTCTGCATTAATAGAAGCAAACAAGAATAACCCCAGGTTTCTCTTCAACACTGTAGCCAGGCTTACAAAGAGCCATGACTCGGTCAATCCTCGCATCCCCCCTGAGCTTTCTAGTCAGGACTTTCTGAACTATTTCAATCTTAAAATTTTATCTATTAGAGATGAAATTAGTCAGATTTTTCATACCGTAAACTCTAGTACATTAACTACTGCAGCTCCCTCAATTGATATCTGCTTGGATAGATTTACTCCAATCGACCTCTTGGAGTTGGATAGGGTAGTTTCCTCTTCTAAGCCTTCATCTTGCCTTCTGGACCCTATTCCTTCCAGGTTATTTAAAATTATTTTCCCAATTATTAGTAGCTGTATTCTTCTTATCATTAATTCTTCTTTAACTCTGAGTTATGTTCCACTGGCTTTTAAAACTGCTGTAATTAAACCTTTACTTAAAAAACAGACGCTCGATCCTGGAGTTTTGGCCAATTATCGACCAATCTCCAATTTGCCTTTCATTTCAAAAATCCTGGAAAGAGTTGTTGCTGTGCAATTATCTGACCCTTTGCAGGGAGTTGGTTTGTTTGAGGTGTTTCAATCTGGGTTCAGAGCTCATCACAGCACTGAAACTGCCTTAGTGAAGGTCTCTAATGACCTCCTGACTGTATCTGATAATGGACTTGTCTCTGTTCTTGTTCTTTTAGATCTCAGTGCAACCTTTGACACTATCGATCATGCCATTCTACTTGATAGATTGGAACACTTTGTTGGACTCAGTGGAACTCCATTGCAGTGATTTAGATCTTATTTGTCTGATAGATTTCAGTTTGTCCATGTCAATGATGGATTTTCTTCCAGCTCTAAACTCACTCACGGAGTTCCACAGGGATCTGTGTTGGGCCCTACTCTTTTTAGTCTATATATGCTCCCGCTGGGCAATATCATCAGAAAGCACTGTATACATTTTCATTGTTACGCTGATGACACACAACTATACCTGTCAATGAAGCCCGATGACTGTGATCAGTTGGCCAAGCTAGATGCCTGTCTTAAGGACATCAAAGCTTGGATGACTTGTAATTTTTTTACTATTGAACTCCGATAAGACTGAAGTCATTGTTGTTGGCCCAAAACATGTTAGAAATTCCTTTTCAGATTATACCCTTAATTTAGATGCTGCCACTCTCACTCTGAACAGTTGTGTGAGGAACCTTGGAGTGATTTTTGACCAGGATTTGTCCTTTAATTCACATATTAAAACTGTTTCTAGGACCGCCTTATATCATCTGTGCAATATTGCTAAGATCAGGAGCATCTTGTCTCTGGGTGATGCTGAGAAACTGATTCACACCTTTGTCAGTTCGTGATTAGATTATTGTAATTCGCTATTATCTGGTTGTCCTAGAGTATCTTTAAAAAGTCTTCAGTTGATTCAAAATGCTGCTGCTAGAGTTTTAACTGGTTCTAGAAAAAGAGATCATATTTCCCCGGTTCTGTCCTCCCTCCATTGGCTGCCCATTGAATTCAGAATCAAGTTTAAAATCCTTCTTCTTACTTTCAAAGCTCTTAACAATCTGGCCCCCCAATATATAAAAGATCCGATATTACCTTACCATCCTAACAGAGTATTACGCTCCCAAAATGCTGGCTTACTTGTGGTGCCCATAATCTCCAAAAGTACGGTGGGAGGCAGAGCCTTCTGCTACCAAGCCCCTTCTCACTGGAACCAGTTACCACTCTGGGTCCGGGAGTCAGACTCGGTCTCTGTCTTTAAGAACAGGGTAAAAGCCTTCCTTTTTAATATAGCTTTCATTTAAGGAGGGTATTTGTGTCTTTTAACCCCACTCTTGTTCTATTGTTATCTGATCCATACTGCTGGTTGACCTCCAATATTGTACTTGGCATCTTACTGCTATGTTCTTTATGTCTGTCCTTTCCATCCTCCCTATCCCCTCATCCCCAGCCAGTCGCAGCAGACGACTGCCCCTCCCTGAGCCTGGTTCTGCAAGAGGTTTCTTCCTTCCAAATGGGAGTTTTTCCTCTCCACTGTCACCTAGTGCTTGCTCATAGGGGATCGTCTTATTGCTGGGTCTTTCTGTGACTGTGTGATTTTTTTATTTGCACTGTGGCGCCACGAGACTGCTTTTGTTGTGATGTGGCGCATTATAAATAAAGCTGAATTGAATTGTTTTTCTCCAGTTCTTTACTGTAATAGTCTCTTTTACTACATCTCAATATATATGTTAACTTATTTTTGTATGTTTTATACCGCTGCTCTGCTTCTTTTGTCCTTTTCTTTCGGAAAGCTTTATATAATATTTTTTTCTTTTTACGCGCCTTTTGTAATCCTTTGGTTAGCCATGGCTTATTGGCAAATTTATGTTTAAGCTTTTTCTTTACTAATGGACAATTTTTTTCATAAAGAGTGGTTACAATGTTCATGAATGTGTCATAGGCTTCATTTACATCTGATACATAGACTTGTGTCCAGTCTTGCTTCAGCAGGTCTTCTTTAAAAGAACTGATTGCATTTTGTGATTTGTATCTGAACAATTTTAATTTTTTTTTCTATATTGGCCCCTGTGTGGCCATGGATAAGTGCAAAGGTTGGCAAATGGTCACTTATATCATTTATCAATAATCCATTTTCTATTTTCTTATCAATAATATTAACAAACAGGTTGTCAATAAGTGTAGCAGTGTGAACTGTGATTCTACTGGGATGTGTTATTGTGAGATATAGACTCATGCTGTACATAGAATTCATGAACTCTGTAATTACAATTTTGTTGATATGGATTTAGTAAATCAATATTGAAATCTCCAAAAATTACTACCATTTTCTTACTAGTAATATTATTGTACAGCTCGACTAATTTATCTCTGAATGTCTCAATGCAAGTTCCCGGAGTTCTATATATACAACTTAT
This sequence comes from Pholidichthys leucotaenia, assembly GCA_020510985.1. NCBI lineage: Eukaryota > Metazoa > Chordata > Actinopteri > Cichliformes > Pholidichthyidae > Pholidichthys > Pholidichthys leucotaenia. The sequence continues at coordinate 176,814,012 of CM035845.1, forward strand.
AATTAGATTTTTTGTTTTATCTTGGTCAATCTCAACAGTAACACATTCCAAAATCCCTGGTAGTGCAAAGGACATTCCATTTACAAGCTTACACTTATACAGGTCATCAATATACAGTGCAACACCACCACCCTTTTTTTGAGATCTGTTAATATGAAACATCTGATATCCCTCTATTGCCATCAGGGGAGCCTGCTCTTCATTAAGCCAAGTTTCAGAGACTGTGATAGCTGTAAATTTTCTGTCTAGCTGTTTTAAATAGTCCTGAATCTGTGGAAAGTTTGTGTTACGACTTCTGCTGTTGAAGTGTATTATTGATAGTTTACCATCTAGTTGCACTTGACTTTTGAATTGCTTTTCAGTGTAATATTCACAATGATTATGAATATTATTGAAAAAGTGGTTATCAGGATCAATATCATTTTCCATCTCCTGTAGTTTATGTTCGGCATAATGGCATATTTTCAGAGTTTGAATTTCCTCACTCTGTGTCAAATGACTTCCTCCAACTGGGGATAATTGATGTCTACTCAATCAAGTCAGTCATAAGTTTTTTTTTTGTTTGTTTTGTTTAGTTTTTTTTTTTTTTTTTTTTTTTAAGTACATTGACATGGTATGTCAAAAGAACTATTCTTGCCATGTGTGTGGATATGGATTTTTATAGTCTCTTAATTTTCTTAATCAGTGTTCATCTGTATTTATTTAAGTCAGTAACATCTCTGATTATTATACTCTTTGCTTCTTCAGGTGTTCCATTTAGTTTGATCCAAACTCCACAATTTCTTGTCCATGTTGCCTGTATCTTATTTTGTTTTTTCAGCATCCGTGCTTGCCGTGTTATTTCAGCATTAGTTTTTGTTAGATGTTCATTTAGGTAAACTTCTGTTCCCCGTAGCTTTCTGGCCTGCCTCAGTATGTCATTCTTTACCCTTCTGTTCACAAAGCGCATCACAATTGATTTCTTTGTTTTATTATCCTTTCTGGGTAAAGCATGACAGGCTGAAATTGCATTTGCTTCGACCTTTATATTTCTGCTACCAAGGAACTGAAGCACCTGGTTTTCCAGGGAGACTGATTCACTTGCGGGAGCCTCCTCACCTCTCAATCCTGCTGTACCATGAGCATATGATTGATATTTAATGTCTAGTCCACTTATAATTAGATCATCCATACGAGAATATTGTTCAAGATCCTCGACGCTCCAAGTCTGCAATTTTTTTGTCTTTATCCTTAATTGTTAATTTTAATTCTCGGACTTCTTCCATTAGCCCTATTATTTTAGCCTGCTGACTAACCACTTTGGTCAGTTCTTCTGACAAGAAGTTCAGAGATTTTTTGATCTCTTCCATTTCCTCCTTCTTTGGTGGCATTTTTACTGACCTGTGGATAGTAAAACAATCTCTGCTGGTGTCACCGGTATCCGATCCGACCGACCTCGAATCCAGCTGGGCCTCAGCTAGCCCCCTCCGCTGCTAGTCCCGCTGCTTACCGCCGCTGTAACCGAGCTCCTGTCCAGCCGGGGTACCGGCAGCTCCTCCACTGAGTCCCGCCACCCACCGCTGCTGTAGCCGAGCTCTGATCCTGCTTCTGTCCAGCTGGGGTCCTGGTAGGTCCTCCGCTGAGCCCCGCCACCTACCGCCATCTGCCTCAGGAGTTCCTCCGCCAAGCTCCGCCACTGCAACTGGGCTCTGACTCCAGCTGGGGCCCCGGTGGTCCTCCACTGGTCTCCGTCTCCCACCACCGCTGCACTTGAACTCCGATCTGGCTCCCGTCCAACTGCTGCCTTGGCTGGTTCCTCCGGCGAGCCCCAATCACCGGGGACAGAGTCGCTTCTCCATGTCGGTGCTAGGTGCTGCGACTAGCTATGGCGTTAGCTATAGAGATAGCATTAGCCTAGCAAATGCTTCGGGTAAAGCGTAGCAGCGAACCACGAAAAGAAACGCCAATCAGTTCACTCACGAATGAGAGCAGTCCCAAAAGTCCAATTCTCACAGCGAGCGCAAAACAACTCTTAAAAACAGAGATCGAGTCTGACCCCCGAATCCAGACCGGCTGAACCACAACTAAAAATTTTTTTATTTACAGTGGGGAAAAAAAGTATTTAGTCAGCCACCAATTGTGCAAGTTCTCCCACTTAAAAGATGAGAGAGGTCTCCAATTTTCATCATAGGTATACCTCAACTATGAGAGACAAAATGAGAAAAAAAAAAATCCAGAAAATCACATTGAAGGATTTTTAATGAATTAATTGGTAAATTCCTCGGTAAAATAAGTATTTGGTCACCTACAAACAAGCAAGATTTCTGGCTCTCACAGACCTGTAACTTCTTCTTTAAGAGGCTCCTCTGTCCTCCACTCGTTACCTATATTAATCAGAATCAGAATCAGAATCAGAATCAGGTTTATTGCCATTGTTCATGTAGTACACAAACTAGGAATTTGTCTCGGTACAATGCTGCAACATTAAACATGATAAGATAAGAGAAATAAACTATACATGTAATAAAGTGTAGGATAAGATTAAGTGATACTGGTCAACAGTTAAAATATATATTAGCCAGCAGCAGATACTGTGGAGAACTATATAGTGCAGTCGGTAATGCAGGAAGAAAACAGTGATGATTGACATGAGTCTGGTTGAGCTGCTGTACATGGTGCACGAGAGTCACTTAGTGTTCAGCAGTCTAATGGCAGAGGGGAAGAAGCTGTTCATGTGACGGGAGGTTTTAGTCTGGATGGACCGAAGTCTTCTACCAGAGGGGAGGGGGGCAAACAGTACGTGACCAGGGTGTGAGGGATCGGCTATGATCCGGCCAGCACGCCTCCGGGTCCTGGAGATGTACAGATCCTGGAGAGATGGGAGCTTGCAGCCGATCACCTTCTCAGCAGTGCGCACGATGCGCTGCAGCCTTAGTCTGTCCCTGGCAGTGGCTCCTGCGTACCACACGGTTATGGAGGTGGTGAGGATGGACTCGATGATGGCTGTGTAGAACTGCACTAACATCTTGGTGGGTAGCTTGAGCTTCCTCAGCTGCCGCAGGAAGAACATCCTCTGCTGGGCTTTTTTGATGAGTGAGCTGATGGTCAGCTCCCATTTGAGGTCCCTGGTGATGGTAGTGCCTAGGAAGCGGAAGGAATCAGCAGTGGTGATGGGAGAGCCTGAGAGGGTGAGGGGGGGCAGAGGAGTAGTGACTTTCCTGAAGTCTACAATCATCTCCACTGTCTTCAGAGCGTTCAGCTGCAGGTTGTTATTGCTGCACCAGGACGCCAACTGGGCCACCTCTCTTCTGTAGGCGGACTCGTCGCCGTTGGAGATGAGCCCGATGAGGGTGGTGTCGTCCGCAAACTTGATCAACTTGACAGACTGGTGGCTGGAGGTGCAGGAGTTGGTGTAAAGGGAGAAGAGTAGGGGGGAAAGTACACAGCCCTGGGGTGATCCGGTGCTGATGCTAGTATAGTCTGAGACAGTCTTTCCCAGCCGCACATGCTGCCTCCGGTCCGTCAGGAAGTCGATGATCCACCTGCAGAGGGAGTCAGGCACGTTGAGCAGGGACAGCTTGTCCCGGAGCAGAGCGGGGCGGATGGTGTTGAATGCGGAGCTGAAGTCCACAAACAGGATCCTGGCGTAGGTTCCCGGGGAGTCCAGGTGCTGCAGGATGGAGTGGAGGGCCAGGTTGACTGCATCGTCTACAGACCTGTTGGCTCGGTAGGCAAACTGCAGCGGGTCCAGGAGAGGGGTGGTGATGGACTTGAGGTGGGACAGGACCAGGCGCTCAAAGGACTTCATGACTACAGAGGTGAGCGCTACAGGTCTGTAGTCATTAAGTCCAGTGATCCATGGCTTCTTGGGGACAGGGATGATGGTGGAGGATTTGAGGCAGGATGGCACGTGGCATAACTTAAGGGAGGTGTTAAAAATGTCTGTGAATACAGGAGCCAGCTGTTTCGCACAGAGTCTCAGGGTGGAGGGAGACACGCCGTCTGGGCCGGGGGCCTTGCGCGGGTTCAGTCTGGAGAACTGTTTGAGCACATCCTGCTCACTGATGATAAGGGGAGGGGGGGAGGAGGGGGGGTGCCTTAAATGAAGTAGGGAATGTGGAGGCTGTGGAGCTGGAGGGAGGGGGGGAGTTGGACACAGATGACGAGGTGTCAAAACGGGCATAGTGTTGGGACAGTCTCTGACAAAGGGCTTTGTCATCCTGACCTTTAGGAGCCTTAGGTCGATAGTTGGTGATTTGCCTCAGTCCTCTCCACACGGAAGCCGAATCATTAGCAGTGAACTGCTGCTGGAGTCTCTCTGAGTACACAGATTTAGCCCTCTTCAGCTCTCTGTTAAACCGGTATTTAACCTCCCTGTAGCAGTCCCTGTCTCCACTTTTCAGCGCTGCTTCCTTCTCCTTCCTGATCTGTCTGAGCTTAGCTGTGAACCAGGGTTTGTCATTAGAGTAACTCACCCTGGTGCGTGATGGAAGAATGTTCTCTTCACAAAAGTGGATATATGAGTTCACAGTGTCCGTGTACTCATCCAGATCATGCGTGGCTCCTTTAAGCATGCCCCAGTCAGATATTTCCATGCACGTTTCCAGCTTCTCCTCAGTATCACTGGTCCGTATCTTCGTAGTGCTCACAACAGGTTTAGTGAGCTTCAATCTCTGTCTGTATGTGGGAATGAGGTGAACCATCACGTGATCAGATAATCCCAGCGCAGCTCGAGGGACAGCGCGATATGCATCTTTCACTGTGGTGTAACAGTGATCCAGTGTGTTTAATCCTCTGGTGGGGCATTTAATAAACTGTTTGTAGCGGGGGAGATCGTGGCTCAGATTGCACTGATTAAAGTCGCCAGCCACAATAATCAGCGAGTCTGGAAAACTCCGCTCTGTGTGTTGAATGTGATCCGCGAGCACGCGCTGAGCTTCGCGCGTGTCCGCGTCGGGAGGGGCGTACACAGCGATCATTATGAAAGAAGCAAACTCCCGCGGGGAATAGAAGGGCTTGCAATTGATAACAAGAAATTCCAAGGCAGGAGAACAGTGTTTGGAAATTACCGTTACATCAGAGCACCAGATGCAGTTGATGTAGAAGCAGACTCCGCCTCCTGTGGTCTTGCCGGAAAGCTCTGTGTCACGATCAGCACGGAAGAGCTGGAAGCCGTCGAGGCGCAGCGCGCTGTCCGGTATATTTTCCCGGAGCCAGGTCTCAGTAAAGCAGAGGACAGCTGAGGAGGCGAGGTCCTTAAAACGCATCAGCAGTCTCAGTTCATCCACCTTGTTAGAGAGAGAGTTGGTATTGGACAGAAATATGCCAGGCAGCGCCGTTCGCGAGCCTCTCCTGCGAAGTCGCACGAGAGCGCCCGCTCGTCTTCCTCTCTTCCGCCGTCTCACTTTCCGAGCCAAACAATAAACCAGATCGGCGGCAGGGGCTAGAAAAACTGGGAGGAGGTCCGTGGGGGTGAAAGTCCTGATATTTAAAAGTTCTTCACGGGTATAAGTGCAAGCAGACACACAATTGACAAACAAAAACAAACAAAGAGCGCAGCGAAGCACCATGTCGACCGCTGTGGGCGCCATCTTGGATGCCACCTGTTTGAACTCTTTATCAGTATAAAAGACACCTATCCACAACCTCAAAAGTCAGACTCCAAACTCCACTATGGCCAAGACCAAAGAGCTGTCAAAGGACACCAGAAACAAAATTGTAGACCTGCACCAGGCTGGGAAGACTGAATCTGCAATAGGTAAGCAGCTTGGTGTGAAGAAATCAACTGTGGGAGCAATTATTAGAAAATGGAAGACATACAACACCACTGATAATCTCCCTCGATCTGGGGCTCCATGCAAGATCTCATCACTAGAACGGTGAGCAAAAATCCCAGAACCGCACGGGGGGACCTAGTGAATGACCTGCAGAGAGCTGGGACCAGAGTAACAAAGGCTACCATCAATAACACACTACGCCTCCAGGGACTCAAATCCTGCAGTGCCAGACGTGTCTCCCTGCTTAAGCCAGTACATGTCCAGGCCCGTCTGAAGTTTGCTAGAGAGCATTTGGATGATCCAGAAGAGGACTGGGAGAATATCATATGGTCAGATGAAACCAAAATAGAACTTTATTGTAAAAACTCAACTTGTCGTGTTTGGAGGAGAAAGAACACCATACCTACTGTGAAGCATGGGGGTGGAAATATAATGCTTTGGGGCTGTTTTTCTGCAAAGGGACCAGGACGACTGATCCATGTAAAGGAAAGAATGAATGGGGCCATGTATCGTGAGATTTTGAGTGAAAACCTCCTTCCATCAGCAAGGGCGTTGAAGATGAAACGTGGCTGGGTCTTTCAGCATGACAATGATCCCAAACACACCGCCTGGGAAATGAAGGAGTGGCTTCGTAAGAAGCATTTCAAGGTCCTGGAGTGGCCTAGCCAGTCTCCAGATCTCAACCCCATAGAAAATCTTTGGAGGGAGTTGAAAGTCCGTGTTGCCCAGCAACAGCCCCAAAACATCACTGCTCTAGAGGAGATCTGCATGGAGGATTGGGCCAAAATACCAGCAACAGTGTGTGAAAACCTTGTGAAGACTTACAGAAAACGTTTGACCTCTGTCATTGCCAACAAAGGGTATATAACAAAGTACTGAGATGAACTTTTGTTACTGACCAAATACTTATTTTACCGAGGAATTTACCAATTAATTCATTAAAAATCCTTCAATGTGATTTTCTGGATTTTTTTTTCTCATTTTGTCTGTCATAGTTGAGGTATACCTATGATGAAAATTGAAGACCTCTCTCATCTTTTAAGTGGGAGAAATTGCACAATAGGTGGCTGACTAAATACTTTTTTTCCCCACTGTAAGCTGAGCCTGCAAGACTGAGACCACTCACTCCACCATCTTCCTCCACATATCTACCAGAACAGCACTGGACAGCTGATAGTACAGACTTCAGTCAAATATAAAAAAAAAAAACCCTGACAGGTCCCGTTATACGAACAAATACATGTGCTTAGCTTTGTGTGTGTGTGTGTGTATGCCTGCAGGCAGAACTTTGTACAGGTTTTTCCTGTGAATCAATGCTGCAAATACGTCATTTTCTCCATGAATGTGAGACATATCAGCCATATGCTGGATATGTCAGAAAATTTTCAGCATGCTGAACATTAATTTTCAGAGGAGTTCGGCGAACAATGCCGTATACCAGGGTGCTTCAGCATACTTCAGCGTGCTCCTAACGTAGACAAAACTTAGCATAACTGATTTGACTTACCCTCGCGTATTCTCCAAATTTTTCATCCATCCATCCATCCATCTTCTACCGCTTTTCCGGAGGTCCGGGTCGCGGAGGCAGCAGTTCAAGCAGAGAAGCCCAGACTTCCCTCTCCCCAGCCACCTGCTCCAGCTCTTCAGAGGGGATACCAAGGCGTTCCCAGACTAGCTGGGAGACATAGTCTCTCCACCGAGTCCTGGGTCTGCCCCGGGGTCTCCTCCCAGTGGGACGTGCCTGAAACACCTCAAGTGGGAGACGTCCAGGAGGCATCCTAATCAGATGCCCATCCACCTCAACTGACTCCTTTCAATGTGGAGGAGCAGCGGTTCTACTCTGAGCCTCTCCCGGATGACTGAGCTCCTCACCCTATCTCTGAGGGTGAGTCCAGCAATCCTACGGAGAAAGCTCATTTCAGCCGCTTGTATCCGCGATCTCGTTCTTTCGGTCATTACCCAAAGCTCGTGACCATAGGTGAGAGTAGGAACGTAGATTGACTGGTAAATCGACAGCTTTACCTTAGAACTAAGCTCCCTCTTCACCACAACAGACCGGTACAACGTCTGCATCACTGCAGAGGCTGCTCCAATCCGTCTGTCGATCTCTCGCTCCATTTTCCCCTCACTCGTGAACAAGACCCCAAGATACTTAAACTCCTCCACTTGGGGCAGGAGCCTGTCCCCAACCCGGAGAGGACAATCCACCTTTTTCCGGCTGAGGACCATGGACTCGGACTTGGAGGTGCTGATTCTCATCCCAGCCGCTTCACACTCAGCGGCAAACCGTCCCAGCAAGAGCTGTAGGTCATTGCTGGATGGAGCCAACAGGACAACATCATCTGCAAACAACAGAGATGAGATCCTGTGGTCACCAAGCATGACACCCTCCATTCCCTGGCTGCGCCTAGAAATCCTGTCCATAAAAATTATGAACAGGACCGGTGACAAAGGGCAGCCCTGGCGGAGTCCAACTCTCACTGGGAATGACTCCGACCGAGTGTTGGCAATACGAACTAAACTCTCACAACGGTCGTACAGAGACCGAATAGCTCGTAACAACAAGCCCGATACCCCATACTCCCGAAGCACCCCCCACAAAAATCCACGAGGGACGCGGTCAAATGCCTTCTCCAAGTCCACAAAACACATGTAAACTGGTTGGGCAAACTCCCACGAACCCTCAAGAATTCTCGAGAGGGTAAAGAGCTGGTCCGATGTGCCACGGCCAGGACGAAAACCACATTGCTCCTCCTGAATCCGAGGTTCGACCAACGGCCGGACTCTCCTCTCCAGTACCTTGGCATAGACCTTCCCAGGGAGGCTGAGGAGTGTGATCCCTCTAAAGTTGGAGCACACCCTCCGGTCCCCTTTTTTGAAGAGAGGAACCACCACCCCGGTTTGCCATGCCAAAGGCACTGCCCCCGACCTCCACGCAATGTTGCAGAGGCGTGTCAACCATGACAACCCAACAACATCCAGGGCCTTGAGGTACTCGGGGCGAATCTCGTCCACCCCCGGGGCCCGGCCACCAAGGAGATTTTTAACCACCTTGGCGACCTCAGCCCCTGTGATAGGCGAGTCATCCCCCTTGTCCCCAAACCCTGCTTCCTCTGTGGAAGGTGTATCAGTGGGATTGAGGAGATCCTCGAAGTATTCCTTCCACCGCCCGACGATATCCCCAGTTGAAGTCAACAGTGTCCCATCCGCACCATACACAGTGTGGACGGGGAGCTGCTTTCCCCTCCTGAGCCGCCGAACAGTTTGCCAGAATCTCTTTGAAGCCGACTGAAAGTCTTGTTCCATGGCCTCACCGAACTCCTCCCATACCCGGGTTTTTGCTTCAGCAACCACCCGAGCTGCACTCCGCTTGGCCTGCCGGTACACCTCAGCTGCTTCGGGAGTCCCACAAGCCAACCAAGCTTGATAGGACTCCTTCTTCAGCTTAATGGCCCCCCTCACCACTGGTGTCCACCACTTGGTTCGGGGGTTGCCACCACGAGATGCACCGACCACCTTGCGGCCGCAGCTCTGGGCCGCCTCTTCAACAACAGAGGTGGAGAACATGGCCCATTCAGACTCCATGTCTCCAGACTCCCTCGGAATGTGGTTGAAGTTCTTCCGGAGGTGGGAGTTGAAGACCTCCCGGACAGGGGCCTCAGCCAGACGCTCCCAGCACACCCTCACTATACGTTTGGGTCTACCAGGTCTGAATGGCTTCCTCCCCTGCCATCGGATCCAACTCACCACCAGGTGGTGATCAGTTGACAGCTCTGCACCTCTCTTTACTCGGGTGTCCAAGACATACGGTCGCAGGTCTGATGATACGATAACAAAATCGATCATCGACCTGCGGCCTAGGGTGTCCTGGTGCCAGGTGCACATATGGACACCCTTATGCTTGAACATGGTGTTCGTTATGGACAGACTGTGGTTAGCACAGAAGTCCAATAACTGAACACCACTCGGGTTCAGATCGGGCAGGCCGTTCCTCCCAATCACCCCCCTCCAGGTTTCACTGTCGTTGCCCACATGCGCATTGAAGTCCCCCAGTAGGACAATGGAGTCTCCAGGAGGAGCACCCTCCAGCACCCCAGTCACAGACTCCAAAAAGGGTGGGTACTCTGAAACATCATTTGGTGCATAGGCACAAATGATGGTCAGGACCCGTTTCCCAACCCGAAGGCGCAGGGAAGCAACCCTTTCGTCCACCGGGGAAAACTCCAATATACAGGCAGCAAGGTGGGGCGATACAAGAATACCTACCCCTGCTCGTCGCCTCTCGCCCGGGGCAACTCCAGAAAAGGCCAAGCTCCAGCCCCTCTCCAGGAGACTGGTTCCGGAACCGGAGCTGTGTGTTGAGGTGAGGCCGACTATATCTAGCCGGTATCGCTCAATCTCATACACCAGCTCAGGCTCCTTCCCCACCAGAGAGGTGACATTCCACGTACCAAAAGCCAGTTTAGAAAGCTTGGGATCAGTCCGCCAAGGTCTCCGCCTTTGACTGCCACCTAATCCACATAGCACCGGACTTCCATGATCCCTCCTGCAGGTGGTGAACCTACTGGAGGGCGGACCCATGTAACTCCTTCGGGCTGAGCCCGGCCGGGTCCCATGGGTGGAAACCTGGCCACCAGACGCTAGCCTTCGAGCCCCTCCCCCAGGCCTGGCTCCAGGGTGGGGCCCCGGTAACCCCATACCGGGCGGGGTACACTGAATCCTTGATATACAATTTATCATGAGAGTCTGTTGGATCGTTCTTAGTCTGGCCCTTCACCCAGGACCAGTTTGTCTTGGGAGACCCTATCAGAGGCAAATTGCCCCGGACAACATAGCTCCTGGGATCACTGGGGCACGCAAACCCCCCCACCACGATAAGGTGACGATCCATGAGGGGGCCAAATTTTTCATATGTTTGCAAACACTGCCTATATCGTCTAGGGGTGACACAGCCTTAACCAAGGCAGCAGTGAGACACCAAAGCACAGCCACCAGCCAGACACTTACAAGCAACAGTACTTTTAAGCCTTTGTGGAAACAAGAGTTGATCTGCAGCTCAACGAACAAGTATGCAGGGAAATGAAGCTCTACAACAAAAAGGTAAAGATTTTTAAAACTATAATTTTATAGTTAAGGTTATCTTTAACATGCTTTGTGTTGACGGCCCCATAGGCTATTTTTATGGTGCTTGATAGCACTTAAATTGGGTAGATCACCACTGAAGGCCTAGTCGTAAAATACACGGTCGGCCACTGCTTTCTTACTATGTTGGCAAAGTGCTAACCACTGCGCCACTGAGCTGCCCATGGCACATGATCCCAAAAGTTTAATAGAAAATTCATAGTAACTGAGGTTATGTTTGCATTTATTCCATTCATATACAGATGATTAATATGTATTACTATCTCTTGAAGATTAAAAATAAATTATGGTTTTATAATGTAAAAAAAATGGAATACATCAAAATGGAAGAATGTAACGTCTTCCTTCAATTCTTTCAATATTCTAAAGAGGATATAAGCATAAAATAACACTTCAACAACTCTCCATGCCTTTTTCAAACTTCAAGGAGACAGGTCTGATCTCCATCAGATAACATTTCCCTAGTGTATCAAGTTTCAAGTCCTCACATCGCTGATGTCACACAGACGCGCAGGTCATCCTGGAAGCTGGTGATGCTGGCCACTACTGACTAACTAAGAGTCACCGGCATTTTTACAAGTCTTACAAGAATACATGACCGACCTTTATAGCTCAATGGTTGCTGCTACAATGGAGATGGAGAGGATTGCAAAATGCACCCAACATTTAACAGTTACCATAATTTTTTTCCATGTCTGCACCATTGAGTAGCTCTCGTACTTACAAGAGACACTGTGTGTGTGTGTGTGTGGGGGGTGTTACACTTTTACACTTTTATTCGGTGGGAATGTGTGTTTGTGTGTCTTGTGTGTTTCATGTCCAGTGTGACACAAAGCAGGATACATTTTATTTCAAAGGGGGCTATCACAGAAAAAAAAAGAGGATCAGAGGTAAGTTTAAGCGGGGTAAACCAGGATGCATAAGTGAGCACAGAGCAGAGCTGAAAAAGAAGACTGCCCCTCACCCCACCAGGATAGGCTGGTATCAGCTCTACACCAACTGGGAATGGTCAGAGCTGCTGGAGGCTCTGTGGAAGTGACTGAAAAAATGCTCTTAAAAGAAATCTTTCAATCTCAGGTGCTGTGATATTTGTCTAATTGTCGCACACACAGTTGTCTGTTACAACTTCGAAAGTAATCAACTTTGTCAGAATAATGACAGACAGCCTTCATCTTAATTTCCACTCTCTGTTGCTGTGCTGTTACGTGGTGACAGTCACACCTACTTCATCATGTGTTTATCTGTGTTTCCTATTCAAATGTCTATTGAGGTGAGGTGGCCAATGACTCACGTTGCTTGCAGGGTCATTTAGCCCATGTCAAGTAGTGTGGGTAACCTATTCAGACAACAGAGGGAGCCTGGATTATATTGGGTTTGCCTGGATTGCTAGGGTATTCTGAAAGGGATCTATTACATATTTATCTATTAGGGCTGGAAAAAAAGATTGATTTAGTGATGGATCATGATACTTGGCACTGGCGACAATGTATCAATCCATAAACACGATGATCAATCTTTTTTTTTTTTAAATGTGTACACATATACTTTTGGGTTATCAGTTAATCAGTGGTGTTTTCAGTCCACTAGATGGCACAAAGCAAGCACCCAGTAAAGTGAAGTCATACCCAGTGTTGCCAACTAGGCGCTTTTGTCGTTAAATATGGCAATTTTTCAGCCCCCCTAGACGACTTTTTTTTGTCAAACGCGACTAGCGACAAATGTAACAACTTTTCCTGGTCTTATCGAAGACTTTTCTGGTGTTTTGGACACTGACGTGAAAGTGCAATTGCTCTGCAGTTATCATCCTTAGCAAGCAGTTGGTGGTACCATGAGGCTCTCCTGTCCCCTTCCCATCCCAAAGCAGCCAATCACCGGCAGTCTCGGTCAGTCTCACAGTAGTCTTGTGCAGCAGCAGTGTTGCAGTTACAATAAATTAATAGTTTTTTTTTCAGAACTGCAATGTCTGATATCAATTGAATGCTGCAGCAGTGGCAAAGAGCTTTAGCCTTCTTCCCAGCAACAGGTTGAAGCCATCCCTTAAATGCACGCGGAACGGTAGAACGTCAAGGAAAAGCAGGGTGATAAAGCTGCTGTGACCACCCCGGCAGGTTGCTTTTTCTCTTACCAGCATCTGTGTCAGTGCTGCCGGAGCTGAGTGCTGCTGATGTGACTGACTGGCAGTGGCAGACAGTGAGGAGGAGCCAGTCAGCCAGCACAGGAATGAGCTGATCGGTTAAGAACAAGCCTCAGTTTCTGGTGATGTGTGGGTGTTCACGTAAATCAAAACATTTTTTTGGGGGGGTGCACGCATGAAAATGCCTAAACTATTGTATATTTGGCCTTTTTAAAATGTTTGATTGTATATTGTATAGCCCCTAAAACTATTGTATATCTAGCATCACAACACTGTGCAGCGGTCAGAAGAAAGGAGGTCCACACCACTCGGGTCCAGATTGCAAATGAATTGCACATGCGCAAACCCCCCACCAAACCTGCCCTGTTTTACACAGTTGGATGCAAATGTTTCTTCACTGTCAGTTAGTGATGGCCTATTTAAATGGCAAAATTAAAACAAACAAACCAAGAATCAACAGAAGAAAGTTAATTTGTAGTTCTAAACATATTTAGGGTGTTTTTTTACTCACTTTTTGTCTCTGTCATGGCAATATTCTTCTCTACCACAGCATCCATTACAATTACATGCAAATGACCAATTATGCAAATTAGGTGATGAAGACATTTATCGACTTTTGTCGATTTTTTGAACAGCCAATAGCTACTTTCCTTACTGAGGAGTTGGTAACAGTGGTCATACCTTGTCTCAGAGATTTGCAGCCAGTTTTGAAAGTTAAGAAGCAGTTAGCTCAAAGTTAGCTCAAATGTCGGGCCCTTTTTGGACTTTATAACAAAGATGGGAGAAAAGACCTTGACATGACACACAACCTGCAAAAAGCGCTGTACGAAAAGAAGAAAAAAACACTTGGAACACATGGACCAGCACACATCTCGGTGCAGCATTAGCAACAGCTAAGCTAAAAATACACCAGCATGGAGCTTTTTGTCCGAGTCCCAAGTGAGTAAAGTTTGTTTATGAAGCGCTTTTCACAGACATAAAGTCACAAAGCGCTGCACAATAAAATGGAATAAAGGGGAGTTGATAGATAAAACTAATTAAAAAATAAAAACAAAAACAAGTTAAAACACAAGATTAGAATAATTTAAAAATATCAGACTTACCATTAAAAAGCAGTTGAAACTCGACGGAAATCCTCGTTAAACAAAAAACGTTTTCAGCTGCTTTTTAAAAGAATTCACAGAGTCAGCTGAATGTATCTGGAGTGTGAATCTATTCCAAACAGCACCGTCTACCACCCTTCCTGTGTGCAGAGACATATCTCTGTGGAAAATAAAACCCGGAGAATACTTTATTATAGAATAGAATAGGCTTTATTTTCATTGTACAGTTGTACATATGAAAGAGATGTCAAGTTTAACATTGGGACATGATGTCATGAACTGAGTTTGGATTTTCCCCCAAACTCAGTTTCATGATTTTCCTTTGTATTCATATTTTTCTGCCGTACTGTTATATCTTTTGAGTTCCCTATCACCTTCCGTTTTCCCTGTATTGATCATTATCTGTTGCATGTATTTAGGTTCTGTTTGCCATTTTTCTGTTGTGTTTTATTTCTACGGTTTTTGATATGTATTACTGAGAATGTCATTTTATTTTGTTTCCCCAGTGTTCCCTTTCTATGCTGACAGCTGTCAGAGTTGTGCAGCCTCGTGTGGGCATGCCCTGCCACATGTCAAGCTGCCCCTCCCTCACCTGTCATTTCCACCAGCTGTACCCAATGATCAGTTTTTTGCTCCTTTCTCCTTCTCAGGCCAACCCGCACCCGTATTCACTTCTTTTATCAACTCATTCACCATTTAAGCTCTGTTTCCTCACTCTTTGTTGCCACTTCGTCAGTTGATTCACACTGAGTGCTCCTCGGGATATTACCCTGTTTTTCCACTTCCTCATCTCCTCCTGGGCTACAGCTCAGGAGTGCACCTGTTGTAAGTTTATCTAGTTTTTGCACTTGTGTTTGGCATTATGTTGGACTTTAGTTTCTTGTCAATAAATGTTACAAATATCATCCTGCGTGTGGGTTTGTCTATCTCTGTGCACTGCGTAGAGGCGCAAATGACAGTAGGAAGCGGCTAGTAATAGAACCCAGCGGAGATATTTGCACATTTTAGTTTTTCCCTTTTTCCATTTTTCACCCATCTGTCTTTGGAGCGATTATGTCCCCAGCGCGCTGTCCTCACTCCAGCAAAGGAGGGTTGGCAGCAGGGACTCCAACGGTAGAGGAGGAGAGGGCGGTGGACTTCGTCCGGAGATATGTGGATGAAGCCCTCGAAGCTCACAGACTCAGGAGGACGTGGGAATGTCTGTATGGAGTGATGGGAATTCTGGAGGTGCACCCTGATCTCTGGAATAATCCACAGTATGCAGAACTGCTGTCCACGGTCTGCGCACTCCAGCAGTCATTTCCTGGTTTGAAGATGGGAGCGAATTCTGCCAAACCAAGGCGGAGGTGCCCACTACAGCCTAAGTCCTCCGCCCACCTCACTTCACCTGCACCAGCAGACACACCTTGGGCTCCATGCAGACGGCGTCGTCCTGTCCTGGATCACCGGAGGAATAATCCCCCCTCTTGGTCAATCTCTCCCCCAACATCGAGCCCGACTCTTCTCCCACAGCAGATTTCTTCTCTTCATCTTTTTCTCTGGCTCTTTTGTCAGCTCTGCCTCCCTCCGTTTCTGCTGCATCCTCCATTCCTTCGATGTCTCCTCCCACTGCCAAGAGGTCCTTCATTTTTCCTCTGGCCACGACTTCCTCCGTGAATTCTGGG
Organism: Pholidichthys leucotaenia; assembly: GCA_020510985.1. Taxonomy (NCBI): domain Eukaryota; kingdom Metazoa; phylum Chordata; class Actinopteri; order Cichliformes; family Pholidichthyidae; genus Pholidichthys; species Pholidichthys leucotaenia. Next base: position 176,829,811 of record CM035845.1, read on the forward strand.
ACAGCTCCTTAACACAGCGTAGAGGGACTCAGGCTCACCACTAACACAAAGAGGGATGACACACCTCCAGCTGCAGCAGGCAAGTTTCTTCCCTTTTCATTTCTAATTATAATAATGTGCCTTGCCTGTTCCCTGGTAGAGAGACTAAGGGTGTGCAGTCTTCGGAGCTCTCTCCACCTGCTGCAATCCATTCTACCCCATTGTTCCTCTCCGTGTTTCCTCTACTTCTCCATGAGTGTCCGCCGGCCCCCAACGAAGCTGCCAGACGAAGGAGGAGCCTGTGGATCTGGAAGAGCCAACACGGAGCTGTTCCCCAGCTATCACACTGGAGGAGCTACCAGTGTGAGTCCGAACGCTGAGGGAAACAGAGACTGCAACGACCATCATACCGGCTGTGGAGACCACCGCAGCTGAGTGGGAGACTGAGATAGACCTCCTGAGGACCAAGCCAGGATTGTTGTCATCACTTAGATCGTCAGAGTCCTGGACAGCTGTGGAGCTCGAGATCAGGCAAGTGCACTCCTTTGCCTTTCTATTTGCTGTCTTAGAGAAATCTTTCCTGACTCTTGGTGAGGCAAGCTTGGTGCAGCCACCCGCTGCATCCGAGCTCACCTCGCCAGGCTCAACCGTTGCTGGTGACCCTGATCCCTCTTCTCTCTCTGGCTTTGAGCCTTCTCCCAGGGTCACCGGAGATGATCAGCACCATCTGACATCTCCGAAGGTCCAGGTTCGCCTCTGGAGGTCATCCACTGTGCAGCTTCCCCCCTGCCAGAGGCCGTCATGTGGGTTCCTCCTTGGTCTGAGTCTCCGTGGGTGCTGCGTCCTGGCCGGGGACCCTCATGGGTGCTGTTCCCCAGCCTCAACCCAACGTGGGTGCTGCACTCCAGTTTGGGTTTGCCATGGGCGCTACGCCCCAGCCCGGAGTCCACCGAGGGTGCAGCGTTGGCCCAATCTGAGTCCACCGAGGGTGCAGCGTTGGCCCAATCCGTGTCCACCGAGGGTGTTGCAGTGCTCCAGCCCAGAGCTACTGAGGGTGCTGCAGTGCTCCACCCCAGAGCCACAGCAGGTGCAATGCTACCTGAACCTGAGACCATCGAGGGCATTGTGGTCCCCTCCTCTCCTCAGCCTGTCACCGTCAGGGTTCCCCTTCCTCGGCTCACCTCTCCATCGTTGGGAGCTGGCTGCCCGAGAGACTGAGCCGCTGGGTTGGGTGGCCTTTATTCCCCGGCAGGCCACCCGACTCATTCCACCTGGACGTCCAGCTGGCCTGGGACTTTGGTAGGCCACCTGACTGATTTCACGCTGCCATCCGCTGGGCCTGGGACTCTGGTCGGCCCCTTGAACTTTAGAGCTCCGTGGGCTGGGGGCCTTAATTCTTTGTCTGCGGGTGTGGGCCTTGAGCGGGGTTGTTTTGTTCCCTCCTAGCCTGTTCCCCCCTCCACCCACCCTGGGTAGGTTCAGGTTACTTTATTTGTACCCGTAGGTAGATTTGTTTTGCAGTCAGGTGACAGCCATATTTACAAACCACAATTACATTCAACATGAACACAAACACAGGCACACATGAAGCTGACTATAAACATGATAAAAGTACTCAAGGCTCCATCAATCAGGACATAGGACAAAGAGATAAGAGAAAAAACAAGGAGATAAGAGAGAAGGGTCATATTAAAAAGTTAAAGACTAGTGAAAGAGGTTAAAAACTCAAAAGTCTAAAACCCAATAAAAGATTAAGAACCCCAATAAAAAACCTACAAAAATAAGTAAATATAAGATCAAATTAATAACTAGGTAACTAAATTATGTGCAATATATTGTTACATCTTGTTCAACTCTTTAACAGCAGCAGGAACAAAGCTGTTTTTGTAGCGTTGGGTTTTACTTTTTGGGACAGCAAACCTCCGTCTGGAGGGAAGAAGCTGGAAGTGGCAGTGCAAAGGGTGGGAGTCATCATTTAAAATGGAGGTAGCAATCCTCTGTACCTGTCTGGTGTACAGGGATGTCAGGCTCAGCTGTGACTCACCAAGCAAGCGACTCGACCATCTAACAACCTGATCCAAGGATTTCCTCTGTTTCAATTTTGTCTGACCAAACCATGACACTAAAGAAAAGGATAAAACAGATTCAATAAAAGCCCGATGAAACATTGTCATTATGATTCGGTCACTTTGGAAGCGTGCAAGTTTCCTTAAACAATGCAAATGTTACTGACCCTTTTTGCACACTCTTTCACAGTTCTCTTCAAAGTTCAAATTACTATCAATAATCGTCCCAAGATATTTGTAGGATTGTACACATTCAGTCGTCTGGCCTTTTAGTACAGTGACTTTGTGCCTGGGAGTTTTCCTCCTAAAGTTAATAATCATATCTTTAGTTTTTGTCGTATTCAGCTGCAGGTAGGAATCCTCACACCAGTGAACAAAATCATCAACTACTGGGCCGTGGCCACTGTCACCATCCTGGAGGAGACTGACAACAACTGAATCATCAGCATACTTTATAATGTGTCTGTTGTCATGTCTGCTCCGACACATGTTTGTGTACAGGATGAAGAGTAGTGGTGACAACACACACCCCTGAGGAGAGCCAGTAGAAGAACACTTTTGGTCAGACAATGTACCATTGACCCTTACTCTCTGTGTCCTGTTGGTTAAAAAATCCAGAATCCAACCCATCAGATCATTACTCAAATCAAATTGTTGCAGGAGCCTTTCAACTAAAATATGAGGTTGGATTGTATTAAAGGCGGAAGAAAAGTCCACAAATAAAAGTCTGGCGTGTGTCCCATTAAAATCCAGATGTTTGAAAAGCATGTTAAACAGAGTGACAGTGGCATCCTCCACTCCTCTGTGAGGCCTATAGGCAAACTGCAAAGGATCCATTGCATGCTCAGTCTGCTTTAGGACCTCAAATCTGACTGGTTTTAAAAATTTTCATTAAAATTGAAGTCAAAGCAACTGGTCTAAACTCATTTACCATTTTAGGACAGCTGGATTTTGGAGTGGGGACAACAACAGCATCTTTCCACATCTTAGGCATATGTTGTGTCTGTAAGGACTTATTGAAAATGTAGTGAAACACAGGACTTAGTTCATGTGCACAGGATTTTACCAAGCGCCCACATATATTATCAGGGCCCTGACTTTTGTTCACTTTTACAGCACAGAATGCCCTTTTAACATCCTGCACCTCAATATTAAAGTGCTGATTTTCTGAGTTTCTGTTTCAAATCTTGGGTTTCTGTGCTAAAATCAATGGAATCAAAACAACCATAAAAACAATTAAGAGCATTAGCCAGCTCTGTGTCTGAATTAAAACCATCTAAAAACACACGATTACTGCACTCTGTGCTCTGAAGGCCTGCAATAGTTTTCATACTGGCCCAGGCTGAACCAAGCTTCTTTGTTGCCATTTTTCTTTCCAACTCTGATTTATAATTCTGTTTTGCTCTTAAAATTTCGGCCTTCAGCTCTTCTGTGGCAACATGCAGCTCAGAAACAACCCCCGTTTAAAGGCAAGTGCTTTCCTCTGTAAGCAGAATTTAACTGATTTTGTAACCCATTGCTTGTTGTTGGGATATATTTTGACACGTTTATGTGGAACGATCATGTCTCTGCAGAAAGCCATGTATGAGCATGTCACATCCACTAAAGAGTCCAAATCTTCTCCGCAGTCTAGCATGAACACCTCCCAGTCCGTACAGTTAAAGCATTCCTGGAGGCAGTGCACGGAATCCTCTGTCCATACGTCTATGTCTCTGGTCTTCGCCTTGTCTCTTCTGAGAGCAGATTTATATGTGGGCAGCAAATGTATACAGTTGCGATCTGAGGATCCTAAAGGAGGAAGGGGGAGAGATTTAAAGGCCCTCCCTATGGATCCGTAGCACAGGTCCAATGTCTTTTTTTGCCTGGTTGGGCAGGAGACTGTCATGACTCGCCGCTCATCAGCGGCGCCAGCCGTGCGCACACCTGCTCCTCGTCAGCGGCGAGGTATTTAATCCACTCTGCCCTAGGCTTCGGCCTGAAGCCGTCTCTCAACTTCGGCCCCTTTGCTACTACGGATCTCAAACCTACTAGCGAAGATTATCTGGGTAAGCTTCCCTTACCTCTCTCCTCTAGCCTTCCCCTGTGCACAGGTGGACTTTCCCGGCGGCGGACTTCCTCATCTCGCCGCTGGCTCTACGCTGCTGCCACAGGTACTGCAGGTTGCTGTCTCCCGGGCCTCGCCCTTGTCGATGCCAGCCACCTGTCATAACCAAGTAAGCCAGCTACCATCATTATTCCCTGTATTGGTGTGGTGCCCGTTACCCTTCTCCCTCTGCTCTCTCCCATAGGGTTGTCCGGCTGTACGGCCTTCTGCCCCCGTGCCTGACGCAGACGCCACCACCAATACATTCTTATTCCACAGACACGCAGCCATACACTTCCCTGTTGTTAATAAAGCTGTTAAACCTATCCTGAGCCTGCGTGTGTGTCTCCTGAGCCGTGCATTATGTCAGTACGGCTTCAGCAGAGCGGCTCGGCAGACAGCGGGCTCGCACGCCGACTTTCCACCCTCGAGGCTCGGGTGGATTTAATAGCCCATTAGCAACAGGTGATATTAAATCAGTTAATTGTTATTACTAACCGGTTAGACCGCTTGGACCCCCAGCAGCCGTTTCCCTCGGCTCATCCGGGTGGCGCAGCTCCTGCGGCTCCGGCGACTGTCCAGCTCGCTCCGGGTGCGCCAACACGGCTCACACCAATCCCCACTCCTGCTTGCTTTAGCGGTAAGCTGGGTGGAGCTCGGGGTTTTATTATGCAGTGTGAGTCCGTGTTTCTTCGTGTTCCCGGAGACTTTCCCTCAGACCATAGCAGAATTGGCTACATTGGTAATCTCCTAGAGGGTCGTGCGCTTACCTGGGCTTACGCCATTATGGTGAAGCCCAGCTACGCCACCCTCACCTATGGCCAATTCGTGCGACAATTTCTGAAAGTGTTCGATCATTCGCGTTTGGACAGTGTCCAGGTCGACCGCCTTCTCGGACTCCAACAAGGGAGCCGATCGGCGGCCGACTACGCGATCGACTTCCGGGTTACTGCGGAGGAGGTTGGCTGGGAAGAGCGTGCGCTCTGCGGCATCTTCCTCCGCAGCCTAAATTCTGGCCTGAGGGATGAGTTGGCCGGCCGGGATATACCGGAGACGCTGGCGGAGCTGATTTCTCTTACCATCAGTTTGAATAACAGGCTGCGCGAGCGCGCCTCTGAGTGGAAGCAGTCTTCTCGCTCGCGGGGCGCCTCTGCACGCCTGCCCCAAGCTCGCCACCTGGCGTTGCCGCCGCCGGAGGTTTCCGAGGAGTCGGAGCCGATGGTGACGGGCCGGACAAAGCTCCCCCTGGCGGAGAAACAGCGCCGCCGTGACCTGGGCCTCTGCATGTATTGCGGGGGTAGCCAGCACACGGTGGAGCATTGTCCGGAGAAGCCAAACGAGGAGGTCCGCGAGTCACTGTAGGGGGCCTCGCGGACGCTAATCGGTTAAATCCCCTCACACATTTGACGCTGCCCATCCGCTTCTGTCACAACCTCACTGGGCACCTCACACATGCACTGGTGGATTCAGGCACGGAGGGTAGCTTTATTTCACAGAGCCTGGCAACCCGACTGGGCATCCATTGTCACCCCCTCGACACTCCTCTCGCCCTGGTTAATCTCTCCCGAGTTTCCCTGGGCAAAGTAACTCACCGAACATCCCCAGTTCCGGTGATCGTCTCTGGAAATAACCGGGAGGATATCTCTTTCTACGTCCTGCCCACCTCGGTAACTCCTGTCATCCTTGGATATCCCTGGCTCCGCCTCCACAACCCCGCCTTGGACTGGAAGACTGGGAAGGTGTCAGCGTGGAGTACTTTCTGTATGGGCACCTGTCTCCAATCCGCTGCCTGCGCCCCGTCCTCGCCTCCCACAGCCCAGGACACTGCGCCCCCGGATGTCACCCTCGTGCCCTCAGAATTCCACGACCTGGGTGCTGTTTTCAGCAAGTCCAAGGCGATGTCTCTGCCTCCTCACCGGCCCTACGACTGCGCCATTAACATCCGCCAGGGGGCACCCCTACCTTCAGGACGCCTCTACAGCCTGTCAGCGCCGGAGGAGGAGGCCATGAACAGCTACTTGAAGGAGTCGCTCAGTGCTGGGATCATCCGACCATCTTCCTCTCCAGTAAGCGCAGGGTTCTTCTTCGTGGGAAAGAAGGACGGTTCCCTTCGTCCTTGCATCGACTATCGAGCGCTCAACGACATCACGGAGAAGGACCGGTACACCCTGCCCCTTATGGATACCGCCTTCCACTCCCTCCAGGGGGCGACCTGGTTTACTAAGCTGGATCTCTGCAGCGCTTACCACCTCATCCGGATCCGGGAGGGAGATGAGTGGAAGACAGCTTTCCGCACCCCTAACGGTCATTTTGAATACCTTGTGATGCCGTTTGGGTTGACCAACGCTCCAGCCGTCTTTCAGCGCCTCATCAATGACGTCCTCCGGGATTTCATCGGCCTGTTTGTATTCGTCTACCTGGACGACATCCTCATCTTCTCCAGGTCCAGGGACGAACACCGGGTCCACGTGAGGCGGGTCCTGCAGAGACTGCTGGAGAACCGTCTGTATGTCAAGGCGGAAAAATGTGAATTCTACGCCAAAACGACTTCCTTCCTGGGGTTCGTCATCTCCCATGACCAGGTGCTTCCGGACCCAGCGAAGATCAAAGCGGTGATGGATTGGCCCACACCTACCTCTAGGAAACAGGTTCAGCAATTCATCGGGTTCGCCAATTTCTACCGCCGCTTTGTCCCGAACTTTGGAGCCATCGTCGGACCCTTGACCCGCCTCACCTCTCCTAAGACCCCGTTCCGGTGGACTGAAGAGGCCGCTACGGCCTTCCAGGCACTGAAGACGGAGTTTTCCTCCTCCCGGGTCCTCAGCCAGGTCGATCCCGCGCTGCAGTGTATTGTGGAGGTGGACGCTTCGGATACAGGGGTGGGGGCGGTGTTGTCCCAGCGGTCTCCAGCCATCGGAGTCAAGCGACCCTGGGCCTTCTTCTCTCGGCGCCTGTCCCCGGCGGAGCATAATTATGACGTGGGGGACAGAGAGCTTCTTGCCATCAAGCTTGCCCTTCAAGAATGGCGTCACTGGCTGGAGGGGGCAGCCTTGCCTTTTGTGGTCCTTACTGACCACAAGAACCTGGAGTATCTAAGATCTGCCAAGCGTCTGAACGCCCGCCAGGTGCGCTGGTCCCTGTTCTTTGCAAGGTTTAAATTCAGCATCACTTATAGGCCTGGCTCCAAGAACGGCCTACCCGACGCCCTCTCCAGGTAGTTTGCCCCTGAGGCCACAGAAGACGCTGTTCACACCATCCTGCCCAGGTCGTGCGTCTTGGGGGCTGTTTCGTGGGACATAGAAGACAAAATCTGGAGGGCGCAGGAGTCGGAACCGGACCCTGGCGGTGGACCGGAGGGGAGGCTCTTCGTGCCATCTGCCGTCCGGGGGGACGTTATACACTGGCTCCACACCTCTAAGCTCACCTGCCATCCTGGAGCTTCACGGATGATAGACCTCCTCCAGCGATCCTTTTGGTGGCCAGGCCTGCGGAAAGATGCCGCCCGTTACGCCCGGGCCTGCCCCGTCTGTGCTACCAGTAAGTCAGGTAACACTCCTCCTGCGGGTTTGCTCCAGCCCCTGCCCGTCCCTGGCAGGCCCTGGTCACACATCGCCCTAGACTTCTTCACCGGGCTCCCTGTCTCCAACAACTTTGACACAGTTCTGACCATTGTTGACCGTTTTTCCAAGGCCGCCCACTTTGTGCCCCTACGTGGACTTCCCTCAACCTTGGAGACGGCGGACCTCCTCATCCAACACGTGGTCAGACTGCATGGAATCCCGGTCGACGTGGTCTCCGACCGTGGCCCCCAGTTCTCTTCGGACGTCTGGAGGTCCTTTTGCAACGCCCTGGGAGCCAAAGTAAGCCTCACCTCCGGCCATCACCCCCAGTCTAACGGGCAGTGTGAGCGGACTAACCAGGAGCTGGAGGCTACGCTCCGCTGCGTCACTTCTTCCAAACCCACGTCCTGGAGTTCTCACCTCTCCTGGGTGGAGTACGCCCACAACACCTCTCGCTCCTCTGCCATCGGGATGTCGCCCTTTAAAGCATCCTTGGGTTATGATCCACCTCTATTCCCCGCGCAGGAGGGCGAGTTGGCTGTTCCCTCTGTCCAGGCACACCTCAGGCGGTGTCGCTCCCTTTGGTCCACGGCGCGTAATGCGCTTTTACGCACGGCGGAGCACAATAAGTCCACGGCGGACCGACACAGGAGACCTGCACCTGCCTACCAGGTGGGACAGCAAGTTTGGGTATCCACACAGGACGTTAACCTTAAGGGTGAGAGGAGAAAGCTGGCCCAACGGTTCATCGGCCCTTATCCCATAACCAGGATCATCAAGCCGGTGGCTGTGCGTGTGGCTATTCCCTCCTCCCTCCGCATCCATCCCACCTTCCACGTCTCCAAAATCAAACCGGTGGTCTCTGACCCCCTCTGCCCTCCACCTGCGGCGCACCCCGCTCCCCGGATGACTGGTGGCCACCCGGCCTGGACCGTCACTGAGATCTTGGACGCCCGACGCCGGGGTCGCGGATTGCAGTACTTGGTGGATTGGGAGGGCTATGGACCCGAGTGGAGACAGTGGGTGCCTTCCTCGCTGGTGTTGGATCGGTCACTCATCTCTGAGTTTCATCGAGCGCACCCGGAAAAACCATCGCCAGGAGGCGCTGCTAAAGGGGGGAGTACTGTCATGACTCGCCGCTCATCAGCGGCGCCAGCCGCGCGCACACCTGCTCCTCGTCAGCGGCGAGGTATTTAATCCACTCTGCCCTGGGCTTCGGCCTGAAGCCGTCTCTCAACTTCGGCCCCTTTGCTACTACGGATCTCAAACCTACTAGCGAAGATTATCTGGGTAAGCTTCCCTTACCTCTCTCCTCTAGCCTTCCCCTGTGCACAGGTGGACTTTCCCGGCGGCGGACTTCCTCATCTCGCCGCTGGCTCTACGCTGCTGCCACAGGTACTGCAGGTCGCTGTCTCCCGGGCCTCGCCCTTGTCGACGCCAGCCACCTGTCATAACCAAGTAAGCCAGCTACCATCATTATTCCCTGTATTGGTGTGGTGCCCGTTACCCTTCTCCCTCTGCTCTCTCCCATAGGGTTGTCCGGCTGTACGGCCTCCTGCCCCCGTGCCTGACGCAGACGCCACCACCAATACATTCTTATTCCACAGACACGCAGCCATACACTTCCCTGTTGTTAATAAAGCTGTTAAACCTATCCTGAGTCTGCGTGTGTGTCTCCTGAGCCGTGCATTATGTCAGAGACATACTGATAAAAGTTTTTAAGTGTCTTCTTTAGGGACACATGGTTACAATACCCAAGGATGAAATTTGGAGCCTTTGGGGAAATCGACTGCAACCGCTGTACCACATCAAAGACGGTGCTGGAGGCGGAGGCAGCATCCGCTCTCGGGTGAATGTACACAGTTGTTATGAAAAGTTGGGGGAACTCGCGGGGCAGATAAAAAGGGCGTAGTGACACAGACAGCAGCTCTACATCTGGTGTACAGATGGGCTCTCTGACTGTGACAGATGTACAGTACTGTTTATTAATATATAAACATACGGCCCTCCCCCAACGTTTCCCTGTTACTTCTTCCTGCTGATCTAAGCGAAGTTGGGCTCCAAAGCTGTCAATCCACAGGTCCGCATCCCGGCCATGCACCGTAAGCCACGTCTCCATGTAAGCCATGACACAGCAGTTCTTGAAATCCTTCTGATATCGGACACTTCCTTGAATTTCATCCACTTTTTTTCTCAGGGATTGTACGTTCCCCATAATAATGGAAGGAAGAGGAATGCAGTTAAGCTGACGCCTCCTCAGGTTTAATCTTACGCCTCCACACTTTCCGCTTTTCCTCCTCTTGTCTCTTTTTTCATCGCTGTGTCCATGAAAATCTCTTAAAATAAAGTCCGGCAGTTGCGGCACAGACTCAAACACAGATGCTGCATTATCCATGTTTAAATGCAGTAACATTTCTCTGGAATACTGTATTCTTCCCGGCAAGATCGCGATTGCGCTTACCTCCAAGACAAAGAGCCGGTAAGAAAGAAACGACAAAAAAACAAGAAGGAAATCCATACAGATGGAACCAGGGAGCTCTTCGTTATGTAGTCCACAAACATTCAAGGACAAAAACGGCACAGAGAATTTCGTTAAAACACATTAAAGTGCATAAAAACAGAGACACAGATGTCAAACTTTTTTCACCCACTGCCGGTCGCTGCGTGCGCATGCAAGGGTAGATCATTGTAGTTCCTGCTGGGGGGTGGGGGTGGAGCAGGATGTCTGGAATCCACCCCTTGGGGGGAAGGGCCTTTGTCATGAACTGAGTTTGGATTTTCCCCCAAACTCGGTTTCATGACTTTCCTTTGTATTCATATTTTTCTGCTGTACTGTTATATCTTTTGAGTTCCCTATCGCCTTCTGTTTTCCCTGTATTGATCATTATCTGTTGCATGTATTTAGGTTCTGCTTGCCATTTTCCTGTTGTGTTTTATTTCTACAGTTTTTGGTATGTATTACTGAGAATGTCATTTTATTTTGTTTCCCCAGTGTTCCCTTTCTACATTGACAGCTGTCAGGGTTGTGCAGCCTCACATGGGCGTGCCCTGCCGCCTGTCAAGCTTCCAGCTGCCCCTCCCTCACCTGTCATTTCCACCAGCTGTACCCAATGATCAATTTTTTTGCTCCTTTCTCCTTCTCAGGCTAATTCGCACCTGTGTTCACTTCTTTTATCAACTCATTCACCATTTAAGCTCTGTTTCCTCACTCTTTGTTGCCACTTTGTCGGTTGATTCATGCTGAGTGCTCCTCAGGATATTACCCTGTTTCTCCACTTCCTCGTATCCTCCTAGGCTACAGCTCAGGAGTGCATCTGTTATAGGTTTATCTAGTTTTTGCACTTGTGTTTGGCATTATGTTGGACTTTAGCTTCTTGTCAATAAATGTTGCAAATATCATCCTGCGTGTGGGTTCTTCTATCTCTGTGCGCCGCGTAGAGGCACACATGACACATGAATTGAGGTTAAGTAAGGTGAAAAAATTTGAAATATATGGGATCATGATACCTGATTATCATGATATTGTGATTATTGCTGAATCATGATAGGATCGAATTGTTACCCAAGTATTGTGATCCGAATCAAATCATGAGGTCCCTCTCGATTTCTGCCCCTAAGATCTATTGTTCCTTCTTGTTGAATAATCTGTGTATAAGCCTACATTTCACAAAATGCAAAAATATATGAAAACAGAAACGTAAAAATTAATTTTGCAAACATTTTCATGGAGTGGTGGCCTAGAGGTAGAACATCTGCCCCACAACAGGGAGGTCACGGGTTCAAATCCTGGCCAAGTCATACCAAAGACCATATAAAATGATACTTCCTGCCTTCTAGCTTTGTGCTCAGCAAAAATAGAATGGTGGCCAAATGTACTAATACAGCAAATATATTCAGTATATTGCCCAGCCCTACTTGATGATGTTAGCTGTTAGTGCTGCTAGCAATTCCTTAGCACTAGCTTTGTCAGAGCTTGTTGCTGTTTAATCAGGTGCTTCTGAAGACTGCACTAGTTCTCAACCATCTGGCACTTAGCTTGCAGCCCGCCAATATACTTTTGTCCTTAAACACGAGAAAGGAAAAATAATGTGCGTTTCCACAAAAACGAAGTTGCTTCATCTCTTCCTGTGGTGCGTCCCTGTGACGGCCCTGCCGTAATGGGTTCAATTTGGGAGAAATTGCAACTGTAAATGCTTTGTCTCATTACAGGTTGTCGGTGTGACCACCTGGCAGCATCTCTTGGGCCCTGTGCATCACCTATAAAAGGACCGCCTCTGGCCTGTGCTGCACACTGCTCTGCTCTATTTTGCACTTGGCATCCACACACTGCGAGGCAAATTTACAAATGTGCTGCGCCATCATAAAACCCTGTTTTGGCATTAAAAAACTACTGTCAAGATTTGCTAAAGGGTGCAGGGCAAAGTTAACAATGGAAAGGTGTGGAATATGTTAATTTTGCGCCTGGCCTCATTGCATATGTATTTGTAGGAGTTGTCATGTCATAGTGCAAATTTGAGGGAGTAGAGTATTTAAATGACTGGAGCAAGGTGATATACTAAGATTTGCAGTTGTCAGTCTCCTGTTAAATGCACCAGGATTTAACGCCCCAGAAAAGGTTGTCTTAATTCATCTGTGCCTGACAGCAATCGTCGGTGCTGAGACACCGGCGAGAACCGAGGGTGTGGAGCTGAAGAGACAGAAGCTTCTCTCTGCGTGTGACTTTATTTGGCATGACAGAATAGATTAGTATGAACAGAAATGATCTCACAGAGATCGGTGTTGTGCTAAACTGGACATCAGCCAGCAGAGGATTTTTTAAAAATTTCATTTGTTTATATGTATAGCCTACTACTACTACTACTACTACAACTACTACTACTGCAACTACTACTACTACTACTACTACTACTACTACTACTACTACTAATAATAATAATAATAATAATGATAATAATAATAATAAAAATAAAAATAATTTATTTAATTTATAACTAGTTTTGGGCAAGTTACTAAAAATAGTAACTAGTTACACTTACTAATTACTTCTTTTCAAAAGTAACTGAGTTACTTACCAATTGTTGCATGATTAAAGTAACTATTTACTTGGAAAAGTAGCTTTCACGTTACTTTTAAATGCATACTTTAAATCATCTTGCACACATAGCAAGATAATTTAATGAATGGATTACATTACGGGCTTTTTAATGTCAGGCTGAAAACAGACTGTTTCAGACAGAGCTTTTAGAACATATTCAGTCTGCTTTATCCTGCCTTGAGAGCTCTTATTGTGGGAAAAATCTGAAGAAAATCAACACAAAGATGCCAGTAATTTCCTCATTTTGGAGTGAGAAATAAGGTTTCTGGAGTGAAAGAGACGGAAAAAGAGTGAGAATCACTCCAAAGGAGTGAGTTGGCAACACTGCACAAAGCTGTCAATGTTTTTTACCTTTATATTATGGATTTAATCCGCTGTGCAGTGATCCAAAGAAAATGTCCATTATCCACAGTTCAAATGTCTGCTGTGACAGAGATATGATCCAGTCCCTTAAATTCCTTTTGGAGATCAAATCCATTTTTTAATAATCTTTATCTAGGTAGCAAGTAAATGTGTTTTAACTTCAGTGGATCACAGTCTCAGCTGTCTGATGGGAAATGACTGTTATCAGAGCTTCATTCTGTAGAGTGTCTGGCGATCAGTCGATTTAATTCTTGTTAGGTCACAAACTGTCCAGATGCATACCTGTGCTTGAAATCCAGCCATGGTTGTTCAGACAGTGTAAATCCACTAACACGGTGTTGTTAACATAGCATAGGACTAGCTTTGTTGGATGTTGTTGCTATTCTCAGATGCTTTTGAAGATTGCAGTCAGTCTCACAAGGCCCACCAATATGCTTTTGTCCATAACTGTCTATTTCCACAAAAACAAAGTAGCTTCATCTTTTCCTCCACTCAGTAATGAACAGGCTCTTGCAACAGGTCATGTTGACTGACGGCTGCGTCAGCTATGTAGGGTCAGTTTGTATTTATTTGCGCTAAAAATATCTATCCATACTAATAAAACGAGTAACGAGTAAAGCATCTGATCAAATTTCAGTAACTGTAATGCATTACTGAATTTTTAAACAGTCACACAGCACCTCACTGCAAAGATAGTGGCATTTCAGTAATGCATTACTTTGTAACGCATTACTCCCAACACTTTTTATAATGCACTTTACATTTCAGGGCAGAATCTCAAAATGCTACACAAATAGGATTAAAAACAAGAATCAAAGCAAACATTCAGAGATAGTACACACGATGACACACCAGGACTTTAAAAAGCTTTCCTAAACAATGAATTTGCATCTATAAAATAGGATAGCCCTTCCTACCTGGAGCAGACAAAACGAGCATGTCCTCCAAAATTGCAACATTGTAGTAACTCAATGAGAGCAGTCTGCTGTGGCACTCTGAGGAATAAGTGAAATCGTGCGTGTTTAATTCTGTTACGTTCCCGACTTCAGAAAACATAGAACGCACATATTTATGAAAAGTCTTGGACTGGAAGACCTGTAGATTTTGTTAAAACAAAGTTATACACATAATAAAGCCCCAGAGTCTCCATCAGACCATCTTGATGGTTCTTGTGTTAATAAAATAAACATGTTGGTCAAATAATCAAATTATTCATGAGTAGTCCTTTTTTAAATTATAAACAAATACTTTATTTATATATAATAAACAAAAGAGTCTGCCATGTGAAATGAAAATCAAAATTTGACAGATGACTTGAAAGATGACAAACAAAAATAAACTATTTTACTGGAGTTTGCGATTAAACAAACGCTTAAAAAAAGCAGAAAAAAACAAAAACAAACAAACGCCTATATTATGCTCCTCTGAACTGGCTGTGCCTGTGTTGATGACCTACTCCCTCAGGTCCATCCATCCATCCATCTTCTTCCGTTTAATCCTTTTTGGGTCACGGGTGGGGCTGGAGCCTATCCCAGCATCTTTGGGTGAGAGGCAGGGTACACTCTGGACAGATCACCAGTCCATCGCAGGGCTAACACAGAGAGACAGACAAACATTCACTCTCACAGTCATACCTAAGGACAATTTAGAATCCCCAGTTTGTTGCCAATTAACCTAACTTGCATGTTTTTGGCCTGTGGGAGGAAACCGGAGAAATCCCGGGGTAAACCCATGCAGACATGAGGAGAACATGCAAACTCCACACAGATCACTTTTGGTTGGGGGCTGGGATCAAACCCAGGATCCCCCGACCAAGGGTGAGTTGCTGTGCTGCCGCAGTGCTAACCACTCCGCCACCCTGCTGTCCCCACTCCCTCAGGTGTTAAGATAAATTAAGTTAATCCCTTCCACAGCATGTGGGACACCATGTGGTGTATGGGACAGCACCTATCTCCGTTTCACTGACCCTAGGCTACACAGCTACTGTGAGTAGTGAAAGCTACAGTGGGGGGTCAGTCTTCTGGTTGCTCTGTGCGCCCTCAGGTGTGCCTGTGCACAATTTTGCAGTGCTCTTGGTGGATGGGTGGTAATTATTGAAATGAAGTGACTGTGTCTGTGTTCATAATTTTGCATGTTGTTAGTAGATCAATGGCAAAAAATTGGCTACTCCCTTGGACACTCTGTCTAATTTGTGCACTTGCTAATTTGCGCTGCCTCAGTAAATCTGCCCCTATATGCTTACCCATTCACACTTACATCACTGACAATGCAAACTACACACTCATTCTCACGAAGCTTAATAAACTTTGTTGTTGGAACTTTGGTTTGGCGTTTGTCCTTTTGTCATGGCCCTGATCCAGGCTGTGACACCAGTCAGACTGATTAGACCGCTCTTTGCAGCAGGTCATGTTGAGTGATTGCAGCGTCTCAGCTATGGTAGGGTCAGTTTGTATATTCATTTGGGCTAAAAATATGTATCCATATTGCCATGATCCTAAGCACGTGGGGGGGGGGGTGCACCGTGCTGATGTGTCAGTTTTTGTTGGAGTATTTTATGTGTTTTTTCTCATCTCGGTGTTACTTTGTATTTGAGTTGTCTTGTCTGTGTTATGTGTTCTGAGTTGCCATTTGTCTGTTTATGAGTTGTCCTATATTCTGAGTTTGGTCATTATTAATCTGGTTCTTTTAGTGTATGTGCCCATGGTTATCGGTTTTGTATTTTATATTTCTGCCTGTGTTTGGTTCAAGCCTCCCTCATCCTCACATTAGTTTCCTTTTTGATTAACATTTAGTAGGGTGGTCATTAACTGTTATCTGGTCCTTGCCTTGTGTCATGTATTATTTTGGTCACCTTGTGTATCTGTTGTTTGTGGTTTTCCTTTTTGCAGTATGTATTTTTATTTTGACAGCATAATTGGTTGACTTCCGCTTGAGCTTTTGTTCACTGGCTGTCAGCTGTCACTGATCAGCTGATTACGTTTGCTCATGTTACCACCTGTTATCACTCAAACCTGTTTATTATTATTCATTTTCCCATGTGTGTATTTAAGGACGACTGCAACGTTAGCTCGTTGCACTTTCCTACTGTTTTTCCTCTTAGTTACTGGTAGCTACTCTGAGTTTATTGTGTTTTTCTGCAGAGGATAATGGGTGTGCTCCGTCTTGGATTGAATCCGTATTCCTCTGTTTTTCCCAGACGTGAGCCACATTTCCTTTTGGGTGTGTCTCCATCTTTCCCCTCCAGACTTGTTCTCCTCCAACTTCATCCCTCTCACCATTTCTTTATTTGTAAGTGTAGTGTTTTGTGTAGTGTCTGTGCTTTTTGTTATTAACCCTTTGAGTGTGAAATTCTGCGTGCCCCTAGTGGCAGAGCACAGAGCTGCGCCTGTCAACTGTTCTACTTTCCTTAACACTGTTCACCTTTACTGAGGATTTGTACTGATCATGCCAGTTCACAAGGTGGCAGGCATGCGCTGGAGGACTCATGGATGACACGTAATACACCAGAGAAGAAGAAATCCTCCTTCTTCTTCTTCTTCGTTGTCTTGGAGATCACAGCACAAGATGGACGCAGACCGTCATTGTAGACATTCGCGATCGCCCATGGATGAGGAAATTCGGAGGATTTGGTCCCGAATTTGCCAACTATGATTCTAAAAAGAGATTATTTAGCTTATGAAGGTAGATGTTTACATGTTCTTATAACACAGGGAGCGTGAGGCTCATTGAATTCACCTGCCCGAAGCACAATGTGACTGGAGGACAATCGCCGGTTGTATGTCGTCAATATAAGATAAATTTCCGGAGAATAAAAGCAAAATTACAGTGGAATAATCAATAACAGTTTCTGGATGTAGGACAGAAAGCTAAATTGACCGGGAGAGGACAAAATAACCACTAGAATGCCGTTAAAGGACGTCGTTTTGCCAGAGGTAAGTGACGGATGTCTTTGTTTGTTTGTATGCAAATTAGATGCATAAATTCACTCCTATCTGAAACTTTGGATCATATTCTACGTCTTTCTAATTGACAGTAAGCCATTATCGCTTAACACTTTAAAGTTATAGCCTTGGAAAGTTCTGTCATCTTATCTGACTAGTTTCTTGAAAAAAATCTTTAACACTGTTGGCCACTAGTGATTATGTCACAGTTTGGCGAAAGTCACACTCAAACAGTTGAATGTTGAAAACTCACAGCTGGCATTTGGTGTGCTCCGTGCTGCCCTGGTAGGGCAATTTATGACAGAAAGACGCTGCCCATGTGAGACACCAGCCGCTGCGGGGTTTTTTTTTTTTTTCCCTTCCTCCGTATTTTTTGTTTAGTTCGGTTTTTGCAGGAATGTCCGTCCACACGGCCTTCAGTGTTATTGGGCTGGACAAGGTGGAGTGCTGGGCGGCGGAGTTTGTGGAAGACATAATCTCGGACGTTCACTTTTCCCGCACTCCTGAGGAGACACTGTGAGTCTGAGATAGCGCGGCACAGGAAATTGAGGTATACCCTAGCCTGTGGAACTATCCGGAACTAACAGATCTCCTCACCTCCGCATCCAACGCTCAACACATGCTCCTCAGGCTGGGGAAAGCCTCTTCTCCATCCGTACCTGTGCCGACAAAGAAGCATCCCCGGTGACGGAAGACCCAAGCGTGGTTCCGTCATCCAGCCACAGCCCTGTTCTCTCCTCCTAAACAGTGGCACACTCCATCTGCTGTCACTCCGGCGCTGGAAGAGCCTGCAGTGTGCCGGATTGGGTATGCATCTTTCATGGCCCCTGACAGTCCCACTGCTGTGGAGATGGAGGAACGCCAGTGGGTTTTGGTGGAGGAAACTGTGCTGTTGCTGGAGAATAAGCCATGGCTCCTTCCTGAATTGGCGCAGCAGCTGAGTGGAGTTTCCCAGGGTGGAGCGGAGTCTGTGCCGATGACAGAGCGTCCCCCTGACTCCAGTGTTCCTTCCATCTCACCAGACGACCTCTGCAGATCCCAGAGGGACATCGCCGAGTCTTGCAGCAGCAGCAGCTACCATCATGCCCCGGGAATTAAGGCAAGTTTCTTTTAATTTTTCTACATTTAAAAATGAACTGTCTTGCCTTATTCCCAGTGGTGAGGCTCAGCAGCAGCCCAATTTAGCTGAGTTCTCACTGCCTGATGCTGTAACTTTTCCCTCACCTGCTTCCCCTGTGACCTCTCCTGTTTCCCCTGAATATTTGCCGGTCTTGGGAGAGTGCCGCCGGATGATGGAGGGGCCTGCGACCTTGGAACAGCCTGTTTCACTTCCACAGCCACATTTGGGATGGGAGGAGAGCGTCCCCTGTGCCCTGAAGACTGAGCCGACAGGAGAGTGTCCCTTGGCTTCAGCGGCTAGGGACTCCGTGCCATCGGTGAAGCAATCTCCAGCATCAGCCGCCACACCTGGGGGTCCTTCGGCTGCTCCCACCATCATGCCTGCTGCCAGGGTCACCACAGCAGAGTTGCCGGAGTCCTGGATAGTGGTGAAGCTCAAGTCAAGGCAAGTTCTCTGTTCTGTCTCTCCATTATTAGCCTTAGAGAAATCTTGTCTTGCTCATGGCAGGGAGAATAAGCTGCAGATGCCTTCTGCTCCTGAGTTCTCCTCGCTGGGCTCCACTGCTGCCGGTAATTTTCTGGTGTTTTTCTCTTCTTCCCCATCTGAGGTGGCCATGTCGGGGTTGGAATGTCTGACGAGCAGGGTTGAGACACCCCAGCCTGGATCGCTGGAGTCCTGGACGGCGGTGGAGCTCAAGCTAAGGCAAGTCCTCTTTGTTGTTTTCACATTATCTGTTTTAGAGAGGTCTTGTTTAATTCTTGGTGGAGAGCCAATCGCAGCTGCCAACTGCCTCTGAGCTTTCCTCGCTTGGCTCCACTTGCCAGTGATTCTAACCCGATGTTTGTCTCTGTTCTTTTGCCCGAGCCATCACCTGAGGTCACCAAGGATTGTCAGTCTTTGACGAAGGTCACCGAGGGTCCTCCGCCTTCACCTGTGGTCACCGTGGGTCCTCCATCTCCGCCTGAGGTCACCGTGTGTCCTCCATTTCTACCTGAGGACACCGTGGTTCCTCCACCTTTGTCTGAGGATACCAAAGGCACTTTTCCACTAGCCCCACTCGGCCCCGATTGACAAACACGACACGACTCACAACGACTCGTTTCGGCCTCGATTGCATTTCCACATTACTGCTGATACGCCTGCAGTGGGTGGGATTTCTTGAACAGCAAGGTGGCGCCACACTCTCGTGACGTGAAGCGCGCGACCCAAGCAAACAACATGGCGGCTGTACAAGGTGACTCCTCGGTCTGTGGCTTTTTTCGCCGTAAATACCAAAAAGGACCGCCAGACAAGGGTACAGGCAGCGAGACGAAACACTCTGGAATAGTTCTGCAGCTTCTGGGAGAGCCAAAGACATGAGGATACAAACTAGGTCATATATGACGGTAAGCTAATGGTTGCTAATGCTAGTTTGCTATAAGTAAGTCATGCTACACTGTAATGTCTGCAAGTTAGGTACTAAAATATGTACGCTGTGTGTGTGTGTTTCAGATGGCTCTGTTGTGGGGAAATTACCGCTTCAAATGGTCGGTCTGGCGTTCAGCACAGCCTCTCACTGATGTCACCAGCCTGTCACTGATGTCATCAGCCTGTCACTGATGTCAACACAGCTTCACAAACGATCAGTGGTTATAGAGCTTAAGGATGTCTGTAGAAACGTTTATTTCCTGTGCAACAAATTGCTCTGCTCTGCGTGAAAATCATGGAGAGACTGTTGAGACATCATGGACGTACCTGCTTCTGCAGCACTGAGTCTGAGGTGGTGTCATGGCAAAAAAATGATCAGCTGACACAACTTGATCGCCATGTTAATAACTATATTAGCCACAAAATATATATTCAAAAAGTAAACAGTACTGAGTTACGTAAAATAAGATATATTTGACAGTTATGATGCATTTTAGGCCAAAACAAACTTGATCTAGGATTAAAAGCAATTAAAATAATGCAGTCACAAGGTTACATGGAAAATACTTGATTTACTAGATGCATGTACTGTAGAAATATATATTCTCTGCATCAACAATGCACTATACATGCATTCATGTAGTATTGCACTGGGAATTGCACTGACAATAAACCTCTGAAGTTTTTGCAGATGTCTCTTTTTTATATGTGAAGGTTACCACCATGTGGCACAAATTAAATACTGAAAGATTGGAAAAGCTGTCTAAGAACAATCCAGCAGTTTGAGAAATCACTTTTGGTTTGGTGTAAGTCTGTCAACAGAATTATGAACCATAAAGCAGTTTGTGTTAAAATGTTAAATCCCATTAAACCTAATCCGGGGGCTTCCAATCATGTGTCATGGGGGGCCAAGACCCTGCAGGTTCTCTCTTCTACCCAGTCTCTTCAGCAGGTGTTCTCACTGATCAGCAGTCAGTGGAAGAAGTTCAGTGGAATCTGCTGTTGAAGACACTGGTTGGAGGTAAAGCCTGCAGGGTCTTGGCCCTCCATGGCACATGATTAGACACCCCCGCCCAAACCCATTATGATGAAGAGCAGATGCTAATATGGCCCAGAATTCCTCCATTTACTGGTACTATCACTAAAGTATGCAGGGTCTTCTGCGGTGGCACATCCAACAATACAGTCTTCAGTTAGTAAAATAATTGTTTTGGTTACTTTTTTCTTAAAAATGAGCCATTATTTTCAAGGTCACTGATAAATCCTTTGTACAGTTGACGCTTTTCCCACCGGTGTCTTAACAGACAAAATAGAAAATCATGATGCAAACACATAAGTCACTAAATTGTTTATTACAATCAGCAGCAAATTCCAGATTATTCAGAATGTGCAAAATTCAAACTGTAAAAAAGAAAAAAAAAACTGGAATGGGTCACACACACCAGCCATGCTGCCTCACTGAGAAGCAACTGGATCAGCCCCTCGTACTGGTCCTGGTTCAGCAGATCTTCAGCCTGCATCTCTGTAAACAGTGAGGCAAGGTCCAGTTGGGGTGGACAGTTTCCCTCTTGCCTAGACAAAAGACAAATGGGTGGTGGTTAATTAAAGCAAGTGTAAAACATATTTGGGAAATACACTTGTT
The DNA here is from genome assembly GCA_020510985.1 of Pholidichthys leucotaenia. Taxonomy (NCBI): domain Eukaryota; kingdom Metazoa; phylum Chordata; class Actinopteri; order Cichliformes; family Pholidichthyidae; genus Pholidichthys; species Pholidichthys leucotaenia. The sequence continues at coordinate 176,851,067 of CM035845.1, forward strand.
GCTAAAAGCCAGTGGTGGAATGTGAATTAATGAATGAATCTTTATTTAGGATTGTTTAAAAGTAAAGATTAAAAGAAAATAGAATAATATAACAAAGGGGAAAAAAATCTAACAAGGTCAAATTAAGGAGCTCATTTAGCAGCAGACTACATCATCCTAGGTGCACAACCGAGAGGTTTTGCAGGTCCTTCCTACCAACGGCTGTCAGACTGTACAACCTAAGCAGGGCTGCTCGCAGAGATAGCAAAAAGACGTGACAACCTAATAGTATTGAATGCAAAAGACGCAATAGACTTACACAATGGTCCCCTCCGGTATACAACTAGGAAAATACCGGTAGCTACGGAGGGTGACAATATGTATGGGTACATAATCATACCATGTAGGATAACTAAGTAGACGGTTATGCTGTTTCATTCCATCTAGCTGAAATGCTCAGCACTGTGTGTGTTTGTATATTTACATATTTATTCCATCTAGCAACAATGCTCCGCACTGTGTGCGTTTATATATTTACATATTTATTCCATCTAGCTACGGTGCTCCGCACTGTGTGTGTTTATGTGTTTGCATATTTGTTCCATCTAGTTACAATGCTCTGCACTGTGTGTGTGTTTATATATTTACATGTTTGTTCCATCTAGCTACAGTGCTCCGCACTGTGTGTGTTTATATATTTACATATTTATTCCATCTAGCTACGGTGCTCCGCACTGTGTGTGTTTATGTGTTTGCATATTTGTTCCATCTAGCTACGGTGCTCCGCACTGTGTGTGTTTATGTGTTTGCATATTTGTTCCATCTAGCTACAATGCTCCGCACTGTGTGTGTGTTTATATATTTACATGTTTGTTCCATCTAGCTACAGTGCTCCGCACTGTGTGTTTTTATATATTTACATATTTATTCCATCTAGCTACGGTGCTCTGCACTGTGTGTGTTTATGTGTTTGCATATTTGTTCCATCTAGCTACGGTGCTCCACACTGTGTGTGTTTATGTGTTTGCATATTTGTTCCATCTAGCTACAATGCGCCGCACTGTGTGTGTGTTTATATATTTGCATGTTTGTTCCATCTAGCTGCAATGCTCCGCACTGTGTGTGTTTATATATTCATATATTTATTCCATCTAACTACAACGCTCCACACTGTGTGTGTGTGTGTTTATATATTCACATATTTATTCCATCTAGCTACAATGCTCCACACTGTGTGTTTATATATCTATATATTTATTCCATCTAGTTGCAATGCTCTGCATCGTGTGTCTATATATTTATGTTTATATATACATATGTATACTCGCTGCTCTTGTTTTTTCTTGCCTTCTGATTGTTGCTCTGAGTGTTGCTATCCCTGTGCTGTTGCAATCCTGGAATTTCCCCGTTGTGAGACTAATAAAGGCTTATCTTATCTTATCTTAAACAATAACTCCTCTGATTATACAGTTCAACATAGGTTATCTGAAATGGGTGATGGCTGAAGCCGCAGCTTATATTGCCCACCATATTCCATCCAAGAATTCAATAGAAAAACAAAACAGGAGGGATTACAATTTGAATGTGACAATAAAGTACTTCGTTGTTGTATTTAACCACAATTTTCATGTAGCTGCGCTTCAGTAGATTTTACAAGGGCTGGGTTACATTTAAAATCATCTGTTTTTACTGTGGCATCAGCAATCATAATGAATTAATACATTCACTTGAATGGAATCTAGTACTTTAACTGAAGGTGTGCATCACCGAGTATGGAGTCGCTCAGTCAAAATATGAAGTTTATATCAATAAAAGTTTGTCTTGTCTGTAAAAGTGTCTCTTGTTGCCCTGGCTTCATGTGTGGGCAGTGTTTTGTACTAGGATTGCTAAAATATAAAAGGAAGCACTACAATGGGTCTCAAATATTTGTAATGTGTCCTGTTACTGCATGAGTTTATTGATAATAGACTATAAACTACACATATAAAGTAAATTATATTGACGACTGAACATCTCACATTCGCCAAAACATACAGTTATGAACATAACTCACAAAGGATCACACAAGTGATCTGACAAAAAAAAAAAATACATTAACATGCGGTTTATTTTACAGTTGATGTGCCATATTCACACAGTCAAATAAATCTCAATTCAGTCCCTTTTATATTAAGTGGAAATTGTGCTACTTTGGTTTTGACACTTTACCTATAAAAGCAAAGGATTTCAGTACATTCCACAGTGGTGAGGTCCGCTGTGGGCTGGCTGCTTTCCTCTTGCCTAGATGAACGACAGAAATGGATGGTGGTTAGGTTCAAGCAAGTTCAACACATATACAGGCACATCTCAAAAATTAGAATACCATGAAAAAATTCAATATTTTTGTCACTCATTTCAGAAAGTGAAACCCATATATAGATTCATTACAGGGACAGTGATATATTGAAAGTGTTTATTTTAATATTGATGATTACGGCTACAGCCCATATTAACCAACACCTCAGTGGCCAACATTTATATTTAAAAACTATTTTTTAAAGTTAATTTTATGTAATATTCCAATTTTTTGCCAAATAGAATTTGGGGTTTTCAGGGGCTGTAAGCCGTAATCATCCATCCATTCATCCATCCATCTTCTACCGCTTTTCCGGAGGTCCGGGTCGCGGAGGCAGCAGTTCAAGCAGAGAAGCCCAGACTTCCCTCTCCCCAGCCACCTGCTCCAGCTCTTCAGAGGGGATACCAAGGTGTTCCCAGACCAGCTGGGAGACATAGTCTCTCCACCGAGTCCTGGGTCTGCCCCGGGGTCTCCTCCCAGTGGGACGTGCCTGAAACACCTCAAGTGGGAGGCGTCCAGGAGGCATCCTAATCAGATGCCCATACCACCTCAACTAACTCCTTTCAGTTGTAATCAGCAAAATTAAAATAAATAAATGCTAAAATAAATAAACGCTTGAAATATATCACTGTCTGTGTAATGAATCTATATAATATATGGATTTCTCTTTCTGAAATGAGTGACAAAAAATATTGAAGGTTTTCATGACGTTCTAATTTTTTTTTGGAGATGTACCTGTGTTAGGGAAATACACCTGTGAAAGTCAGTGGTGGGATGTGACAAAAATGCTTCGTTTCCCTGACAAGCACTGCAGGATCCACAGAATAGGTGTGTGGGTCTATTCTGACACTTAAGAAAATTATATGAATGACTTTATAAATCACTGGTTTGAAAAAGCAATTTTAATATAACGAGATTTCGGCTCCTGTGGTCCATTTCACCTGTATCCACAATATAAACACTGAGAACGGCTAACCCCTGGCATGTGGAAACACATTCTACCATTAAATTGCACACAATTTAATGCGCAGCACCAAAGTGCAATACGTACACAAACCAGGACTTTAACCAGGATTAACATATTTCATCGTTTTGCTCTCACAAGCGAATACTTAGGAGAAAACAAGCGCGAATCAGCAGAGTTGGCTACTAGCTAGCTACTAGCTAAAACTCGTTAGCCAGCACAAAACGGCGCTGTATGGCTCAAAAAAAGTGAGCTTACCACCAGCAGGATAAATAAGCGAATAGATGCACATTATTACAAATCACTCACCATCGATGGTTCTCTCACGTTCGTCTTCAGCTTGTCCGTAGTCCGTTTCTATGCTGGGCTGCCATCTGTATCAGTCCGGATCACTCCTCTCACTGTGGATCTGCCACCAAGCGGAGAAAACTCCACACCTCTTCGTTGGACCATGGTGTACAGTTCCGCAAAACCTACAACGCTGTCTGTATTAATATCGTATTTACTCCGTGACCGAGTTAGTCTGTGAAATATTGCAAATGGCGGTCATGTAGATTCATCAGAAGAGGTTGCTTTCGTGACGTTACGACCTGACCAATCAGCGGCAACCAGTCTGTTGACGTCACATCATGGCCCGACTCAGCTCGGTTGTACCCTGCCCTCGATCAGGTACGAAAATAGCGCCTGCTAACCGATGCTGGGGCTTATGCAAAATGCTCAAACGCAGGCTGAGCGGTGCCGTGTTGGGCTAACTGGGGCTAGTGGAAAAGGGCCACAAGGGTCCTCCGTCTTTGCCTGAGGTCACTGTGGGTCCTCCATCTTCTCCTGAGGTTGCCGTGGATCCTCCCTCATCACCTGAGGTTGTTGAGGGTCCTTTGCTGTCGCCTGAGGTCATGGAGGGTCCTCCGCCATCACCTGAGATTGTTGTGGGTCCTCACATTACACTGCATTCTAAATTATTATGCAAATAGGATTTTAGTGTCATAAACATTCAATTTTTTGTTTTTCAATTAAACTCATGGATGGTATTGTGTCTCAGGGCTCTTTGGATCACTGATATCAATCTCAGACACCTGTCATAGTTAGTTTGCCAGGTGAGCCCAACTAAAGGAAAACTACTTAAGAAGGATGTTCCACATTATGAAGCACGCCACAAATTTCAAGCAATATGGGAAAGAAAAAAGTAAAATTATCTTCATGCATGACAATGCACCATGTCATGCTGCAAAGAATATCTCTGTGTCATTGGCTGCTATGGGCATGAAAGGAGAGAAACTCGTGGTGTGTCCTCCATCCTGCCCTGACCTCAACCCTATTGAGAACCTTTGGAGCATCCTCAAACAAAAGATCTGTGAGGGTTGGAGGCAGTTCTCATCAAAACAGCAGCTGTGGGAGGCTTTTCTGACATCTTGCAAAGAAATTCAAGCAGAAACTCTCCAAAAACTCACAAGTTCAATGGATGCAAGAATTGTGAAGGTTATATCAAAGAAGGGGTCCTATGTTAATATGTAACTTGGCCTGTTAAGATGTTTTTGATTGAAATAGCTTTTGATTTCAATAAATATGACCTCTTAATACTGGAAATTCAACAAATGACCATTTTCAGTTTTTTTTTTTTTTTTTTTTTCTTTTACAACCAATAAAATGTTTTGAAACTCTGTTGTGCATAATAATGCGGAACAGTGCATTTTGAGTTTTTAATTTTTGCAACAAAAATAGTTCTCATTGTGAGGTTTGTTCAATAAAATTTGAATTATGCTCTAACGGTTGATGACTTGAAAATTATACTGATTGTCATTTGCATCAACTAGGAAAATCTGCGACAAATATCATTTTCATAATAATTTGGAACATGGTGAAGTTTCCTTTTTGATTTACATTTAATACCGTGGTCATTCACTGTTATCTGGTCCTTGTCTTGTGTCATGTATTATTTTTGGACAACTTGTGTATCTGTTGTTTTGGGGTTTTCCTTTTTCCGCTGTGTGCTTTTATTTTGACAGCATGATTGGTTGAATTCCACTTGAGCTCTTGTTCGTGGGCTGTCAGTTGTCACTGATCAGCTGATTACATTTGCTAATGTTACCCACCTGTAATCACTCACACCTGTTTATTATTATTTATTTTCCCATGTACATACGTATTTAAGAAAGACTGCAACGCTAACTCATTGCAGCGTCCTACTGTTTTTCCTCTTAGTTACTGGTAGTTACTCTGAGTTTCGTGTTTTTCCATGGCAGTGAACGGGTGCACTCCGTTTTGGATTTAATCCTTATTCCTCCGTTTTTCCCAGATGTGAGCCTCGTTTCCTTTTGGGTGTGTCTCCGTCTTTCCCCTCCAGTCTTGAGCCCCATTCTCCTCCGACTTCATCCCGCTCACCATTTCTTTATTTGCAAGTGTAGTGTTTTGTGTAGTGTCTGTGCTTTTTGTTATTAAATGTTGAAAACTCACAGCTGGGGTTTGATGACCTCTGTCCTGTCCTGTTAGGGCAATTTATGACACATATTTATATATAAATGAGCAGTAAATCTGTTCATATTTCAGTAACTGTAACTCATAACTGAATTTTAAAACAGTAATTTTGTTAAACAAGAAGTTATTGCAAAAGTAGTGTCATTACAGTAACATGTTACTTTGTAACACCAACACTGTTGGTTATTTAGGGGGTTCATTTACTAATTTATATATTTTCAAGTTGATGAGCTGATATACATCTTTCACTGAGCACCAGCAATAGGTTTACAATTAGTGTGCAAAGTGTAGCTGAACCTGAAATCTAAGTCAAAATTACAGAAACTTTAGAAGGACGAGCCTGAAAATGATAAAATTCAGGTGTAGAGAAGCGTTAATCTTTGAGAGGAAGATGTTGGAGCCAAGTTGGAGTAGAGAGGAGAAGAGCCAAAGTCACAAATGGAAAATGTGCATGTTTTTGAAAATGCTGTCTTTATTTTTTTGGATGTAATTATCCTTTAAATAAATTCCCTTCTAATGTTTTTAAAATGACAGACTGGAAATTAGCCAGCTGGAGAAAATAACTTTTTTGTTGTGGTTGCTTATCCGTTGTTCATATTTCTTCAGGTGAGCACTGTCTCTTTATTTACAGTGTTGTGAAAAAATGTTTGCCCCCTTCCTGATTTCTCATTTTTTTGTGTGTTTGTCACACTTAAATGTTTCAGACCATCAAACAAATTTAAATATTAGATAAAGATAACACAAGTAAACACAAAATGCAGTTTTTAAATGAAGGTGTTTATTATTAAAGGTTAAAATAAAGCCAAACCTACATGGCCCTGTGTGAAAAAGTGATTGCCCCCCTGTTAAAACATAAATTAATTGTGGTTTATCACATTTTTGAAAGCTGAGTTCAATTTTCTAGCCATTTCTAATGCTTTGGGACTCCAGCGAACCACAGTGAGAGCCATTTTCCACAAATGGCAAAAACATGTTACAGCGGTGAATCTTCCCAGGAGTGGCTGACTGACCAAAATTACTCCAAGAGCGCCGCGACGACTCATCCAAGAGGTCACAAAAGACCCCACAACAGCATCCAAAGAACTGCAGGCCTCACTTGCCTCAGTGAAGGTCAGTGTACATGACTCCAACAAATGAAAGAGAATGGGCAAAAGTGGCCTGCATGGCAGAGTTCCAAGACGAAAACCACTGCTGAGCAAAAACAACATAAAGTCTCATCTCAGTTTTGCCAGAAAACATCTTGATGATCCCCAAGACTTTTGGAAAAATACTCTGTGGACTGATGAAACAAAAGTTGAACTTTTTGGAAGGTGTGTGTGCCATTACATCTGGCGTAAACGTAACACAGCATTTCAGAAAAGGAACATCGAATCAGCAGTAAAATCTGGTGTTGGTAGCGTGATGGTCTGGGGCTGTTTTGTTGCTTCTGGACCTGGAAGACTTGCTGTGGTAAATGGAACCATGAATTCTGCTGTCTACTAAAAAATCCTGAAGGAGAATGTCCGACCATCTGTTCATGACCTCAAGATGAAGCGCACTTGGGTTCTGCAGCAGGACGATGCTCCAAAACACACCAGCAAGTCTACTACTGAATGGCTTAAGAAAAACCAAATGAAGACTTTGGAGTGGCCTAGTCAAAGTCCTGAACTGAATCAGATTGAGATGCTGTGGCATGACCTTAAAAAGGCGGTTCATGCTCGAAAACCCTCCAATGTTGCTGAATTACAACAATTCTACAAAGATGAGCAGGCCAAAATTCCTCCACAGAGCTGTAAAAGACTCATTGCCATTTATCACAAATGCTTGATTGCAGTTGTTGCTGCTAAGGGTGGCCCAGCCAGTTATTAAGTTTAGGGGGCAATCACTTTTTCACACAGGGCCATGTAGATTTGGATTTTTTTCCCCCTTAATAATAAACAGCTTCATTTAAAAACTGCATTTTATGTTTACTTATGTTATCTTTGTCTAATATTTAAATTTGTTTTATGATCTGAAACATTTAATTGTGACAAACACACAAAAAATGTGAAATCAGGAAGGGGGCAAACACTTATTCACACCACCTGGTGTGAATAAGTAGAAAATTCTTATGAAGTGATTAAAAGTTATGGGATGCAGTAGTAAAAAGTAGTTTTGAATGTAGTCCCAAAATCTGTTTCCCTAAATGAAATTTGAAAACATAATTAATGATCTTCTTTTTCTTCAAGTGTCAGATATGGAACAGACATCGACGATCATGGCTTTCCACCTTTCTCGGTCACCAGCTAGACATATCACCTTGGACTGCTTCATGGTAGACATGACATCTTCTAGGCTATGTAAATATGTAATTTGCCATCTACCTCTGCTCCTTTTGCCTTCTATCATAGATAGATGGATAGATAGAGTTTATTGATCCCAAACTGGGAAATTACAGTGTAACAGCAACATGACAGCAGATGACCAAAACGACAGAAACACACACAGCATAAAAGAAAAAGGATTTACCCATGGAAAGTAAAACTGCCTAGATAACTTATATACGTTACAGCTGAATAGATGATGACCTGTATAGATACATGAATCGTACTGGCTGTACAGTGCAGGACTATCGGGCACAAGGGTGCAATGTGAGCACAGGCGTAACTTATGGGGGGGATTAGTGGGTTCCAGCCCATCCATCCATCCATCCATCTTCTTCTGCTTAATCCTTTTCGGGTCGCGGGGGGGGGGGGGGGTGGCTGGAGCCTATTCCAGCATCTTTGGGCAAGAGGCAGGGTACACCCTGGACAGATCGCCAGTCCATCGCAGGGCCAACACAGAGAGACAGACAACCATTCACTCTCACAGTCATACCTAAGGACAATTTAGAATCCCCAGTTTGATGCCAATTAACCTAACTTGTATGTTTTTGGCATGTGGGAGGAAACCGGAGAAATCCCGAAGTAAACCCACGCAGACACGGGGAGAACATGCAAACTCCACACAGATCACTGTTGGTCAGGGGCTGGGATCGAACCCAGGATCCCCCGGCCAAAGGTGAGTTGCTGTGCTGCCGCAGTGCTAACCACTCCGCCACCGCGCTGCCCCCCAAAATCAAATCTGTCCAATATACCCCCCCAGTAATCATATTTTTTTTTTTGATCCAAGATGGCGCCCAGAGTGCTCACCATGGTGCTTCGCTGCGCTTTTTTTTGTTTGTTTTTGTTCGTCAATTGTGTGTCTGCCTGCTCTTACACCCGTGAAGAGCTACTAAATATCAGGACTTTCACTCCCACGGACCTACTCCCATTTTTTTTGGCTCCTGCCGCTGATCTGGTTCACTTTTTAGCTCATAAAGTGAGACGGCGAAAGAGAGGAAGACGAGCGGGCGCCCTCATGCGGCTTTGCAGGAGAGGCACGCGCACGGCTTTGCCTGGAATCTTTCTGTCCAACGTCAACTCTCTTTATAACAAGGTAGATGAACTGAGACTGCTGATGCGATTTAAGGACCTCTCCACCTCGTGTGCCCTCTGCTTCACTGAGACCTGGCTCAAGGAAAAGGCACCGGACAGCGTGCTCCTCCTCGAGGGATTTCAGCTGTTTCGTGCAGACTGCGACACAGGGCTCTCCGGCAAGACCACAGGCGGAGGAGTCTGCTTCTACATCAACAGCAGCTGGTGCTCCGATGTAACTTTGATCTCCCAACACTGTTCTCCCGCTCTGGAATATTTATTCATCAACTGCAAGCCATTTTATTCCCCGCGTGAGTTTGCTTCATTCATCCTGGCCGCTGTTTACGTCCCGCCCGACGCGGACCTGTGCGAGGCTTAGCTCGCGCTCGCGGATCACATTCAGCAAGCGGAGCGGACTTTCGCGTACTCTCTGGTTATTGTGGTTGGCGACTTTAACCAGAGCAACCTGAGCCACGAGCTCCCCAGGTACAAACAGTTTATTAAATGCCCCACCAGAGGAGAGAACACGCTGGATCACTGTTACACTACAGTTAAGGACGCGTATCGCGCTGTTACCCGCGCTGCGCTCAGACTATCTGATCATGTGATGGTCCACCTGATTCCCACATACAGACAGAGACTGAAGCTCACAAAACCTGTTGTGAGCACTACGAGGAAATGGACCAGTGAAGCTGGGGAGGAGCTGCGCACGTGCTTGGAAATAACTGACTGGGACATGTTTAAAGGAGCCACGCATGATCTGGATGAGTACACGGACACTGTGACCTCATATATCCACTTTTGTGAGGAGAGCATTCTTCCATCGCGCACCAGGGTGAGTTACTCCAACGACAAGCCCTGGTTCACAGCTAAGCTCAGACAGATCAGGAAGGAGAAGGAAGCAGTGTTGAAAAGTGGAGACAGGGACTGCTACAGGGAGGTCAAATACCGGTTTAGCAGAGAGCTGAGGAGAGCTAAATCTGTGTATTCTGAGAGACTCCAGCAGCAGTTCACTGCTAACGACTCGGCTTCTGTGTGGAGAGGACTGAGGCAAATCACCAACTATCGGCCTCAGGCTTCTAAGGGACAGGATGACAAAGCCCTTTGTCAAAGACTGTCCCAACACTATGCCCGTTTTGACACCTCGTCAGCTGTGTCCAACTCCCCCCCTCCCCCCAGCGCCACTGCCTCCATGGTCCCCACTTCATCAAAGGCGGCCCCCCCTCCTCCCCCCCCTGCCCTTGCCATCAGTGAGCAGGACGTGCACAGAAAGTTCTCCAGACTGAACCCGCTCAAAGCCACCGGTCCGGACAGCGTGTCTCCCTCCACCCTGAGACACAGTGTGGAGGAGCTGACTCCTGTCTTCACAGACATTTTTAACACCTCCCTGAAGTCATGCCACATGCCGGCCTGCCTCAAAACCTCTACCATCGTCCCTGTCCCCAAGAAGCCATGGATCACTGGACTTAACGACTACAGACCTGTAGCGCTCACCTCTGTAGTCATGAAGTCCTTTGAGCGCCTGGTCCTGCCCCACCTCAAGACCATCACCACTCCCCTCCTGGACCCGCTGCAGTTTGCCTACAGAGCCAACAGGTCTGTGGACGACGCAGTCAACCTGGCCCTCCACTCCTTCCTGCAGCACCTGGACTCCCCGGGAACCTACGTCAGGATCCTGTTTGTGGACTTCAGCTCTGCATTCAATACCATCCACCCCGCTCTGCTCCAGGACAAGCTGTCCCTGCTCAACGTGCCTGACTCCCTCTGCAGGTGGATCACCGACTTCCTGACGGACCGGAGGCAGCATGTGCGGCTGGGAAAGACTGTCTCAGACTCTGTTAACATCAGCACCGGATCACCCCAGGGCTGTGTACTTTCCCCCCTGCTCTTCTCCCTGTACACCAACTCCTGCACCTCCAGCCACCAGTCTGTCAAGCTGATCAAGTTTGCGGACGACGCCACCCTCATCGGGCTCATCTCCAACGGCGACGAGTCCGTCTACAGGAGAGAGGTGGCCCAGCTGGCGTCCTGGTGCAGCCACAACAACCTGCAGTTGAACGCTCTGAAGACAGTGGAGATGATCGTGGACTTCAGAAAAGTCACAGCCCCTCTGCCCCCCCCCCCCTTACCCTCACAGACTCTCTCATCACCACTGCGGATTCCTTCCGCTTCCTGTGCACCACCATCACCCGGGACCTCAAGTGGGAGCCGACCATCAGCTCCCTCATCAAAAAGGCCCAGCAGAGGATGTTCTTCCTGCGGCAGCTGAGGAAGCTCAAGCTACCCACCAAGATGTTGGTGCAGTTCTACACGGCCATCATCGAGTCCATCCTCACCACCTTCATCACCGTGTGGTACGCAGGAGCCACCGCCAGGGACAGACTAAGACTGCAGCGCGTTGTGCGCGCTGCTGAGAAGGTGATCGGCTGCAAGCTCCCATCCCTCCATGACCTGTACATCTCCAGGACCCGGAGGCGTGCAGGTCGGATCATAGCCGACCCTTCACACCCTGGACACGCACTGTTTGCCCCCCTCCCCTCAGGCGGAAGACTTCGGTCCATTCAGACTAAAACCTCCCGCTACATGAACAGCTTCTTCCCCTCTGCCATAAGACTGCTGAACACTAAGTGACTTATTAGACTCTCGTGCACTACGTACAGCAGCTCAACCGGACTCATGACAATTATCACTGTTTTCTTTTTGCACTACCGACTGCACTATGTGGAACTCCACAATATCTGCTGCTTGTTAATATATTTAAAAATTGCATAGATTAGTATTACTTATTCATAGTCTAGCTTTTATTCCATGCATAGTTTTTTTTTTTATTTTTATCTTTAGTGCTACTCCATGTTTAATGTTGCAGCATTGCACCGAGACAAATTCCTAGTTTGTGTACTACATGAACAATGGCAATAAATCTCATTCTGATTCTGATTCTGATAATTATAATTAATAAAAAATACCTACAAGTCAGTATGAAGAAGTTGTCATTTTTTTCATTTGCAAGCAACGAAAAGTAACATTTCTAATAATCAAACAATGTACCCCTCTTCCCTGCAGACTTGGTATTGCCCAAACGGTCCATGCGCCTTCTCTGGTCAGTACTACTCAGTCATTTGTAGGGGCGGCAGGTGAGGACTCTTGTCTAGTCTAGAATGTGCTCAGCTCACAAGTGAGACAGAATGAAAAGAGCTCCATGAAGGGCGACACACCATTTTAAATTGTTGGTTGTCAAATAAAAGGACAAACCCTTCTGTCCAAAAGGAGGTAAATATATTGTTGATTTACAGTAGTTGTTGAATTGTCTGAAGTTAGTTGGTTGTTAGTTTGGTATTGTGAGTTAAAGCTATGGGAGTACACCACAAAATGTGCTGCCTGGTAGGATTTAGCTGATCTGAGAAATGATTAGCTCTTCTTATTCAAATTTGGGCTTTACATTGCATTAATCATTAATGAAATGTGAGCAGAACGGATTTGTTCGTCAACTGTTAGAATGAACTTCACGTTTGAGCACTCCTCAAAATGTTAGCAGCTCTGAACATTTATAAAGTACAAACAAAACCTCTGTACCACTGGTCCTTAAATATAAATGCATTTAAATATTGCTTATCATTCAATTCAATTCAACTTTATTTATATAGTGCCATTTTACAACAACAGTCATCTCATAGCACTTTCAACTGCAGGGAAAACCCCCACAATTGCAGAAAGAACACAGCAATAAGGTGATCCCCTGTGGGCAAGCATTTAGCGACGGTGGGGAGGAAAAACTCCCTTTTAACAGGAAGAAACCTCCAGCAGAACCAGGCTCAGGGAGGGGCAGTCATCTGTTGTGACTGGCTGGGGGGTGAGGGGATAGAGAAGAAGAAGAAAAGAACAGACATGTAGAGAGCAAACAGCACAATGGGGACTCAATCTATGGGAGAGAACAAACAGATGATGTTAATGACCAGCAAAAATATTTCATTGAGAGTGAAGAAAGGAGTGAAGCCCATTGCATTGTTGGAGGTCCCCCGGCTGTCTAAACCTATTAGTAGCATAACTAAGGGAGGGTTCAGAGACATATGATCCCTCCCTAGTTATAGGCTATATCAAAAAGGAAGGTTTTAACCCTATTCTTAAAAACAGAGATCGAGTCAGACTCCCGAATCCAGATTGGCAGTTGGTTCCACAGGAGAGGATCCCCACAAAATTCAAGTTAACCTTAAACTGTTCTGAATTTTTAAAATGCCATGATTTTGATAGTTATATAATTCAGTTAGAAAGCAAGTTTTACCACTTTCGATTATAGACTGTCACTCTGAAGGCTATTGTTAAACATCCATGTTAAAAAAAGATTATTTTCCCTGCAGATCATTTTCAGATCTTCTATCCTCTGTTCAAATGCCACAACTGCACAAAAGAGTATCTAAACAAATATATAAGAAATAAATACCAAATAGATGAATGAAAGAATAGATGCATTTCTTCGACCGAAACATTTTAAAATATCTCATTAAGGAAAATCCTGCACTCTAAATTTTATCCATGCGCATTATGTCACGCGCTGGCCCTCACGAGCCAGCATAAGACGCACAGAGTCACCAGTGAGTTTTTAGTGAGTTTATTACGGTGAGAAAAATAACAACACAAGATGCAGGGGCAATGACACATAAGTCTACACACTTCCGGAGGCATAAGGCTAGACAGCTCACTTACGAGTCCATAGGAGGAGACGGTCATACACAGGCAATGGCTGTTAATGTAATGGCTACACAGGCTGCTAAGGCAAAGACACGCAGAGGTCTACTTTCACCGGAAGGGGTAAGGCTAACAGCTCACTTACTAGTGCCAGAGAAGCGACGGTCAACCACAAGCAGACGAGGTAGGTAATAGTCCAAGTCATCCGTAGCTCAGACGTAGAACGACTGACACTGCTGCGTCCTACCGTCGGCAGTGCTGGGCTTAAATGGCGAAGCACTAACAACGGTAATGACACTCAGCTGGCCGACCGCTGACAGGCGGAAACCCCACCGAGCACTTTCACAATAAGAGCCTGCTGAGGCCAGAATACAGCCCGCAGCTGTCAAGGCCGGCAGCGAGACATAACTTAGCCCGAGCGCGATCAGAACCGGCGCTCGGGTCATAACAGTACCCTCCCTCCACGGGCGGACTCTGAACGCCCCAAGGAACCACCCTGCCCCCTCGCCCCCCCAGGGTGGGAGGTAGGGGGACAGGTGCGGAGGGAGAGAAACCAACCCCTGAACAAGACCATGACCAGACCAAAAAAAAAAAACATATGAAAACTATGGAAACAAAGGAAATAAATACAAACACATGACTCTGGAAAAAAGGCATACATGACTGTAACTATGGAAGAAAAGAAATACGTGCTAAACACGGTGACCATGAAAAAACAAAAACACACGAAACCAAAAAATACATGTAAATACCTGGAAACAATGAACAAAATCCCCATACAATAGTCCCTCAAGGAAAGGGGGGGAAACAAAAAACAAAGACAAGACTTGACCATAGCCCCTCAAAAAAAAAAAGAGGGGAGGAAAGAACAATTAACAAAACAAGACCAAACTATGGATTACAAAACACAAAAGGCAATATAGATTGCTGTGACATAACCTGAGTATGGCTTTCAAAAAAAACATGAGGCAAACTGAAAAATACTGACTTGACTATGACTAGACTATGACTAAACTATGGTTCTCCAAAAAAGAAACATGAGGCAATCAAAACACGAACAAAACGAGAAATACATACCAACACACAGGGAGCAATCTAAAATTGCTTTGCCTTGGCTATGACTATGACTATGGCTTTCCAAAAAAAAAAAAAAAAAAAAAAGAACATGAGGCAATCCAAAAATTGCTCTGACCTGACTATAACCAACTATGGCTCTCAAAAAAAAACAAAAAAAACAAGAGGCAATCAAGAATTGCCTAGACTTGACAAAGACTGTGACTTCGGCTTACAAGAGAAAAAACAAGAGGCAATCTAAAATTGCCCAGACTTGACTAAGACTATGACTTCGAGAAACAACAAAAAAATCTCTAGACGTACTTAACATGACCAGGCCCCGTATGGGCCCACAGATAGTCCCACAGCACATGATAATCAGGTGGCCTGCCCCAGTCCCAGGCCCCCAGAAACAAGTCCTCTGGTGGCCGAACCAGGTCACCCCGTAACACACACAGTTTATTGGGTGGCCAACCCAAGACGCCGAACTCTCCAAGCAGTTCCTCAGGTGGCCGACCCGCATCCCACAACCACCAGGACCGTGGAGGGATTGCATGCAGCCGCTCACCTGAACACGACAAGACAGGGGAGAGCCAGTCCGTCAAACAAAAACCTCTAACGGCCCCCAGCTGGTGGCTCCTGAGAGGGGGACAACCAAAAACTTGGACCCCCTCGAATCCTGATTGGGTCACAGCTGCACCTGCGCTGGACTCCCACTGGACCTCGTCGGACCCCGATTGGGTCACAGCCACACCTGAGTCAGACCCCAACTGAACCTCGTCGGACCCCGATTGGGTAATCGCTGCACCCACGTTGGACCCCGACTGGGTCACCTCAGCCCATGCGTCAGACCCCGACTGGGTCAGGACGGGCCCCGATTGGGTCACCGCTGCACCCACGTTGGACCCCGACTGGGTCACCTCAGCCCATGCGTCGGACCCCGACTGGGTCAGGACGGGCCCCAATTGGGTCACCGCTGCACCCACGTTGGACCCCGACTGGGTCACCTCGGACCACGCGTCGGACCCCGACTGGGTCAGGACTGCTCCGGCGACGACCTCCATCTCCAAACCTGGAACCCCCAGTCCCGTGACCTTGACTGGCTCCGGACCGGTAACGCTGTGGAGGTGCTCAGAAAACAGGAGAGGACCGGGATCACTACCACCGGCAGCGCCAGAGCCCAGCGAGACGAGCTCGGGTGCAGCGGACGGCTGCCCCTCACTCGCCTCCCCATGAGGCAGGCAAAAATGCTCTAACACACCATACAGGAAAACAAGAAAGAGCACTTGCCTGCACTCGGGCTCTGGAGCCGTCCAGGACTTCGCCGATCCAGGTTCAAGAAGCAGCTCGTCGTCGGGCTCCCACTCGGCTGCGTCGGGTTCCACAGCTGGCCTGATGGTCTCTGCAGCTGGATCCTCACGCGCTGGCGTCCACGCCAATAACCCGTATGGCGTGGGGGCAGAGGACCCTGGACCTGCTGACTCGGGCTGCATCCCTGAGGAACCCTGGGGACGCTCTCTCGTCTGCTCTGGCTCCTCACTGCAGTCCGTTCTTCTCTGTCCAAAGCTAGGTTGCAGGGCCGGGATATTTCCCAGAGCTGCAGGCCTCCGCCTCGTTCGATGGCGTGGGACTGACACCGAGGACCGCTCCGCAGGAGGAGACACAGAGGCAGCAGGTTTAATATAAATGGCCACAGCTGGGGAAAGAAACTCAGGGAGCTGCGAACCCCGAGCTTCACCCCCAGGAGTCAGACAAGACAGATCACTATGATCGATTGGTAAGTGAACTTGAACTTGCCTGTCTCCCGGGGGGAGGATGGTATCAGCTGTAGCGGACATCGCTCCTTCCCTCGCTCGCTGGGTGGTAGAAACGGACCCATGGACGGAGCCCACCGGCACAGGACTCAGCTCACTCACAGCAGCCGGCTGGTTGAGGGGGTCATCCCGGCGGCCCGGAACTGGATCCGGAGCAGGAGCTTGCCGAGGATGCGTCCGGCCGCGGCGCCAACGCCTTCGCTGGCCCCCAGACGGTGCGAACTCCCGGAACGGATTAAGGACAGGATCGGGATCCATAAGCAAAGAGCAGGAGTGCCTCTCCTCCTGCTTCATGCCACGTTCCTCCTCCATCATCAGATATATCTCGCGTTGCACAGTGATGTCCTCCCTCCTCGCGTCGGCTTCCGGGTGGTCAGCGTAGCGGGGAGAGAGATGACAAAGTATATCCTCGGCGGCGTCCAGGTACCAGTGTATGCCGTGGTCATAATCAAGCAGGGAAGCGGAGATGAGCAACTCATCCACCACTTCCAGCACATCAGTCAGCTCGTGGCTCGGACTCCAAACGCGGTTCCTCCGCGACGGCATTCTTCACATACACTGTACCCAGACAGGAAAGAGCAAATGTCCAAAAAACTCAAACCCATTGGTGAATAGCATCTCGGGTTGGCGTCACCGTAAACGCTGTTTTGGCAGCAGTGTACTGTCACGCGCTGGCCCTCACGAGCCAGCATAAGACGCACAGAGTCACCAGTGAGTTTTTAGTGAGTTTATTACGGTGAGAAAAATAACAACACAAGATGCAGGGGCAATGACACATAAGTCTACACACTTCCGGAGGCGTAAGGCTAGACAGCTCATTTACGAGTCCATAGGAGGAGACGGTCATACACAGGCAATGGCTGTTAACGTAATGGCTACACAGGCTGCTAAGGCAAAGACACGCAGAGGTCTACTTTCACCGGAAGGGGTAAGGCTAACAGCTCACTTACTAGTGCCAGAGAAGCGACGGTCAACCACAAGCAGACGAGGTAGGTAATAGTCCAAGTCATCCGTAGCTCAGACGTAGAACGACTGACACTGCTGCGTCCTACCGTCGCCAGTGCTGGGCTTAAATGGCGAAGCACTAACAACGGTAATGACACTCAGCTGGCCGATCGCTGACAGGCGGAAACCCCACCGAGCACTTTCACAATAAGAGCCCGGTGAGGCCAGAATACAGCCCGCAGCTGTCAAGGCCGGCAGCGAGACATAACTTAGCCCGAGCGCGATCAGAACCGGCGCTCGGGTCATAACACATTATGTGTTAAAATGAGTTTAAAGGCACTGCAATACAGCATCACTGATTAATTTGGAATTTAATTATTGCGCTTAAAGTAACATTTCTAGTTTTCCTTTCCTATTTTATTTAATCACGAGACAGCATTGCACAAATTAGGCAGGGATCAAACACTGAGCTATTGATGGCTTATTATCATCACTGTATAGTGATTTAGCTCCTAGTATAACAATATTTATCATCTTAACGTTGTACCTTTTGAGTTTGTTGGTGTTTCAGGGTCCATCTGCAATAAAGGGAGTGCTAAAAATATAGATAAATTAATAAATAAAAGCTGCAATGCTTCTTCCAGCATTTTTTTTTCTTGCAACATTTGTCATCTCCTCTAGTCTGTTGCTTTTCCTGTATGGTCACTTCAGTACTGAATATATATGTGTGTGTGTGTGTGTGTGTGTGTGTGTGTGTGTGTGTGTGTGTGTGTGTATATAAATTATATATTATATATCAACTAAAAACATATAAACCCATTTAATGTTAGAGTTGTCCTCACTTCCAACTTTTGGGGCTCCAATATTCTGTCCAATCTTTTTTCTCCCTTAGTAAACTTCATCAGTGTTTTATGCAGCATTGTGACATTTATAATGTCACTTTTTTTGTGTGTGCAACTTTTTTGTGATAGTTTTACAGCTTTTCTTGTAAATTAGAGACATTTTTTTCTTGTAAATTTGCTTATTTTTTGTATTAAAAAAATGCAGTATTTCCCCCATGTTGTTTCCCTCCTAAATTCACAGTTTCTCATAAAAATGTAGCATTTTTTTCAAATTTGCATTTTTTTTTTGTCATGGAAAATAAGCCTTTTTCCTTACATATTTGTAAAATCATTTAAATTTCTGTTGTTTTTTTTATATATATACAGTCATCAAGTTGCTACTTTCTTCATGTGAATTTATACTATTTTCTCCTAAATTTGCATGCTTTATTTTTTTTTATTTTTTTTTTCTGGTAAATTTGGCAAAGGTAAATTTGTTATTTACCTTTTTTTGGTGGTGGTGGTGGTGGGGGGGTACCTGAATCCTTGAAAACTGAATGTCATTGTAAAAAAATACATGTCTAAATAATGAATCCAGACTAAGTTTTTAATACCAGGATGATTTAGTCACAAATCTACTCACAGATTTACAATGAGTGTTGTGTTCATAATGTCTCTGCAGGCAGGATAACTGTTACTTTTTGTCATAGTCTTGCTGACTAAATCACAGTAGTGTCCTTAGTTCATCTGCTTGGTAAGAAATAGCCACATGGTGGAAAGTGGTGACATCATAAATTAATGGAAAAACATTAGTCCTGTCAGAATAAAGGTGTTACTCATCCCTACTGGTTAATAACAAAATAAAATGAGTTAAGAATAATGGTGATTAATTCTCATTCAGTGGCTAGATTAACCCCAATTAATACTGATTGCACTGTTAAGATGGGAAGAAGGGGTGAAGAATATTTTACATCTTTCCAAGTTTTTGGCATTGAAAAATCTATCTCTAATTACATCCTCCAAAATTGTCCATGAAGTACCTCTTTTAAACCATTTGAACATCCATCTAGGACTGCCATGGATACACAGAAGGAGCATTGGTGCCACTCCTTCCGATTCCCCAACACAGCTCCAGCTCAGATGTTCATGACCCTCCGCCAGCCCATCTTCGCAGCCACCTGGAGAGAGTCATCTGAGGCATCAGTGGCAGCAGAGCGGGAGACAAGGCAAGTAATGTATTCTCATTTGTTCACTTCCATTAATGAGAGGTCTTGCTTTGCTCCCGATGGGGGGACTGTTGAATTCACCCCACCTGTCTCTGCTGTTTACTCTGCTGCCATTCCTAAATCCACCTGCTCACCTGCCTCTCCTTTCTCCTCTTCTTCGAGCCCCATGCCTGAGGAGGTCACCTGCTACTTGGAGCTGCGGGATCTCACCCGGGATATTGGTAAATGTTACATCTTCTGCCAGGAGAGGGAGGGATGGGAGAACGCAATTCAATTCAATTCAATTCAACTTTATTTATATAGTGCCATTTTACAACAACAGTCATCTCATAGCACTTTCAACTGTAGGGGGAACCCCCACAGTTGCAGAAAGACCCCAGCAATCAGGCGATCCCCTATCAGCAAGCGCTTGGCGACAGTTGAGAGGAAGAACTCCCTTTTAACAGGAAGAAACCTCCAGCAGAACCAGGCTCAGGCAGGGGCAGTCATCTGATGTGACTGGCTGGGGGGTGAGGGGATAGAGAAGATAAAAAGAACAGACATGTAGAGAGCAAACAGCATGATGGGGACTCAATCTATGGGAGAGAATAAACAGATGTTAATGACCAGCAAAAAAAAAAAATATATATATATTTCGTTGAGAGTGAAGAAAGGAGTGAGGCCCAGTGCATTATTGGAGGTCCCCCGGCTGACTAAACCTATTAGCAGCATAACTAAGGGAGGGTTCAGAAACACATGATCCCTCCCTAATTGTAGGCTATATCAAAAAGGAAGGTTTTAACCCTATTCTTAAAAACAGAGATCGAGTCTGACTCCTGAATCCAGATTGGCAGCTGGTTCCACAGGAGAGGAGCTTGATAACTAAAGGCTCTGCCTCCCATTGTACTTTTGGAGATTCTAGGTATTATAAGTAATCCAGCATTTTGGGAGCGTAGTGCTCTGTTAGGATAATACGGTAGTGTCAGATCTTTTAAATAAAAAGGGGCCTGATTGTTTAGAGCTTTGTAAGTAAGAAGAAGGATTTTAAACTTAATTCTAAACTCTATGGGAAGCCAATGAAGGGAGGCCAGAGCTGGAGAGATATGATCTCTCTTTCAAGTACCTGTTAAAACTCTTGCTGCAGCATTTTGGATCAGCTGAAGACTTTTTAAAGATGTTTTAGGACAACCTGATAATAAAGAATTACAGTAATCTAATCTAGAGATAACAAAAGCGTGGATCAGTTTCTCAGCATCACTCTGAGACAAGATGCTCCTAATCTTGGCAATATTACACAAATGATAGAAGGCAGTCTTAGAAACAAATTTAATATGTGAATTGAAAGACAGATCTTGATCAAAAATAATTCCAAGGTTCCTCACAGAGCTATTAAGAGAAAGAGTAACCGCATCCAAACTGAAAGTTTGATTTGGAAAGGTATTTCTAAGGTTTTCTGGACCAACAAGAATGACTTCAGTCTTATCTGAATTTAATGGCAGGAAATTACAAGTCATCCAAGCTTTGATTTCCTTAAGACAGGCTTCCAACTTGGCTAATTGATTACTATCATCTGGCTTCATTGACAGGTATAATTGTGTTCCATCTGCATAACAATGAAAATGTATACAGTGCTTTCTAATAATGTTACCTAACGAAAGCATATATAAACTAAAAAGAGTAGGGCCTAGCACAAATCCCTGTGGAACTCCATGACTGAGCTTTGAGTTGAAAGAAAACTCATTATTGACATGAACAAACTGGAACCTATCAGATAAATAAGATCTAAACCACTGCAACAAAGTTCCATTAAGTCCAACATAGTGTTCTAATCTATCAAGTAGAATATTATGATCAATAGTATCAAAAGCAGCACTAAGGTCTAAAAGGACAAGTACAGAAACAAGCCAATTGTCAGATGTGAAGAGGAGGTCGTTAGTGACCTTCGCTAAGGCTGTTTGAGTACTATGATGGATTCTAAACCCAGATTGAAACTCTTCAAGTAAACCATTTCCCTGCAGGTGGTGAAATAATTGCGTAGCAATAACTCTTTCTAAGATTTTTGAAATGAAAGGGAGATTAGAGATTGGTCTATAGTTAGCTAAAGCTCCTGGATCCAATGTTGGCTTTTTGAGTAAGGGTTTAATTACAGCCGTTTTAAAAGCCTGCAGTACATAAGATAAGAGATAAGATAAGATAAGCCTTTATTAGTCCCACAACAGGGAAATTCCAGGATTGCAACAGCACAGGGATAGCAGCACTCAGAGCAACAATCAGAAGGCAAGAAAAAACAAAAAAAACAAACAAAAAAAAAAAAAACAAGCAAGAGCAGCTAATATACATATGTACATATTACTATAAAATATATATATACACACACACACACACATACACAGTGCAGAGCATTGTAGCTGGATGGAATAAATATATGAATATATGAACACACAGTGCAGAGCATTGTAGCTAGATGGAATAAATATGTAAATATATAAACACCCACAGTACGGAGCATTGCAGCTAGGTGGAATAAATATGCAAGTATATAAACACACACAGTGCGGAGCAATGTAGCTAGATGGAATAATATGTAGATATATAAAAACACAGTGCGGAGCATTGTAGCTAGATGGAATAAATATATAGATATATAAATATAAACACACCCAGTGCTGAGCATTGTAGCTAGATGGAATAAATATATAGATATATAAATATAAACACACCCAGTGCAGAGCATTGTAGCTAGATGGAATAAATATGTAAATATATAAACACACACAGTGCAGAGCATTGTTGCTAGGTGGGATGAAACAGCATAACCGTCTATTTAGTTATCCTACATGGTATGATTATGTGCCCATACATATTCTCACCCTCCATAGCGACCGGTATGTTCCTAGTTGTATGCCGGAGAGGACCATTGTGTAAGTCTATTGCATCTTTTGCATTCAAAAAAAAAAAAAAAAAACAAACAAAAAAAAAAACAACTATTAGTTTGTTACGTCTTTTTGCTATCTCTGCGAGCAGCCCTGCTTAGGTTGTACAGTCTGACAGCCGTTGGTAGGAAGGACCTACGAAACCTCTCGGTTGTGCACCTGGGATGATGTAGTCTGCTGCTAAATGAGCTCCTCAGTGCATCCAGTATGTCCTGCATAGGGTGGAACTCGGACTCCAGCAGAGATGACAGTTTAGCCACCGTCCTTCTCTCTCCTATCTCCTCCATCGGATCAAGGCGTTGCCCCAGGACAGAGCTAGCTTTCTTAATCAGTTTGTTCAGTCTCTTCCTATCGGCTGCAGTGATGCCACTGCCCCAGCAGACCACTCCAAAAGTGATGGCTGATGCCACCACCGTGTCATAGAATGACTTCAGCAGCGCCCCTTGTACACCAAAAGACCTGAGTCTCCTCAGCAGGAACAGCCTGCGCTGTCCCTTCTTGTAGAGTGCGTCAGTATTGTGTGACCAGTCTAGTTTATTGTTCAGATGAATACCCAGGTACTTGTAGGATGTCACCATCTCGATGTCTGTTCCCTGTATATTTACTGGTGCTGTGAGGGGCTGCCCATGCCTGCGGCAGTCCACCACCAGCTCCTTAGTTTTCCTCGCGTTGATCTGGAGGCAGTTCCGATGGCACCAGTCCACAAAGTCCTGGATAAGCCCTCTGTACTCAGCTTCATCTCCGCTGGAGATGAGACCAACGATCGCAGAGTCATCAGAGAACTTCTGTAGATGGCAATGTGTTGTGTTGTGTGAGAAGTCCGCAGTATAAAGAGTGAACAGGAAGGGAGCCAGCACCGTTCCCTGGGGGGCCCCCGTGCTACTGATGATCGTGTCGGAAACACAGTCCCGGGTTCTCACAAACTGAGGCCGGTTCGTGAGGTAGTCCAGGATCCATGATGACAGGTGCTGGTCCACCCCTGCGCGCAGCAGCTTGTCCTTCAGGATCATCGGTTGGATGGTGTTGAAAGCACTGGAGAAGTCAAAGAACATGATCCTCACCATATTCCCGGGCTTCTCCAGGTGGGACAGAGAACGGTGAAGGAGGAAGATCACCGCATCCTCCACCCCAATGCCATGCTGGTAGGCGAACTGGAGTGGATCCATCGCTGGTTCCACCAGGGGGCGGAGATGAGCAAGGAGCAGTCTCTCCAGGGTCTTCATCAAGTGGGACGTCAAGGCCACCGGTCTGAAGCTGTTCAGGTCTTTGGGGTGGGAAGTTTTTGGTACAGGTACCACACAAGATGTTTTCCACAGCTGTGGTACCCTCCCCAGTTTCAGGCTCATGTTGAAGATATACGTCACAATCCCACACAGCTGGTCTGCACAGGACTTGAGGAGCTTTGCGCTGATGCCGTCCGGTCCCGACGCCTTCCTCGCCTTGATCTTCCTCAGCTCCGTCCTCACCTGGGTCTTGGTCAGGGTCAGGATGGGGGGCTGTGTGTTGGGAGTGGGGGGGGGTGTCGGTGGAGTGGGGAGTGGGTAGCAGGACTTGATTTCTTAGAGGCAGCAGTGGTTGTTGTGCAGACAGGGGGGAGGGCGGTTGGTCAAATCTATTGAAAAACAGATTCAGGTTGTTCGCCCACTCCCTGCCCCCCGTGGCCTGGGGGGAGGTATTCTGGAGCCCCGAGATGGTTTTGAGGTTTCTCCAGACCCCGCTGATGTCGCTCTGTTGCAGCTTGTCCTCCATCTTCTTCCTGAAGCTGTCCTTGCCTTACATGGCCTAAAGTTAATGAAGAATTGATTATATGAAGAATAAAGCTACCAATAAGTGGGAAGACTTCTTTAAATAACCTGGTAGGAATAGGGTCTAAAAGACACGTTGAAGGCTTGGGTGAGGAAACTATTTTGTCTAACTCTAAAAGGTCAATTGGAGTAAACTCATCAAGACAGATATCATTTGAAGGAGTTGTTGTAGTTACTGTATTTAAGTTAATGGTGGGAAGAATCTGATTGATTTAATCTCTGATAGATGAAATTTTATAATTGAAAAAATTCATAAAGTCCTGACTAGTAAGCTCTAAGGGAATGCTAGGATTGACAGAGTCCTGATTCTTTGTCAACCTGGCTACAGTTCTGAAAAGAAACCTGGGATTATTCTTGTTCTCTTCTATTAATGCAGAATAATAACTCGTTCTAGCTTTTCTAATAGATTTTTTATAAATTAAAAGATGATTTCTCCAAGCAAAATAGATTTCATCTAAATTAGTGGAGCGCCATTTTCTTTCTAATTGACAAGTCTTCTGTTTTAAGCTACGAGTTTCTGTGTTGAACCAAGGAGTTACAGCCAAGGACACAATTGTTGGTACCCCTCTGTTAGTGAAAGAAAAACACACAATGGTCACAGAAATAACTTGAATCTGACAAAAGTGGTAATAAATAAAAATTCTATGAAAATTAACCAATGAAAATTAGACAATGCTTTTGAATTGCGGTTCAACAGAATTACTTTAAAAAACAAACTCATGAAACAGGCCTGGACAAAAATGATGGTACTCCTAGAAAAGACTGAAAATAATGTGACCATAAGAACATGTTCAACCAAGATGTGTCCTCTAATTAACATCACAGGTGTCTACAAACTTGTAATCAGTCAGTCGGCCTATTTAAAGGGTGACAAGTAGTCACTGTGCTGTTTGGTGACATGGTGTTTACTACACTAAACATGGACCAGAGGAAGCAAAAGAGAGAGTTGTCTCAGGAGATTAGAAAGAAAATTATAGACAAGCATGTTAAAGGTAAAGGCTATAACACCACCTCCAAGCAGCTTGATGTTCCTGTGACTACAGTTGCACATATTTTTCAGAAATTTAAGATCCACGGGACTGTAGCCAACGTGGCCGCAGGAGGAGACGGAAAATACGAATGGTAACAAAAGAGCCCAGAACAACCTCTAAACACATTAATGGTGAGCTCCAAGGTCAATGTACATCAGTGTCAAATCGCACCATCCGTCATTGTTTGAGCCAAAGTGGACTTGAATGAATGAATGAATGAATGAATTTCGGATAGTTCAGTACAGGTTAAAAGAAACTGAATAATATAACAACAAGGTCAAATTAGACAAAGACTCCTCTGATTATACAATTCCACGTAAGTTATCCGAAATGGGTGATGGCTGAAGCCGCAGCTTATATTGCCCACCCATATTCCATCCAAGAATCTTCATGGGAGACGACCAAGGAGGACACCACTGTTGAAAACAAATCATAAAAAAGCCAGACTGGAATTTGCCAAACTGCATGTTGACAAGCCACAAAGCTTCTGGGAGAATGTCCTATGGACAGATGAGACAAAACTGGAACTTTTTGGCAAGGCACATCAGCTCTATGTTCACAGACGCAAAAATGAAGCATACCAAGGAAAGAACACTGTCCCTACTGTGAAACATGGAGGAGGTTCTGTTATGTTCTGGGGCTGCTTTGCTGCATCTGGCACAGGGTGTCTTGAATGTGAGCAGGGTACAATGAAATCTCAAGACTATCAAGGTATTCTAGAGAGAAGTGTGCTGCCCAGTGTCAGACAGCTTGGTCTCAGTTACAGGTCATGGGTCTTGCAACAGGATAATGACCCAAAACACACAGCTAAAAACACCCAAGAATGGCTAAGAGCTAAACATTGGACTATTCTAAAGTGGCTTTCTATGAGCCCTGATCTGAATCCTATTGAACATCTGTGGAAGGAGCTGAAACATGCCGTCTGGAGAAGGCACCCTTCAAACCTGAGACAACTGGAGCAGTTTGCTCATGAGGAGTGGGCCAAAATACCTGCTGAGAGGTGCAGAAGTGTCATTGACAGTTACAGAAATCGTTTGATTGCAGTGATTACCTCAGAAGGTTGTGCAACAAAATATTAAGTTAAGGGTACCATCATTTTTGTCCAGGCCTGTTTCATGAGTTTGTTTTTTAAAATAATTCTGTTGAACCACAATTCAAAAGCATTGTCTGATTTTCATTGGTTAATTTTCATAGAATTTTTATTTATTACCACTTTTGTCAGATTCAAGTTATTTCTGTGACCATTGTGGGTTTTTATTTCATTAACAGAGGGGTACCAACAATTTTGTCCATGGCTGTAGAAATCTCTGATTAGACTTTTTCTTTTTTAAGGGGGCCACCAAGTCTAGAGTCTGATGCAGAGAAGCTGTAACACTATCTACCATGCTATCAATTACAGAAGGAGCAAGCTCTCCATAGTTTATTTCCGTTGTGTTGACACATGGCATAGAGGAAACAATCTGCATAAATTTGGTAACAACATCATCTGAGAGGCATCTACTGTAGTAATATTTTTCTTTAGGAGCCAAATAGTCAGAAATAGTAAAAACAAAGGTTAACAGACAATGGTCTGACAGTACAGGGTTATGAGGAGACACTACCAGATTTTCTATTTCTATGCCATATGTCAGAACAAGGTCCAACGTATGGTGGAGATAATGAGTAGAATTTCCTACTTTCTGAGAAAACCCCATCGAGTCTAATATTGAATTAAATGCCACATTAAGGCATTCACTATCTACATCTACATGCATATTAAAGTCCCCTACTATAATTATTCCAATTAATTATTAATTACACCCGGGATATTAGTAAATGTTACATCTTCTGCCAGGAGAGGGAGGGATGGGAGAACGCAGCATGGAAGGATGCAGCATGGAGGCGGGCTCATCGGTTAGCTGCAGCTAAGCACCATCTGAGGGAAGAGATTCCTGCCTTCCTCGATGATTTCCTGCGGGCCAACGAGTTCACCCTCCTACTAGAAGAGGAGGAGCCATCTTCAATTCTAGAGTCCAGTGCGGAGGCACATCCATCATCTATTCCTGAAGACAGTGCACTTTTGTCATCAGTAGCTGAGGTTTGTGTGCAGTAATTGTCTGTTCCTGAGCGTCCCCTGGTTTCAGCGTTATGGGACCTGGTGCCATCGGTGAGCTGTTCTTTTGCTCTTTTATGCACGTCTCCATGCTCCGCTCCTGTTCCAGATCTCTCCATGGTGCACACACCTGCTTCACCTGTCATTAAGTCTGCTGCTCAGCCTGAGAATAAGCATGCAGCTTCTCCTGAGACCACTGTGCCTCTGTCAGCTGTTTCTAGGGGCTGTGCACCTCAGCCACCTGCTACGGAACTAACAACTCTCCTGCCATCTGTTTGTGAATTAAAGACTCCTGCATTTGTGTGTTCTGAATCAGAAAATTCTGCATTCGCATGTCCTGTGCCATTGAATTCTGTATGTGAATCTCCTGAACCAGGGACTTCTGCATTTGTGTGTTCTGTGCCAGAAAATTCTGCCGTAGTGTGTTCTGTGCCAAGAATTTCTGCATTAATTTGTCCTGACCTAAAAAATTCTGCATTAGAATTTTCTGCTTTCATGAGTTTTGAACCAGAGTTCTCTGTATCTGTGTGTCATGAATCTAAGAACCCTGCACCTGTGTGTCATGAATCTGAAATTTCTGTATCTGTGTTTCCTGTGACAGAAATTTCTGCATCTGTACCTTCTGTGGCTGAAATTCCTACATCTGTGCCTTCTGTGACAGAAATTTCTGCATCTGTGCCTCCTGTAGCAGAAATTTCTGTACCCACACCTCTTGTGGCAGAAATTTCTGTACCCGTGCCCCCTGTGCTGGGAATTTTGACATCCATGCCCCGTACTGAGTTGAGGGGGGCTATATTGTCACTTTCTGGGAGTAAAACAACAGTGTTAGCTCAAGTAGGTTCATTTTGTCTTATAATTATTTACCTTTTATTCTTATTAAAGACAAAAATAGAAAGATGTTTTTACCTTTCTTTACATGTTTCGACTTCTGACGAAGGCTGCAGTGCACAGTCAAAACATGTAAAGAAGGTAAAAACATCTTTCTAGTTTTGTCTTTAATAAGAACAAAAGGTAAATAAACAGCAGTGTTATCTCTTGAGCAGAGAGCCCCAGTGTTTTCGTTTTTTGTTAAACCCTGAGTTTAAAGCGCCTCAGGGCAGGGCCCCTGCAGCATTGTATTTACTCATCAGTTGGTCTATGGATTTTGGGAAGCCGCCAGACCCACGATGCAGTCCAGTCCGGAGATCCATGCATTTGGGTAGGCCCCGTTACCCACTGTGCCCTCTGGTCAGGTGGCCCTGGGACTCTGGTGGACCACCCGACCTGCCTTGTTTTTTGGTTCAGTGGTCCTGGGACTTGAGCAGGCCACCCGACCCATTTCTTTTTTTGTTATGGCCTAAAGATTCTGGTGGACCACCCAACCCACCTTGTTTTTTGGTCTGGTGGCCCTGGGATTTTGGCAGACCGCCTGACCCATTTTTTTGTTTTGGGTTTGGGGCTGTGGATTTTGGTTATGCACCATTGTGTTGTCCAGTTTTGGGACTTTGTGGCGGGGGAATGGATTTGTTTTGCCCCGCCTTGCCTGATACCCCCAACACCCACTCTGAGAGGGTCGATTTTTTTTTGTTTGTTGTTGTTTTGGTGTAACCGTTGGGGTGTCTGGGATCCACCCCTTAAGAAGGGCCTATGTCAGAGTCTGAGCTTGGCCAGAGGATTCGGTTCATGCTTTAAGTTGTCTTGTGCTTTTCTTTATTATTATCCTGAGTTATCATTATTGTGGGTTCTCCTGTCATGATCTCTTGTGTTTGGTTTGCCTTTGCTTTGACAGTGTCCTCAGTTTCCTTTTTTGCCCTGCCTAATTTGTCTGTTTATTTGCTAAATGTATGCACCTGTTTGCAATTATGTTTCACCTGCCCTTCAGGTATTTAAGAATCAGAATCAGAATCAGAATCAGAATGAGATTTATTGCCATTGTTCATGTAGTACACAAACTAGGAATTTGTCTCGGTGCAATGCTGCAACATTAAACATGGAGTAGCACTAAAGATAAAAATAAAAAACTATGCATGCAATAAAAGGTAGAATATGAATAAGTAATACTAATCTATGCAATTTTTAAATATATTAACAAGCAGCAGATATTGTGGAGTTCCACATAGTGCAGTCGGTAGTGCAAAAAGAAAACAGTGATAATTGTCATGAGTCCGGTTGAGCTGCTGTACGTAGTGCACGAGAGTCTAATAAGTCACTTAGTGTTCAGCAGTCTGATGGCAGAGGGGAAGAAGCTGTTCATGTAGTGGGAGGTTTTAGTCTGGATGGACTGAAGTCTTCTGCCTGAGGGGAGGGGGGCAAACAGTGCGTGTCCAGGGTGTGAAGGGTTGGCTATGATCCGACCTGCACGCCTCCGGGTCCTGGAGATGTACAGGTCCTGGAGGGATGGGAGCTTGCAGCCGATCACCTTCTCAGCAGCGCGCACAACGCGCTGCAGTCTTAGTCTGTCCCTGGTGGTGGCTCCTGCGTACCACACGGTGATGGAGGTGGTGAGGATGGACTCGATGATGGCCGTGTAGAACTGCACCAACATCTTGGTGGGTAGCTTGAGCTTCCTCAGCTGCCGCAGGAAGAACATCCTCTGCTGGGCCTTTTTGATGAGGGAGCTGATGGTCGGCTCCCACTTGAGGTCCCGGGTGACGGTGGTGCCCAGGAAGCGGAAGGAATCCACAGTGGTGATGGGAGAGTCTGTGAGGGTAAGGGGGGGCAGAGGAGCTGTGACTTTTCTGAAGTCCACGATCCTCTCCACTGTCTTCAAAGCGTTCAGCTGCAGGTTGTTGTGGCTGCACCAGGACGCCAGCTGGGCCACCTCTCTCCTGTAGACGGACTCGTCGCCGTTGGAGATGAGCCCGATGAGGGTGGTGTCGTCTGCAAACTTGATCAGCTTGACAGACTGGTGGCTGGAGGTGCAGGAGTTGGTGTACAGGGAGAAGAGCAGGGGGGAAAGTACACAGCCCTGGGGTGATCCGGTGCTGATGCTAACAGAGTCTGAGACAGTTTTTCCCAGCCGCACATGCTGCCTCCGGTCCGTCAGGAAGTCGGTGATCCACCTGCAGAGGGAGTCAGGCACGTTGAGCAGGGACAGCTTGTCCTGGAGCAGAGCGGGGTGGATGGTATTGAATGCAGAGCTGAAGTCCACAAACAGGATCCTGACGTAGGTTCCCGGGGAGTCCAGGTGCTGCAGGAAGGAGTGGAGGGCCAAGTTGACTGCGTCGTCAACCTGGAGCACCGCCTCTCTCCGGGGCACAGCGTCCTGATCATTTTGGCGTTAACCATGCTTTTGTTAGTTTGGTAAATCTGCCTGACTTAGTTTTTGCTTGCCTGTTTTGCCCGTTGTTTGCATGGAAGTGTCATTTGTGATTTGAACTGAAGGTGGTGTTCAGCCAAATTAAAACTCAGCAAACCGGAGTTTGCCGTTTGGGTCTGCTTCCTACACACACACACACACACACACACACACACACACACACACACACACACACACACACACACACACACACACACACACACACATGACAATAACATCTTTTGATAGAGATGATCTAGACAAAGAAAAAACTCAGGAAGGCTGAAAAACAGAACTGCAAATTAAGAAACCAGAGATGTTTTATAAAACAGAAAGTACAAAAGACCAGTCCATATGACTCTCCCAGAACCTCCACTGAGCGAATGCTCCATGGTAGAATTGCTATCTATACTTACAGTATATAAAGAAAAAACAATCCGTTCTACAATGTTCTAATAAAAGAATTTGAAGAATGAAAGCAAAGTGCAGAACCAGTTTTGACCACATGAATAATCTAAGAATCTTCTGTTTTCAGGGAAGATTCTAAAAGAATACTTTCTGCTAAATAAAATAAGGTTCCTTGGTCTGACATACAAAAGATGAGGCCAAATCAATCCAAAGTCACTTACTTTAAGCATTTTAAACAATGTGCAGATGGTTGTCACTCATTCTGAAAACATTCACCATTACTTCATTCACACTTGCTTCACCTCAAAATTCTTAAACAGTGGTGGACCCGTAAACAATGTTCTCCTACATTTTCACTTTGCACGTAACCATGTCTGTTTCATCAGTGCAACTGATCTGCCTTACCAGGTATAAACACCATTATAATTACCTCCGCCAGGCCGCAGGCCAGGAGGAGGTTATGTTTTTGCCAGCATTTGTCTGTTTGTCTGTCTGTTGGTTAGCAAGATAACTCAAAAAGTTTTGGACGGATTTCGATGAAACTTTCAGGCGTTGTTGGAAATGGTACAAGGAAGAACTGATTAAATTTTGGGGATGATCCAGATCACCGTCTGGATACAGGAATTTTTTAAAGGATTCTTTAACATTGTGAGATACGGCCATTTTCAACATGTGTGCAGGCCCAATGGAGGGCGCTGGTCGTCGTGTCTGACGAACACAAACTCCGCGTTCTTCAAAGTTTTAGGCACAAAAGCATGCGGAAAACAGTGGTGGGCAAGGCCCGGCAGCGTGCCTGTGTTTGCGCTACGCTGCAAAAGCTGAGAAGGGCAGCTGTCCGGCACCGGATTATTTGGCAGAAATTCCCCGGGCAGCCATAGGGGCTGCGCAAAAACAAGCTCTCTGCCGGGGAAGCTTCCAAATCCTCTTTTGCCGCGGAGCGCAACCCCAATATAAAACCCACGGCAACCAGTCTACCCAATTTGCATCCGTCAGTGCAGCCCTGAGTGCTGCTTTCAGTGATCTATGAAAACGCTCGCATAACCCATTGGCCTGTGGGTTGTACGCGGTTGTGCGATGAATTGCAATGCCCGCAGCCTGGGACTTTGCAGATGGAGGAGATGGACACAACAGCAACACTTGAGTTTATTACCTCCGCCAAGGAGGTAATGCTTTTACTACTGAACCACTAATCCTATCATTGTCAATCCAATTGCTAGTCATATGTTTTCATGGTCAAGGAATCTAAAAACGTACACACAAACACTGTATGGGGGGGAACTGTGGCGCTTGGCGGAGGTCTGCGCTCTCCGAGTGCTTTTCTAGTTAGGGATGCACCAACTGTGAATTTCTGAGATGATACCGATACCAATGTTAAAAAAAATAAGATGGCCAATACAGATTGTTACCTCTGCCAGGCCGCAGGCCGCAGGAGGTAATGTTTTTGCCAGCGTTCGTCTGTCTGTCTGTTTGTCTGTCTGATGGTTAGCAAGATAACTCAAAATGTTGTGGACAGATTTCCATGAAACTTTCAGGCATTGTTGGAAATCGTACAAGGAAGAACTGATTAAATTTTGGGGATGATCTGGATCACCGTCTGGATACAGGAATTTTTTAAAGGATTCTTTAACATTGTGAGATACGGCCATTTTCAACATGTGTGCAGGTGCAGTGGAGGGCGCTGGTCATCGTGTCTGACGAACACAAACTCCGCGTTCTTCAAAGTTTTAGGCACAAAAGCACGCGGAAAACAGTGGTGGGCAGGGCCCGGCAGCGTGCCTGTGTTTGCGCTACGCTGCAAAAGCTGAGACGGGCAGCTGTCTGGCGCCGGATTATTTGGCAGAAATTCCCTGGGCAGCCATAGGGGCTGCGCAAAAACGAGCTCTCTGCCGGGGAAGCTTCCAAATCCTCTTTTGCCGCGGAGCGCAACCCCAATATAAAACCCACGCCAACCTGTCTACCCAATTTGCATCCGTCAGTGAAGCCCTGAGTGCTGCTTTCAGTGATCTATGAAAACGCTCGCATAACCCATTGGCCTGTGGGTTGTACGCGGTTGTGCGATGAATTGCAATGCCCGCAGCCTGGGAGTTTGGAGATGGAGGAGATGGACACAACAGCAACACTTGAGTTTATTACCTCCGCCAAGGAGGTAATGCTTTTACTACTGGACCATTAATCCTATCATGGTGAATCCAATTGCTAGTCATATGTTTTCATGGTCAAGGAATCTGAAAACGTACACACAAACACTGTATGGGGGGAACTGTGGCGCTTGGCGGAGGTCTGCGCTCTCCGAGTGCTTTTCTAGTTTCTTTTGTTTTCATCTATTCCATCTTTAATGTCAAGAAGAAAAAGAAATGTTCATTATTAAACAAAATATAACTTAACTAGAATACTTTAATTTAGACTTGGATGTTTTCTGACTTTGCAGCAGCAGTCTACCATTGTCTCTTTCAGGGCAAAATCAATGCCACTCAGCTGGGACACACCAGAAAAATATCAGCCACAACTGATGAATTATTATTATGCTGATCAGTCAAAAAGATGAAGACTGATGCAGATATATTGACCAATATATATGTGCATCTGACATGGTTTGGCCCAAAAAGCAGACACGACTCAGGGAAAACACAATTAACCTTTTACTGATTATTGTGTGAGTGTGTGTATGTGTGTCTGTAGTGTGTGTAGTGCGAGGAGGAATCAGCTTGGGGCGAGCAGAGCACCGTGTGACCTGGCAACCCTAAGGACAAAGCAGAGAGACAATTAGGGACAATCCAGGCAGTTGAAGCACCTGATAATGCAGTCCTTACTGTTAGCAGTGTAGGAGTGGAACTCAGGTTAGCTCAACGGCCACGGCCAGGAGGACAGTGTCAGCGGCCCCGTAGGAGATGGAGTAGGCAGGTGAACAGAGCAGGGGAGTCCGCTGCCAGGTGGAAGGGAATCCGCCACCAGGGTTTCACCGCCTGTGCACAGGGGAAGTTGAAGGGTGAAAGGAAATGTTGAAGGCTTACTTGGCTGCCGGATGGTGAGAAGTTCAATGGCGAGCAGTAGCACTGGAGAGCAGACGAGGCTTAGAAGCTCAGTGTTGAGTTGGCGAGTACAGGTCCCTTGGGAAGGAAGCAAATGACTCTGCGCTGATCTCTGGGTCTCGCAGAATAAATAGCCAGAGCCGGATAGAAGACAGGTGTGTGCGCAGGTGCGCCTAATTGGCAGCCATGACAGTACTCCCCCCCAATGACACGCCTCTCGGCGGTTGATTCATCCTACCTGGGTGCACCTGATGGAAGTCCCTGATGAGTTGCTTGTCCAGCATGAAGGAGGGGGCGCACCCAGAATCTCCAGTCCGGCCCATAGCCCTCCCAGTCCACCAGGTACTGCAGACCGCGACCCCGGCGTCGGACATCCAGAATGGCTTTGACCTTCCAAGCCGCCGTCAATTATCATCGGTGGCAGTGGAT
The DNA here is from genome assembly GCA_020510985.1 of Pholidichthys leucotaenia. Lineage (NCBI taxonomy): Eukaryota > Metazoa > Chordata > Actinopteri > Cichliformes > Pholidichthyidae > Pholidichthys > Pholidichthys leucotaenia. The sequence goes on from CM035845.1 coordinate 176,885,755, forward strand.
CCCTGGGCAGAGGACACAAGGGGCTGGAGCAGACAGGCTTGACCTGCGAGATATGAAAAGAAGGACAGATGCAGAGGGAGGGGGAGAGAGCTAGTCATACACACACCGGATTAATAATTTGAGTGATGGGAAAGGGTCCAATAAACCTTTGGGACATCTTCCTCCTCTCACCCTTCAAGTCAATATGCTTGGTGGACAGCCATACCTGTTGGCCCACCTGATAGGTGGGAGCTGGAGTCCTGTGACAGTTGGCCACCGAAGCGTTGTGCTCTGCCGTGCGTTGCAGCGCCTCCCGGGTAGCTCTCCAGATCCAGCAACAACACTGCAGGTGTGCACGAACAGAGGGAACAGCAATGTCCCCTTCCTCCTCTGGGAACAGCGGAGGATTGTAACCCAGCAAGGCCTGGAAAGGAGACATGCCGCTAGCTGATGAGATGGTGGTGTTGTGAGCATACTCAATCCAGGGAAGGTGGGAGCTCCAAGACGATGGGTTGGTGGTGGCAACACACCGCAGTGCGGCCTCCAACTCCTGGTTTGCTCGTTCACATTGCCCGTTGGTTTGAGGATGGTAGCCTGAAGATAGACTCGCCGTGGCCCTCAAGGTGCTGCAAAATGACCTCCAGACTTGGGACACTAACTGGGGACCTCGGTCAGAGACGATATCCAGAGGGATGCCATGTAATCGTACCACATGCTGGACTAGGAGGTCCGCCGTCTCCTTGGCCTTAGGCAGCCCCTGCAAGGGAACAAAATGGGCAGCCTTGGAGAACCTGTCGACCAGTGTGAGGATTACCATGTTGTGATTGGATGATGGAAGGCCGGTGATGAAATCCAGAGCCATGTGGGACCATGGTCTGCCGGGGATGGGAAGGAGGTGGAGCAGCCCAGCTGGAGGAGAAGAAGACATCTTACCGGTGGCACACTGAGGACAGGCCCGAATGTACTCCCCGACGTCCTTCTGCAGCGACGGCCACCAGAACGTCCTCTGAAGAAGATTCACTATGCGTCCCCTCCCCGGGTGACACGAGAACTTGGACGAGTGGCACCAATGAATAACCTCCCCCTGAACGGCCGATGGGACGAATAGTTTACCCGCTGGCCCCTCGCCCAGGTCGGGCTCGTCCTCCTGAGCCTTCAAGACCTTGTCCTTGATACCCCAGGAGATGGCGCCCACAACACACGATGAGGGTAGAATAGGGTGCTCGGGCATCGCCGTCGTCTCTGAGGCAAACTGGTGGGACAGGGCATCCGGCTTCGTATTCTTCGACCCGGGGCGGTAGGTAATGTTGAAATCAAATCTTCCAAAAAACAGGGACCAGCGGGCCTGGCGTGAATTCAGACTCTTGGCCGTCTGGAGGTATTCCAGATTCTTATGATCAGTTCATACCACGAATGGCTGGGAAGCACCCTCCAACCAGTGACGCCACTCCTCCGAGCTTGACATCCAAGAGCTCCCTGTCACCGATGTCATAATTGCACTCAGCCGGAGATAGGCGCGGGAGAAAAACGCACAGGGTTGAATCTTACCATCCGCCAGGGACTGCTGAGAAAGGACAGCTCCCAACCCCGTGTCCAAAGCATCCGCCTCCACCAGGCAATGGAGAGCGGGGTCCACCTGCGTCAGTATGGGAGAGGATAAGAACCTGGTCTTCAGTTTGGCAAAGGCCACCGCCGCCTCCTCAGTTCACTGAAAAGGAACCTTGGGAGAGGTCAAACTGGTTAGGGGATGAGCAATCAGGCTGTAGTTCTGAATGGAGTGGCGGTAAAAGTTAGCAAATCCCAGATACTGTTGGAGCTGCTTTCTGGACGATGGAGTGGGCCTCTCTTCCACCACCTTTATCTTACCCGGATCGGGGATGATTTCATTGTGAGAGATGACAAAGCCAAGGAAAGATGTCCGGGAGACATGAAACTCACATTTCTCGGCCTTCACAAAGAGTTTGTTCTCCAACAGTCACTGCAGTACCCGTCTCATGTGTACTCGATGCTCCTCCAGGGACTGGGAAAAAATAAGGATTTCGTCCAGATAAACAAATACAAATGTACCCCAAAAAATCCATCAACACATCATTAATTAGCTGCAGGAAGACAGCGAGGGCATTAGTCAGCCCAAACGGCATGACCAGATACTCAAAATGTCCACTAGGGGTCCGGAACACCATCTTCCAATCATCGCCCTCCCGGATCCGCACCAGATGATAGGCATTGCGCAGGTCCAACTTGGAAAACCAGGAGGCACCTTGGAGGGAATCAAAGGCTGAATTAATGAATGGAAGCATGTATTTGTCCTTGATGGTTATGTTATTCAACTCCCAAAAGTCTATACATGGCCTCAGTGAGCCATCCTTCTTGCCAACGAAGAAAAATCCCGCCCCCACCGCTGAAGATAACGGCCGGATTATACCTGAGTTTAAGGACTCCTTGATGTATGTCTCCATCGCTTCCCGCTCCGGGGCAGACAGGTTGTAGAGTCTGCTAGATGGCAGAGGAGCTCTAGCGCGGAGATTGATGGCACAGTCATATGGGCGGTGGGGGGGGGGGGGGGGGGGAGGGCCTGAGTTTTACTGAAAGCGGCCCCTAAGTCGTGATATTCGGGAGGAACTTTAACCAAATCAGGAGGAGCAGGGATCGGAGCACTCAGAGGCACAGACGGCAAGCATGCAGCAGACTGAAGGCAGGCACTCAGACAGAAAGCGCTCCAGGCACAGACACTCCCAGACCACCAGTCTATGGAGGGATTGTGCAGGCGAAGCCAGGGATAGCCAAGTATAACCGGGGAGGAAGAGACCGGCACCACATACAGCCTAAGCTCCTCCCGGTGATTGCCCGATGTAATAACAGACACTGGGACGGTCCGGTGGGAACCGGTAGCAAAAGGGGCTTTAGAGAGGGTGATCAGTTTTAAGGGGGTCTCCAATAACTGAACAGGGAGCCCCAACCGGGTTGCCAGTTCCCCAGAGATAAAGCTCTGTTCGGCCCCAGAGTCAATGAGTGCGTGTGTGGTAATCTCCTTATGTTTGAAACAGAAACAGATGGGGATCTGGAAGCTAGAGAGGGGATTTAATCGAGGTGAGTCCGTCAGTCCCCCTACTGCGATGCACGGACTCCCTTTTTTGGCTGGACAGGACATACCTCAAGCTCATGCTCCTCACTCCCACAGTAAACGCATGACCCCAACTCCCGGCGTCGCTGTCTCTCAGCAGACGACAACTTAGCTCGACCTGTCACCATCGGTTCTGGCTCATCCGGGGAATCTGCTGGAGGTAGTGCCAATGGGGGTGCTGTAGGGAACAGCGGAACTGACTACCCGAGCGACCGGAAGTCTTCCGTTCAGCCGCCCATTCCCTCAGTCTATTGTCAAGGCTAATAGCCAAAGAAATAAACTTGGTTAAGTTAGAGGGCTTCTCTAAGTGGGCTAACTCGTCCCATAGGCTAGGACAAAGGCTTCTGATAAAGATGCTACATAATGAGGCATCCTCCCACCCCACCTCCGTGGCCACCACCCGGAAGTCCACGGCGTAATCGGCGACTGCTCAGGCCCCCTGCTTCAAATTCAACAACTGGGAGGTAAGCACACTATCCCGATCGGAATGGTCGCATACCTTAAACTCACTAACAGACTGTGTGTAGATGAGAGAAGCATTGCTAGCCCTAGCTATGACGGCGTAAGCCCTAGCTAAAGCCCGCCCTTCTAACAAGTTAATCCCATACCCAATTCGGCTATGATCTGAAGGAAAATCCCCCGGCACCCGCTGAAATACAATGCCACACTGCATCAGAAAATCCCTAGCTTCTCCTAGCTTACCACAAAAATGGGTGGGAGTGAGTATGGGAGTAAGTCATGATGGGGAACCTGATGTAGCCTAGCTAGTAGCAGAGCTAACAGGAGCAGAGGAGCTAGCGGGAGCCGGCGGAAACGCCTGTGGGTTAACCAGGCAATCCAGCCGGTCAGTAACTCAAGTTAGCTGTGTGAGAATTATTTGCTGCTGGTAGGCTAACTGGTCAACCCGAGCCTCTAAGTTGTTAACATTGCGCGCTAAAGCACTGTCTGCTGGGTCACTCTGGCAGAGTCGTACTGACATGGTTTGACCCAAAAAGCAGACACGACTCGGGGAAAACACAGTTAATCTTTTATTGATTATTGTGTGAGTATGTGTATGTGTGTCTGTAGTGTGTGTAGTGCGGGGAGGGATCAGCTTGGGGTGAGCAGAGCACCGTGCGACCTGGCAACCCTAAGGACAAAGCAGAGAGACAATTAGGGACAATCCAGGCAGGTGAAGCACCCGATAATGCAATCCTTACTGTTAGCAGTGTAGGAGTGGAACTCAGGTTAGCTCAACGGCCACGACCAGGAGGACAGTGTCAGCGGCCCCGTAGGAGATGGAGTAGGCAGGTGAACAGAACAGGGGAGTCCGCTGCCAGGTGGAAGGGAATCCACCACCAGGATTTCACCGCCTGTGCACAGGGGAAGTTGAAGGGTGAAAGGAAATGTTGAAGGCTTACTTGGCTGCCGGATGGTGAGAGGTTCAATGGCGAGCAGTAGCACTGGAGAGTAGACGAGGTTTAGAAGCTCAGCGTTGAGTTGGCGAGTACAGGTCCCTTGGGAAGGAAGCAGACGACTCCGCGCTGATCTCTGGGCCTCGCAGAATGAATAGCCAGAGCTGGACAGAAGACAGGTGTGTGCGCAGGTGCGCCTAATTGGTGGCCATGACAGCATCCCTAATTATAATAGTAGTCTACCAAAGATCATGTGTTCCTGTTATTAAAGGTGAAGCGATGAGCCATTCTGATTGGTTTATTGCATGTTATGCCCAAAACACAATTCTCAATAACTGAGAGTTTTTGCACTTTTCCCACTGCCTTCCATGGTTGTAAGAGCAAAATGGACTTGAGCACACCCATAAAGGATGTTTGCACTTTTGTCATCACACTTTTGAGTAGACCGTCATCATAGACCAGTTTGTTTCCACCGCTCTATCTCCTGCCTTATGAATTATTCCCTTAATTCTGGATGCATATTGATTTTGTGTCTCGGCCTTTTTGATGTTCTGTTTCTGCTCCTACTCTCCACCAAAGACACGTGTTGAATGGCTGCTTGACTAAAAAACACAAAGTTAGCATAAAATTAAGATTTTTAATCATATTTCCGTCTAATAGAGAGGGAGTGTATCGAACTACTCTCACCATTATGTCAGTTAAGCCCTATATTCCATCAACACAATTCTGATAGTTTTTGACCATTATTTCAGCAAAAGAAAAAAGTAGAAATGGTGATACCACATAATGAGCACTTAAACATTATTAGATAAAATAGTGATACATTGCTTTGCTTCATACAATTAAATTGTCTCAGAACCATGAAAATATGATGCCATCCCAGTGAATGTAAACTTTGTCATTTTCCTGTCAACTCCGTCAGACAGAAAATCTGACAGAGTTGACATCTGATGGAGCTGACAAAATAAGCATTTCTTTCAAAAATTTCCTGGTGTAGCCATTTTATTTTTGGCTTGATGCTAGATGCTAACATAACTTAATGAAAATAAAATTATTTGAAGATTTCAAACAATTTTGTAAGAAATTTGATGACTCTGTTGACGTATCATGGGTGTGCCACGTCAAATTTCAACATTCTGATTTAAAATACTCATAAAATATAAAACTTTCAAGAGTTTTTATGCCAAGGATGCACTTTGCATATAAGGGATTTTGAAAAGAGGTCCTTGAGAGTGACACCTGACCCTGAAATAGTCTGATTTTATTGCATTCTTACAAATGTCTAATGGAGTTGACATAAAGTTTGGACGCACTGTTAAAACCTTGTAAAAAATGAATATATTGATGAAAAACTATTTTGCTTTGATATGAGATATTATCAAATGTTTCTTTGATGAAACCGGTTCTTTTTTAATAATTGAAAAAAATTGAGCAGGTTTATTACACATGAAAGTTTAAATTTTTCTCTGACGACATGCTGTTTTAGCGGTAGAGAGAAGACAGTGGGCCTTATTTTGACGCAGACTTTTCTGCCAGACTTTCTGCCGTACTCCAGTGTTTTTGTTAGTTTCTGTCAGGGTATTGTCTGTTTTTTACGCTTTGTGTCATGTTGTCTAAATACCAGAAGACAGTGCGCCCACTTTCCGCTGACAGGCAGAGGCTCATTTCAAAGAGGTGTGGCTATTACAGTGCATGTCATGACAATCTGCTTTTGATCAGGAAAAAGGAGGTCTATCATCAGAAGTGCATTGTTTTATGCTATTTCAGTGGTGTGTTTAGAAATCGTGCAGCTCCGGAGCTCTGTCAGATGGTAGCAAAACCCACTCACTATTATATACTTGACCTTGTCTTGACTTATGGCATTGAGATAGAAAAATTGGTAATATTGCCTCATAACCCTCTTTTGCCTGATCATTCATTAATCACATTTGACATTATGATCAATGGCTTTACAAAATTGGATAAAAATATCCAGTACCACAGGTTTCTTTCTGACAGTGCTGTGGTAAGATTTAAGGAATCACTATTGTCATTACTCCCTACATGTTTTACCCCTGTTGATGGAAACTTTTCAAACTTTACTCCCTTTCAAATAGATTGTTTGGTTGGCAGTGTTGCAACCACTTTACAAGTGACTCTTGATAATATTGTCCCACTACAGAGAAAGGAGTGTTCTCAGATTAAGTTCACACCCTGGTACAATGATCAATTGCGTGCCTTAAAACAAACTTCTAGGAAATCAGAAAGGAAACGGCGTGCCATTAATTCAAGAGAATGCTTTTTAGCCTGGAAAAATTATTTTATTACCTACAAAAATGCCATACGCAGAGTTAGAACTAGATACTCTTCACTGCTAATTGAAGAGAATAAAAACAACCCCAAATTCCTTTGTAAGACTGTTACCAGATTGAAGAAGAGTCACAGTACTGTTGAACAATGTATTTCCTTATCACTGAGCTGCAATGACTTCATGAACTTCTTTATTAACAAGGTTGTAGCCATTAGAGGAAAAGATTAGTCTTTCTCATCCCAATATCAGTACCACGCTCTTTTCTGATTATCTGACTGTGGAAATGCCAAAGTTAGACTCTTATTTAGACTGTTTTCATCCCATTGACCTGCCTGAGTTAATTTCCATTATCACTGTCTCTAAACCATCTACAAGTTTGTTTGATCCCATTCCTACAAGACTGTTTAAGGATATTCTGTCCTTTATTAACACCTCTATACTTGATCTGATTAATCTGTCTCTACTAGCTGGTTATGTACCTCATGCCTTTAAGTTAGTCATAATTAAACCATTGCTTAAAAAGTCTACTCTTGATCCCGATGTTTTAGCTAATTATAGGCCTATATCAAACCTTCCTTTCATGTCCAAAATCCTTGAAAAGGTTGTTTTAAAACAATTAATTGTCCATTTGCAGGACAATGGATTGTATGAAAAATTTCAGTCTGGCTATATAATACACCCCAGTACAGAAGTTAAAGTTACAAATGACCTCCTTATTGCCTCTGACACTGGACTTGTCTCTGCGCTCATCCTGTTAGATTTGAGTGCTGCATTTGACACCATTTACCATACAATTTTGCTACATAGACTTGAACACATCATTGGGATCAAGGGAACTTCTTTGGCCTGGTTTAAGTCATATTTATCAGATAGATTCTAGTTTGTACATGTAAATGATATGTCTTCTACACTTTCTCAAGTTAATTATGATGCTCCTCAGGGTTCTGGTCTTTGACCAGTTTTGTTTACCTTATATATGCTTCCACTGGGCACTATTTTTAGAAAACACAATATGAATTTTCACTGCTATGCCAATGACACCCAGATCTATTTAGCCCTGGACAATAAAAACACTCATTAGTTAGTGAAATTACAGACATGCCTTGAAGACATAAAGGCCTGGATGACTGATAACTTCCTTATGTTAAATTCAAGCAAAACTGTGGTAATCGTTTTTGGCCCTAAAAAAGTCAGAGATTCCCTGTCTAACCATATAGGTACAATGGATGGCTTTACCTTGGCATCCTACTATGCTACTGTGAGGAACCTTGGAGTAATTTTCAACCAGGATTTGTCTTTTAATTCACATATTAAACAGATGTCTAAAGCTGCTTTATTTCATCTGCACAGCATTGCAAAAATCAGGAACATCCTGTCTCAAACTGATGCTGAAAAATTGGTCCATGCATTTGTTACATCTAGGCTAGATTTCTGCAACACCCTGTTTGCTGGTTGTCCAAAAAATTCCCTCAAATTCTTCAGTTGATTCAAAATGCTGCTGCCAGAGTACTGACAGGTGCTACTAAGAAAGATCACATTTCCCCCATCTTATCCTCTCTACATTGGCTCCCTGTTAAATTTAGAATAGAATTTAAAATCCTTCTCATTACTTATAAAGCCCTCAGTGGCCAAGCGCCTTCCTACCTTAAAGACCTTATTGTTCCATATTACCCTTTAAGACCTCTTCGCTCTCAGAATGCAGGCTTTCTTGTGGTTCCCAGATTCTTTAAAAATAAATTTGTAGGCAGAGCCTTAAGCTATCAGGCCCCTCTCCTGTGGAGCCAGCTCTCTGCCTGGGTATGGGATGCTGATACTCTCTCTTCTTTAAAGATCAAGATTAAAACTCTTCTTTTTGATAGAGCTTACAATTAGCTTTATTGTTATGATTAGTAATGCTGTTGTTATTTTCACTGATTTCCAATTCATGGAATTTTATATACATATATACAAGATGACATGTAAAATCACATAAGGATTGTCATATCCAGTCTGTGTTGTGTTGTTGCTTAGTTTTTTTGTCACATTTTGTCTTAGTGTGGGCGCATATGTTGGTTACATATGCTCCACAAATATATTGCTGTGTGTTTATTGTGTGCTTCACGTCTCAGAGAGCAAAGGGACTGAGCCTCCGAGAGGTAACGGGAGAGTGTGAGATTTGGTCTTTGTTTCAAGGAGATGACCTGGAGAGATTTCCGGACCACCGGAGACTAAAGGACGATGGTGTGAAGATCAGAGGAGTTACATTGTGACTGGGATTAAGTACCATGTGACTGTATGTTTGATTAAACACCATGTGACTGCAGTTTTGATGTCCGGGGTATAAAAGACAGATGTGAGATGATTCATCCTCTTTTTCCTGCTTTGAAATTGTTGGAGTATGTGATTGTGAATAAAGCTGAACCTGAGGAATAAACTCAGTCTCATCCTTCCGCACATTCTCCACACTGGTGACCTTACGACGAAGCATGAGCAGAGATAATTCTCCCGAGCGGGGCTCGGCAGAAGCCAACCTGATGAATGCCGCCACGTTCCAGCTGCCGGACTTCTGGCAGCATAGTCCGCGCTCCTGGTTTAGCGCGGTCGAGGCGCAGTTCAACCTCCGGGGAATCTCGAGAGACGACACAAAATTCTACCATGTGGTGGCGAAGCTGGACAGCCACACAGTCCAGAGGGTGGAGAATCTGGTCAATCACCCATCGGACAGCGACAAATACAGCGCCTTGAAGGCTGCGCTTATCAGCCACTTCACCCCCTCAGTGCAACAGCGAGCAGAGGGGCTCCTAGCGTTGACGGAGTCTGAGAACGACAGACCCGTAGACCTGATGGTGAAAATGCTGAGGCTGAGAGACTCCGAGGATGACAACTTTATCTTCGCCCACCTTTTCCTCAGGACCCTACCCTGAAGGAGCGGTCCCTCTGCCCAATAAAGTGCGCGCAATAACAAATTTTCCCCAACCTGAAACGGTCAAAGCGTTACAGGAGTTTTTGGAAATGGTTAATTTTTATAACCGTTTCCTCCCCAGCGCAGCGCAGCTCATGCAACCATTGTACGCTGCACTAAAAAAACAAAAACCCACGAATAAAATCAAATGGTCTCCTGAGCGGGAGCGCGCATTCTCTCAAGTCAAATCAGCCCTGGCAAACGCTTTGTTGGCACACCCAGTTCCAACAGCCCGCATGGCGCTCACCACTGACGCGTCAGATGTAGCCGTGGGGGTGGTCGTTGAACAGTATGTAGCTGGGGCCTGGCAACTGCTCGCGTTTTTCAGCAAAACCTTGCGCGATAGCGAGCGAAAATACAGCGCGTTCGACAGGGAGTTGTTGGCTCTACACTTGGACATCCGCCACTTCCAGTTCTGGCTAGAAGGGCGCCGTTTCACCGTGTTCGTGGACCACAAACCGCTGACTTTCGCGATGGCCAAGATTTCGGAACCTTGGTCGGGCCGGCAGCAGAGACAGCTGGCCGCGATATCGGAGTTTACCACCGATATCCAGCATGTGGCAGGTAAATATAATGTAGTGGCAGACTGCCTCTCACGTGCTGTGGCGGCTCCAGGCCCCATGGGGGCAGGCTCTGCAGCCATGGCCGCGGGCCAGGGTAGCGACGCGGAAGCGCGCGCAGCCCCGGTCCGCGTAGGGTTAGATTATGCAGCCATGGCCGCGGAGCAGGTTAGCGATGCGGACGTGCGCGTGCTCCAGTCTGGACCAATAGGGTTAAGGCTGGAGGACAGGGTGCTGCAAGATGGCATGCCCCCCCTAATCTGCGATATTTCCACTGGACGGCCGCGTCTAGTGGTACCAGCTGCGTGGCGCCGCCGCGTTTTTGACTCGATCCATTCTCTGGCGCACCCGGGGGTGCGCGCATCGGTCAAAATGGTAGGAGAGAAATTTGTATGGCCGGGGTTGCGCAAACAGGTCAAGGAATGGGTGACAGCCTGCGTAGCTTGTCAGCGAGTCAAAATACACAAGCACATTAGAGCCCCTTTGGAGCCTTTTCACATCCCGGCTAAGCACTTTGATCATGTGCATGTCGACCTGGTAGGCCCCCTTCCATCGTCACAGGGGTGCACACACCTTTTGACAATGGTGGACCGCACCACGCGTTGGCCGGAAGTGGTCCTACTGGCATCAACCACAGCCGAGGATGTGGCGCGCGCATTTTTAACAGCTTGGGTAGCGCGCTTTGGAGTTCCGTCGGACATAACGTCCGACAGAGGTCCTCAATTTGTGTCCGAGCTCTGGTCAGCGATGGCCCGCAGCCTGAGGGTAACAATCCCCCGCACTACCGCGTACAACCCCCAGGCTAACGGTTTATGCAAACGTTTCCATAGGTCATTGAAAGCAGCCCTCAGAGCATCGCTTATGGATACAAATTGGGTAGACAGGCTACCATGGGTTTTATTGGGGTTGCGTTCTGCACCTAAGGAGGATTTGCAAGCCTCCCCAGCTGAGTTAGTTTTTGCACAGCTTCTCCGGCTGCCCGGGGAATTTCTCCCGGATAACCCTGTGCCAAATTGCCCCCCCCCCCCCCGCTCAGCGGTTGCAGAGCGACACGGGATCAAACACGCTTCCTGGCCCGGTTCATCACAGCTTCCCACGCGTTTTTGTGCCGAAAGCTTTAAAAAATGCGGAGTTTGTTTTTGTCAGACATGATGCTCATCGCCCAAACTTGCGGCCGCAGTACGATGGACCATTTAGGGTGCTGGAAACAGGAGAGAAGCATTTTTTGCTAGATTTGGGAGACAGAAAGGAGGTAATTGGTATAAACAGGCTCAAACCCGCTTTTGTTTTAGTGGATGAAGCTGTGCAGTTGGCGAGGGCCTCCCGTCGCGGCAGACCCCCTAGAAGGCATTCTCCAGAACACCCACAGAGATTGACTAACAGTTCTAATCCACAGGCAACAGTCCCACAGCAGGTGGACACTGCAGAGGCAGTAAAGCCGGCTTACAGCAAATACGTCAGAAGACTTAGGCCTAGGCAACGGGTGGATTGATATGTAGTAATGTTATTATGTCATCTCTAGTTATGATTGTTCCATCTTAGACGTTTGGGGGGGTTCGTGTGGGCACATATGTTGGTTACATATGCTCCACAAATATATTGCTGTGTGTTTATTGTGTGCTTCACGTCTCAGGGAACAAAGGGACTGAGCCTCCAAGAGGTAACGGGAGAGTGTGAGATTTGGCCTTTGTTTCAAGGAGATGACCTGGAGAGATTTCCGGACCACCGGAGACTAAAGGACGATGGTGTGAAGATCAGAGGAGTTACATTGTGACTGGGATTAAGTACCATGTGACTGTATGTTTGATTAAACACCATGTGACTGCAGTTTTGATGTCCGGGGTATAAAAGACAGATGTGAGATGATTCATCCTCTTTTTCCTGCTTTGAAATTGTTGGAGTATGTGATTGTGAATAAAGCTGAACCTGAGGAATAAACTCAGTCTCATCCTTCCGCACATTCTCCACATTAGCTATGTTCTGAATTGTAATCGTTCTTGTTTTGTTTTTCTTTTGAATTCTTGGATGGAATATAGGTGGGCAATATAAGCTGCGGCTTCAGCCATCACCCATTTCGGATAACTTATGTTGAACTGTATAATCAGAGGAGTTATTGTCTAATTTGACCTTGTCGGATTTTCTTTCCCCCTTTGTTATATTATTCTGTTTCTTTTTTTAATATTTACTTTTAATCTATCCGAAATAAAGATTCATTCATTCATTCATTCATACATAAAGTGAACTGAACTGAACTCATGAGCAAACAGCATGTGCTGGGATCTTCTTTTACAATGGGGAAATACGTACTGAACATGTCAACATTTTTCTCAATAAACATTTCTGATGGAGTCATTCACCTGAGATTTTCACCAGATATTCCACGTAATCCATACATACAAAGAAATCAAGGCAACTATGTTCACAAAGCAAGTTATGTTTAATATAGTGGAATGACACAGGGAATAAGTATTGAACACATGAAGAAAAAGAGGTGCAAAAAGGCATAGAAAGCCAAGAAACCAGCTGAAATCCATCAGAATTTAGAAAGCCATCCCATCCCCCATCAGTGAAAATTAATTTCAGCTGGGTAAGTCCTGACTGATAGCTTTTTAAAAAGTCTGTGAATATCAGATTGTCACACCACAAAGAACTCAGGATGGGTAGAAGCAAAGAGCTCTCTCTAGACCTTCACAACCTTATTGCTGCAAAACATAATGATAGCATTGGTTACAGGCACATTTCTAAACTGCTGAATGTTCCAGTGAGCACTATTGGAGCCATCATTCAGAAGTGGAAAGAATGTCATTTTACCCTAAACTGGCTATGACCAGGAGCTCCTCACAAGATTTCTGACAGAGGAGTCAAAAGAATTATCAGAAGAGTTATCCAAGAGCCAAAGCCCACCCATGTAGAGCTCCAGAAAAACCTGGAGTTAGCAGGTACTGCTGTTTCAAAGAAAACAATAAGTAATGCACTCGACCAACATGGGCTTTATACCCGCTCACCTTCCAAGACTCCATTGCTGAAGAAAAGGCATGTTGAAGCTCATTAAAAGTTTGCTGCACAACATTTGGGCAAGCCAGTAAAATACTGGGGAAATATAGTCTGATCAGATGAAACTAAAATTGAACTTTATGGATGTCACAACACACAGCATGTTTGGAGGAGAAATGGCACTGCACATCAGCCCCAAAACACAATACCAACAGAGAAGTTTGGAGGTGGGAGCATCATGGTATGGGGGTGTTTTTTCTCAACTGGCTCCAGAGAAGGAAAATAAAGCTGCTAGAATGGCCCAGTCAATCACGTGACCCAAATCCAATTGAACATCTATGAAACAAACTTAAGATCAGAGTTCATATAAGACAGGTACAGAACCTTCAAGATTTGATGACAGTTTGTGTGAGATAATGGGCTAAATCACTCCTGAGCAATTCATGCACCTAGTTTCTCCATACAGGAGGTGTCTGGAAGCAGGAGGCTTTTCTACTAAATATTAAATTAATTTTACCAATTGTGTTCAATAATTATTCCCTGTGTCATTCCACTTTATTAAATTCAACTTGTTTTGTTAACACAGTTTCCTTGATTTCTTTGTGTGTGTGGATTACTTGGGTTGTTACTGATATCTAGTGAAAATCTAAGGCCAATGACTCAATCAGAAATATGTTTAATGAGAAAAATGTTGACATGTTCAATACTTATTTTCCCAGCTGTATTTTAATGGAGAGAGTTGTAACAGTCATCATAGAATCACCCGTCATTTTACTTATATGATGATCACACACTAGTTTTTTGAGTCTATTCACGCTCTCATTTTAATTGTGGACTTACCACTGTAGTCTATAGATTAGGTATTAATGTAAGAATTTTTTGGGGGAATGAATGAATGAACAGGGTGGATGTGTGCGATCTAGTGTGATGTGCGGCACATGGAGGGAGGCATGTCAGTCTGAAGATTTTTATTCCATCCACATTTTTGTTTTTATCATGGACTTATTGTTATGACCCGAGCGCCGGTCTTGTCCGCACTCGGGCTAAGTATAGCCCGCTGCCGGCTTTGACAGCTGTGGGTTATATTCTGGCTTCACCGAGCTCTTATTGTGAAGGCGCTCGGTGGGGCTTCCGGCTGTCAAGGTCGGCCAGCTGGCTGTCATTACTGCTCGTTAGCGTTTGACTTTATTAGGCGGATGCTGACGGCAGTTAGATTGCAGGAGTATCGTCAGACATCATCCAAGCCTTGTCAGACATTCATCGTTCTGGTCTGGTCAGGTTCGTGCGTATATTCTCGTGCTTTGCTCGTTCATGTCATGCCATGTTTTAGACCGTAAGTGGCTGGGGTTAGCCTTACGGTCCCATGCTCAGTGTTCAGTGTTTCTTCGTCACAGTCATAGTCTTGTATGTGTGTCTCGTGTCTTGTAAATAAATCACCATCATTGCAAATGTCATCGGTGGACTCTTGGCGTCTCATGGTGATCCGCGAGGATCACCGCATGACAGTATACTCCTGCAACAGACGTCTAAACAGAGACGCCACACTGAGACGCCTTTCTTCTGTGAGTTTTGCTATTGAGTGGAGTTTTTTCTCCTGTAGTTGGACTTGGTAGGGAGATGCCCGACAGCGAGTGTGACTATTGCCCGGAGTGGCTGGAGGAGATTGACGGCTATCTGGCGGAAGCCACCCGTCTCATGCCCACTGACGTGGCCGATCATCATGGATTTTTGCACAACGCATACTGAGGGAGAAGGCGCTCCTGGGAACCCCTCCACCTCCCGCGAGGACAGCGTCCCTGGCGAGAGTGGAGATTCGTCAGCTGGAAGGAAAGCCCGGCAGAGGACCTGTGGATCAGAATCCAGTGCCTGCCGCCCGCCCAGTCCCAGCGTCATGTGTTCCCGGGCCATTCGCCACTCCATTGGCCAGTAGGCCCCATAGCCGTGCTCCTACCAAGCCCCAACAAGAATCCCGTCCGGATCCAGCTCCGGGTCGTCAGAGGGACCCAGCCTCCCTGTTGGCCGCATCATATACGTCACGACAGAAGGGAATCCCCGCAGCCGCCGCCCACGGGTCATCTGTTCCAGCTGTGCTGTCAGCTCCTCGTGCCTGCGTCACCCCGACTGCCATGCCATCTCGGCCGTTCTGATCACATGTCCGTGATGCTGGTGCCTGACTACAAACCTTTATTGAAGCGCAGCAGGCCAGCAGTGAAACAAATCAGGATTTTGCCAGAGAGTGCAACCTCTGCACTGCAAGACTGTTTTCAGCACACAGACTGGAAGATCTTCAAAATAGCAGCCTCCCAGGAAGACAGGACAGATGTGGAGGAGTATGCTGATACGGTCACCAGCTACATCGCGAAGTGCACAGAGGATTTCACTACAGTGAAGACCATCACTATGCGGGGTAATCATAAGCCCTGGATGACTGCAGAGGTGCGCTCGCTGCTTACAGCCAGAGATGCAGCCTTCAGAGCGAAGGACAGGATTGCCCTCCGCTCAGCCAGGTCTGCGCTTTCAAAGGGAATTAAGGCGGCAAAGCGCGCCTATGCGGAGAAAATCCAGGGACACCTCTGTGACACTAGGAACACCAAGCAGATGTGGCAGGGAGTTCGGACACTGACGGGCTTTAAGTCTAGGCAGGCGGTCGATGATGACGACGCTTCGCTTCCAGACTTCTTTGCACGTTTTGAAGCATCAAACTCGACAATCAGAGGGAGGGCCGGCCCACTCCCACCATCGGTCGGACCAGCTTTTACCATCAACACAGCGGACACACGGAGGACCCTATCCAGAGTCAACCCACACAAAGCTGCAGGTCCAGACAACATTCCGGGACGTGTGCTCCGAGACTGCGCGAGCGAGTTGGCGGATGTCCTGACTGACATTTATAACATCTCCCTGAGTCAGGCCATCGTTCCCAGATGCTTCAAGACCTCTATCATTGTACCGGTGGCAAAGAAACCAGTGGTGTCCTGTTTGAATGACTATCGTCCTGTTGCACTTACACCAAATGTGATGAAGTGTTTTGAACGGCTTGTCAAACCACACATCACAGCCTGCCTCCCTGCATCACACGACCCGCTCCAGTTTGCATATCGTTCAAACCGCTCCACGGAGGATGCTATAGTCACCACCCTACACTCTGTCATCACCCACCTGGACCAGAAAGACACCTACGCCAGACTCTTGTACATTGATTTCAGTTCAGCATTCAACACCATTATTCCCCAGAGACTGATAGAGAAATTACTCCTTCTCGGTCTGAACACCGCCACATGTCTCTGGATCCTGGATTTCCTGACTGAGAGACCTCAGTCTGTCCGGGTTGGAAACAACATCTCCAACTCTGTCACGTTGAGTACCGGAACCCCTCAAGGCTGTGTACTCAGTCCACTGTTGTTTACACTTCTAACACATGACTGTGTATCCAAACACGAGGGGAACCAGATTATTAAGTTTGCAGATGACACCACGGTGGTGGGACTTATTCAGAGGGATGAGGAATCAATGTACAGGGAAGAAGTGAGAGACCTGGAGGGCTGGTGCAGGGAGAACAATCTGGTGATCAACGTGGACAAAACGAAGGAGATGATTATCGACTTCCGGCAGTCACAGCCTGAGCATGTCCCCCTCAGCATCGGCGGCTGTTTAGTGGAGAGAGTAGAGAACATCAAGTTCCTCGGAGTGCAGATCTTGCAGGACCTGACCTGGAGCAAGAATTCCTTGGAGATCAGGAAGCGGGCTCAGCAGAGACTACACTTCTTGAGGAAACTCAAACAGGCCTCTCTCCCCATCTGCATCCTCAGAACCTTCTACAGAGGTGTGGTGGAGAGTGTTCTGACGTACTGTATTGCTACTTGGTACTCCAGCTGCAGTATGTCAGACAAAAAAGCCCTGCAGAGGGTAGTCAAGGGGGCGGAGAGAGTAATTGGAGTCTCCCTCCCCTCTGTCCAGGAACTTTTTCAGAACCGTTGTAGGAGCAGGGCACTGAACATTGTCAAGGACCGTTCTCACCCTCTGCATAAACACTTTGAACTTCTTCCATCTGGTAAACGATTCCGGAGCATCAGAGGCAGAACCACCAGACTGATCAACAGCTTCTTCCCACAAGCTGTCAGGATGCTGAACAGCTGACCCGGAATCTCACATACACACTACTGCACCTATGGACATTTTGTATATTATAGTTAGTTATTCTTTTTCCCCAAGTATGTCTCAGGGATGTGTGAATGGATGGGGGGGTGGGGGTGGGGTGGGGGGTGAAGCTATGTGGGAGTGTGTCTTAATCATGCTGCTTCTTATATGGATGCCGAGAGAAACACAATTTCATCTTGCCTGCACTACAGTTGTATGTACAGCAATATGACAATAAAGTTTGATTTGATTTGATTTGATTTGATTTGATTTGATGTCCTCCTCTGTGACGTCACCCCCCGCGGCTGGGAATGCTGTGAGTCGTGCTTCAGCGAGGCCTGTCAGCAAACCATCTCGAGCGGCTCCTCCTCGTGGCCCCGAGGAGCCTGCCATTTTCTCCCGGAGGGATGAAAGGAGAACTCCACCTACTGCAGCAGGCACCACCTTCTCTCCAGGAGACAGGCAAGTGCAAATTGTTTCTTCCCATCATTTTTATGATCTGCCTTGTATGACTCCTGGGGCCGGAGTTCAGGGTTTGCAGCCCCTCGAGCTTCCGCCACCTGCTGTAACTGTTATTCCTAAACCTGCTGCATCTGTGTCTTCGCCTGCCGAGTGGTCCGCGAGGCCTACGTCATGGGAGGAGGAGGGGGCCTGCGTGGCTGGAAAGCCTGGATCCAGCCCAGCAGCCACGTCGTGGACAGAGGAGGAGAGCAGACTGCGGCCCGGAACCTGTGCCAACGGAGAAGCGTCCTCGGGTTTCCTCGCTGGAACAGTCTGAATCAGCGGGTCGATTGTCCCCTGCCCCCACGCCAAACGGGTCATCGGCGTGGACATCAGCGCTGGAGGAACCTCAGGCTGCAGATGTCATTTTGCCAGCTGCGGAGCCCGACGCAGCTGAGTTGGAGCCTGCGGACGAGAGTCGCCGCCCTGAAACTGGATCGACAAAGTCCTGGGTGGCAACAGAACCCAAGTGCAGGCAAGTGCTCCCTAGTGTGTCTCTGTCCTCTGTTTCGGAGCATTTGTGCCTGCCTCTCGGGGAGGCGAGTGAGGAGCAGCAGCCTGCTGCGCCTGAACTCGTCTCGCTGGGTTCTGTTGCTACCGGTGATACTGATCCCGGTTTTCCTGTTGTGTGTGAGCTTAATTGCAGTGTCGCCGGCATGGAGCCAGTCGGGGTCACTGATTTGGAGGTTCCAGGTTCGGGGGTGGAGATCGTCAGCGGAGCTGCACCGACCCAGTCGGGGTCAGTCGTGTAGGCTGTGGTGGCCCAATCGGGGTCCGACGGGGGGGCGCCCGAGACCCAATCGGGGTCCACTGCAGGCGCGGTTCTGGCCCAATCGGGGCCGGACGGGAGTGCGCCCGAGGTCCAATCGGGGTCCATCGCAGGAGCGGCTTTGGCCCAATCGGGGTCCGACGTAGGTGCGCCAGAGGCCCAATCGGGGTCCACCGCAGGCGCGGTTCTGGCCCAATCGGGGCCGGACGGGAGTGCACCCGAGGCCCAATCGGGGTCCATTGCGGGAGCGGCTTTGGCCCAATCGGGGTTCGATGTGGGTGCAGCCGGGACTCAATCGGGGTCCAGCGGAGATGCAGCGCCGGTGTGGTCCGCGGACGGTGGAGGAGCTGCAGACCCTTCGCCGTCGGACAGAGTTCGGGCTCATCTTTGCCTTCTAGTCCCTCTACTGAGTCGTCGCCCCTGTGCGTCATCGCCAGGGGCCGTGGGGGTCCCTTCTCGCTCGCCCCGGCTCTCCTGAGCTTTGTCTCCGCCAGGGAGGCCGCCCAGGGCTGTTTTCCCCCGGTACTGGTGGCTGAGGGACGCGGGTCGGCTGCCTGAGGAACTGCTTCGCTGGTTTGGCGCTTCGGGTCAGCTACCCGACGTGTTATGTGTTTTGCTGGGCGACCTGGTTCGGCCACCAGAGGAGTGGACGTGCTGGGCTTTGGACTGTGATGAGCCACCAGGTCATGTCCCACCCCCCATGACCGCCCATCGGCCGTTGGACGTGGGGAGACCATCTGAACTGTTCCTGTGGCACCTGGTCTCCGCCGATCGGCATGAACTGTTGGGGGGGTAGAGGTCACTTGTTCGGTGGGGGTTGATCCAGTAATTGTTCTGTTTTTTGTTTTTTTTTTCTTGTTATCCTGTGTTTTCTTAATGGTTATTTGGGTATCTGTGAGTATTTGTGGTTTACCCTACAGTTGCCTTATTTTGTTTTATGTGCTGTTAGGTTTGACCCAGTAATTGTTCTGTCTTTCTGTATTTGATTATTTGAAAATTCACTCGAGCATTCACACAGGTGAGAAGCCATTTTCTTGTGAAACGTGGGCAAAGATTTAATTTTTTCTTGCTGTCCTGTGCTGTTTGCTGTATTTGTTATTTTGGCAGTTAATCTGATCTGAGTGTTTGGTATATTTTTTTGTCATTGTGCTGTGTTAGTTTTGTTTCCCTTGCCTGGTCTTGATTGTGTTTTGTTGTACTGTTTCTGGGTTTGGTCTCTCTCTCCCTCCGGACCTGCCCCCAGCCGCCCACCCTGGAGGGGGTGGGGGGGGGCAGGGTGGTCTATGGACGTTCTGGAAGCCCGCCATCAGAGGGAGGGTACTGTTATGACCCAAGCGCCGGTCTTGTCCGCGCTCGGGCTACGTATAGCTCGCTGCCGGCTTTGACAGCTGTGGGTTATATTCTGGCTTCACCGGGCTCTTATTGTGAAGGCGCTCGGTGGGGCTCAAGGTCGGCCAGCTGGCTGTCATTACTGCTCGTTAGCGTTCGACTTTATTAGGCGGACGCTGACGGCAGTTAGATTGCAGGAATATCGTCAGACATCATCCAAGCCTTGTCAGACATTCATCGTTCTGGTCTGGTCAGGTTCGTGCGTATATTCTCGTGCTTTGCCCGTTCATGTTATGCCATGTTTTAGACCGTAAGTGGCTGGGGTTAGCCTTACGGTCCCATGCTCAGTGTTCAGTGTTTTTTCGTCACAGTCATGGTCTTGTATGTGTGTCTCGTGTCTTGTAAATAAATCACCATCATTGCAAAACTCATCGGTGGACTCTTGGCGTCTCATGGTGATCCGCGAGGATCACCGCATGACACTTATTAGGCATTAATGTGTTTATGTTACAACCCCAGTGGTGAAGAAAGGGTAACCTGTGTTTCTCCTCAAGTCTTGTTTCCCTTGACTCCCTCATTCGCTCTTCATAGCCCATACCTGCATCCTGCTGGCCAATCACTGTTCCTCCCCTGACTATAAAAGGCCAGAGAAGCAAGAAATCTAACAACCAAAAGGAGGGAAGACATCATTATGGCAAGACTCAGACTGGATCACACAGGTTTAAACGGCACTTTATTCACCATGGGGAAAAGCGAAAGTGACAAATGTAGAGAATGTGAAGTAAAAGAAAATGTCGGGCAGATCTTTTTACACTGTCACAAATATGAAAATGAAAGATAGATAATGGAAAATGAAGTTTGAGAGGCCGGTAGGGAATGGGATTTAACTGGGATTCTGGGAACAGATGGAGATGGAGAGGCAATAAGAATCACGAGAAGGGCTCTTTTCTCTTTTTTTAATAACACAGGATTAAGTCATAGAATTTAGGGGTCGGGCTCAGATGACATAATGTTACACACTCTTGTACAGTAGGTGGCGGTATGCACCTTTCAGTTGTTTGTTATCCGCCAGTAACCGAGAGAAGAAGAAGAAGCTCTACCTGCCACCATCGACTTGGGTTGCCACCACACCACCAGTTTTGTAGTATCTGCTAACATTGTAGACATTCATAGGTTTGGGAGCCTTTTGGTAAGTCTTTGTATATTTTGAATATTCACAAGTAAATTGCAGTGAGTTTGATTCATTTCTGGTTAAAATTGGACTGCATCTGTAAACCTGTGTTTTTTTTTCTATTTGCCAGCGAAAGCTGTAGGGGAGAGCTGCCATTTTGGTTAAGCCTTTTTCTCCTGTTTTTTTTCTTGCAGATCAGGGAGTCGCATGTCAGGATTTGTACTTTTCCTTCCAACTTGTTTAGGTAAGACATTTTTGGTTTTTTTATTTCTGGGCAGTTTTGTTTGTTGTTCTGGCCTTGGTTCTCCCTGAAGTCAGCTTTGCTGTCAGTTATTCTGGCAATAAACAATTGAACACTGATCAACTCTCTCATCATTTTATCACCTTGTATATGTTACTCCCTTATACCCCTAGACAGCCACTGGAGTCATAACAGGGAAATAAGTGAATGAACAAGAAGTGTCGGGCATTTTACTTTTCACTGTAAGTCCCCAGAGAGACGCGCCCCGGGTTTCCAGCTGGGCCGAGGCTGCCTGCACCATGCGGTTGCGGTTCTCCCCAGCAAGCTCCCCAACTGTCACCCGTCAGCCAAGAGCAGAGGCCGCCAAGAGCGGGTTCGCTTTGTGGTGGGGTTCAGCGGCGGACAGGAAGCCACACCAGATCTCCTCCTTCCCTCCCATTCAGGAAGGACTGGGACAGAGAGCCACAAACCTTGGCAGACCCCCGCATTAGACAGTGGAGACCCTTGGTCAGCAAAAGCAACAGGAGAGAGAGCAGTTCATCTCCCCACAAGCCGGGAGCATCATCCACACCATCATTAATGTAAGTTTATGAAAGTTTGCACATGCATCATCTTCTTTTCCTGAAGTTTCAAACCCATTCATGTCTGTGTGTTGCATCTGTGCACACTACATTAAACCATTCAGCTGATTTTTCAGCTTAGCATTCTTCCCCGTTTGTTTTTTCTAAAATAACTAACTGGGCAACAACTGTGATTGATGTCCTCCTTATTACCAAGCAGTATTGCTGTCATGTATTTTGGCTTACATGCGCAGGCTTTGTTCAGCGCAAAACCCGGTTTAAACCGTTATGATAAGAGTTCAGTTTAGATAATGCACCTCTTTGCATTGGATAGGATTATCCAAAACACGCCTCTGAATAATTAGACCAGCCTCTTTTGCACCATGCGGCAAGAGGAAAGTTCATTTCTACACTGTTGTGATAAGGACATGAACTTGGAAATGCCCATAAACGCATTCGGCGTTAGTGACAAATGACTGACCAACCCCTTCCTTGTAATCCGGCCCAATAAGTGTCACAAATTTAATATAATAATAATTAAATGAAATTGAAAGAAAAAATTGCACCCAATACATTTTCTAATTAATCCCTCATGACAGCTCCAGTTTTAAATCTTTCAATTTTTTTTCTCCAACAGCAGTTACAATTCCTGGACGTGGTTTGTCCCATGTCTGAAGAATCAACGAAATGTATTTTTCTACAGACAGTTGTAAACATCTGCAAAATAGTTGTAAGCATCTGCAAACAGTTGTAATACAGTTCACTAAAGTTATTTTTGGTTCGCCGAGTAGTGGACATTAGTACCTTTTTAAGAACTTCTGTGACAAAAACACCTTAAAAACTGTGTGCAAACTGTTTTGCAACCTTTTACAAACCCTGATGAACCCCTCAAATCTCAGCGTTCTTGAACATTCATTAGCATTTGCCATTTCTTTTACTCTTGGCTTGTCATGGCAAGTCTAAATAAACCAAGACGTCAGCAGCCAAAATCTTCTGCACAAGGCTTCAATACAGAATTTTACAAATTAATGTTGGATTCTGGCTACATTCATCTAATTTTTACTGCAATGGCAAATCACTTTTTAGCTGGTTTTGCTTCCTTTCAGAAAAGTCAGTGTGTGGCCAAAATACTGTATGTCCCCTGTGCAACATTATCTATTTCCTCCAGTCAAAACTCAAAAATGTATTTTACTCTATGCATACTAACATTTAAAATTGATTTTAGATGGTGAAAAAGCTGAATCATTCTCCTACTCTGTCAGTACTGAAGGGAGGCATCTCAGAATTTTGACATACTCGTGCGCTAAAAATGGTGGACATTTTAAGGACATTGCAGTGTAAAATTGCAGTGAAAGACACTGAGAACCCAGCTATACTCTTTTTTTATGATGAGAAAGGAAACAGTGAGGGTAATTTCCCAGGACCCTTATCTCCCATCTACCACAGCACCTGAGCATCACCTCATTCAGTTTTAACCCTTCTTCAAAAGCTTCTTCACTGCACCCAAGGACTAAATTTGTCACACCTTTTACCACATGCTACAGTGTTTTTTAATGCAACATAACTTATGGCTATTGTAGTTTTTCAGACTTATGTGGCTAATGGTGTATAAAGTGTCCTCTAATACCTTGTGCTTGAATTGCATATGTTTTATTAGTGGATTTTCCCAAAGTTAAAAGAAACCCTGTATTTATTTTCATTCACAAATAAGTGGAATGGATCTGGACTGTTGAGCATTTAAGGGACCTGTCCCATTTCTGCAAAAAGGAAAATTTGTGCTCTCTAGTACTTGTGGAAAACTTACTAGCAGACTAATGTGTGAAACTAAATTTGAGGTAACTTTGTGCACACATAATTGTAATGTAGCACAACAACCAACTTTTTTCATGAGTAAAATAGGTCATGTGTAACCACTGGTGGGGGACTTGAGTTCCATGACTTGATTTAAGTCAGACTTGAAAGCAACCAAGGGACTATTATGTACTTAACATTCTGAATCCTCTTTTAGAAAGACAAAGTTAGACATTATAAATATAGTTTTCTCTGACAATACCCAATACAAATAGATCTCATGATACACACTGCCTTATTTGTCCACCATGGTATAAAAAACTGTATAGACAAAACACTCTTCTTCCTTTTTGAAATTAATAAAAGAGGAGTTTCAGCATCAGTGAAATAAATACAAGAAAGCATATTTCATATCGTAATGGCATTGTAACGGTTCTGGCAAGTACAAGTTCAGTGCATGTTACACATTGTTCCTGGTACAAGGGGAACAAATATTTGTTCCCCATGTACATGATTGGTTGTATGGATTGAATGACAATAAAGTTAGCTTTCTTTCTTGTGCTTCAGCACAGCTTGAAACACTAGGGCTGCTGTACCGGGAAATCTTGTCTTGGTTTTGATTAGGACACCAATTTAAGTATTCAAGGCTTGAAAATCATTGATAAAATATTCAGTTTGCCTCTGTATTGGTATTAAAATAGGCTGAAATAAAGATGGACAACATCAAAGCTTTCCAAAAGTGAAGCCACACAACTTGATTGCCCTCTGGTGGTGGGCTGCAGTAAGATGATAAGTCCTACTTACCCCATTACTGCATATGGTATTTTGCCACACTGAGAACTGCTGTGATAAATTTTTACAAGATAAGATTATCCTTTTCTAGACCCACAATGGCGAAATTCACAGTATTGCAGCAACAAGGGACAACAGCACCAGAGCAATGATAAATAATGAGATAAAATAGGGCAAAACAATAAATACACAGTGCAAGCAGTCAGAAAAAGGAGAATAGTTTTTACAGTAAAAAAGTAAACTAGTATTTATAGCATTACAGTTAAATTATTCAGCAATATCTATCTATAAATGCAAGAAGTCTCTGTCTGTGTGTCTATCTATCTGTCTATCTCTCTGTCTGTGTGTCTGTTTCACACATATTTCTTGAACCATTCCTCAGACTTATCTAAGGTTTTATACATGGTTTCCTGAGGTTACGTGGGTGTGGATCCCTGAGTATGGAGTTGCTTTGTCAAAATATGTAATTTTTATCAATAAAAGTTTTAGTCACCACTCTGTCACCGCTCTGTGTCTCTTCATGCCCTGGCTTCAAGAAGTGTGGGAGGGGTTTCGGATTGACTCCATTCTGATTGGACAATACGCGACATCATGGCCATGCTGATTGGATAACACACAGCATCATGACCTGTCAGTCACCACAGTGTCACCTGGACAAAGCAAGGAAATGAATGAATGAATGAATGAATGAATGAATTTATTTATTTCGGATAGTACATTACAGGTTAAAAGAAACTGTATAATATAACAAGGTCAAATTAGACAAAGACTCCTTCTACTATACAATTCCACGTGAGTTATCCGAAATGGGTGATGGCTGAAGCCGCAGCTTATATTGCCCACCCATATTCCATCCAAGAATTCAAAGGAGAAAAAAGAGAAAACAAGACAAGAGCGATTACAATTTAAAACAAGGCTAAGACAAAATATGACTGAGAGAAAAAGAAAACTGAGCTAGTCTAAGTTAAGCGGTTACTATTCAAAAACAAATCTAAGACATAGTGTCACAGAGAAAAAAGAAAAACTAAGCTATAACACAACACAGGCTGGAAATGTCAATCCTTATGTGAGTTTACATGTCGTCTTGTAAATATGTTTGGAGTATTTCTTCCTTTAGTTTTTGTTTAAATTGTCCAAGCTTTGTACATGATTTTAATTCAGGTCCAAAATCGTTCCATAATCTGACACCTTGCACTGAAATACAGTGTTGCTTGGTGGTTGTTCTCACTGTAGGCTTTTGAAATATACATGTTCCTCTGAAGTGATATCGTTTCTCCCTTGTTTGGAACAACTTTTGGATATTTGCGGGCAGTGATAGATTCTTCACTTTGAACATTATTATTGTGGTTTTAAAGTCGATCAGATCTTTCAACTTGAGAGTTTTTTGTTTAAGAAAAAGTGGGTTTGTTGGTTCCCTGTAAGCTGCTTTGTTGATTATTCTAATAGCTCTCTTTTGAAGCATAAAGAGTGGATATATGTTTGTTTTATATGTATTTCCCCATACTTCATTACAATATGTCATGTATGGGAGTATTAATGAATGATACAAGGTGTATAGTGTGGGTTGATTCAGCAAATTTTTCACTCTGTGTAATATTGCAATTGATTTGGATACTTTACCTTTTATATAATTAATATGTGGCTTCCAACACAGTTTGTTATCAATTATTACTCCAAGGAATTTAGTTTCGGATACCCTTTCAATCTCTACACCATTTACACTGAGTTTGGGTACTGGGTAGTTGTGATGGTTGTTAAAGACTATAAATTTTGTCTTGCTTAAATTGAGCGTTAATTTGTTTGAATCAAACCACAGTTTCAGCTTTCCTAATTCCTTTCCGAGTGTATCCAGAAGTTGTTCCAAGTTGTTTCCACTGCATAGCAGGTTAGTGTCATCAGCAAACAATATTAAGTCCATTTTTTCTGAAACTTTACATATATCATTTATATACATATTGAATAATAATGGTCCCAAAACTGAACACTGTGGGACTCCACAGGTGACCTTCAGTAGCTCTGAGTTTTTGTTGTTAACACATACAAACTGATATCTATTCTTTAAGTAACTTCTTAACCAGGACTGTGCTACCCCTCTGATACCACAATTTTGTAGTTTCTTTAATAATAGATTGTGATGTACTGTATCAAATGCTTTTTTAAGATCCAGGAATACTCCAACTGAATACTCTTTATTTTCAATGGCTGTTGATATTTTTTCTGTAAATTCCATTAAGGCATATGCTGTTGTCCTTTTGTGTCTGAACCCATATTGCTGCTCACACAATAAATCATTCTTCATTATGAAGTTGTCAATTCTCTCATAGAATATTTTTTCAAGTATCTTGGAAAATTGCGGTAATAGTGAAATTGGTCTGTAGTTGGAGAGTTCCCCTCTGTCGCCTGTCTTGTAAATCGGAATTACTTTAGCTATTTTCATTGCATTGGGAAATATACCTGATTGGAGAGACAGGTTACAGATATACGTCAGTGGTTTCACTATGCATTCGATAACAGTTTTGACTAGTAGCATATCAATACCATCGCAGTCAGTAGATGTTTTACTTTTGAACGATTTAACAATTTCAATGACCTCTCTTTCGTCTGTGTTCTTTATGAAGATGGTGTCTTTTACAGCAGTGTTATTGCATATTGAATCACCTGTTGGCACCGTAGTGGGTATTTCTCGGGCCAGTTTAGGTCCAATGTTAACAAAAAAATTATTAAATTCATCTGCAGGTGAAGCTATATTCACATTCGGAGTCGATTTATTATTTTTTGGAGTGTTAGTTGGGTAGCTGGTATTTCTGCTTTTATTTCCAAGGATACTGTTGATTATTGTCCATGTATTTTTAATATTGTCTTTGTTTTTTTCCAGTTCTTTACTGTAATAGTCTCTTTTACTACATCTTATTATATATGTTAACTTATTTTTGTATGTTTTATACCGCTGCTCTGCTTCTTTTGTCCTTTTCTTTATGAAAGCTTTATATAATAAATTTTTCTTTTTACACGCCTTTTGTAGTCCTTTGGTTAGCCATGGTTTGTCAGTAAATTTGTGTTTAAGCTTTTTTTTTAACTAATGGGCAGTTTTTTTCATAAAGAGTGGTTACAATGTTTGTAAATGTGTCATAGGCTTCATTTACATCTGATACATAGACTTCTGTCCAGTCTTGCTTCAGCAAGTCCTCTTTAAAAGAACTGATTGCGTTTGGTGAAATGAAAGTTAGAAAGATAGAAAAAGATAATACTGAAGATTTAATGCTTAAAAAATTATACCATAAAGTTGACATGATTGCGTAGGTCTAAAGGATAATTCGCCATATGTGGATAATGAAGTGCGCAAGCAGAGTGGGTGGAGCGTTAGCGAGGACCAGATCTGACAAATCAACACAGACAGTGTTGCCAACTTGGCGACTTTCTTGCTAAATTTGGTGACTTTTCAAACCCTCTTGGTGACTTTTTCTGTCAAAAGCGACTAGCGACAACTCTAGTGACTTTTTCTGGTGTTATCAGAGACTTTTCTGGTGTTTTGTAGACTCTGAAGTGCAGGGCTCTGCGGGTTGTAGTTTCCTTAGATGGCATCTAAATTAAATGTGAGACTACAAAACTACAATTCCCAGGAGCACGATCTGCACATAATGTGTGCTCATTGGTCCACTGTCACCCGAGCCCCTGTCTGCTTTATGCAGACAAGCTGCTTTGTGGGTTGGTCTCCCGTCCAACCTGCACCACAACCTGGTGGGAAGAAATGCTGTGTCCGAGCGTCCGAGTGGTGAGTAGTCCCCAACATCAGCTGTGGATAAACATGAGTATTTTTAAAGCAAGAAGCTTGCATTTAATGTCCACAGTTGTGCAAATTATGTTTTCTTACCACTCAGACAAAAAGTGACTGTGATTTGTTGCTGTAAAAAAAACAAATGAGGCTTCTTCTAAGGTGACCTTTCATTTATCTGTGCTTTCTGTTTTATGTTATCTTTTTTATTTACATGCTGTTGTGATATGCAACTATTTCATGGAAGTAAATTCTCTAAATATGTATTTAATGGGCTCGTCCAAGGGTGTCAAACATATGGCCCATGGGTCAAAAACGGCCCACCAGGGGGTCCAAACGTTTCTCTGTAAATTTACAGCTTTATTTCTAGTAAATTTCTGACTTTCTACTAATTAGAATAGTTTGTGTAAATTTGAGACATTTTCCTCTGTAAGATGAGACTTTTTTCTCATCATGATGAGAACAAGGGGCCCTTGATTTCAAGCGCCAAGGGGTAGGTGAAGGGGAAAGGGTAGAAATTAGAATTAGGACGGACCCCAAATCTACCTGTACTTCACTCTCACATTGCAAATATTCTTCTCGGTTGTTTTACAGTATTTACTGCTGTTAATACTGTAACTACTTAAATAGACAGTGTTTCTCTTGCTATTTTATGTATGTATAAGGGTCATTGCATTTGAAAAGGTTGTACATTTAATTCAATTACATTTTAGCATGCGATGATCAAATTTTATCATATTAAGCATAATTTTCCAACTACAAAATTGTTGCTAGTGAACAGGCTGAGTGGCTAGTAACTTTGGAAAATCACTAGCCACAATTGCTGCTGATGTGAAAGCACTATTGCGCTGCAGTTGCTGTCCTCAACAAGCAGCGGGTGCTACCATGAGCTTCTCGTCATCCCAAAGCACTCACAAGCGGTCAGTCTCACAGTGGCCTCATGCAACAGTTAGTTGCAGTCAGAGAGGGGACCCACACCCATGCCACTAATGTCCAGACTGCAAATGAACTGCACCTGCACAACCCCCACCCCCCAATCGATGTAAATGTTTCTTCACTGTTAGTGTCACACTAATAAATCACTGCATTTGACTAACAGCCTCAGTCACGTACTCACTTCGTCCACTCTGTGTGTGTGTGTGTGTGTGTGTGTGTGTGTGTGTGTGTGTGTGTGTCTGTGTCTGTGTCTGTGTGTGTGTCTGTGACATAAGCTAAACATCTAGCAGCAAGCTCATCATGTCGCTGTCTAAACTGTATGCTCAAAAGTACAGAAGGGAGTGGGACTCAAACCCTGAATTCAAAGGCTGGTTGAAGCCGTTTATTGGAGATGATACAGAAGTGATGGTTAAATGCCAAATTAAAACTGGTGGCTAAACTGTCATCTCTGCTGGAGTCCGAGTTCCACCCTATGCAGGACATACTGAATGCATTGAGGAGCTCATTTAGCAGCAGACTACATCATCCCAGGTGCACAACCGAGAGGTTTCGCAGGTCCTTCCTACCAACGGCTATCAGACTGTACAACCTAAGCAGGGCTGCTCGCAGAGATAGCAAAAAGACGTAACAACCTAATAGTTTTTTTGAATGCAAAAGATGCAATAGACTTACACAATGGTCCCCTCCGGCATACAACTAGGAAAATACCGGTAGCTACGGAGGGTGAGAATATGTATGGGCACATAATTATACCATGTAGGATAACTAAGTAGACGGTTGTGCTGTTTCATCCCATCTAGCAACAATGCTCTGCACTGTGTGTGTTTATACATTTACATATTTATTCCATCTAGCTACAATGCTCCGCACTGGGTGTGTTTATGTTTATGTTTATATTTATATATCTATATATTCATTCCATCTAGCTACAATGCTCCGCACTGTGTTTATATATCTACATATTATTCCATCTAGCTACATTGCTCCGCACTGTGTGTTTATATATTTACATATTTTTTCCACCTAGCTGCAATGCTCCGTACTGTGTGTTTATATATCTACATATTATTCCATCAAGCTACATTGCTCCGCACTGTGTTTATATATTTACATATTTATTCCATCTAGCTGCAATGCTCCGTACTGTGTGTTTATATACTCATATATTTATCCCATCCAGCTACAATGCTCTACACTGTGTGTCTGTGTGTATATATATATATATATATATTTATAGTAATATGTACATATGTATATTAGCTGCTCTTGCTTGCTTGCTTTTTTTTTTTTTTTTTCTTGCCTTCTGATTGTTGCTCTAAGTGTTGCTATCCCTGTGCTGTTGCAATCCTGGAATTTCCCCATTGTGGGACTAATAAAGGCTTATCTTATCTTATCTTAAAACAAACAAACCAAGAATCAACAGAAGAAATTTAATTTGTAGTTCTAAACATATTTAGGGTGTTTTTTTACTCACTTTTTGTCTCTCCCATGACATTATTCTTCTGTCCTACAGTGCCCATTACAATTACACGCAAATGACCAATTATGCAAATTAGACAATGACATCATTTAGCGACTTCTAACGACTTTTAGGACAGCCAGTAGCTACTTTCCTTACTGAGGAGTTGGCAACAGTGAACACAGAACATGCCGAGAGAAGCAGCGTCCAGACCTGGCTCAAAGGCACACTAACTGATGGCGATAAAAAAAAAGTTATTTTCAATAAAGTGAAAAAAATAATGCATGGAGTGTGCTTTTGCCTTGAGGCAGATTTATCATGGAAAACAGCTGAGTGTTATGTCTGGTATTGCTCTGCTGCACAGAAGAGGTGAGGTGACTTGGAACACAGCTTTTATTAGCTTTCTGGCATTGACAGCACTGACAGATCACCGGCTAAGCTTGGCAAGAACAGAGAGTAATAAGATGGCCAACCTGGCCTTATATAGGGCGGGCCAGAGGCACCACCTGGAAATGCATGTCCATCTTACACTTTCATATTAAATACATATCTCACACTGAGCTCTGTGGTTTCAGCAATCAGCTGATTGGATCCAATGTTCTGACATTTTAGCATATCTATCAGAACAGCTGATATAC
The DNA here is from genome assembly GCA_020510985.1 of Pholidichthys leucotaenia. Classification (NCBI taxonomy): domain Eukaryota; kingdom Metazoa; phylum Chordata; class Actinopteri; order Cichliformes; family Pholidichthyidae; genus Pholidichthys; species Pholidichthys leucotaenia. The sequence continues at coordinate 176,917,133 of CM035845.1, forward strand.
GTACAGGACATACAGGAGACTTGAAAAGGCGTTTCTCTCTCTCTCTCTTCAGTGGTGTGTGCAATATAAAAAAGAAAAGAAATAAGACTGAAAAAAATAACAGCAGTTTGTGTACAGTAATGTTACCCGTAGTACAAATAGCAACAAAAGATAGATTTAAGGTTTAATGCTTAAAAAATTATACCATAAATCAATCAAACTTTACTCCAGACTCATGGTCCATCAAAATAAATACAAAAACAAAAAATAGACAAAAAGCAAGACAAGTAAAACAGTTGATAGAAACAAGACAATTAAAATAGTTAAAAACAATTAAAAACAATTCATAAAAGAAGTACAAATACAGTACAGACTTTAAAAAGACTTAATGAATGAATGAATGAATGAATCTTTATATCGGATAGATTAAAGGTAAAGATTAAAAGAAAGGAACAGAATCATGTAACATGGGGGAAAAATATTACAAGGTCAAATTCAACAATAACTCCTCTGATTATACAGTTCAACGTAAGTTTTCTGAAATGGGTGATGGCTGAAGCCGCAGCTTATATTGCCCACCCATATTCCATCCAAGAATTCAAAAGAAAAATAAAACAGGAGTGATTACAATTCAGAACAAAGATAAGACAAAATGTGACAAAAACAAAACAAAACAAAAACTAAGCAACAACACAACACAGACTGAATATGATAATTCTTATGTGATTTTACATGTCATCTTGTATATATGTTTGGAGTATTTCTTCCTTTAGTTTTTGTTTAAATTGTCCAAGCGTTGTACATGATTTTAATTCAGGTCCAAAAGCATTCCACAATCTGACTCCTTGCACTGAGACACAGTGTTGCTGGGTGGTAGTTTTCATTGAATGTTTTTGAAATATACATCCATCCATCCATCTTCTACCGCTTTTCCGGAGGTCCGGGTCACGGAGGCAGCAGTTCAAGCAGAGAAGCCCAGACTTCCCTCTCCCCAGCCACCTGCTCCAGCTCTTCAGAGAGGATACCAAGGCTTTCCCAGACCAGCTGGAAATATACATGTTCCTCTGAAATGATATTGTTTCTCCCTTATTTGGAACAACTTTTGGATATTTGCGGGCAGTGATAGATTCTTCACCTTAAACATTATTACTGCAGTTTTAAAGTCAACCAGATCTTTCAACTTGAGAGCTTTTAATTTAAGAAAAAGTGGGTTTGTTGGTTCCCTGTAAGCAGCTTTGTTTATTATTCTAATAGCTCTCTTCTGAAGCATAAAGATTGGATATATGTTTGTTTTATATGCATTTCCCCATACTTCAGTACAATGTGTCATGTATGGGAGTATTAATGAATGATACAAAGTATATAGTGTGGGTTGATTCAGCAAATATTTCACTCTGTGTAGTATTGCAATTGATTTGGATATTTTACCTTTAATATAATTAATATATGACTTCCAACACAGTTTATTATCAATTATTACTCCAAGAAATTTAATTTCGGATACCCTTTCAATCTCTACACCATTTACACTGAGTTTAGATACTGAGCTGTTGTGATGGTTGTTAAAAATGATAAATTTTGTCTTACTTAAATTTAACATTAATTTGCTTGAATCAAACCACAGTTAAAGCTTTCCTATTTCCTTTCCGAGTGTATCCAAAAGTTGTTCCAAATTGCTTCCACTGCATAATAAAGTTGCGTTATCGGCAAACAATATTAAATCCATTTTTTCTGAAACTTTACATATTTCATTTATATACATATTGAATAACAATGGCCCCAAAACTGAACCCTGTGGGACTCCACAAGTAACCTTCAGTAACTGTGAGTTTTTGCTACCAACACATACATACTGATATCTGTTCTTTAAGTAACTACATAACCAGGACAGTGCTACCCCCAATACCATAATTGTGTAGTTTCTTTAATAATAAGTTATGATCCACTGTATCAAATGCTTTTTTAAGATCCAGAAATACCCCAACTGAATACTCTTTATTTTCAACGACAGTTGATATTTTTTCTATAAATTCCATTAGAGCAAATGCAGTTGTCCTCTTGTGTCTGAACTCATATCGCTGCTTACACAGTAAATTATTCTTCATTATGAAGTTGTCAATTCTCTCACAGAATATTTTTTCAAGTATCTTGGAAAATTGCGGCAATAGTGAAATAGGTCTATAGTTTGAAAATTCCCCTCTGTCACCCATCTTGTATATTGGAATTACTTTAGCTATTTTCATTGCATTGGGAAATATACTGTACCTGCTTGGAGAGACAGGTTACAAATATACGTCAGTGGCTTCACTAAGCATTCAATGATAGTTTTGACTAAAAGCATGTCAATACCATCACAATCGGTAGATATTTTACTTTTAAATGATTTAATAATTTCAATGATCGCTTTCTCGTCTGTGTTCTTTATGGAAATGGAGTCTTTTATAGCAATGTTTTTGCTTATTGTATCACCTGTAGATGCCGTAATGGGTATTTCTCCAGCCAAATTAGGACCAATGTTAACAAAAAAATTATTAAATTCACCTGCAGGTGAGACTGCATTCACACTGAGTCTTTTTTTTTTTTTTGAAAGATTGGTTGGGTAGCTTGTATTTCTGTTTTTATTTCCAAGAATATTGTTAATTATTGTCCATGTATTTTTAATATTATCTCTGTTTTTCTCCAGTTCTTTACTGTAATAGTCTCTTTTACTACATCTCATTATATATATTAACTTATTTTTGTATGTTTTATATCACTGCTCTGCTTCTTTTGTCCTTTTCTTTAGAAAAGCTTTATATAATGAATTTTTCTTTTTACACGCTTTTTGTAATCCTTTGGTTAACCAATGGCTTGTCGACAAATTTCTGTTTAAGCTTTTTCTTTACTAATGGACAATTTTTTTTTCATAAAGAGTGGTTACAATGTTCATAAATGTGTCATAGGCTTCATTTACATCTGATACATAGACTTTTGTCCAGTCCTGCTTCAGCAAGTCTTCTTTAAAAGAACTGATTGCATTTTGTGATTTGTGTCTGAAAGATTTTAAAGTTTTTTCTATATTGGCCCCAGTGTAGCCATGGAAAAGTGCAAAGACTGGCAAATGGTGACTTATGCCATTTGTCAATAATCCACTTTCTATTTTCTTATCAATAATATTAACAAACAAGTTATCAATAAGTGTAAGTGTGAATTGTGATTCTACTGGGATGTGTTATTGTGGGATATGGACTCATGCTGTACATAGAATTCATGAACTCTGTAATTACATTTTGTTGAAATGGATTTAGTAAATCAATATTGAAATCTCCACAGATTACAACCATTTTCTTACTAGTTATATTATTGTACAGCTCGACTAATTTATCTCTTAATATCTCAACGCAAGTTCCTGGCATTCTATATATACAACTTATAATTAGATTTTTTGTTTTATCTTGGTCAATCTCAACAGTAACACATTCCAGAATCCCTGGTAGAGCAAAGTACATTCCATTTACAAGTTTACACCTATACAGGTCATCATTATACAGTGCAACACCACCACCCTTTTTTTGAGATCTATTAATATAAAACATCTGATATCCCTCTATTGCCATCAGAGAGGCCTGCTCTTCATTACGCCACGTTTCAGAGACTGTGATAGCTGTAGATTTTCTGTCTAGCTGTTTTAAATAGTCCTGAATCTGTGGAAAGTTTTTGTTTAGACTTCTGCTGTTGAAGTGTATTATTTATAGTTTACCATCTAATTGCACTTGACTTCTGAATTGCTTTTCAGTATAATATTCACAGTAATTATGAATATTATTGTGGTTATCAGGATCAATATCATTCTCCATCTCTTGTGGATTATGCTCAACATACTGGCATATTTTCAGAGTCTGAATTTCCTCACTCTCTGTCAAATGACTTCCTCCAACTGGGGATGATTGATGTTTACTAAAGTCAGTCACAAGTTTTTTTGTTTTGTTTTGTTTTGTTTTTAAAGTACATTGACATGGTATGTCACAAAAGAACTGTTCTTTCCGTGTGTGTGGATATGGATTATCATAGTCTCTTAATTTTCTTAATCAGTGTTCATTTATATTAGTTGAGTCAGTGAGATCTCTTATTATTATGGCCTTTGCTTCCTCAGGTGTTCCATTTAGTTTGATTCAAACTGTACAGTTTCTTGTCCATGTTGCTTGTATCTTGTTTTTTCTTTTCAGCATCCGTGCTCGCTGTGCTATTTCAGCATTAGTCTTTGTTAAATGTTCATTTAGGTAAACTTCTGTTCCCCGTAGCTTTCTGGCCTGCCTCAGTATGTCATTCTTTACCCTTCTGTTCACAAAGCGCATCACAATTGATTTCTTTGTTTTGTTATCCTTTCTGGGTTACTTCAGTCTTTATATTTCTGCTTTCAAGGAACTGAAGCACCTGGTTTTCCAGTGAGACTGATTCACTTAGGGGAGCTTACTCACCTCTCATTCCTGCTGTAGCATTGGCATATGACTGGTATTTAATGTCTAGTCCACTAATAATTAAATCATCCATACAATAATATTGTTCAAGATCCTTGATGCGTCGCTCCAAGTCTGCAATTTTTTTGTCTCTTTCCTTAATTGTTAATTTCAATTCTCGGACTTCCTCCATTAGCCCTAATAGTTTAAACTGTTGATTGGCCACTTTGGTCAGTTCTTCTGACATGAAGTTCAGGGATTTTTTAATCTCTTCCATTTCTTCCTTCTTTGGTGGCATTTTTACTGACCTGATGCTAATAAAACAATCTCTGCTCGAATCCAGCTGATCTTGAATCCAGCTGGGGCCTCAGCTAGCCCCCTCCGCTGCTAGTCCCGCTGCTTACCGCTGCTGTAATTGAGCTCATAATCCGGCTCCTGTCCAGCCGGGGTGCCAGCAGCTCCTCCACCGAGCCCTGCCACCCACCGCCGCTGTAGATGAGCTCCGATCCGGTTCCTATCAAGCTGGGGTCCCGGTAGCTCCTCCGTTGAGCCCCACCGCCTACCGCAGTCTTCCTCAGTAGTTCCTCTGCCAAGCCCCGCCGCTGTAATTGAGCTCCGATCCGGCTCCTATTCAGATGGGGCCCCGGCTGCTCCTCCACTGATCCCCGTCTCCTACGGCTGCTGTAGTTGAGCTCCGATCCGGCTCCTGTCCAGCTGTTGCCTCGGTTAGTTCCTCCGCCGAGCCCCAATCACAAGATTATAAGAATCTGTGCAGGAGGCTCAGCCGTCATCTACCAGGCCGATACCGGGTCACTGAGACGAACCGGGGACAGAGTTGTTCCTTTGTATCGGTGTTAGCTATGACTAGCTATGGCGTGAACTATAGCGATAGCGTTAGCTTAGCACATTAACATAGCACATCCCACGGCTCTTTGTGTTCGTCCTTCTTTCCAGTAGACCGACAAAGCTCCAGTGAGTTTGGAGGCTCAACCGTCATCTACCGGGCCGATGCCGGGTCAGACTTAAAAAGATAAATGTACCAGTGCCTTCTAAACTGTGACTGACCGCGAATAGAATTGAGCTTAATGCTAGATATAACCTGGATGATTTCATTTCCAGATACATCAAGCCAACAGATGAATTTTTACATAAGATTCCTTATTACTGCAGGCAGTGTATTAACATGTGATGACACAAATAACTCGGAAGCACTGCACCATCAAGGCTTTTTAAGTAAAATTCTTAAAGCATCATTGTAAGCAATCTATAATCTCTGCATGCTTTGTTTCCTATAATTAATTCATAAATGAGCAGTGTATAAAGGTATACAGTAGGTTTTAAAAAGAACCAGCTTCACCTCATCTGAACAAAAGCCAAACCTAAGAGCAAGAACATTTGCTTGCATGTAGATTTTGCAGCACTGTCTGAAAATATCATCATCATCAGTCATTCTGTCATTAATAAAATGTCCCAGATATTTAACTTTATCCCTGACAATTAATTCCCTGCCTGCCGAATCAAAAACAGGGAATTTCATTATCAAATCTTCTCTCGTGCGGCAAATCATCACACAACTCTTATTTGTATTATATTTTGGGCGGTGCGGTGGCGCAGTGGTTAGCACTGCGGCAGCACAGCAACTCACCCTTGGCCATGGGATCCCTGGTTCAATCCCAGCCCCTGACCAACAGTGATCTGTGTGGAGTTTGCATGTTCTCCCCGTGTCTGCGTGGGTTTACTCCGGGATTTCTCCGGTTTCCTCCCACAGGCCCAAAACATGCAGGTTAGGTTAATTGGAGACTCTAAATTGGCCCTAGGTGTGAATGTGTGTGTGAATGGTAAAGGGATAGCACCGTACCGTGGCTGCTTCATCCATCCAGGTGGATGCCCTCAATTTCCCCTCTGGTGATCAATAAAGTATACAAAATCAAAAAAAAAAATCAAAAATCTAATTTTATGTCATTTTCATCTCCATAAGCAGTACACACTCTTAATAACTCCTGAAGACCAGCACTACTTGGACTGAGAACAACTAGATCGTCAGCATACATAAAATGATTCACTAACTTATTCCTTATTAAACATCCAGTTTTACAGGCATTCAGGTGCTTTGACAAATCATCCATGTAAAGATTAAATAGGACAGGGGACAATATACTGCCCTGTCTAATACCATTGCTCACACCAAATGGGGATGAATGACTCTTGCCCCATTTCACCAGCATCTTCTGATGTGCATTCCAGCAAATCAGGATACAGTACTAAGTACTTGGGAACCCCCCATCGATCATTTTACTAAACAATTTTCTGTGATTAACACGATCAACAATAAAACACAAAAAAACTGATGAATTTTGTCTTCTATATTTGCTTATAGTTTCTTTTAAGGCATATAAGCACAGATCTGTTCCATGATGGGGTTTAAATCCAAATTGATGACCAGTAAATTTAATGAATACATTTAATTTTTCAAACAGTATTCTGTCCAGTACTTTAGATATTATGTTGGCTATAGGTATAGGCCTATAATTGTCTAGGCTACACAGCTTGCCCGCTTTATTTTTAATGACTGGTACCAACACAACAGACAATAATGATTCTGGTAACATCCCATGAATCATGAAGCTGGTGAAACAGATTGCAAGAAGAGGAGCAATTCTTAAGCTAGCATATTTAAGATGCTCAGCGGAAATACAGACTAGACCACTCGCTTTATTATCAGACAGCTCTCTGATGGTTTTGGTCACCGCATAAGTATCAATCAAGAACGAATCGTCCCTCTCTACTTTCCCTACTTTATAAGATTCATCATTAATTGAATTAAACAATGAATAAAAATGCTGCCGCCATAAATCAACAATATTTTCTATGCCTGAAATGCCTTCCAGAGTACAGGGTAAAGATGTTTTACAATTACTAATCCGTCTAAGCTCCTTCCAGAAATCTGTGACATTCTTATCTAACAGTTTCTTGGCCAAGGAATTACTTCTCATTAGCTGCTCATTTTTAGAAATATAATGGATAGCATGCTTCAACTTTGCATTCGTACATTTCTTCATCTCAAACTCTAGCCCTTGTCTGGGTCTCCCAGCCACCACCCATGCTTTATATGCTTCACAGGCTTCAGAATAAGGCACAGCTACAGCCTCAGTCCAGCCAGGTCTTACATTATGTGTCTTACGTATCTTCCTATAATAAGGCTTACTGTCCTTATACAGGGAGTTAAATATAGCATCGCACATACTACAAAGATCTTTCTTATGCTCAACATTGCTACAGTTCACATCGCTGCACATCACAACATCTCTAGGAAGACATACTTTACTCAAGAATTTATCTGTAAAGACAGAGTATTCAACAATTTCTTCCTTAGAAAGAGTGGCCCAGTCTAATTTTTCCACCTCATCCTGACTGACATTCTGACATAGTACAGGTATCAACATTAATTATCATCTCAAAAGGTATATGAACAGACATTGTTAATCCATAATAAATATTCATGCTACCCAAAGAGGCATGTGCATCACCAGTGCTGATGCAATGGTCCAGCCAGGATGTAGTGTGACAAGCTTCACTTATATACTGTAGGTATAATTATCAGAAGGCATTAACACCTTACTTGACAAAATTAAGTTATTTTCATAACAAAAATGATACACGGTTTGCAAATAAGGAGTCAGTGTCAGATATGTCTGCATTCAAGTCCCCTATAATAAAAATACAAGTATTATTATAATCTTGCATAAAAGAATTAATAAAAGCAAGCTTATTTAAATATTCATCCTCATTCTGTTGACATCCAAAGGGCATATATTGTCATGCGGTGACCCTTCCGGGCCACCATAAGACGCCAAAAGTCGCCAGTGAGTTTTGCAAAGGTGTTTTATTATAACAAAGGCAAGACGAGACACAAAGCTGTGAGCCGCTGAGGGCAAAACACACACTACAGAATACAAGGAAATGTAGGGCTAACCCCAGCCACTACGACCTTAACTGTGAACATGAACAAGAATATAACAGGAACGAGGACCAGGAATGTTTGATGATACTCCAGCCATCAACTGCTGCCAGCCCCCACTAATAAAGCCGGTCGCTAACGAGCAGTGATGCCAAACAGCTAATCGACCTTGACAGCCAGAAACCCCACCAAGCGCTGTCACAATAAGAGCCCGGTGGAGCCAGAATGTAATCCACAGCTGTCAAGGCCGGCAGAGATGATACATGGCCCGAGCGCGGACAAGATCAACGCTCGGGTCGTAACAGTACCCTCCCTCCGAGGGCGGGCTCCAGAACGCCCATAGTCATCCATGCCACTCCCCCACCCCCTCCAGTGTGGGCAGATGGGGCAGGCCCAGCGGAAGAGAGACACAAGCCGAGACTCAGCACAGACCATCAAAGAGAGAAAAAAGAACCCACTCAGAAAAACACATGAAACCGCAGCACAGACAGGACAACAGAAGATACACTCACTAGGGCATAAAACAAGAAAAAACAACTATACAAAACACGATGATAAGAAATACCATATACCCAAATAAAATACACACAGGACACGTGCAACAACTGCAGAACATAAATCACAAATTCCCAAAATACACAAATAACAATTACAAGAAACAAAACACAGGACAGCAAAAGAACAGAACAATTACAGGACCAGACTACCACTCCAAAATACATGAAACACAATTACACAGGCACGATAACAGAAAAATACAACACTCCTTAAAGCACAAATCAAGACCAAGACAAGAAAAAAAAAACAATACAAAGCACGATGACAAGAATACCACTCCCAAATGCACAAATCAATCACACATAGGACAGCAAAAAAAAACAGAATGTCACAGCCCGCTCACGCCTGTCATCCGCCCCAGCTGAGCGCACACCTGCACCTCATCAGGCCGCGCCTATTTAGCCAGCTCTGCCCAGGGCTTCGGCCTGGAGTCGTCAGCTCTCCTCCTTGTGATGTTCTACATTCGCCTACTACTACGGCCAGCGCTCCTCTCATCCGTTGCACGTAAGGTCATCCACTCACCTGCTCTCTCAGTTTATCCCCTGTGCACAGGTGGACCTTCCTGGCAGCGGCACTCCTTCCTCATCGCCGTACCTGTCCTACCCTCAACTCGTGGAGCTGATCAGAGCGCTGTCTCCCAGGCGTGAGCCGGTCTTGCCAACGTCAGTCACCAAATCCCTGCAAGTAAGCCACACTCATTATTCATCATATCCCTGTGTGTGTTCATCTCACCCTTGTCCTCTGCTTGTCCTTAGGGTCGCCTGGCTGTACGGTGTTCTGGTCCGTCCTCGACGCTCCTGTCCCCAACAAGACATTCACATCCCACATTCACGCATTCATTCACACCTGTTTGTTAATAAAGACTCTGAAATCTCACCCGAGCCTGCATGTGTGTTCCCTGGGCTAGCCAAACATGTCAGTGAACAATTACAGGGCTAGACTACCACCAAGAATGACCTCTACCCCCGACAGTTCATGCTGACTGGCGGAGACCAAACACCACGGGAACAGTTCAGGCGGTCTCCCCACGTCCAACAGCCGACAGGTGGTCATGGGGGGCGGAACATGACCGGGCGGCTTACCACAGTCCCAGGCCCGGAAAGTCCACTCCTCCGGTGGCCGAACCAGGTCGCCCAGAAAAACACACGTCGGGTGGCCGACCCGAGGCGCCGAACCGGCGAAACAGTTCTTCAGGCGGCCGACCCGCGTCCCTCAGCCACCAGTACCAGGGGAAAACGACCCGCGGCGGCTTCCCTGGCGAGGACAAAACTTGGGAGAGCCGGGGCGAGCGTAGCAGGACCCCCACGGCCCCCGGCGAAGATGCGCAGGGGCGATGACTCTGTAGAGGGGACAGAAGACCAAAATGAGCCCATACTGAGCCAGGCGGCGAAAGGACTGCCGCTCTTCCGCCGTCCTCAGACCACACCGGTGCTGCACCTCCGCTGGACCCCGATTGGGTCCCGGCTGCACCCACGTCGGGCCCCGATTGGGCCAGAACAGCACCTGCAGTGGACCCCGATTGGGTCTCGGGCTCACCCACGTCGGACCCCGATTGGGCCAAAACAGCTCCTGCGACAGACCCCGATTGGGTCTTGGGCGCACCCACATCGGACCCCGATTGGGCCACAGCAGCCTCCACAAAGGACCCTGACTGGGTCGGCGCAGCACCGCTGACGACCTCCACCCCCGAACCTGGAACCTCCAACTCAGCGACCCCGACTGGCTCCGCGCCGGTGACACTGCAAGGAAGCTCAGAACACACAGAAGAACCGGGATCAGTATCACCGGCAGCAACAGAACCCAGCGAGACGAGCTCGGGCGCAGCAAGGGGCTGCCCCTCACTCGCCTCCCCGAGAGGCAGGCAAAAATGCTCCAAAACAGGGGACAGAGACACAAGAGGGAGCACTTGCCTGCACTCAGGTTCTGTTGCCATCCAGGACTCCGTCGATCCAGGCTCAGGGCGAAGAAGTCCGTGCGCAGGCTCCAACTCAGCTGCATCGGGCTTCGCAGCTGGCGAGATGGTTTCCGCAGCCAGAGGTTCCTCTCGCACTGATGTCCACACCGATGACCCGTCTGGCGTGGAGGCAGGTGACCCTCGACCCACTGGCTCAGACCGCTCCGGCGAGGAGACCCGGGGACGCTTCATCGTCGGCACAGGTTCCGGGCTGCAGTCCGTTCTTCTCCTCTGTCCACGACGTGGCTGCAGGGCCGGATCCAGGCTTTCCAGCACCGCAGGCCCCCTCCTCACCCCGCGACGTAGACCTGGCGTCGTGGACCACTCAGCAGAGGGAGACACAGAGGCAGCAGGTTTGGTTATTATAACTACAGCAGGTGGCGGGAGCTCGGGGGGCTGCAAACCCCGAACTCCGCCCCAGGAGTCAGATAAGGCAGGTTACAATTATGGTGTAAAGAACGAACTTGCACTTGCCTTTCTCCCGGAGGAAGGATGGTGCCTGCTGTAGGAGACGTAGTTCCTCCCTCTCCCCGCTGGATCGCGACAGAGGGCCCCCTGGAAGGACGAGGAGGAGCCGCTCTCGGAGGTCTGCTGACGGGCCTCGCTGGCAGCGGGTCCAGCCGGGGATTCTGCTGAGGTTCACCTTGGCCGCGGCGCCGACGTCTTCGACGGCCCCCAGATGGCGTGAACTCCTGGACTGGATCAAAGACAGGAACGGGGTCCCAAAGCGGGAAGCGAGGATGCCTCCTCCTCTGCTTCCGGCCATAGTCCTCCTCCACCATACGGAGTATCTCGCGCTGTGCAACGATGTCATCCCTCCTCGCGTTGACTTCAGGGTGGTCGGCGTAGCGGGGGAGATGATTTAGGACATCCTCAGTGCAGTCCAGGTACCAGCGTACGTCGCTGTGGTAGTCGAGGAGGGGGGCAGCGATGAGCGTTTCACCCATAGTCCAAAGCCTCCGCCATCTCGGAGTCCCGACTCCGAGCGTGGCCCCTCTGCGACGGCATTCTCCCAGCATGCAGTTACCCAGAAAGGGAAGAACAATGGTCCAATTAAGCAAAAACTCACCGGGACGGCGTCTCGGTGTGGCGTCTCCGTTTAGACGTCTTGGCTGGAGTATACTGTCATGCGGTGACCCTCGCGGGCCACCATAAGATGCCAAAAGTCACCAGTGAGTTTTGCAAAGGTGTTTTATTATAACAAAGGCAAGACGAGACACAAAGCTGTGAGCCACTGAGGGCAAAACACACACTACAGAATACAAGGGATCGTAGGGCTAACCCCAGCCACTATGACCTTAACTATGAACATGAACAAGAATATAACACGAACGAGGACCAAGAATGTTTGACGATACTCCAGCCATCAACTGCTGCCAGCGCCCGCTAATAAAGCCAGTCACTAACGAGCAGTGATGCCAAACAGCTGATCGACCTTGACAGCCAGAAACCCCACCAAGCGCTGTCACAATAAGAGCCCGGTGGAGCCAGAATGTAATTCACAGCTGTCGAGGCCAGCAGAGATGATACATGGCCCGAGCGCAGACAAGATCGACGCTCAGGTCGTAACATATATACATTAATAATAAGAAATTTCTTATCATTATCATTAAACTGCATACCAATACACCAATGTACACCAAGTCGGACCACTTTTATCAAAGAGTCCAGCTTCTTTCTCCAAAGGATAGCCACGCCTCCAGGTCCCCTGACAATTCCCTTGCTGAGGTCAGTTGTAGACTCCCCAGCACCATGGAAATCAGGGTTAGGACAGTTCAAACGTTCCAGATCTTGTTTAGAAAGAAACGTCTCCTGAAGGCACAAAATATTGCAAGTGTCCAATAAATTGTCAATAACTATCTGGCGAGTTTTCTACCCAGCACTTTGCCCCAGGTTAAGGCCACGATAGTTGTAAGACATGACCTGAATACCATCAATAAAAAAAAAATTAAGAAAGATCACCATCATCTGTGGGTACCTGCACATTCTCCACAGCAGCCGCTCCACTAACTCCAGCCCTCCCAGCACCCCGGGGCTCATAATATCGCCGCACCAATGCACCCTCTGGCCAGAGCTCTGGCTGGTACATGTCCCCGACCTCAGAGCATTCCGCCGTTACTTTAAATGAACAAACCCTGCCGTTCCCAGTGAGGATTTTCTGACAAATAACTTCTCGTACAAGCTTATCTTTAAGATATGAGATGATGAGATGAGATGAGATGAGATTCAACTTTATTGTCATTACACATGTATGAATACAAGGTAACGAAACGTGACTTGGCATGCAGATAAAGTATCATCTTCCAAATCAGAATGAAAACGGGTAGCAAACACACTCACCATCTTAGTCCGTAGAGTTTTAATATTATCAGAGCCCCTTACCAACAACAGTAGCCGCGTTGCTGGCTTTATTCCTACGGCTGATTGAAGCAGAGGATGGCTTGGGTTTAGCTGCAGCATGCTCAATTCATCATCCCTTTTTCACCACTTGACTCCATTTTGGAGAGCCTGGTGAAGATGCTACTGCTCCGGAATTTTTCCCGGTTATAGGCTAAACCACCGGGTCCAAATTCACCGCTGAAACCTTCTCTCCAGCTGTCAAATAAGATTTCCGTGCAGCTCCGTATCAATCATCGGGCAGACCCCATACTTTGCTCCGTCATGTGTGGGACTGACAGGGCCTCCCAGAGCAGGTACATCCGTAACGCAGATTGCTCCAGGCCACTTACACATCGGGTAATATCCAAAGTAATAGTATGTAGATCCTCACTGAAGTTAGTCTGTAACAGCATGGCTTGTTTCATAGCATACAGTAAACCTCTGCATATAAGTGCTCCATTCTCCACAATAGACTTAAACAGTCCAAGCTGGAAAATGTATCCAGCGGTAAATCATCCAGGTAATGAGAGATGAATCTAGGTAGATTTTCACTGCACTCGTTCATTACCTTAAGGCAGCTCTTTATATTATTAACATCTTTTTGGGGCCCCTTGTGTGCAACACACCTTTGTGTAGTGGGGCAGAGCTCAAACAAAACTTTCTTTGAGGACTCAATCCACTCAGAGTCAAAAGTATTAGAAGCCAACAAGACAATCTCATCCTGACTCAGAATCTTAATTTTCACTGCAAGGAAATTTAGCAGCTCATCCTCAACAATTATTTTCCCCTCAGTAGTCTTATATACTGTACTTCCAGTTTTAATCGAGACCACTTTAGCTCAGGAGGCTTTAACTCAGGAGCCAACACAGAGCCATTTCAACTACGATGCATGGGTTCCACCATCTTGCCATCTTGTCCGCCCCATAAAGTTGCCGTGATTGCGTATGTACCCAGTGTTAAAAATGCGAATGGAAATATGAATATTGATGCCGCTTTTGAAGAGAAAAACACCCATTTCACAATGGGAGTAAATGATTTAAAGATGAATATTTAAATAAATATATATTCATAAAACAGTAGTGAACATTTTCTGGGGAGTTTTGATAAAGTTCCAAATGTTTTTATCTGGTATATCGAGCAACCAATGGCTGCGTCGTTTGTTTGGCAGCAACAGCCAATGGGGTCATGCCAGCCAATGGGGTCATGCGCTCCCTCGCTCGGTCTGTATGTAACCTGCAGAACGCTTTCAGTCGCAGCAGACATCGACCGAGAAAGCGCGTTCCCTTACGGAGACAGTGAGCTAACGTGCTAATAGCAGTCTTTGTCTTGGATAAAACTTGAGATTGGTAAGCCTAAACTAATACCCGCAATGAGACATTGCTGTACCATCAAATTCTAATACCCCGTTTGTTAAATTTTAAGATTTGGATCCAAAGGCTGTTAACATCGCTGAGCGTGGGAACCCCATGACGCACGTGTCGGTTAGCATGGTGAGTGCTATCCATTTAGTGTGTATGGGAAATGCTAATCACTAGCTTGAAATGCTAACCGCCGATGCTAATTTCGACTAGGTTTTGCATGAGAAAAAGCTATTTTCCAAAGCTGTAACGGTTAGCAAAGGTCCCAATTCCCTTGCCATTGATTGCTACTTAATGGTGAATGTTGAACCTGTGGTTTATATGTGTTTAATGTGTCAAATTGAGATAGTGTTGTGCTAGATGTAATGTTAGCTTGGTGCAGCACACTGTACAAATGTCCTGTTGATGTCAAGTGCCTTCCAAATGCATTTACTCATTGTTATGGCACCATGTTGATAAGTTTGAATAATAGATGTGTTTATTTTATGCACATTTATTGATTTAAGGAAATTGACTTATTATTGTATAACTTAGAACTATTTGAAACCCATGTAATAGCTATGGATAATAGCTTAAGTTTTTGTGTTCTGACCTATTTTGTAGGTCAGGTTTTTTTTATTGGTTTCCTGGATCAAGAAACTGTGAATCTCCAGACCTGGATGGCGAGCCGAATTGCCCGAACCTAATCATCTGGTAAAAGTGACCCAACTAGTCACCTGGAATTGGTACTAGAAGGACTGTATATATTGTAAATATATTTGGAGTATATGGATTGTATTTTCTTTTATTATTGAATCATCATTGTGATCAGCGCTCTACATCTGTTTATGTGTACACAACTTGAAAAAATATATATAGTTGCAAGTTCCATACACCTTCTGTGTTGTGTCATCTGTTGTTACGCCCTCCAGGCTCCTACGAACCTGTAATCTGTCTGATCTGGCCCAATTATTCCTTTTGTCCAGGTAGTAAAGTTAAGGTAACTACACTGCCATAACACAACACTACCAAAAGGGTACTACACCTAAAGTAAGTAGGTGTTAGTGGGTGTTACAAAAATCTGGCGAGCCCAACCAGGAGCCTGGAGCATTGCACAACAGTAGTGGATTCTGTTTTGACCCCTGACCAAACAGTCCATATACTGTCAAAATGGATTTTGTTGAAAAATATGGTGTCAAAGTTGTCACCATTCGCCGCTCCCAGGCATCCACCTCAGCTGCGCGCACACCTGCACCTCGTTAGCGCTGGACTATTTATTCCACCTCGCCCTGAGCTCCTGCTGTTCATCGCAATGACACGTAAGCTGTCTCTTTACTCACCTGTTCTCTCAGCCTTCCACTGTGCACAGGTGGATTCACTGGCGGCGGACATCCTCTCCTTCGCCATCATCTTCTCCCCGCATCTCTTCTCCTCATTGGACGCACAGCAGGGCGCTGTCTCCCAGGCGTGGAATCTTTGCCAAAGCCAGCCACCTCTATCTCTGCAAGTAAGCACATTACTTTATCACTCTCCCGTGTGGTTTGCCCAGCTCATTCCCTGCTTTTGTCTCCTCCATAGAGTTGCCTGGCCGCACAGCGTGCTGCTCTGTCCCTGCCTTCATCTTCCACCCACAACACATTATCATACCACATACACGCATCCAAACACATTTCACTGGTTGAATAAAGCTTTCAAATCTACCTGAGCCTGTGTGCATGTTTCCTGGGCCGAGTAATATGTCAGTACGGCTCCAGCCAAGCGGTCCAGCGGACAGCGGGCTCGCATGCCATTTTTCCACCCTCGAGGCTCGGGTAGATATGATTGCGCACCAACAACAAGTAATATTCAACCAGTTAACTATAATCACTCACCGGTTAGACCGCCTTGACCCCCAGCAGGCGTTCCCCCCGGTTCCTCAAGGCAGCTCGGCTTCGGCCGCTTCCTCGACTGGCCAACCTAGCTCGGGAGCGCCGACCCGGCTCACACCTATTCCGACCCCTGCTTGCTTCAACGGGAAGCTCGGTGGAGCACGGGGGTTTATTCTACAATGTGAGTCGGTGTTCTTGCGCGTTCCAGGGGATTTCCCCTCAGACCATAGCCAAATCGGTTACATGGCTAATCTCTTGGAGGGGCGAGCATTAGCTTGGGCTTACACCGTCATGTCGAAGCCCAACTACGCGACCCTCTCCTATGACCGGTTTGTGCAAGACTTCCTAGAGGTATTTGACCACTCGCGTCATGACAGCGTCCTCGCCGATTGGCTCCTTAGCCTCCAACAGGGAAGCCGGTCGGCGGCAGATCACGCTGTTGACTTCCGGGTGGCAGCGGAGGAGGTTGGCTGGGGAGAGGCTTCTCTCTGCAGCATCTTCCTCTGTAGCCTCAGTTCTGGTCTGAGGGATGAGCTAGCCAGTCGGGATCTCCCAGGGCGGCTGTCTGAGCTGATCTCCCTCACGATTAGCTTGGACAATAGGCTGCGAGAGCGGGCCGCGGAGTGGAAGTCAGTCAGCCGCTCGCGCGGAGCTTCCACCCGCTCTCCTCAGTCTCGCCCCCTGGCGTTACCCGCTCCGGAGTCCGCCGATGAGTCAGAAGCCATGGCGATTGGGCGCACCAGGCTCCCTCTTGCGGAGAGACAACGCCGGCGGGAACTGGGTCTCTGCATGTATTGCGGAGACGACCAACATACCGTGGAGCAGTGCCCGGTCAAGCCAAACGGGGGGGTCCACGAGTAACTGTAGGGGGCCTTGCGGACTCTAACCAGTCTAATCCCCTATCTTGTTGCACACTGCCCATCAGATTCTGCCATAATTCCATCGGGCATCTCACCCATGCACTGGTGGACTCGGGGGCAGAGCAAAGTTTTATTTCCAAGAGCCTGGCAACCCGTTTGGGCATACCCTGTCAGCCATTGTCTACTCCCCTTAACCTGATCACCCTCTCTCGCTCTCCCCTGGGGGTAGTGACTCATCGCACCAAGCCGGTCCCCATAATAATCTCTGGCAACCACCGTGAGGACGTGACTCTATTTGTCCTGCCTTCCTCTTCGGACCGTGTCATCCTGGGCTACCCATGGCTGCGCCTGCACAACCCCATCCTCGATTGGAGGTCTGGTAATGTCCTTTCGTGGAGCTCCTTCTGCCTGAGCACCTGCCTCCAGTCTGCGGCTTGTGCTCCGTCCTCTCCTCCGCCCGTGCCGGTCTCCAAGCCTCCGGACCTCACCCTGGTGCCGCAGGAGTTCCACGACTTGGGGGTGGTCTTCAGCAAGTCCAAGGCTATGTCTCTTCCCCCTCACCGGCCGTATGACTGCGCCATAAACCTCGGTCCAGGGGCCCCCTTACCATCTGGCCCCCTTTACAGCCTTTCAGCTTCTGAGCACGAGGCGATGGATTCTTACATCAAGGAGTCGCTCAGCGCTGGGATCATCTGCCCCTCCTCATCTCCGCTCGGTGCGGGCTTCTTCTTCGTGTCAAAGAAGGATGGGTCCCTTCGCCCCTGCATTGACTTCAGAGCGCTAAATGACATTACGGTTAAGGACCGCTACACCTTGCCGCTGATGGACACCGCCTTCCACTCCCTCCAGGGGGTGACCTTGTTCACGAAATTAGATCTCCGCAGCGCTTACCACCTCGTTCGGATCCAGGAGGGCGATGAGTGGAAGACGGCATTCAGGACGCCCAGCGGTCACTTCGAGTACCTAGTGATGCCGTTTGGGCTCACCAACGCACCTGCCATTTTCCAGCGTCTCATAAACAACGTCCTACGAGATTTCCTGGGGGTCTTTGTCTTTGTTTACTTGGATGATATACTCATCTTCTCCAGGTCACGGGAGGAGCACCAGGCTCATGTGAGGCGGGTCCTGCAACGGCTGCTGGAGAACAGACTCTACATCAAGGCGGAGAAGTGCGAATTCTACGCCCGGACCACCTCCTTCCTGGGGTTTGTCATCTCACACAATCAGATCCTCCCCGACCCCGCTAAGGTGAAAGCGGTGGTCGAGCGGCCCACGCCTACCTCCAGGAAGCAGGTACAGTGGGGTAAAAAAGTATTTAGTCAGCCACCAATTGTGTAAGTTCTCCCACTTAAAAGATGAGAGAGGTCTCCAATTTTCATCAAAGGTATACCTCAACTATGAGAGACAAAATGAGAAAAAAAAAATCCAGAAAATCACATTGAAGGATTTTTAATGAATTAATTGGTAAATTCCTCGGTAAAATAAGTATTTGGTCAATAACAAAAGTTCATCTCAATACTTTGTTATATACCCTTTGTTGGCAATGACAGAGGTCAAACGTTTTCTGTAAGTTTTCACACACTATTGCTGGTATGTTGGCCCATTCCTCCATGCAGATCTCCTCTAGAGCAGTGATGTTTTGGGGCTGTCGCTGGGCAACACGGACTTTCAACTCCCTCCAAAGATTTTCTATGGGGTTGAGATCTGGAGACTGGCTAGGCCACTCCAGGACCTTGAAATGCTTCTTATGAAGCCACTCCTTTGTTGCCCGGGCGGTGTGTTTGGGATCATTGTCATGCTGAAAGACCCAGCCACATTTCATCTTCAACGCCCTTGCTGATGGAAGGAGGTTTTCACTCAAAATCTCACGATACATGGCCCCATTCATTTTTTTCTTTACACAGATCAGTCGTCCTGGTCCCTTTGCAGAAAAACAGCCCCAAAGTATGATGTTTCCACCCCCATGCTTCACAGTAGGTATGGTGTTCTTTCTCCTCCATACACGACAAGTTGAGTTTTTACCAAAAAGTTCTATTTTGGTTTCATCTGACCATATGACATTCTCCCAATCCTCTTCTGGATCATCCAAATGCTCTCTAGCAAACTTCAGACGGGCCTGGACATGTACTGGCTTAAGCAGGGGGACACGTCTGGCACTGCAGGATTTGAGTCCCTGGCGGCGTAGTGTGTTTCTGATGTAGCCTTTGTTACTTTGGTCCCAGCTCTCTGCAGGTCATTCACCAGGTCCCCCCATGTGGTTCTGGGATTTTTGCTCACCGTTCTCGTGATAATTTTGACCCCATGGGGTGAGATCTTGCATGGAGCCCCAGATCGAGGGAGATCATCAGTGGTCTTGTATGTCTTCCATTTTCTAATAATTGCTCCCACAGTTGATTTCTTCACACCAAGCTGCTTACCTATTGCAGATTCAGTCTTCCCAGCCTGGTGCAGGTCTACAATTTTGTTTCTGGTGTCCTTTGACAGCTCTTTGGTCTTGGCCATAGTGGAGTTTGGAGTCTGACTGTGAGGTTGTGGACAGGTGTCTTTTATACTGATAATGAGTTCAAACAGGTGCCATTAATACAGGTAACGAGTGGAGGACAGAGGAGCCTCTTAAAGAAGAAGTTACAGGTCTGTGAGAGCCAGAAATCTTGCTTGTTTGTAGGTGAACAAATACTTATTTTTTTTTCCACAATATCTTTACTGACCCTTTTTTTTTTTTTTTTAACAAACATGATACAAACAATCAAACACTAACACTAAAGTACTACAAAAAAAAAAAAAAAGCACTAAAAACACCAACAACCACCAACAAAATCAAGTCTTTAACAATGCTCCTCTGTTTAGTCTAGACAATCCAATACATAAGTATACATATTATGTTCACCAGTTTGGAATTTACAAGGTCCACACACATCATTCACCTTCTTCTTCAAGAGTTATGTTTAAATTTTTTACATAATCAATAAAAGGTCTCCATATATTCTCAAACACAATTTCCTTTGATTTCAGTATATATGTTATTCTTTCTAATGGAAGGTTTGTTAACATCTGTCTTAACCACTGAGTCACATCTGGTCTATGAGTCTTTTTCCATAATAGTGCAATACATTTTTTGGCATTAAGCAAACTGAGGTCTATGAATGTTCTTTCACTTTTATTAAAATTATGCTTTTCTGGGTACAGACCCAACAAAAACAGTTTAGGATTCAATATGATTTGTTTTGAGATTATTTTTTCAATTGTTACCCTCACCTCTTCCCAAAACATTCTTATTAATCTACATTCCCATAAACAATGAAATAGGGTTCCTTTACTTTCCATGCATTTTGTGCATGTATCTGGTATATTTTTGTTATATCTATTTAACTCCTCCGGTGTAACATACATCCGCATTAACCATTTGAAATGTATCAATTTAAGGTGTGCATTTATTGATTTGGTTTGAGCTTCTGTACAAGCCAATTCCCATTGTTCCTCTGAAATTTCAATTTGCAGATCTTCTTTCCAGTAGTTTAATCTTTTCAGTGAATTTTCACTTGAAGATAGTGTCAATGAGTTATAAAACTCTGAAATAATACCCTTTCTTTTACTATCTTTCATCATCATTTTTTCCAAGGATGAATAAATAGGTCGAGTGAGAGCTTTATTTTGATTTGATCGAATAAAGTTTCTAAGTTGAAGATATTTAAAAAAATGTGTTCTATTGAGATTAAATTTGATCCTCAGCTCTTCAAAAGACATTATGTTGTCTGCACATGGCAAATATAAATCCTGAATCTTTTGTATCCCTTTTAAATTCCATACTTTAAATACAGCGTCCGCTCTCCCTGGTTTAAAATATTGATTACCCCATATTGGACTAAATTGTGACAATAACTGTGGTTCTTTTAAATAGTTTTTAGCTTCACACCATATTTTGATCATTTGCTTTACAAATGGATTTTTAACTTGTTTTTGTAATTTTTTTGCCGAATCTGAGTATATGAATATGGGAAGAGGTAAAGGTAAATTGTATGATTCCATTTCAGTCCAGTGAGGGAGATCATTTGATGAAAAATAATATGTCATAGACCTCAGTTGTGCCGACCAATAATACAACATAAAATTTGGACATTTCAGACCTCCACGATCAAATGGTAAATATAATAAAGACAAACGTAATCTAGCCCTCCTGTTGTTCCATATAAATTCCACTAACTTTTTTTTTATTCTTGAGAATAGATCTAAAGGTGGTGATAAGGGAATGTATTGAAATAAATAAAATATTTTAGGTAAAATATTACTTTTAAGTATATTGATTCTCCCGATCATCGACATTGGTAGTGACATCCATCTCTGAGTTAACTCATTGATATCTGACATTAAGGCTTCATAGTTGACACTGGCGACTGATTCTAGCTTAGGCATAATTTGGATTCCTAAATATTTAAACTGATTTACAACATTGAATTGATTTACCTCAGGGGCTGGGTAATTTCTCTGGGTCTCATTTAGCATTAATATTGAAGATTTAGTTTTATTTATTTTATATCCTGATATTTCCCCAAAATTCTTTATTAAATTCAACAAGGTTGGAATTGATTTTTTTAGATTCGACATAAACAAAATTATATATATTAAAGGTTCAATTGCCATAGTAAACAGTAAAGGTGAAAGTGGACAGCCTTGTCGACATCCTCTATTGATTTTTATTGGTTTTGAAATATTGTTATTTGTTAGGATTTCTGCTGTAGCATTGTTGTATATTATTTGAACCCATTTTATGAAATTATTTCCAAGTCCAAACCTTTGTAGGACTTCAAAAAGAAAGGGCCATTCAACTCTATCAAAGGCCTTTTCGGCGTCCAATGATAGGAGAGCTGTATCCGGTGCTTCTTTATTAAAATAAATAATATTAAATAGTCTTCTTACATTATGGAAGCCTTGTCTACCCTTTATAAAGCCATTCTGATCTCGATTAATAATATTTGGTAAAATTTCTTGTATTCGTCTTGCTAAAATTTTACAGATTATCTTAAGGTCGGCGTTTAATAGGCTTATTGGTCTCATATTTTCACATTTATTAGAGGGCTTACCTGGTTTTGGCAGCAGTATAATTAAGGCATTATTCATGTATGATGGTCAATTATTATTTTGAAATGCTTCTAAAACCATTTCCAAAAAAGGTTTTATTAATTTATTCTTAAATTTTTTATAAAGGTCAACTGGAAGACCATCTGGTCCTGCACTTTTTCCTGATTTCATATTATCAATGGCTAGCCCAACTTCTTCTTGACTAATTTTAGACTCCAATATCTCCCTGTTTTCATTTGGAATACACGGTATAGATAGTTCGTTCAAAAACCCATTTAGTTTTGTTAAATCAGGTTCATTTTTGGTATCATATAATTTTTCATAGTAATCTCTAAAGGCTCTATTAATTTCTAAAGGATCTATAACTACCTGTCCGTTACTTATAATACTGGTAATTGGTGTTTTAATTTCCAATTGTTTAATCTGCCATGCTAATAATTTTCCTGATTTTTCACCTTGTTCATAAAAAGATTGTACAAATACTTATTTTACCGAGGAATACCTATACCTATACCGAGGTATACCTATGATGAAAATTGGAGACCTCTCTCATCTTTTAAGTGGGAGAACTTGCACAATTGGTGGCTGACTAAATACTTTTTTGCCCCACTGTACAACAGTTCATCGGCTTCACTAATTTCTACCGTCGCTTTGTCCCCAACTTCGGCGCCATTGTTACCCCCCTGACTCGACTCACTTCATCTAAGGTGCCTTTCCTGTGGTCCGAGGAGGCAGCTGCCGCCTTCAAGACCCTCAAGGCGGAGTTCTCATCTTCCCGGGTCCTGACCCAGGTCGACCCCGCGCTGCAGTGCTTGGTGGAGGTCGATGCATCTGACACGGGGGTGGGGGCAGTGCTCTCCCAGCGTTCTCCAGTGGATGGAGTCAAGCGGCCCTGCGCCGCCTTCTCCCGACAGTTATCTGCAGCCGAACGAAATTATGACGTTGGCGACAGGGACCTCCTCGCTGTCAAGCTCGCGCTGCAGGAATGGCGTCACTGGCTGGAGGGGACAGCTCAGCCTTTTGTGGTCGAGACGGACCACAAGAATCTTGAGTATTTGAGGTCAGCACGGCGCCTGAATGCCCGCCAGGCGCGCTGGTCCCTGTTCTTTGCTCGATTCCAGTTTACCATCACGTACCGTCCAGGCTCAAAGAATGGGTTGCCTGATACCTTGTACAGACAGTTTGCTCCTGAGGGTCCGGAGGAGTCGGACCACACCATCCTTCCCAGCTCGTGCGTTGTGGGGGCGGTTTCCTGGTCCATCAGGGACAAGATCCGAAAGGCACAGGAGGCGGAACCGGACTCTGGCGGTGGTCCAGAGGGCGGGCTCTTCGTTCCTTCAGCCGTTCGAGGGGAGGTCATTCACTGGGTCCACACCTCCAAGTTTGCCTGTCACCCTGGCATCTCCCGACTGGTGGATCTTCTTCAACGCTCGTTCTGGTGGCCGGGTCTCCAGAAGGACGTCACCAACTACGTCCGGGCTTGCCCCCAGTGCACTACCGGCAAGTCTCAGAACTCTCCACCTGCGGGTCTGCTCCAGCCCCTGCCGGTCCCGGGCAGGTCCTGGTCGCACATCGCTCTTGACTTCGTCACTGGCCTCCCGGTCTCTAACACCTATGACACAGTTCTGACGATTGTGGATCGTTTCTCCAAGGCCGCCCATTTTGTGCCTCTTCGGGGTCTGCCTTCGGCACGTGAGACGGCTGACCTCCTCGTCCAGCATGTGGTCTGACTGCACGGGATTCCATTGGACGTTGTATCGGATTGAGGTCCTCAGTTTGTCTCCCAGGTATGGAGGTGCTTCTGTAACGCCTTGGGGGCCACGGTTAGTCTCTCCTCTGATCACCACCCCCAGTCCAACGGACAGTGTGAGCGTACTAATCAGGAGCTGGAGGCTGCCCTGTGCTGTCTGACCTCCTCTAATCCATCCTCCTGGAGCTCCTACTTGGCCTGGGTGGAGTACGCACACAACACGGTGTGGTCTTCGGCTACTGGTGTGTCCCCCTTCAAGGCATCCTTGGGGTATGATCCCCCCTTGTTTCCCGAGCAGAAGGGTGAGTTGGCTGTTCCCTCCATTCAGGCTCATATGAGACGCTGCCGGAGTTTGTGGACCAAGACGAGAGAAGCGCTTTTACGCATGGTGGCGCGCAACAGCTCCACCGCCAATCGCCACAGGAGGCCGGCTCCTAATTACCAGGTGGGTCAGCGGGTGTGGCTCTCTTCGCAGGACATCAACCTCAAGGCCGAGAAGAGGAAGCTGGCTCCACGGTTTCTCGGTCTCTTCATGATTACCAAGATTGTCAACCCGGTGGCTGTGCGTTTGGCCCTCCCCCCCCCTCCCTCCGTGTGTGTCCCACCTTCCACGTTTCTAAAGTTAAGTCTGTTCTCTCCAATCCACTCTGCCCTCCTGCTAGGTCGCCACCCACTCCCATGATGATCGACGGTCACCCGGCATGGGGTGTTGCTTCCATCCTGGACTCCCGGCACCAAGGTCATGGGTTACAATACTTTGTGGATTGGGATGGTTATGGCCCAGAGTGGAGGTCCTGGGTGCGCTCTTCTTGGGTGCTGGATCGAGATCTCATCACGGAGTTCCACCGGGCGCACCCAGGTAAGCCAGCGCCAGGAGGCGCTGTTGGGGGGGGGGGTACTGTCACCACTCGCCGCTCCCAGGCATCCACCTCAGCTGCGCGCACACCTGCACCTCGTTAGCACTGAACTATTTATTCCACCTCGCCCTGAGCTTTGGCCTGGAGCCGTCTGTCTCTCAACGTGCTCAATCCCTCAGCAGATTCCTTCCTCCAGGCCTGCTGTTCATCGCAATGACACGTAAGCTGTCTCTTTACTCACCTGTTCTCTCAGCCTTCCCCTGTGCACAGGTGGATTGCCTGGCGGCGGACATCCTCTCCTTTGCCATCATCTTCTCCCCGCATTTCTTCTCCTCGTTGGACACACAGCAGGGTGCTGTCTCCCAGGCATGGAATCTTTGCCAACGCCAGCCACCTCTATCTCTGCAAGTAAGCACATTACTTTATGTGTGGTTTGCCCAGCTCATTCCCTGCTTTCGTCTCCTCCATAGGGTTGCCTGTCCCTGCCTTCATCTTCCACCCACAACACATTATCATACCACATACACGCATCCAAACACGTTTCACTGGTTGAATAAAGCTTTCAAATCTACCTGAGCCTGCGTGCGTGTTTCCTGGGCCGAGTAATATGTCAAAAGTTCCAAATGCAGTCATTGTCAGTGGTGTTGTTGATAAAGAAAAAGACAAAGATGTTTTTAAGTTCTTAGAGCTACATGGCACTATTTGCAGGGTACTTAGCATTGATGATAACTCGTCTGAATTTGACAAAAGTCACCTTGTGGAGTTCGAGTCTGGATTAGCTGTTGAAACATTAGCACCTGCGTTGCCGTACTTCTTTCCATCCACTGACAATCCTGATGTTAAGTACTGCATTCAAGCCTTAGCTGATGTGTACACTAAAACTGTAGGGGTGTTGAAGAGGTGTTTTGAAGAGGTGTTGCGGGAGGTTATGTCCACAATAGGGAAGTCTATTGAAGCTGCTGAGACAGCTAAAACGGTCTCTGCTGACGTTGATCCTGCTTTACCTACTGTAGAACCCACACAAAGTGGAGTCTCTCCTCTACTCCAAGTTGAAGTGCCTCGCACCCCTAAAACCACTCAAGCACTCTTCCAAAGCCCTCTTAGACCAAACTTGACACCTCAAATGTTGAGTCCAGCTGATTTTAACCCACCCGAGTTTCAGAAAATCGTAGTCGAGCATGTCATTAAACATGCAGAGAAGTCGTCAAACGCCCATTCCTCTTGGAGAATCAGAGCTTTCTCTGGCAAAACGCCAAGACCGTATGCTGAAGCTGACTATGAAACATGGCGTTCACATGTTGACTTGATGATGGAAGATACTTCTTTGTCTGACTTGGAAAAATCTCGCAAGATCCTGGAAAGTCTTCTTGCTCCTGCGTCTGATATTATTCGCCCTCTTGGGCCTGAAGCCACCTCTGCCGACTATCTTAAGCTTTTGGATTCAGCTTTTGGGACTGTTGAAGATGGTGAGGAACTGCTTGTGCGATTCATGAACACTTTCCAAGATTTTGAAGAAAAACCCTCTGCATATCTGCATCGTTTGCAGGTGGCGCTCAAGCTCGCAGTGCGTAGAGGCGGTCTAGAGCCACAGGAAGTGGACAAACAGCTTTTCATGCAGTTTAACAGAGGGTGTTGGGATGATAATCTGCTAAAGGAGCTACAGCTGGAACTAAAAGATAAACATCCACCTGTGTATGCAGAGTTATTGCTTCACCTTCGCACTGTTGAAAATAGACAAGAAGTTAAAAACACCCGCATGAAAAAAAAACACTTGGGTGCCACAAAACCAAAAGCAGCAACAGTCACCGAAACAAGTACAAATAGTGAAGTGGAGTCGGACAGTCTGAAAGAACTGAAAAAGCAAGTCGCTGAGCTAAAAAGCCAATTAGCTGCTGTCGTGAAACAAAAGAAACAAGCACCACCAAAGAAAGACCCAACTAAGAAATCTGGAAATAAAAAACCTAACAATGACAAACCTGAAGACTTACCTTCGTCCAGCCGTCCCAATACTAGGCCCAAACCATGGTATTGCTTCCGCTGTGGTGAAGATGGGCGTATTGTAGCCACTTGTGAGTCAGAGCCAAACCCTGCACTTGTAGCTGTAAAACGCAAAGAACTAAGAGTTAAAAGAAGATTTGGGACAGTCGGAACCCCCAATCTTCTTTAAAGCTGAAGTCTATCACTGTTGCGGGACAAACAGAGGCTAGTTGGGCTGCACGGTGGCGCAGTGGTTAGCACTGCGGCAGCACAGTTTACCCTTGGCCGGGGGATTGTGGGGATCGTGGGATCGTGGGTTCGATCCCAGCCCCCGACCAACAGTGATCTGTGTGGAGTTTGCATGTTCTCCCCGTGTTGCGTGGGTTTACTCCGGGATTTCTCCGGTTTCCTCCCACATGCCAAAAACATGCATGTTAGGTTAATTGGCTGTTCTAAATTGTCCCTAGATATCTGTTTCCTATAGGCCCTTAGAATAGAGGGTTAGTATTAATGAAAGCGCTTTGAGTGGTCTTTGTGACTAGAAAAGCGCTATATAAGTGCAGGTTAGTTAGTTAGTTAGTTAGTTCAGAGATGACCCATCCCAAACCAAAAGCTCCATTCAAGACACGCGCTAAACTGAAGTCACACTACAAAACAGACCCCTTTAACTTTCCTAATGGTCTAATTGGTACAAAAAGTACAGCACAAGTGAAAGTGAATGGCTGTACTGTGAGCTGTTTGTTAGATACAGGCTCCCAGGTGACTACTGTCCCTGAGTCCTATTACAGACAGTACTTATCCAACCATGAGATTAAGCCACTTTTTGAGCTGTTAGAAGTGGAGGGAGCTAACGGTCAGAGTGTACCTTACTTAGGCTACATTGAAATGCATGTCACTTTCCCAAAAGACTTTCTCGGTATTGAAGCCAAAGTGCCAACACTTGCCTTAGCGGTTCCTGATGTACGTGCAGCTAATCAGTCCTAAGTGTTAATAGGGACAAACACATTAGATGTACTTTACGAGCTGTACTCTTTTTTTTTTTTTTTTTTTTGTCCTGTCAGGCAGCTAGGCAAACAGAACAGGGATCTGTCACCCTACTGTGCCAAAACAGATTTACTTTGCCAAGAGGAGCCTATACAGTGCCTAACTTTGCACTGTATATTGTTGTAAACTCCTCCTGTAATAACTTTTAATACTTTATTTTAATTGTTTTACCCATGGAAGACCCAACAGGATGGGGAAGAGGGAAAGGAAGTGTGTGAAGGGGGGAAAGAAAAGGGAGGGGAACAGACAAAAAAAAAAAAAGACAAACTGCTTCTTCCACCGGAGATGTCTCAACACAAGTCTGGTTTCTGCACCTGTTAAAGGAGAGACACTTGTACATGTATGTCTGTGTGCCTATATATGAGAATGCGCGCAAAATAAGTGTGTGCATGTGAGTGGTTTGTCAGGAAACATACGAGCGGAGGGCCGGTCGCAGCAGCCCTCCCCCCGAGGACCCCGAGCAGGCAAGGCAGCGCCACCAACCCCCAGCCCCGAGGTCAGCAAGCCCCAGGAAAGCCAAGCATCCACCCCCGGAGAGACGATCAAGGGAGGGCAGGCCGCCCGGCGGCCGGCGCGGTGAGCCCACACCCCTGGACCCGCCCGACCCCCACCCCCCCAGCGGGGCCAACATCCGCCCCCGGGCCCCAGGCACCAGGAGGCCAGCGACCCCACCCCCCAGGACAGAGGCCAGCCAGCGCCCCCTGGCGCGAGCCCCCCCAGGTACCCCCACAGCGGTCCCGCCCCAGCGCCTCGGCCACACACCCTGGGGACCCCCACGTCCAAAGAAGTCCCCTCGCCCAGGTGAGCCCACATTGCCGAGAGGCACTACCCCCCTAATCCAGCCCCTCCCGACTCGCAGGCACACCCCTCCCCATACCTTCACACCCACATGTTCCCATGCACACCCCTCTCACTCAGCCAGACCGACCCATTCTCTCTCACTCCAGTACCCACTTAAATTCACTCCTCATTCACCTTTATTTCAAAAACCGACTGCGAAGCAGATGCAGTGAGCCTGAACATGCACCAGTGCCCGGCAGTGACCAGGGAGGCCACCGGCGCAGGCCACAGAAGCAGACCCCCACCCCCCGGCGCCCATCTGAGTGAACAATCAGCAGACCACCGCAGGCGCCCCAAGATGCCACCCGGCATGCAAAGTGCCGCACAAAACTGACCCACCATCACCACCTCCATTCATCACCCTCTCACTCACACTTAAACTCATATTCAGCCCCCCGTCACTTCCTTGGTTGTATCTATATATTAGTAGCATCCAGGGATTTTTACAACATGATAGGTCCCAGGCTCCCCACCAGGCCCCCACGCCCCCAGCAAGACAGGGTAACAGGGGTGGGGGAAGACCCCCACCTCCTCCCCCCGCACAGAACATGGTGGGTGTGTGTCGGTTATATGATATAATTGTGTATAAATGTGTGGACTACTAAAGTGCAATTAAAATTGGGGGATAGTAATTGAAGCATCGTTAGCCACTGTGATGGGCAGCAGAGCCCCCATCCCCCCAAGCCCTCAGTGTCTAAAATGC
Source organism: Pholidichthys leucotaenia (assembly GCA_020510985.1). NCBI lineage: Eukaryota > Metazoa > Chordata > Actinopteri > Cichliformes > Pholidichthyidae > Pholidichthys > Pholidichthys leucotaenia. Next base: position 176,946,709 of record CM035845.1, read on the forward strand.
AATTAAAATTGAGGTGAGTGCAGCCCTACCAAGCGGCAAAGGTATCCCCTTCACCGACACAGTGCGGCACACCCCTACCCCAAAGCCCTAAATGTAACAAAAAAGATCAGGGGGAGGAGGAGGGTGGGAAATAAGACTGGGAGGTAGGCGGTCCAAAAACAAGGCCGCTCCCCCTCCCCAGAAGCCAGCTTGCAGACTGGCTTGTGAGGCCACCCACTGCCCCCAAATCCCAACCCAGGGCGAGGGCCGCCAGTGGAAACAACCCAGGACCCACCAGCATCACGTCCCGGCGCTCCAGCACCACTAACATGACGGGGCAGCCAAACATACTACCACTCATCTTACACACACGAACATGGACAACAACAGTCACAATAGTGAACAATGGGCCAGACCCACACAGCGCCCAACACGCCAGGCGACACACCCGAGCGCCCACGCAGGCCCACGACCACCCACCCCAGACACACACCGACAGCTGCAGGCCGCCCTGCAACCACAGCCACCCCGGAACAACCCAATGGAAACACAGCCAACAACCCGCACCAATGACCCCCCCAGCCACCCCCAAGCACCAACGCACACCCGCTGCCAATGACATCAGGGGCGATGATACGAGCTGTACTCTGATGCATGTTCTGAACTGCAGCCAACCATGTCACTTGGTTATAAGGCAGTGTTAAAAGTCCTTGAGCTACGGCACAGACAGTCCAAAGACACTAGCCTTGGTTTAGTGACCATGCACAACAAAGATCCACTGTTAGTTCCTGCAGGCCAAACAGTTGTTCTAGATGGCGTACCTGAAAGAGCACCTTACCTTGTTCCAGTTATACTTACCAGTGAATCAGAACATGACGTGACAATCCCTCAGAAGTGTGTCATTGGAGAAATCTGTGCATATCAATGAGTCCCATCGCAAGAACACTCCATGAAACCTACAAAGTCCAAAACTGAACAAAAGTCCACTCTGAAGTTCAACTTTGACTCTTCCCCCATTAGCGCTGAATGGAAAGAGCGCCTAACAGAAAAACTTCAGTCAAATGCCCGGAGTATTTGCACAAAACGATCTTGACTTTGGCAAAACGGATCAAGTGAAACACACAATCAAACTATCAGATGAAACACCGTTCAAACACAGAGCACGTCCCATACATCCAAATGACCTGGAAGTGGTCCGTAAGCATCTCAAAGAACTCCAACAAGCAGGCGTGATAAGACAGTCTACTTCCCCATTTTCTTTGCCTATTGTAGTGGTGCAAAAGAAAATGGTGATGTCCGCCTTTGTATTGATTACAGGAAGCTTAACATGCAGACTGTAAAAGATGCTTACGCCCTCCCCAACTTGGAGGAAACGTTTTCCACCTTGACCGGTTCGCAGTGGTTCTCCGTCCTCGATTTAAAGTCGGGGTACTACCAAATTGAGGTAGAGGAGCTGGACAAACCAAAGACGGCGTTCGTATGTCCCGTGGGCTTTTGGGAATTCTATAGAATGTCCCAAGGCATTACAAACGCCCCCAACACGTTCCAGCGCCTCATGGAGAAATGCATGGGCAACATGAATCTGCATGAGGTGATTGTGTTCCTCGATGACATCATTGTATTCTCCAAGACGCCCGAAGAACATGAGGCTCGCTTAATGAAAGTTCTTAATCACCTAAAAGAGTACGGGCTTAAACTGTCCCCTGAGAAATGCAGATTTTTTCAAACTTCTGTCAGATACCTCGGTCACATTGTGTCCAGTAAAGGAGTTGAGACCGACCCGGAAAAAGTGAAAGCCCTAAGTACCTGGCCTGTGCCCCGTGATCTCAAACAACGCCACTCGTTTTTAGGCTTTTCAGGGTACTATAGGCGGTTCATTAAGAACTATTCCAGCATCGTTAAGCCCCTCACTGACTTAACAGCAGGCTACCCTCCTTTGCGAAAAAGCCCAAAGCCCAAAGCTAAGCCTGTCCAGTACCACGACCCAAAGACACCGTTTGGCGAGCGATGGACTTCTTCCTGTGATCTTGCATTCAAAACCATCATTGAAAAGCTCAGTACTCCGCCTGTCCTGGGTTTCACTGACCATCAGTTGCCATATACACTCCATACTGACGCCAGCACTACAGGGCTTGGCGCAGCCCTCTATCAAGAGCAGGAGGGCCAGACTAGGGTCATAGCTTATGCAAGCTGGGGGTTGTCTAGAAGTGAGTCCCGTTACCCCACCCATAAATTAGAATTTTTATCTCTAAAGTGGGCAGTAACGGAGAAGTTCGCAGACTATTTATATGGCAATCATTTTACTGTTGTGACAGATAGTAACCCCCTGACGTACATTTTGACTACTGCTAAGATGGATGCCATGAGTTATAGGTGGCTAGCTGCTCTGTCGACGTTTAACTTTAAGCTCCAATACAGAGCAGGCAAGCTTAACTCAGATGCAGATGGCCTCTCTAAATGAATGAAATGAAATCACAAAATCACCCTTTATTGTCATTCAACCATACAACCAATCATGTACAGTAGAACGAAATTGTGCTTTATCCTATCTGCAGTGTCAATCACACACACCCCATGTGTAGAATCAGAAGGGCCACTGCCATGCAAGGCGCCGCCACAGATTTCCCTCCTCCATTCCATTATTGCTGAGCACCAAGCTGGATTGCAGGAAGTTCCGCTTTTATATGGTCTTCGGCATGACCCGGCCGGGATTTGAACCCCTGCCTCCCGGGTGTGGGGCGGATGCTCTACCAACTGAGCCACCACTCCGGTAGATGGCCACATGGCGAGTTACTTAATGACGCAGTGTCCCAAAAGGAGTTCGACCGCATACAGCAGTTCACTCAAACTCACTTGTCTCTTCCTGAAAGCAGTTTAAGTTCTGAAGTAGTGTCTGCTATATGTGAGAAACACCTTGTCTGTAGCTCTCCAGACAACACCTTCCCTTTGGTTCACTCATTAGCCCTCTCTGTAGCCGCCATTCCAGATGGATATGCCGATGAAGATGACTGTGGTGGTCTTCCAGTTGTACTCCACATGACTCCTGAACAGATCAAAAACGAACAAAGAACTGACCCCTGTTTAAGAGAAGTGATTGCACAAATTGAAACTGGGCTAAAAGTTCCACCAACTGTACGAACTGAACTTCCTGACATCAACTTGTTACTCCGAGAGTTCAGTCGACTTGAAATGTGCAATAACATCCTCTACCGCACTCGCCAAGAAGGAGGAAATGTTACTTACCAGCTCGTCTTACCTGAACAGCTCCGCGATTCAGTCTTTCAAAGCCTCCACTGTGACATGGGCCATTTATGCACAGAGCTTACTTTGGATCTCGCCAGAACAAGGTTCTATTGGCCTTGCATGGCGGCAGATATTGAAAAGAAGATCAAGACATGTAATCGCTGCGTAAGACGTAAAACCGCTCCAGAGCGAGCTGCTCCGCTTGTCAATATCAAGTCCACCCGACCGCATGAACTTGTCTGTATGGATTTCCTGTCCATTGAGCCCGATCAAAGTAACACTAAGGATGTGCTCGAGTTAACTGATCATTTCACGAAATATGCTATAGCCATCCCTACCAGCAATCAGAAAGCTCAGACCGTTGCAAAGACACTTTGGGACAACTTTATAGTCCACTACGGGATACCCGAACGGTTACATAGTGATCAGGGTCTCAATTTTGAGTTCCATATTATAAAAGAACTTTGCAAAATCATGGGCAGTCGCAAAATCCGGACGACACCCTATCATCCCAGAGGTAACCCGGTAGAACGTTTCAATAGAACGTTATTGAGCATGCTGGGCACTCTGGAGGAAAAGAACAAATCTCATTGGCACAACTATGTAAAACCACTTGTACATGCGTACAATTGTACGAAGAATGACACTACTGGTTTTGCCCAGTATGAGTTAATGTTCGGTCGTCAGCTGAGATTGCCCATCGACCTTGCATTTGGGCTCCCGTTTCACAACAAAAGTTTCAAGTCACATTCCCAGTACATTGAAAAACTGAAGACAACTCTACAAGAAAGCTACAAACTAGCAACAGAAAATGCTAACAAGATGGCTGAAAGAAACAAAAAGAGATTTGATATGCGAGTGAAACCCTCAAAACTAGAACCAGGCGACAGAGTTTTGGTACGTGCAGTCCACCTCAGAGGCAAACACAAACTAGCAGACAGGTGGGAAGCTGAAATTCACATTGTGGTGAACCAAGCAGGTGACTTGCCTGTGTACACTATAAAACCTGAGACAATAGATGGTCCTGTTCGCACTGTTCACCGCGACCTCTTGCTTCCCTGTGGTTTTCTTGCCCCTGTTGAAGAAGAACCTGTCCAACCAAAACGTGTCCGCCAACCTAAGACAAGACAATCACCTGAACAAAGTGAGGAATGTGAGAATTCAGAACAGGAAAATGAAGATGTCTATTGGTACAGAGAAGAACCAATCCAAACGCCCATAAAGCTCACTCGAGTTTATGAAATTCCCCATCCAAAGACATTCTTTAAAGGAGACATTCCTGCTGAAACTCACTTACCTGAGAATGACAACCAAATAGAAAATGTCACTTCACCTGGATGTGACAACTTGCCTGGAAATGACAATTCACCTGGATGTGACAACTTACCGAATGATAGAAACCTGGAGGAAACTGAAACAAATGTGTAACAATCAAACAATGAGAATAGAACTGAAAGTGAAAACAACTTACCTGATAAAAGTACCTGTGATGAACCTGTGGAAGAAAAAGAACCTGAAAAAGAAATCCCAAAGACTGTGAGACGTTCTGAGAGGACAACCTCCCAGCCAGAAAGACTACAGTATAGTCAGTTGGGAAATCCTCTCATAAATGTTGCCCAGTCCCTGTTTCAAGGACTAAACCTGGCTTTCACCAGAACCTTAACAGAGACAGATCCTAAGATTATTCCCATGAACACTGGTTCTCTCGTCATCACTATCTAGCTAATCCCATGCAAAGGGACTTGCATGATTCTAAGGGGGGATAGTGTAGCCCAGTGTTAAAAACGCGAATGGAAATATGAATATTGATGCCGCTTTTGAAGAGAAAAACACCCATTTCACAATGGGAGTAAATAATTTAAAGATGAATACTTAAATAAATATATATTCATAAAACAGTAGGGAACATTTTCTGGGGAGTTTTGATAAAGTTCCAAATGTTTTTATCTGGTATATCAAGCAACCAATGGCTGCGTCGTTTGTTTGGCAGCAACAGCCAATGGGGTCACGCCAGCCAATGGGGTCACGCGCTCTCTCGCTCGGTCTGTGTGTAACCTGCAGAACGCTTTCAGTCGCAGCAGACATCGACCGAGAGAGCGCGTTCCCTTACGGAGATGGTAAGCTAACCTGCTAATAGCAATCTTTGTCTTGGATAAAACTTGAGATTGGTAAGCCTAAACTGATACCCGCAATGAGACATTGCTGTACTATCAAATTCTAATACCCCGTTTGTTAAATTTTAAGATTTGGATCCAAAGGCTGTTAACGCCGTTGAGCGTGGGAACCCCATGACGCACATGTCGATTAGCATGGTGAGTGCTATCCATTTAGTGTGTACGGGAAATGCTAATCGCTAGCTTGAAATGCTAACCGCCAATGCTAATTTCGGCTAGGTTTTTCATGAGAAAAAGCTATTTTCCAAAGCTGTAACGGTTAGCAAAGGTCCCAATTCCCTTGCCATTGATTGCTACTTAATGGTGAATGTTAAACCTGTGGTTTATATGTGTTTAATGTGTCAAATTGAGATAGTGTTGTGCTAGATGTAATGTTAGCTTGGTGCAGCACACTGCACAAATGTCCTGTTGATGTCAAGTGCCTTCCAAATGCATTTACTCATTGTTATGGCACCATGTTGATAAGTTTGAATAATAGATGTGTTTATTTTATGCACATTTATTGATTTAAGGAAATTGACTTATTATTGTATAACTTAGAACTATTTGAAACCCATGTAATAGCTATGGATAATAGCTTAAGTTTTTGTGTTCTGACCTATTTTGTTGGTCAGGTTTTTTTATTGGTTTCCTGGATCAAGAAACCGTGAATCTCCAGACCTGGATGGCGAGCTGAATTGTCCGAACCTAATCATCTGGTAAAAGTGACCCAACTGGTCACCTGGAGTTGATACTAGAAGGACTGTATATATTGTAAATATATTTCGAGTATATTGATTGTGTTTTCTTTTATTATTGAATCATTATTGTGATCAGCGCTCTACATCTGTTTATGTGTACACAACTTGAAAAAATATATATAGTTGCAAGTTCCATACACCTTCTGTGTTGTGTCATCTGTTGTTACGCCCTCCAGGCTCCTACGAACCTGTAATCTGTCTGATCTGGCCCAATTATCCCTTTTGTCCAGGTAGTAAAGTTAAGGTAACTACACTGCCATAACACAACACTACCAAAAGGGTACTACACCTAAAGTAAGTAGGTGTTAGTGGTGTTACACGTAGGTCTAATGGATAATTCAGCATGAAGAACATAAGGTGCACGGGGTGGGGGGGGCAGCATCTGAACCGGTGGATCGCAGTCCTTCACTGGCACACAGGTAAAGCAGCAGCCATTGGGTCTCAAATATTTGTAAATGTGTCCTATTATGGTACTGCATGAGTTTATTGACGATACACAGAAGAAATTCAATATTACACTGAACTCCATCACTGAAAAGTGATCTAAACTAAACTAAAATAATTATAATGATGACTGAACAACTCCCATTCCCCAAAGTGCAAGATACACTATTATCTTAAATATAAGTGATAAAAGATCACACAATTAAGTGAGTTGCTAATATTGGATGCCCCATTCATTTTCAGTATTTAGGTATTCTGTAATTAATATTCACACAATCAAATAAATCTTAGTGACATTTACTGCCTTTTATATTTGTCAAAGTCTAACATGTGATTGCCTACATACAGGCTACACCTCTTTGTATTCTACTTTGAAACACAGCCTTCATTTGGGCCTGTAAAGCCTAATTGGGATACCTGTTTCAGACAGCAATACTTGCGTTCTACAGGCAATGCACTAGTATATATAATGACAGTATGCTTCACAGATGAATAAGCACAGTGCTGCTGCCACCATCATCAATATATTAACAATATATTGGAAAGGAACAATCTTTATCTGTGCAAAGTAGTAGTAGTGTTATGTGTGGTCTCTATGAGCAGTCCAAATTGTAGAGTTTGACAGCAGCAGATAGGAAGGACCCACAAAACCTTTCCCTCATGCACTTTAGATGTAGCAGTCTCAGAATCAGAATCAGAATCAGAATCAGGTTTATTGCCATTGTTCATGTAGTACACAAACTAGGAATTTGTCTCGGTACAATGCTGCAACATTAAACATGATAAGATAAAAGAAATAAGCTATACATGTAATAAAGTGTAGGATAAGATTAAGTGATACTGGTCAACAGTTAAAATATATTAGCCAGCAGCAGATACTGTGGAGAACTATATAGTGCAGTCGGTAATGCAGGAAGAAAACAGTGATGATTGACATGAGTCTGGTTGAGCTGCTGTACATGGTGCACGAGAGTCAATAAGTCACTTAGTGTTCAGCAGTCTGATGGCAGAGGGGAAGAAGCTGTTCATGTGACGGGAGGTTTTAGTCTGGATGGACCGAAGTCTTCTACCAGAGGGGAGGGGGGCAAACAGTACGTGACCAGGGTGTGAGGGATCGGCTATGATCCGGCCAGCACGCCTCCGGGTCCTGGAGATGTACAGATCCAGGAGAGATGGGAGCTTGCAGCCGATCACCTTCTCAGCAGTGCGCACAACGCGCTGCAGCCTTAGTCTGTCCCTGGCAGTGGCTCCTGCGTACCACACAGTTATGGAGGTGGTGAGGATGGACTCGATGATGGCTGTGTAGAACTGCACTAACATCTTGGTGGGTAGCTTGAGCTTCCTCAGCTGCCGCAGGAAGAACATCCTCTGCTGGGCTTTTTTGATGAGTGAGCTGATGGTCGGCTCCCATTTGAGGTCCCTGGTGATGGTAGTGCCTAGGAAGCGGAAGGAATCAGCAGTGGTGATGGGAGAGCCTGAGAGGGTGAGGGGGGGCAGAGGAGTAGTGACTTTCCTGAAGTCTACAATCATCTCCACTGTCTTCAGAGCGTTCAGCTGCAGGTTGTTATTGCTGCACCAGGACGCCAGCTGGGCCACCTCTCTCCTGTAGGCGGACTCGTCGCCGTTGGAGATGAGCCCGATGAGGGTGGTGTCGTCCGCAAACTTGATCAACTTGACAGACTGGTGGCTGGAGGTGCAGGAGTTGGTGTAAAGGGAGAAGAGTAGGGGGGAAAGTACACAGCCCTGGGGTGATCCGGTGCTGATGCTAGTATAGTCTGAGACAGTCTTTCCCAGCCGCACATGCTGCCTCCGGTCCGTCAGGAAGTCGATGATCCACCTGCAGAGGGAGTCAGGCACATTGAGCAGGGACAGCTTGTCCCGGAGCAGAGCGGGGCGGATGGTGTTGAATGCGGAGCTGAAGTCCACAAACAGGATCCTGGCGTAGGTTCCCGGGGAGTCCAGGTGCTGCAGGATGGAGTGGAGGGCCAGGTTGACTGCGTCGTCTACAGACCTGTTGGCTCGGTAGGCAAACTGCAGCGGGTCCAGGAGAGGGGTGGTGATGGACTTGAGGTGGGACAGGACCAGGCGCTCAAAGGACTTCATGACTACAGAGGTGAGCGCTACAGGTCTGTAGTCATTAAGTCCAGTGATCCGTGGCTTCTTGGGGACAGGGATGATGGTGGAGGATTTGAGGCAGGACGGCACGTGGCATAACTTAAGGGAGGTGTTAAAAATGTCTGTGAAGACAGGAGCCAGCTGTTTCGCACAGAGTCTCAGGGTGGAGGGAGACACGCCGTCTGGGCCGGGAGCCTTGCGCGGGTTCAGTCTGGAGAACTGTTTGAGCACATCCTGCTCACTGATGATAAGGGGAGGGGGGGAGGAGGGGGGGTGCCTTAAATGAAGTGGGGAATGTGGAGGCTGTGGAGCTGGAGGGAGGGGGGGAGTTGGACACAGATGACGAGGTGTCAAAACGGGCATAGTGTTGGGACAGTCTTTGACAAAGGGCTTTGTCATCCTGACCTTTAGGAGCCTTAGGTCGATAGTTGGTGATTTGCCTCAGTCCTCTCCACACGGAAGCCGAATCATTAGCAGTGAACTGCTGCTGGAGTCTCTCTGAATACACAGATTTAGCCCTCTTCAGCTCTCTGTTAAACCGGTATTTAACCTCCCTGTAGCAGTCCCTGTCTCCACTTTTCAGCGCTGCTTCCTTCTCCTTCCTGATCTGTCTGAGCTTAGCTGTGAACCAGGGTTTGTCATTAGAGTAACTCACCCTGGTGCGTGATGGAAGAATGTTCTCTTCACAAAAGTGGATATATGAGTTCACAGTGTCCGTGTACTCATCCAGATCATGCGTGGCTCCTTTAAACATGCCCCAGTCAGATATTTCCATGCACGTTTCCAGCTTCTCCTCAGCATCACTGGTCCGTATCTTCGCAGTGCTCACAACAGGTTTAGTGAGCTTCAATCTCTGTCTGTATGTGGGAATGAGGTGAACCATCACGTGATCAGATAATAATCCCAGCGCAGCTCGAGGGACAGCGCGATATGCGTCTTTCACTGTGGTGTAACAGTGATCCAGTGTGTTTAATCCTCTGGTGGGGCATTTAATAAACTGTTTGTAGCGGGGGAGATCGTGGCTCAGATTGCACTGATTAAAGTCGCCAGCCACAATAATCAGCGAGTCTGGAAAAATCCGCTCTGTGTGTTGAATGTGATCCGCGAGCACGCGCTGAGCTTCGCGCGTGTCCGCGTCGGGAGGGGCGTACACAGCGATCATTATAAAAGAAGCAAACTCCCGCGGGGAATAAAAAGGCTTGCAATTGATAACAAGAAATTCCAAGGCAGGAGAACAGTGTTTGGAAATTACCGTTACATCAGAGCACCAGCTGCAGTTGATGTAGAAGCAGACTCCGCCTCCTGTGGTCTTGCCGGAAAGCTCTGTGTCACGATCAGCACGGAAGAGCTGAAAGCCGTCGAGGCACAGCGCGCTGTCCGGTATATTTTCCCGGAGCCAGGTCTCAGTAAAGCAGAGGACAGCTGAGGAGGCGAGGTCCTTAAAACGCATCAGCAGTCTCAGTTCATCTACCTTGTTAGAGAGAGAGTTGGTATTGGACAGAAATATGCCAGGCAGCGCCGTTCGCAAGCCTCTCCTGCGAAGCCGCACGAGAGCGCCCGCTCGTCTACCTCTCTTTCGCCGTCTCACTTTCCGAGCCAAACAATAAACCAGATCGGCGGCAGGGGCTAGAAAAACTGGGAGGAGGTCCGTGGGGGTGAAAGTCCTGATATTTAGAAGTTCTTCACGGGTATAAGTGCAAGCAGACACACAATTGACAAACAAAAACAAACAAAGAGCGCAGCGAAGCACCATGTCGACCGCTGTGGGCGCCATCTTGGTCATGAGTCTGCCGCTAAATGAGCTCCTAAGTGCACTCAATGTGTCCCTCATGGGGTGTGACTCGGACTCCAGCAGAGATGACAGCTTAACCAGAATTTATGCACCCACATCATGTCGACGTCATTATCGACGTCCGTCGCCAACGCAGTGATCGGATATTTTTTCTTTGGTTTTGGGTGATATGCGTTGCTCCATTGCCAAAATGGGTTTCAGCCGATGTGTAGAGTGATTTGTGTTTGTTGTGTGTTTTTGTTTATGAAATAGCAACGGACAAGAGCAAATTGTGATGGAGTTGGAGCCAATAAATCTTAAAGTTATTACTGATTGAAAAATAGTTAGTTTGTAGGTTTTAAGTGTCTGAAATGAGTCTGCTGGTCACCTAATTATCAAAAAATTTTCATAACAGTCCATTCTCTTAAAAAAAACCCCACAGCTTTTATCCCGTTTTTCTCTCCCAGAAACTGCAGAAACACTTTGAGTATTCTGTCTAAATCATGTACGTCACATTTAGAAAAAACCAACCCACCACCATCCTTGAGACCCACCCACTGCTCTATTATTGGCCTGCCTAGCTGTCTGTCATGTAGATGTGGAAGGGGTGCTAAAGGTAGCCTATTAGCCCCTGAGTTATGAGCCCCCAAGATAACACTAGTACCAGGAAGCTCAAACCAAGCGTGGGTTATATTGTTTTTTTCTTCAGATCTTAGTCACCCGAATAGCTATCCTTGTTACCACATGGTTCACCAGTCCACAGTCCACAATATACCTACTGTGGACTGGCAATATACTGTGCTGGGAATTTGTTGTGGCATCCTGGCGAGGTTGTTGGGAGATGTGCCGAAGTGACACGAGATACACAAACAACTGCAGATCAGTGAACCAGCACTGCTCATCCAAGGAGGTTAGAAGCTAGTCAACTAATGGCTAACTAAGGTTAACCGTTGACCTCCCAGCACATTGGACAACCTTGTTGTTTTTAAATGTGCTATATAAATAAAATTGACATTGATATTGACATAAGAAGGAGGGTAGCGTTGAATAGTTGAAGGATGTTTCTTAAAGTGATAGGCTTTAAATCAGAGCATTCCAAGAAAGCCAGGAAAAATAAAAAACAAATTAGTTTCAACAATTAAAAAACTAAAGAAAATGTGAACAAAATATGTCACAAACACTTCCTTAAGACATGAGTGAGCTGTTAAAGTGCAGTCAATGACCTCTCTAAGAAAAAGCACCTTTTCATACACCGTGTTCCAAATTATTATGCAAATAGGATTTTAGTGTCATAAACATTCAATTTTTTGTTTTTCAATTAAACTCATGGATGGTATTGTGTCTCAGGGCTCTTTGGATCACTGATATCAATCTCAGACACCTGTCATAATTAGTTTGCCAGGTGAACCCAATTAAAGGAAAACTACTTAAGAAGGATGTTCCACATTATTAAGCATGCCACAGGTTTCAAGCAATATGGGAAAGAAAAAGGATCTCTCCGTTGCCAAAAAGCGTCAGATAGTGCAATGCCTTGGATGAATAGATATATCCATGGATGCGCCGGGACACATCATCAGTGATGTTTCCTGATGTCATTGGGTGTTTTGGGTCTCACAACATCAGACACCCTCAATCAGGCGACCCAGCCAGGGTTGATCAGACCCTGACTTGTGTCCTGGCAGCATTGGCCCACGATTCAGACCTCTTAATCCATAGCCACCGAGAAGCTCTTTCTGCAGCCTCAGTGGCAGATTTGATGGCCTTCCTTTTAGCAACTCCTTTGATACCAAGGAGAGTGTAAATTTTGCACAAGGAGCGGGCAGCAAAGCCCCAACATCCCACCTCTATGGGCTCACAGTGTGCTCTCCAACCATTCCTCTGGCACTGTTCTACCAGTTCTTGGTATTTGAGCCATTTGCGTTCATTGGCCTCTTCTATGTGCTTCTCCCAGGGAACTGTGAGCTCCACTAAAGGGCCTTTTCCACTAGCACGCTTTAGCGTGACACGGGACGGCTCAGCACGCTTTGTACGCTTTTCCACAAGCCCCAACACGGTTTAACAGTCGCGATTCTCAGCCCCGCTGAAGGGCAGGGTACAGCAGTGCTGAGTTGTGCCGTGTTGTGACGTTAACAGACTGGTCGCCGCTGATTGGTCAGGTCGTAACCGGCACTGATTGGTCAGGTTGTAACCGCCCCTCTCCTCCTCCTCATCTACCAAATCTTCACGACCTTCTCAATAAAGTTTTTGAAAAAAAAAAAAAAAAAAGAATCTTCACGACCGCCTTTACTCAGCACGCAACCACTGGTGGTGGTTCCTTTTCAGTGTATTGCTGTGCTATTTTCATTTATTCTCTATCAAAAATGGCTTCGCGTAATAAGGGTGTTCCATGGACCAGTAAGGAGCTGCAGTGTCTGCTCACTGCATTGTCAGACGAACGTATTCAGCGTGAGTTAGACGGAGCCGCCTGGAATGAAAAAATATACCGGGAGGTCTTGACATCGGAGTCCTTTAACGGTGAGTTTTAATTTTTTTTTATTGTGCGTTTTTTCGCAAATATATTCGGTAAGACGCTCAGTTTATTTATGCAATAAAAAAGCTGTTCATTTGTGGATGGATCGCTGCTTTATTGCAGCACACTGCGGACTAAAGCTTTTATTGTAATTATTCATGTGAACAATACGCTGAAATAAGCTTATGTATTCTTGTTAAAAACTATTGTCTTTTCTGTATATCTTGCACTTTTCGTGCTCTATTTTATTGTGTGCATTTTCCTTGTAGAATCATCCCACGCGTCCGCCGCGACAGCCCGCACGGATTATTCAACCGAGCCTTCCTGACCCACAGCTGGCAGAGACGGATTAATTCTATCGAGTCTTCCTGACCCACAGCTGGCAGAGACGGATTAATTCTAACGAGCCTCAGCACTCAGTGGTCGGCGTGTATAAAATGTCGATTAACCTTCATGTTGTGTTGCAAAGTTTTTTTTTATTTTAATATTTTGTATATAATAAAATGGAATTGTTTTGGAAAGTGTGGTTTGTCTGTTATAACACTGAATTATAAAACAGTATAATTACATAGAAATTCCATTGCCTAGTCTGATCAAAATGATGCTGAGGGTCAACCATTGTAAAGGTAATGTAATTTTTAACTAGACCAAAAAAGAAATCTTTTTGTAAGCTTTCTGTTCTTTTTATTGAAATATCATAAAAAATTAGCACCAAGTCAAAGGTACAAGTATATGTAAATTGAATGTTCTATCGGCATTCCAAATTCAGAGATTTACAATACTTTAGAAGGAGTGTAGCATCATCTAAACGGAAAATAATAATACTGTTGTTCCAAACGTTGACCTGAAGGTGAAAAACATGAATTTTTTTAATTCAGTACATCCAAAATGCCCTAGGATGTGGTGTTGGACAGTGTGCCACCGTCTCATTATTTAATACGAATAAAAACAAGTTTCAGCTCATTATTTCTAGGTCATTTGGCAGTTAATTCAAAACAAAAGTGACTTGTGTTGTTGCAGCTTAATTATGAGATAAAATTAATTGTGAGATAAAACCACAGAGCGAGCAAGGCAATAATCCTTGGATCCTCCATTTTTTGTCTTGCGTAAATAAGGACTCAGTCCGGTGCATAACATCACGGGAGTGTGGCCCCGCCTCGCTGAGAATCTGCTGCTGCCCCGCAACACTGTGCTAATGGAGACAGAAGCATTCCGAGCCGTACTGAAGTGAATCGAGCCGTACCGAGGTGTGCTGGGCTAGTGGAAAACAGGCTTAACAGAACCTGCCTGGAAGAGGAAGATGTTAGTACCACATCTGACCTAAGAGATGTTGATGCTACATAGTCGGGGAACTTAAGCTGCTTTCCCAAGTCAATTTGCAGGTCCCAGTCTGATGTTGAAGAGAGCAGACTGGCTGATGGTCTAAGCTGTGGTCGGGGCCTCTCTCCAGCTTTAACGAATGTAATTTTCCTTTGACTACCGACCTGCTTACTGTTTGCCATGGTGCTGGAGATGGTCTCCGCTACACACTTTAGCACTTGGTCATGGCACCAGCGATATCGACCCTCTCCAAGAGCTGTTGGGCAACTGCTAAGGATGTGTTCAAGCGTGCCCTTTCCTGAGCAGAGAGGACATGTTGGCAGCTCGTTCTTACCCCAGGTATGCAGGTTTGCCGGACTGGGTAGCACATCATATACTGCTTGGAGCATAAATTGGATGTGCTGAGGCTCTGCATGCCAGATGTCATTCCAGGTCAGCTTCTTGTCCACTACTCCCTCCCATTTTGTCCATGCCACCTGCTGCCGCATGCCTACCATCCTACCAGTCCTCACTTCTTCAACACCTGCTCTCACCTCCTGCAGGATTAACTTGCATTTGTCCACTTCCGGTTATGGCTGCCACGTAGGACGGACGTGTCTCGCTCTGCTCTGCTCCTGGAGAAAAAAAATCGGCAAATAACTCTCTCATTTGGGACAGAACGTATCCCAGCGTTTGGGCGAGGATATGTCGGCGAAGCCTAAGGCTGGAAAACCAGGAAAAGGAAAAAGCGAGCCGCCGAAACAGTCCAAATTAACGGACTTTCAGGTCTGTGACGCAGCAAACAGGGCTCCATATATGGCGGAGGAGGCTGGCAACGCTGCGATTTCTGCGGGGAATGGCGCAGATGCGCTGATGGCTGCCATGAGTTCAATGAGAGCGGACTTTTCCTCTAGATTTGATGGGATTATGACAGCGTTGGAAGGAATAAGAAAGGAATTGGGTGACTGTGTAGAACGAACGGCGCAGATGGAGCTCCGTCTCGCTAGTGCTGAAGATGACGTCACCCGTCTTCAATTAAAGGTGCGCACTTTGGAAAAAAAAAATAAATCTCTGGAAGATAATATTTTGGATTTGGAATCTCGGTCGAGACAGAATAATTTGAGGCTGGTGGGTCTTCCAGAGGAATCAGAAGGTCGGGACGTATGTTCCTTTCTGGAAAAGTGGATTCCGGAGGTGCTGGGCAGCGAGGAGTTGCAATCAGCAGTGGTTCTGGAAAAAGCACATCGCATTGGCCCACGGAGAGATAAGGGACCGCCGAGGACCTTAATTATGAAGTTTCTTAACAACAGAGACAGGATGAAGATCTTCAACGCTGCACGAGCTAAAAAAGGAGAGATTAAACACCAGGACCAGCAGGTGCGGTTCTACCCAGATTTGGCCACAGGAATCCAGCAATTGAGGAAGCAGTTTGATCCCGTACGTAAGGAGCTGCGCAACCTTGGGATTCGTCATGGTGTAATCTATCCTGCGAGACTGCTGACCACGTATGAGGGCAGAACCCACATCTTCAAGACCCCAGAGGAGGCGCAGGAGTTCATCAAGAAGATCAAAGAAGAAGAAGAGACTGGTGGGAGCTAAGCATGAACAAAATATAAGGTAGAATAATTAAGCATTTGCACAGGCATCTGACTGACTTGAAGTAAATAGTAAGTTTACAAAATATAGATTGTATTATATATTAAAAAAAAACAAAACAAAAACAAAACAAACAAAAAAAAACAAACTATGATGTACAAAGTTGTTAAAAATTTTGGAGTTAAGTTGGAAAACTACAGAGGAGAGTTAATGTTACGTCATTAAAAGCAGTAGAGTTAGGGTGATTGGGAGGATGAAGAAGGAGTGGCTTAGGCTGTTCCCCGTGGGTGTGGAACGGTCGATGGCTATATCGGGAGACAGAATTTTTCTTTTGATTTTGGGGGGTTTGCCACAAGTGTGGGAAGGGGAAATTTGTTTGTGTGTAGTTTGTAGGATGAATGTTCAACCACTCATGTTTTTGCTTCTCTGTATGAGCATGTTTACACTGCAAGGTAATCCCAAACTCTCTATTGATCATGAACCAAAGTGTTAATCTTAATTTAACTTCATGGAATTGCAGAGGTCTACAAAATTTAAAAAAACTTAAACAAGTTATGAATAAAATAAAGGACATGGGTTCAAGAATTGTGTTTTTACAAGAAACTCATCTGATAGAGGAGGATGTTAAAAGAATTAGGAGCAGATGGCAGGGAAGTGTATTCACCTCTTCATTTTCATCCCGAGCCAGGGGAGTTATGACTCTCATACATAAATCAGTTCCTTTTCAAGTGAAAAATGTAATTGGAGACAAATTTGGAAGATATGTAATCATTCAAGGCTCTTTGCTATTAGAAAATATAAATCTTGTGAACTTATATGGTCCCAATATAGATGATCAGAAGTTCTTTGCTAATTTATTTCTCATCTTATCATCACTTACAGGGCAACATATAATAGCAGGGGATTTTAATTGTACATTGAATCCAGGTGTGGATAGATCAACAGGACTGGATTGTACGCACATTGGATGTAGGATGACTATTAATCATTTTATGAAAGAATTGAGATTGTTAGATATATGGAGAGAAATGAAACCACAAGTTAAAGCCTATTCTTGTTATTCCAGTACCTACAAGACATTCTCACGTATTGATTATTTTTTGATTTCCACAGAATTAAGGTCCAAGATTCAAAACTGCTTTTATGATAACATCGTGATCTCTGATCATGCACCCTGTTGTCTAATATATGTAGATAAAAAATTGACAAAGGAATCAGGTAGATGGCAATTTCAGCATAAATGGCTTCAGGATGAGGAATTTGTCAAGTATATAGAAAAACAGATAGACGAGTTCTTTGACATCAATACTACACAGACATCAGCATGTGTAAAGTGGGAGGCTTTCAAAGCTTTTATTAGGGGGCATATTATTAGTTATACAGGATCAAAATCTAAGAAGACTCGAGAGGAGAGAGCTAAATTGGAACATAAAATAAAAAATCTTCAGGAAAAAGTGTATGCAGGAAGTGACCCAAGGTTGGAGAATGAATTACTGATTTTGAGAGCTGAATACGACAAAAAATCAGCGAATAGAGCTGCCTCGAGTCTTCTAAGATTGAAACAATCTTTTTATGAACAAGGTGAAAAATCAGGAAAATTATTAGCATGGCAGATTAAACAATTGGAAATTAAAACACCAATTACCAGTATTATAAGTAATGGACAGGTAGTTATAGATCCTTTAGAAATTAATAGAGCCTTTAGAGATTACTATGAAAAATTATATGATACCAAAAATGAACCTGATTTAACAAAACTAAATGGGTTTTTGAACGAACTATCTATACCGTGTATTCCAAATGAAAACAGGGAGATATTGGAGTCTAAAATTAGTCAAGAAGAAGTTGGGCTAGCCATTGATAATATGAAATCAGGAAAAAGTGCAGGACCAGATGGTCTTCCAGTTGACCTTTATAAAAAATTTAAGAATAAATTAATAAAACCTTTTTTGGAAATGGTTTTAGAAGCATTTCAAAATAATAATTTACCATCATACATAAATAATGCCTTAATTATACTGCTGCCAAAACCAGGTAAGCCCTCTAATAAATGTGAAAATATGAGACCAATAAGCCTATTAAACGCCGACCTTAAGATAATCTGTAAAATTTTAGCAAGACGAATACAAGAAATTTTACCAAATATTATTAATCGAGATCAGAATGGCTTTATAAAGGGTAGACAAGGCTTCCATAATGTAAGAAGACTATTTAATATTATCTATTTTAATAAAGAAGCACCGGATACAGCTCTCCTATCATTGGACGCCGAAAAGGCCTTTGATAGAGTTGAATGGCCCTTTCTTTTTGAAGTCCTACAAAGGTTTGGACTTGGAAATAATTTCATAAAATGGGTTCAAATAATATACAATAATGCTACAGCAGAAATCCTAACAAATAACAATATTTCAAAACCAATAAAAATCAATAGAGGATGTCGACAAGGCTGTCCACTCTCACCTTTACTGTTTACTATGGCAATTGAACCTTTAGCGATAGCGATACGTTTACATTCACAAATATATGGAATTAAAGTTGGACCAACAGAACATAAAATCTCCCTGTACGCCGATGATATAATTTTGTTTATGTCGAATCTAAAAAAATCAATTCCAACCTTGTTGAATTTAATAAAGAATTTTGGGGAAATATCAGGATATAAAATAAATAAAACTAAATCTTCAATATTAATGCTAAATGAGACCCAGAGAAATTACCCAGCCCCTGAGGTAAATCAATTCAATGTTGTAAATCAGTTTAAATATTTAGGAATCCAAATTATGCCTAAGCTAGAATCAGTCGCCAGTGTCAACTATGAAGCCTTAATGTCAGATATCAGTGAGTTAACTCAGAGATGGATGTCACTACCAATGTCGATGATCGGGAGAATCAATATACTTAAAAGTAATATTTTACCTAAAATACTTTATTTATTTCAATACATTCCCTTATCACCACCTTTAGATCTATTCTCAAGAATAAAAAAAAAGTTAGTGGAATTTATATGGAACAACAGGAGGGCTAGATTACGTCTGTCTTTATTATATTTACCATTTGATCGTGGAGGTCTGAAATGTCCAAATTTTATGTTGTATTATTGGTCGGCACAACTGAGGTCTATGACATATTATTTTTCATCAAATGATCTCCCTCACTGGACTGAAATGGAATCATACAATTTACCTTTACCTCTTCCCATATTCATATACTCAGATTCGGCAAAAAAATTACAAAAACAAGTTAAAAATCCATTTGTAAAGCATATGATCAAAATATGGCGTGAAGCTAAAAACTATTTAAAAGAACCACAGTTATTGTCACAATTTAGTCCAATATGGGGTAATCAATATTTTAAACCAGGGAGAGCGGACGCTGTATTTAAAGTATGGAATTTAAAAGGGATACAAAAGATTCAGGATTTATATTTGCCAGGTGCAGACAACATAATGTCTTTTGAAGAGCTGAGGATCAAATTTAATCTCAATAGAACACATTTTTTTAAATATCTTCAACTTAGAAACTTTATTCGATCAAATCAAAATAAAGCTCTCACTCGACCTATTTATTCATCCTTGGAAAAAATGATGATGAAAGATAGTAAAAGAAAGGGTATTATTTCAGAGTTTTATAACTCATTGACACTATCTTCAAGTGAAAATTCACTGAAAAGATTAAACTACTGGAAAGAAGATCTGCAAATTGAAATTTCAGAGGAACAATGGGAATTGGCTTGTACAGAAGCTCAAACCAAATCAATAAATGCACGCCTTAAATTGATACATTTCAAATGGTTAATGCGGATGTATGTTACACCGGAGGAGTTAAATAGATATAACAAAAATATACCAGATACATGCACAAAATGCATGGAAAGTAAAGGAACCCTATTTCATTGTTTATGGGAATGTAGATTAATAAGAATGTTTTGGGAAGAGGTGAGGGTAACAATTGAAAAAATAATCTCAAAACAAATCATATTGAATCCTAAACTGGTTTTGTTGGGTCTGTACCCAGAAAAGCATAATTTCAATAAAAGTGAAAGAACATTCATAGACCTCAGTTTGCTTAATGCCAAAAAATGTATTGCACTATTATGGAAAAAGACTCATAGACCAGATGTGACTCAGTGGTTAAGACAGATGTTAACAAACCTTCCATTAGAAAGAATAACATATATACTGAAATCAAAGGAAATTGTGTTTGAGAATATATGGAGACCTTTTATTGATTATGTAAAAAATTTAAACATAACTCTTGAAGAAGAAGGTGAATGATGTGTGTGGACCTTGTAAATTCCAAACTGGTGAACATAATATGTATACTTATGTATTGGATTGTCTAGACTAAACAGAGGAGCATTGTTGAAGACTTGATTTTGTTGGTGGTTGTTGGTGTTTTTAGTGCATTTTTTTTTTTGTAGTACTTTAGTGTTAGTGTTTGATTGTTTGTATCATGTTTGTTAAAAAAAAAAAAAAAAGGTTCAATAAAGATATTGTGGAAAAAAAAACTTGCATTTGTCCTTTCCCTGGACTTTATCATAGCGCGGTTGTGGGATGGAGCCCAGCCCTGCACGTCCTATTGCCACTGTGCCCACCAGAGCTTTGTGTCTCAACTGAGATTCTGCAAGCTCCAACCCCTCTTGAGCTCTCCACTTCCGACCTGTCCTCACCGCAATGCCTGCTGCTGCCACTCTCGAGTCTCTAGAGTCACGATAGGCTAGTGCCTCTCTTGTGCAGGAAACCTTGAACTCCTCTTCCAAACTACTAATAGGAAGCTGGAGTTTGTTGCTCCTACCATAAAGCACCGCACTACTGAAGCTATGTGGTAAACCCAACCGTCTTCGAAGGTAGGAGCTGATCTTCCTTTCCAGGGTCTCCACTGTAGACAGAGGCACCTCATACACCAGCAGAGGCCAGAGGATACGGGGCAAAATGCCATGTTGGTATACCCAAGTCTTGAACCTGCCGGGAAGGCCAGACTTATCCACAGTCAACAGCCATGTTTCCAGTTTCCTGATGGTAGTTCGGATGGATGCTGTGTCCCTGAGACTACAGTCAAAGACCTTCCCTCGGCTTGTGACTGGTTTCTCTGTGATAGATGGTATCACAATGCCATCCAGATGGAAACGGAACTTATCCACCACTTTCCCTCTTTTCAGGACCATAGATCTAGACTTTGAAGGCTTAAAGTTCATTCTTGCCCAGGAAATAAGTTTTTCCAGGCCTTGGAGAATCCACCTACTGCCAGGCACTGATGTAGTAGTGACTGTCAGGTCATCCATGAAAGTTCTAATGGGGGGCTGCCAGATTCCTGACCTTGAAAAGGGTCCACCACATTCTACCTCCACTGCCTTAACCAGCATGTTCATGGACAGGGTAAAAAGGATAACAGAAATGGTACAACCTGTTATAAACAAAAGTACATACAAAGTATGAAAACATTAGATATTTCACGAAAACTTAAGCCTGATCATCATACTGTGAAGAAATTTGTGGTTGATTCAGAGCATAGATGGGTTTGTGCAGATAAAGGCAAACTGAGGAAGGTTTCTGACAGACAAATTCATCGGATTAAGACAGCAGCTGCTAAATTGCCATTACAAAGCAGCAATCAGGTATTTGAAGCTGCTGGTGCTTCTGGAGTCCCATGAACCTCCAGGTGTAGGATCCTGCAGAGGCTTGCAGTTGTGCATAAACCTACTATTCAGCCACCCCTATCCAATGCTCACAAGCAGAAATGGTTGCAGTGGGCCCAGAAATACATGAAGACTAATTTTCAAATAGTCTTGTTTACTGATGAGATCTGTGCAACCCTGGGTAGTCCAGATGGATGGAGTAGTGGATGATTGGTGGATAGCCACCATTTCCCAACAATGCTGCGACGGCAGCAAGGAGGTGGCAGAGTCATGTTTTGGTCCCTGAAGGTGTGAAAATGACCTCGGCGAAGTGACTGACCACTGACTGACCACTTTCTTCCATGGTACAAAAAGAAGAACCGTGTCTTCCATAGCAAAATTATCTTCATGCATGACAATGCACCATGTCATGCTGCAAAGAATACCTCTGTGTCATTGGCTGCTATGGGCATAAAAGGAGAAAAACTCATGGTTTGCCCCTCATCCTGCCCTGACCTCAATCCTACTGAGAACCTTTGGAGCATCCTCAAACAAAAGATCTATGAGGGTTGGAGGCAGTTCATATCAAAACAGCAGCTGTGGGAGGCTATTCTGACATCTTGCAAAGAAATTCAAGCAGAAACTCTCCAAAAACTCACAGGTTCAATGGATTCAAGAATTGTGAAGGTTATATCAAAGAAGGGGTCCTATGTTAACATGTAATGGCCTGTTAAGATGTTTTTGATTGAAATAGCTTTTGATTTCAGTAAATATGACCTCCTAATGCTGAACATTCAACAAATGACCGTTTCCAGTTTTTTACAACCAATAAAATGTTTTGAAACTCTGTTGTGTATAATAATGTGGAACAGTGCATTTTGAGTTTTTTTATTTTTGCAAAATAAAAAATAGTCTTCATTGGGAGGTTTGTTCAATAAAATCTGAATTATGTGCTAACGGTTGATTACTTGAAAATTATACTGACTGTCATTTGCATCAATGATTTAGGAAAATCCGAGACAAATATCATTTGCATAATAATTTGGAACACAATGTACACGGACTATTATCAAAGCTGGATGAGTCGGTATCTTTTCCAAAATCAAAATGGGAGACAGACTTATCGATCAATAAGGATGAAAGCTTCTGGACATAAATATGTTTAAACACTTTTAAGATGACAAAAAACCTCTAATTTTGAACTAATACAGTACAAAGTTCTACATAGAAGTCATTACACAGGACAAAGGAATTTCAAAATGGGCCAAAGTCACACAAACATCTGCTCCTACTGCACCAGCAACGTCCCGGATAGTTATATGCATGCTATGTGGTCCTGTGCACCAGTTCAAAAGTTCTGGAAGACATGTGAAGCACTTGTCGGCATGGCTTGGGTATCATATCCCATCCTCACCCACACTTTGCATATTAGGTGATTTAAGTGAAATAAATGTAGAGGCAAGGATGTCACAGATGGTTCTCACCACCTTATGCATCACAAAGAAAACTATTCTCATGAATTGGAAATCAAGAAATAATTTATGCATGACACACTATAATAACCTACTACAGTGATCCCTCGCTACTTCGCGCTTCACCTTTCGCGCCCTCAGTGCATCGCGGATTTTTCAAAAATATTCATCAAAAATTCAAAATTGAGAAATAATGGGCGGGCGCTAGCAGAAGGCAGGGAGACTACATTAGACCATCAGGTATCAACACGGAGAGCCGCACAACTCAAAAAATCCACCTCTCTGTTCGCTGTTCTCGTGTTGGCTCGGCTCGGAAATCTCGCAAGCTGATTGGCCGAGACGTTTCACCCCGCAAGCTGATTGGCCGAGACGTTTCACCCACCTCCTCTCCCTGCCGTGCGCCCATGAAGGGAAGGAAGACCGCATTCATTGCTCTTTATCGCTCGTGTTACGTAGTCTCGCAGCGTGGAACTTTTTGCTGTTCTCTTGTGCCATTTTGTGCGAAATAGTCTTCCCGTCGAGCCACTACGCCGCCTCCTGCAGCTTCTCCAGCTCTATCGGAAGCTGCCTTCGATGATCCTGCGCTTCTAGCACCTGACGATGAGGCGTCACCTGAGGAGTAGTAAAGCTCTCATTAACCTGTGAAGTAAATCATCTTCATCTTGAGTTACGTATCTTGTTATAAGAATAAAAGAGTTCTAAAAACATATTTATGTACACTTTATTTACATCTACGTATGTATGTACACGTACACACACGTATCATATGAGAGAGAGAGAGTGAGAGAATGAACGTACGTATTATTTATGGATGACGTCATTAGGGGTGACGCTACTTCACGGTTTGTCACTTTTCGCGGTCCGTTCTGGAACCCATTAACCGCGATAAGTGAGGGATCACTGTATTAGATTATATTAGCCTGGAGAGAATGTCTGCCTCCTCAAATAACCAGTTTGCTGAATTCAATTCTCTCTGGTTCTTGCTTATTAATTCTATAACCTGAGGGGTGGTGGCGGTGGTTTGCACTCCTTGGCGCCTCTGGCGGCTGGCTGCGCCCTGACCACAAGGGATTTCTGTGACCCACTGGGGCCGGTGTCTGAGGGGCCTGTTCTGGGGTGACTGTGTGTCTGGCCTGGTAGGGTTGGTGGTGGTGGTGGTGGGGGGGGGGGGGGCGTGGCCTTGCTTCCCGGGTTGGGCTGCGTCTGGCCCTGGGCCCCTGGTGCTGGGGGGGCGCGTTCCCCCTCTGGGTCGGGGTTGGGTGTGTGCCGGTGGTGCAGGCCAGACACACAGTCACCCCAGAACAGGCCCCTCGGACACCGGCCCCAGTAGGTCACAGAAATCCCTTGTGGTCAGGGCATGCACGGAGCCCACCACGCAAGGATGCACCCGGGCCGTGCCCTCCCTGGGGCCCTGGCAGTACTCTGGGATGGATGCCTGCATCCTGGGGGGTCGCCTTCCCCGTCTTCTGGAGCCTGCGGGTGTGGGTGTGGGTGTGCTTGTGGATGTGTGTGTGTGTACGTGTGTGTGTGTGTGCTCATGCAGGTGCGCGTGAGTGTAGGTGTGAGTGGGAGCGTGTGTGTGTGTGGATGTGGGTGCGTGCACGTGTGTGTGTGTTGTGTGTGGGCATGTGGGTCTGTGTGTGGGTGTAGGTGTGCATGTGTTATGGTGAGTGTGTAGGCACATGAGGGTGGGTGTGTGTGTGTGTGTATATGGGTGCAGAAACCTGTGGGTGAATGTGCTGTGGTAGAGGATGTGTGTGTGGGGGAACCTTGATGGGTGGTGGGGGTGGGGCGAACCATCTAGTGTCCTGGGGGTCGGTGATTCGGGGCCTGCTTGTCCCGGCCGCCCTACCGTTGTGTCACGGGGCGGGGCGCTTTGTCGCATTGCCCCTGGTGTCTTTGGCGGCAGGTGTGTGTGGGTGCTCGGGGGTGGTCGGGGGGCCGTTGCTGCGGGCCGGCGGCCATGTTGTCGTTGGGCTGCTCCGGGGTGGCTGTAGCTGCGGGGCAGCCTGCTGCTGTCGGTGTGTGTCCGGGGTGGGTGGTTGGTGGGCTTGCAGTGGGCGCTCGGGGGTGTCGCTTGGCATGTAGGGCACCATATGGGTCCGGCCCATTGTTCACTATTGTGACTATTGTTGTTGTGCATGTTTGTGTGTGCAAGATGAGTGGGAATGGGTGTGGCTGCTCCATCATGTTTATGGTGCTGGGAGTGCCGGGGCATGACGCTGGTGAGTCCTGGACTGTTCGACCTGGTTCACCCTGGGTTGGGATTTGGGGGCAGTGGGTGGCCTCCTGAACCAGTTTGCGAGCTGGCTTCTGGGGGGAACCGGGCTCCCTTTTGGATCACCTCCCTCCCAGTGTTATCCCCCCCCCCCCCCCGATTCTGGGTGGAATATACATCTTCTGGGATACACTTGGGGTTTGGGGGCGGGGTGTGTGCCGCTCTGTGTCGGTGAAGGGGATACTTCTTCTGTGCAGTGGGGCTGCCCTCACCTCAATTTTAATTGCATTTTAGACACTGGGCTTAGGGGGATGGGGGCCCAACTGCCTATTGCAGTGGCTAGTGGTGCTCCATCCACCATTCCCCCAATTTTAACTGCACTATGGTAGTTCACACACCTGCATACAATCACATCATACAACCGACACACACCTATCGTGATTTGTTCAAGGGGGAGGGGGTCTTTCCCCACCGCTGTTGCCCTCCTTCTGCCGAGATCCTGGGGCCCAGTGGGGGGCCTGGGACCTGTCATGTTGTCAAAATTCCTGGGTGCTGTCAAATGAATAGATATGAGCAAGGGAGTGAGAGAGGGATTGAACAAGAGAGTATGCAAGAGTGAGGGAGAATGGAGATGGTGATGGTGGGCCGGTTTTGTGTGGCACTTTGCGTGTTGGGTGGCATCTCAGAGCACCTGCGGTGGTCTGCTGATCAGTCACTCGGGTGGGCGCTTGGGTGGGGGTCTGCTTCTGAGGCCGCAACTTCCCTGGGGTGGGTTGGTGGGGGGGGGGTGGCTTCTGGCCTGGGCCTGCAGTCTCCCCAGCTGCTGCCGGATGCTGGCGCACGTTCAGGCTCGCTGCATCTGCATCGAGGTCACTCTAAGTAATAAGGGTGAATGAGGGTGGGTGAGTGTGTGGGGAAGAGCACGAATGGATGTGAGTAGGTCGGAGTGTGAGTGAGAGTGCGTGTATGGGTGAACGTGAGTGAGAGTGGGTGACCCTGAAGGCGAGAGGGGGCGAGAGGGAGCGAGATTGAACGGGTACAAGAGTGAGAGAATGGGTGGGTCCGGGAGTGCAAGAGTGGGACTGTGTGTGGGGGGGTGGGGGAGCGAGAGTGAGTGAGTGCATGAGGGTGTGAAGGTGTGGGAATGGGTGTGTCCACTGGTTGGGAGGTGCTGGATTGAGGGGGTAGTGCCTCTTGGCTATGTGAGCTCCCCTGGACGGGGGAAGGGGGCTTCTTTGGCTGTGGGGGTCCCTGGGGTGTGCAGCGGTGGCACTGGAGGGGGGACAGGCCACTAGGGGGGTGTTTGGGGGGGCTTGCGAGGGGGGTCCCACCCCCCGGTCTCTAGTACCGGGGGGGTGGGGGCGCTGGCCTCCCTGTGGATGAGGCCCGGGGGCCCGGGGGCTGGTGTTGGCCCCGCCAGAGGAATGGGGGGTTGGTGGGCCCGGGGTTGTGGGCCCATCGCTCCAGCCACCTGTCAGCCTGGCCTCCCTCGGCCATCCTTTTGGGGGTGGATGCCTGGCTTTCCTGGGGCTTGTTGACCTTGGACATCTGTGCCCCGTGAGGATTGGTAGCGCTGCCTTTCCTGCTCAGGGGTTTCCGGGGAGGGGGTGGGGGGGTGGGGGGGTTGCTGTGACAGGCCACCCTCTTCGTATGTTTCCTGACAAACCACTCACATGCACATACTTATTTTGCGCACACCCTCATATACACGCACACAAACGCACTCGCACAAATGTCTCCCCTTTAACAGGTGCCAGTGTTGAGACCTCTTCAGTGAAAGAAGTAGTCTGTCTTCTGTTTGTTTTAGTTGTTGGTTTGTTTGTCTTTTTTTTTCTGTTCCTCTCCCTTTTCTTTCCCCTACCCACACTTCCTTTCCCCACTCCCCATTCTGTCTGGTCCTTCATGAACAAAATAAATAAATATTTTAAATAAAGTATTAAAAGTTATTACAGGAGGACTTTACAACAATATTCAGTACATAGATAGGTACTGTATAAAGCTCCTTGGACATCTCACCCTACACTCTATGTGGTCTTTAAAAGCCCTGAGCAAAAACTTCCAAATTAAGGCAAACATGGCTGTTAAGCAAAAATCACAATATGGCAGAGGATATACAGTTAAAGTTCTGTTAGTTCTGCTACTTCTGGCAGGAGATATTCACCTTAACCCTGGACCTGCCACTATTAAACAGCAGACCACTGGGTTAGCACAAAACCGAGCTGTACAAAAGCAAAAACAACATTTATTTTTCCAAACTGTTAATCATGCACGAGTTCTTTGGGACACCAAGGCTAAACCAAAGGGGATCCTCGGCGGTCATTTAAACATACGGAGCATAATCCCCAAAAGAGATGAGATTTCGGTGTTGCTGTTGGACTCAAATCTGGACTACCTTTGTCTCTCAGAAAGCTGGCTACACAGGAACATAGACACTAATATGATCGATATTGTGGGCTACCAGTGTTTTAGAAAAGACAGGCAGGTAGGGAGGGGAGGAGGTGTTTTAATTTACATCAAAGAGAAATATAAATGTCAACTGGTTGATTTGAATACTTCACTTGAATGTTTAGCTGTTAATGTATGTCTCTCTCCGGTAATGAATTTCAACATTGCAGTAGTGTACAACCCACCGTCACACAACTCTTCCTTTTATAATGAATTAAGTGATCTGGTTAAACAACTTGAGAAGAACAGAGAAACAATAATTCATGGTGACTTTAATATCAACTGGTCTGATAAAAAAGACAAACAAAAACTGAAAAGCCTCATGACTAAATTTAATTACCAGCAAATCATCAAAGGACCCACCAGGATAACCAAACAATCCAGAACACTTATTGACATGTTATTTACTAATAAACCAGAACGAATAACCAGAACCTATAATCTTGTAACTGGTCTCTCAGATC
The DNA here is from genome assembly GCA_020510985.1 of Pholidichthys leucotaenia. Lineage (NCBI taxonomy): Eukaryota > Metazoa > Chordata > Actinopteri > Cichliformes > Pholidichthyidae > Pholidichthys > Pholidichthys leucotaenia. The sequence goes on from CM035845.1 coordinate 176,974,792, forward strand.
ATAACATGGTTCTTGCTGTCAGGAAACTTACTAAAAAGCGACTACAGTATTTTGGGGGAGTCGATATTGACAAATCAAATTTTATTATCCCCAAATCAAAAAATGAGGAGTTTGAACATTACTTAGAGAATCAAAATTGGGAGCAGCTCATGGCAACATGTGAAGTAGATGATTGTTGTAATTTTATAACTGCAACAATCACAAAGTCTATAGAAAAATTTTCAAAGCAAATTAAAAGTAGACAACAGAAGATTAGCCTACCATGGTTAAATAATGAAATAAGAAAACTTATGAAGAGGCGAGACTATGCACTGAAAACATCACTAACCTCCAAACTACAAAATGATCACCTTGTGTACAAAAGTTTAAGAAATAAAGTGGTACATGAGCTGCGAAAATCAAAAATATCTTATTACAATAAACTGATAGATCATGCAAAGGGTAACAACAGTTCCCTATGGAGGCATTTAAATAACTTAACTAATAAAAAAAACGATCAGAAGGGGGTAAAGGAACTTAGAATCAATGGCAAGACCGTCAGTGACAAGGCTACTTTGGCAAATGAATTTAATTCACACTTTGTGGGCTCTGTGGAAGACTTAACAAAAATTTTTGTGCTGCCAAATGTGCTCAACAACACAAATTCCATACTTCCAACAGATACTTTTCACATCGATGAGGTAAATGAGAAGTTAATTGCTGGTATTGTTAAAACACTGTCAAACTCAAAAACTAATGATATCTACAATATGAGCACCTCCTTTCTCAAAATGTACAGCAAAATATTAATCAAACCACTGACTCATCTCATTAATCTCTCCATTAGGTCTAGTACATTTCCATCTGGCTGGAAAAAAGCTGTCGTCATACCAGTTCATAAATCAGGCAGTAAAGACGATATATGCAATTACCGCCCAATCTCTATCTTACCAGTCCTATCTAAGGTTCTTGAAAAAGTTGTAGCTACACAGCTGATAGACTACTTACAAGACAGTCAACTTCTTCATCCACATCAATTTGGTTTTAGACCAGGATACTCAACAGAAACAGCAAATTGTTGCCTTATTGAAAACGTCAAACAGTCCTTGGACAGGGGTAATGTGGTAGGAGCTGTTTTTCTAGATCTCAAAAAGGCTTTCGATACTGTAAACCACAGTTTGCTTTTATCCAAAATGGTATCTTTTAACTTCTCCTCAAATACATTAGAATGGTTTGCATCTTATCTCCAGAATAGAGAACAGTGTGTAAAAGTCCACCAGGATAAATCCTCATTTTTAAACAACCGCATGGGTATCCCACAAGGGTCCATTCTTGGTCCTTTACTTTTCAGCATTTTTATTAATGACTTGCCGTTACACTGCTCAGCTGCAACATGCCAACTTTATGCAGATGATGCAGTTATTTACACAGCTGCCAAGACTCCAGCACAGGCTGCAGATGTACTGTCTACAAGTATGGTTGATGTCCAAGAGTGGCTCCTCAAGAACCATCTATTGCTGAACCTTCAGAAAACAGTCTCAATGTGCTTTTCAATCAAAAAATGTAACCTGCAACATTTTAAAGTTAATATACATGATCATGACATCAGTTTAGCTACAGAATTCAAATACCTTGGCATTGTACTAGATCCTCAACTCAAATTTAATCTTCATATAAAGAAAATTTCAAAAACAGTAAAAAAAAATCTGAACTGCTTTAAATTAATTAGATATTACATACCTTACGAAGCAGCTGCACTGTATATGCATTCTATGGTTTTTTCTCATATATCATACTGTTTGACAGTCTGGGCTCAAGCAGCCCCTTCCACAATAAGACATATAGGTTCATTATATAATCAAACCCTAAAAATCTTGGACAAAAAGCCCATTAGGTGGCATCACTGTAATGTTTTAAAAAAATACAACCTATTGAGTTTTGAGAGCTTCATTGACCTCTGTCTTCTGAAATTAACGTTCAAATGTTTCCATAAATCAGCACCCGAGCCACTTGCTGGTTTCGTCCAAAGACAGGACAGCAGCAGAGCCACCAGGAGTTCTGTTAACAATAACTGTAAAATATTCCACCGCAGAACCACATTTGGACAAACAGCTTTCTCTATAAAGGGCAGTCACATCTGGAACACAATGCCAAATGAAATTAAAATAATAACGGACTTTAAAACATTCACTAAAAATGTTAAAAACTGGCTGAAAAATAAACAAGAATGTACTCATGTATGAATTATTTGTCTGCAAAGTGAGAGTGAATGAAGGGAAGGAATAAATGTGTTTGTTTATAGTGAGTGACGGAGGGAGGAAGGCCTGAAATAGGCAAATGTGAGTTATGTTATATGTGTTAAATGTGAGTCAGGCTGTTATATTTGTGTATTTATAATATTTATAATATTTATGTTAAATGTGAGTCAGGCTGTTATATTTGTGTATTTATAATATTTATAATATTTATAATTGTGTATTTATAATTTTTCTGCATTGATGTATGTGGTTATTGTGTATATTTTTTATCTTGATTCTTTTTTCTAAAGCCCATCCAGGGACAAGAGTTGCAAATTAGCTAATAGCTATACACTCTATGTGCAACACATCAGATTGATTGTCTTTGATTAATTGTCTATGTTTATTGCACTGTCCCTGTCAAATAAACTAATCTACTACTACTACTACTACCTTTTGGCAAACTAAATCTGTTCTGGCACAATTTTTTTTTTCCGGTTCCGGTTCCGCCGGACCGGAGGCGCCACACGAGTTGGCTGCCTTTTGCAACTGCCTTTTTTTTTATCTTCCTTCTTCTTTCTACACCTTTCACTCTATATATATATCACGGACACACAGATCGCCCCAAAGGTTTCCCGAGTCGGCGGACGGAGCCTCTGTTTACAGCAGGAGACGATACAGCAGGGAAGAGCTAGCTAACACTCAACCGCCGCCCGGTGCTAATGGAGAAACTCGACATACCGAGGAACTGTAGCGGAAACGACGCGGGTGCCGGGCTGGAGTTTAGGCTGTGTGCAAGAAATATAAGACAGAATAATAAAGAGCGATGGCAAGAACCAAGCAGACCGCCCGTAAAATCTACTGGAGGAAAAAGCCCCCCCAGGAAGCAGCTAGCCACCAAGGCTGCTCGAAAAAAGCGCTCCGGCCACCGGCGGAGTGAAGAAGCCTCACTGTTACAGGCCTGGTACCGTGGCTCTGAGAGAGATCTGTCGCTACCAGAAATCCACGGAGCTGCTCATCCATAAGCTGCCCTTCCAGCGCCTGGTGAGGGAGATTGATCAGGACTACAAGACCGACATGCGCTTCCAGAGCTCCGCCGTCATGGCTCTGCAGGAGGCCAGCGAGGCCTACCCGGTGGGTCTCTTCATGGACACCAACCTGTGTGCCATCCACGCCAAGAGGGTCACCATCATGCCCAAAGACATCCAGCTGGCCCGCCGCATCCGCAGAGAGAGAGCTTAGACTTTCTGCTGCACATCCACCAACCATAATGCTCCGCACTGTGGGTCTATATATATATATATATTAATATGTACATATGTATACTAGCTGTTCTTGTTTTTTCTTGCCTTCTGATTGTTGCTCTGAGTGTTGCTATCCCTGTGCTGTTGCAATCCTGGAATTTCCCCATTGTGGGACTAATAAAGGCTTATCTTATCTTATCTTATCTTATAAGGGTAGCAGATTTCTGTTCTGCTCACCTAGCTGCCTGACAGGACAAGGGAAAAAAGATTGATATTTAACTGGTTCAGTTAGTGAGCACTTGGTGATTATCAGAATTTTGGAATTTGACAACAATTTATATAAGGGTCTGTGTAGTCCTGATTTCCCCACAGTTTTCTAGTTGCCATGTCTGTGTGTGTGTGTGTGTGTGTGTGTGTGTCTGTGTGTGTTCGCATGCATACGTGTGTGTGTGTGTGTGTTTTTGTGTGTGTGTGTGCGCGCGCGTACGTGTTTTCCCATCAATAAATACAGTATGTAAGGCTTGATCAAAATTCCAAATGGTGCAACATCCATTTCTCATATGTGGTGGGGAAAAACAAAAAATGACTCAGTTGTCTGTCTTGAACTTCTGTTACAGTGTTTGTATTTTTTTCCATGTGTTTCTCAAAGCTGTATTAACTCAGATCAGATTTCAGATATCCAGAAACCACCTACTACTAGTTGTATGTTGTAAAAAAAATGTCATAAATGAAAATAAATTTCATTTCAGTCAAATCTTCAAAAGCAAATAAAGAATATTTAATGAAAAAGTAAATCTTTTACTGTTGATAACTGAAAAAGGGAGCAGTTTTGCACTCCATCAACACCAGTCAATCATTCACTAATAATGGCGCTTGAAACCACCCTAAAGCATTCTTGAGATTTCCGTGTATGAGTGTATGTGTATTTACAAGGGTAGTTGAGGCAGTAAGTTTTAAATGTATGTGTGTGTGTGAGTGCGCGTGCGCGCATGCGCGCACTTTCTTAGTGGTGAGACTTTGAAGTTGGGGCAGCTCTCTCTTTGAGGTGGTCTATCCCCCTTCTCAACAGTGTTAATCAGGCGTGAAGAGAACATGCTCACTCCGTGGTCGACCAGGCATCACTACTGATGGCTCCCCTCAGTCTCCGTTTGGGATGGAGGGGTTGGGATCAAGGGTGGTGGTGTTGGGTGGGAGGATTAGCATGGCCCTTGGCTAATGCACTAAAAAGAAAGTGCAACAAATAAATGTACAGGGTCAACTCCTTCACTCATAGCTACAAAGGTAGAAGAGTTCAAGGAAACTGGATTTTACAACAAGGAAGTGTTTTTTTTTTTTTTTTTGCCCTGCCAGCCAGTGGATGAACTCTGCTGCTGATCATTTCAAGGGATAGTAAAATTGTGCAAGTCATGCATGTGGACACACACTTCTGGTGGAGTGCTTTTCAGGACAGGTTTGGATTTCATTGTTTGGGTAGAACACCATAATTTCAATGTAGCGAAATGCAAGTCACACTATATCCCCCCCACACTGTGGTTGTTAAATCCATACATCATCATTTCATGCATCTTTGGAGGACTGATTAACTATTAGAAATCAGGAATGTTATGTGTAAATACTTACAAACATCAGGAAGTTAAAGTTGGATTTTGTCCTGATATGAAGACATAATTGCTAGAATTATTATTTTTTTTGTCTGACAATCATAAAAAATCTGATAATAAGAAGAAAAATATACAGCAGGCATATGTAGTGGCACAGAATCTCAAAATTACCATATTATGAATTTGACTGCATCCTGTAATAATGGTGGTATGCCTAATCTCTAATGATTCTTCTTAATAGAAAGAATAATGTGTGAGCAGCGGACAGTTTAGTGTCATAAGGTTTATGTGAAGAGGCTTCATGTGCAGGCAGGCTATGGTGCAAACAATGATTTATTAAACAGACTCAGAACACAAAGAAATGGCAGCACATGAGCTGAAAACCAAACCAAACTAGGCAGGGCTCAGATAACTCACTTGGGAACACAGAAGGCTGGGATAATACAGGAACATCAGGCAGAAACATTAATGACAACACTCTGGACACAGACTGACTCCGGTATATGTTAGACAGGGAGGCAATCAAGACAACACAGGACAGGTGGGAACATATCACTGACTAAACATCAGACAGCTGGGACAAATTAGGAGACAACAGGGGAGCAGCTACAAAACAGGACAAGCAGGGCTGTACAGACAGTCAGGCAGGGAATGTAGTTACATGAAACCTGACAATGAATATATAGGACAACAATGCAGAAGTAATACAGAGATGGCAGTGGCTAGGGGTACAGAAAACATGAGGAGCTGAGACAAAAGGTAAACACAAGACATGAATACAGGGCCAGGGGAGACATAACTCAATACCAAGCACAGAGAATAGTAAAAAATAAACTTAAAGAGTGAGCATGGTCCCCAGATCATGCTTGGACTGTGACATTTAGATGCTGGAAAGTCACTTGATTTTAATTAGTCTAAGTGATGATAAATTGGAAATAATTGAATCCCAATGGAATCCACTCAATATATGCCCAGTCAGTCATCCATGGAAGAATTGAATAATAATAGTGATGCACCTGCTTCCAGCTTTAATGTAAGAATTTGTTGAAGGGCGTTTCTTGTTTCTCTCCAGCGTGTCCTGGGTCTTCCCCAGTCCAGGTCGGGGAGGCAGCAGCTCAAGCAGAGAAGCCCAGACTTCCCTCTCCCCAGCCACCTCTTCCAGCTCTTCAGAGAGGATACCAAGATGTTCCCAGGCCAGTTGGGAGACATAGTCTCTCCAGCATGTCCTGGGTCTGCCCTGGGGTCTCATCCCAGTGGGAAGTGCCCAAAACACCTCAAGTGGGAGGTGTCCAGGGCCATCCTGATCAGATTCCCAAACCACCTCAACTGGGTCCTTCAATGAGGAGGAGCAGCGGTTCTACTCTGAGCCTCTCCTGGATGACTAAGTTCCTCACCCTGTCTCTAAGGGTGAGTTCAGCAATCCTACGAAGAAAGCTCATTTCAGCAGCTTGTATCCGTGATCTCATCTGTCTACTTGATAGATTAGAACACTATGTTGGACTTAATGGAACTTCGTTGCAGTGGTTTAGATCTTATTTATCTGATAGGTTCCAGTTTGTTCATGTAAATAATGAGTTTTCTTTCAACTCAAAGCTTAGTCGTGGAGTTCCACAGGGATCTGTGCTAGGCCCTACTCTTTTTAGTTTATATATGCTTCCGTTAGGCAACATTATTAGAAAGCACTGTGTACATTTTCATTGTTATGCAGATGACACACAATTATACCTGTCAGTGAAGCCAGATGATAGTAATCATTTAGCCAAGTTAGAAGCCTGTCTTAAGGAAATCAAAGCTTGGATGACTTGTAATTTCCTGCTATTAAATTCAGATAAGACTGAAGTCATTCTTGTTGGTCCAAAAACCCTTAGAAATACCTTTCCAAATCAAACTTTCAGTTTGGATGCGGTTACTCTATCTCTTAATAGCTCTGTGAGGAACCTTGGAATTATTTTTGATCAAGCTCTGTCCTTCAATTCACATATTACATTTGTTTCTAAGACTGCCTTCTATCATTTGCGTAATATTGCCAAGATTAGGAGCATCTTGTCTCAGAGTGATGCTGAGAAACTGATCCACGCTTTTGTTAGCTCGAGATTAGATTATTGTAATTCTTTATTATCAGGCTGTCCTAAAACATCTTTAAAAAAGTCTTCAGCTGATCCAAAATGCTGCAGCAAGAGTTTTAACAGGTACTAGAAAGAGAGATCATATCTCTCCGGTTCTGGCCTCCCTTCATTGGCTTCCCATAGAGTTTAGAATTAAGTTTAAAATCCTTCTTCTTACTTACAAAGCTCTAAACAATCAGGCTCCTTTTTATTTAAAAGATCTGATACTACCGTATTATCCTAACAGAGCACTACGCTCCCAAAATGGTGGATTACTTGTAATACCTAGAATCTCCAAAAGTACAATGGGAGGCAGAGCCTTCAGTTATCAAGCTCCTCTCCTGTGAAACCAGCTGCCAATCTGGATTCGGGAGTCAGACTCAATCTTTGTTTTTAAGAATAGGGCTAAAACCTACCTTTTTGATATAGCCTACAATTAGGGAGAGATCATGTGTTTCTGAACCCTCCCTTAGTTATGCTGCTAATAGGTTTAGTCAGCCGGGGGACCTCCAATAATGCACTGGGCCTCACTCCTTTCTTCACTCTCAATGAAATATTTTTTTTTGCTGGTCATTAACATCTGTTTGTTCTCTCCCATAGATTGAGTCCCCATTGTGCTGTTTGCTCTCTACATGTCTGTTCTTTTCATCTTCTCTGTCCCCTCACCCCCCAGCCAGTCGCAGCAGATGACTGCCCCTCCCTGAGCCTGGTTCTGCTGGAGGTTTCTTCCTGTTAAAAGGGAGTTTTTCCTCTCCACCGTCGCCAAGTGCTTGCTCACAGGGGATCGCCTGATTGCTGGGGTCTTTCTGCAACTGTGGGGGTTCCCCCTACAGTTGATAGTGCTATGAGATGACTGTTGTTGTGAAATGGCGCTATATAAATAAAGTTGAATTGAATTGAATTGAATTCTTTCAGTCATTACCCAAAGCTCATGACCATAGGTGAGGGTAGGAGAGTAGATTGACCAGTATATCAATAGCTTTGACTTAGAGCTCAGCTCCCCCTTCACCACAACAGACCGGTACAATGTCCATATAACTGCAGAGGCTGCTCCGATCCGTCTGTCAATCTCTTGCTCCATTCTCCCTCACTCATGAATGAGACGTCGAGATACTTAAACTCCTCCACTTGGGACAGGAGCCTGTACCCAACCCGGAGAGGACAATCTACCTTTTTCCGGCTGAGGACCATGGACTCGGTGCTGATTCTCATCCCAGCTGTGTCACACTCAGTAGCAAACCATCCCAGCAAGGCTTATAGGTCATTGGTCAATGAAGCCAACAGGACAACATCATCTGCAAACAGCAGAGATGAGATCATGTGGTCACCTACCATGACACCCTCCAATCCTTGGCCGCACCTAGAAATCCTGTCCATAAAAATTATGAACAGGGTCCGTGACAAAGGGTTGCCCTGGCGGAGTTTTCTGGAAGATATGGCCAAAAAATTATATCACTATATTTATCTAGATTTTCACAATAACAATATTATCGAAAATTTCACAAAATATTTTTTTCTTTTTCATTCATAAAGGACAATTTCACAGGCCAGTGTTTGCCTTCAACAAATTCAGTAAAAACAAAAAAGATAAAAAACAAAACATATTCATCCAGTTTATAAACAGCCGCTCAATTTTTTTTTTTAATTGTATCAAATATTATAATAAAATAATATAAACACACATCTTAAGTGCACTTTTAGATGTGGGGGTTTATATGCTGAATAAGTTTACCTGTCAGAAGTCCCCGTAGCACAAACCTGTGCTTGGGCTTTATGGCTCTTGTTGGACTAAACAATATGGTTTTTTTCTTTGGGTAGCTGAATAAATTGAACCTGTAGCAACTGAAACATATTGAAACTAGACCACTGTACACTGGCAACTTTGCACCGGAGTGGTGTTGTGGATATGTGGAAGAATTTGCGGGTAGATTACACACACTGCCGTACCATTTTCTCAACATGGCAGCAGTCAGAAACAGCCTTGAAAACAAAATATTTCCAAAAAACTAGATTGGGTTTCAGGTATCTTTTACCAAGGCACAGCATCTGTCTTCCTGCACCATGTGTCATGAGCCGAGAGCTGGAGATTTCCGCCAGGCTCGGTCTCACGGTCTTTTAATTATATTTACTTATTTTGTTGTATTTTATGTCTTTTGGGTTTCTGTATTCATGTACTGTTTGCCATCTTCCCGTTTGTGTTCTAGTTTTGTTACACCTTTATTTTGTATTAATTTATATTTTATTTTTCTGCTTGTGTTGATATTTTATTCTTTTTATCTCCACTGTTGTTCTTTTTCTGGTTGACAGTTGTCAGTGGCGTGGTGCTCCTTGTGGGCATTGCCCTGTCAGCTGTCAGCTTTGGTCCGCCCCTCTCTCACTGGCCCAGCTGGTCCTAATTATGTTTCATGTGCTTTCTCCTGCCTGCTCAGATGCCCACACCTTTCATCAATTATGCAAATGGTTTTTGTTGATACTTAAGGGCTGTAATTTTATTTTTTTCTCGCCACAGTCTGGTTTGGACTCTCCTTGTTTCCACCAGAGCCCTGCCCTGCTCTAGGGATGTTATGTGAAAGTTTTCTCCCTCCTTTATATTTTGTGTTTAGTGCACCATATTGAACTTTATGTTTGTTGCCATTGTGTTCAATAAACTGCCCAAACTCACAGTTCAGTGCGTGGGTCTCATCTTCCTGCCCCGAAGGGCAGTCATGACAGAAGACTGCGGCTAGTAGAGACCCAGCTGCTGTGAATTTGCAGATTTTTTTTTTTCTTTCACCTCAGCGGTGGCGATAGCTTGTTGATTTCTTTAATTTTTCCCCATTGGTCTTCTTTGCACCAGGAATTACTATGTCTGTCACTCCAGAGGTGTCCACCCTTAGACTGGACGAAGTGGAGCGGTGGTCAGTGTGTGTCCTGAAGGATATTCTGTCGCAGGCTCAAGCCTCCTGTACTCTTGAAGCAGCCTGAGAGTGTCTGGAGGGCATGAAGCAGGTGCTTGAGGCTTGCCCCAGCCTGTGTGATCACGCGGAGCTCACAAACCTACTCCTCTCCATATTTCTTCCTCAATGAACGAGTGATGAGCTGGGAGAGTCAGCTCAAATGCCTGCGCCAATGAAGAGCAAGCGCTCGCACAAACGGAAACCTCCAGCCTCTCACCGCAAACCAGCGGCAGCTCCACCTCCTCCTCCCGAGCCTTGGCCCACTCCATCGGCCGAGGAGCTGGAGGAGTGCAGGCAGGCTTTATTGGCAGAGACTGAGCTCCTCCTGGAAGTCAATCCATGCTTCTTCCAGATCTTGCTCAGGAGCTGGAGGAGATTTCGCTGAGGGACCTGAAGTTTGAACTGATGAGTGAATGTCTCACTCTGGAGCCTCTCTCTCTCTATCCTGAGCACACGCCTCCCACTCCTCACTTTCATTCCAGAAAATCCCATCTAAGGAACGCTCCCACCTTTCAGTTGGCAGCTATTCCTACACCGAGAGAGAAGCCTCCCTCAGCAGTGCACCCTTCAAGTTTTTCTCCAACAGAATTGTCAGCCTCTTCCCTCTCTGCTGCTGCGGTTCCTCACTTCCCCTCAACGCCCCCTATTGCTGCTGAGAGCAGAGCTCTTTTTTCCATGGCTCCACCTGAAACCGTGTCCACAGGGGTGGCTCCTCCACATTCCTCAGAGGGGCCTACGACCATTGAAGTCATGGAGAGGGCCAAATTTCAATCAGCTGCAGCAGAAAACATCATGCCCCTGGAATACAGGCAAGTGGCTTTTCATTCCCTATTGCCTATGTATGAATCATCTTGCCTGATTCCCGGTGGTGAGGCTCAGTCCTCGCTGCCCTGTGAGCTCTCACTACCTGCTGCGGCTAAACACTTGTCACCTGCTCTCTCCATGTTTTCTCCTCTGTCTCCTGAGTGTATGCCAGCCCCATGATTGAGCCACCGGACGTTGGAGGGGCCTGCGGCCCTTTAGGACCTGGTTCCAGCCCCGCAGCCATGATCTGGACGGAGGGTGAGTGATGAAACTGAGCTGATGCCTGTGCCGATGAGGGAACATCCCTGGGCCTCAGTTGAACTGAATCCAGTGCCAGCAGGAAATCAACCTCCTGAATCCATACCGGATGAGCCATCGGCATGGGTCACTTCAATGGGGTGTTCCAGGGCTGCTCTGACCACCATGCTTGCTGAAGCAACTGCCAAAACTGAGCCGGATCTGGACCTCCAGAGGGCTGGGCCCGAAGAACCATCACTGGGATCGACGGAGTCCTGGACGGTGGTGGAGCTCGAGCTCAGGCAAGTGCTCTCCTTTGTTTCCATTACATCTGGTTTGGAGAGAGCTTGTCTGGCTCTTGGTGAGGAGAGCCGGGTGCAGCCGTCAGCTGCACCTGAGCTAATCTTGCCGGGCTCCACTGCTGCCAGTGACCCTGACCCTGTTTCTCTGCCTGTTTTGTCTGAGCTCTTCCCCAGGGTCACTGAGGTTATTCTAGATCTGAAAGATGTCTCCATGGGTCCAGGTTTGCCGCCAGAGATCATCATGGGTCCAGCTCCTCCTACTGAGGTCATCACGGGTGCTCTGTCCCACCCCGGAACCTCCGTGGGTGCTGCTTCCCCTCTGGCTGAGGTCTTCGAGGGTGCTGCTTCCTTTTCTGTGGAGGTCATCATGGGTGCTCCATTCCAGCCCGGGGCCTCGAGGGTGCAGCATTGGCCCAGTCCATGTCCACCGAGGGTGTGGCTTTGGCCCAGTCCAGGCCTACCAAGGTTACTGCTGTGCTCCAGCCCGGAGCCACCGAGGGTGCAGCCTTGGCCCAGTCTGGGCCCACTTGAGGGTGCAGCATTGGTCTAGTTTGGACCCACCGCGGGTGCGGCTATGTCCCAGTCTGGGACCACTGCGGGTGCAGCCTCGGTCTAGCCAGGAACCACCGAGGTTGCTGCTGTACTCCAGCTCAGAGCCACGGAGAGTACAGCCTTGGTCCAGTTTGGGTCCACTGAGGGTGCAGCCTTGCTCCAGCCAGGAGCCACTGAGGTCGCTGCTGTGCTCCAGCCCGGAGCCACCGAGGGTATAGCCTTGGCCCAGTCCGGGTCCACCGAGGGTGCAGCATTGGTCCAGTCTGGTCCAGTCCAGACCCACCGTGGGCGAAGTTATGTCCCAGTCCAAGACCACCGTGGATGCAGCGTTGCTCCAGCCTGGAGCCACTGCGGGTGCAGCTTTGCTCCAGCCTGGAGCCACCATGGGTGCAGCTTTGCTCCAGCCTGGAGCCACCATGGGTGCAGCTTTGCTCCAGCCTGGAACCACCGCGGGCACTGCTCCACTCCAGTCCAGAACCTCCACCGGTCTGACATTGTCCCCATCCAGGATCAACGCAGGTGCAATCTCGCACCTGTCCAAGGCCACTGAGTTGCTATTATGTCCCAAGCCAGGACCACCGAGGATGCTGCTGGCCAGTCCGAGGCCGTTGTGGTTCCTCTTCCTTCGCCAGACACGTCAGTCTCCCCCGTCTTCTGCCAGACGCCGTCGTGGTTCCCCCTCCTGTGCCAGACACCATCATGGTTCTCCCTCCTGTACCAGGAGCCATCGTGGTTCACTTTCCTCCGTCTGAGTTCATCGTGGTTCTCATTCCTCCACCTAAGATTGTCCTTATTTCTCCAACTACCTTATCATCCTTACTACTCGCCCTTCCCGCTGGGCAGACACCTCCTGGACCACCTCTTCAGTTCTGGTGGTTGAAAAACTCTGGCAGACCACCCGAAGAACTGTGCCGCGGAGTTAGGTGGCCCACGTTCTCTGGGAGGCCACCCAACCTGTTTCATCTTGTCATCTGACGGGTCTGGGACTCTGGTCGCCTGCCTGAACTGTCTAGCCCCTCGGTCCAGGGGGCTTAGGGGGGTTCTGAGCGGGGTTTGTTTCTTTCCTTCCTAGACTGTTCCCCCCACTACCCTCCCAGGATTGGTTATTGTTGTGGTCTTACTGGGGGGAGGGGTTCTTTTTTTTCTTTTGATGTTACCCTGGGGTGTTCCGGCATCCACCCCTTGAGAGGGGGGCTCTGTCATGAGCCGAGAGCTGGAGACTTCTGCCAGGCTCGGTCTCATGGCCTTTTCATTATTTTTTACTTATTTTGTTGTATTTTATGTCTTTTGGGTTATGTATTCATGTACTGTTTGCCATATTCCCGTTTGTGTTCTAGTTTTGTTACATCTTTATTTTGTATTAATTTATATTTTATTTTTCTGCTTGTGTTGATATTTTATTCTTTTTATCTCCACTGTTGTTCTTTTTCTGGTTGACAGTTGTCAGTGGTGTGGTGCTCCTTGTGGGCATTGCCCTGTCAGCTGTCAGCTTTGGTCCGCCCCTCTCTCACTGGCCCAGTTGGTCCTAATTATGTTTCATTTGCTTTCTTCTGCCCGCTCAGGTGCCCACACCTGTCATCGATTGTGCAAATGGTTTTTGTTCCTACTTAAAGGCTGTAATTTTATTTTTTTCTCGCCACAGTCTAGTTTGGACTCTCCTCGTCTCCACCAGAGCCCTGCCCTGCTCTAGGTGCATTATCTGTAAGTTTTCTCCCGTCTTTGTGTTTTGTGTTTAGTGCACTGTATTGAACTTTGTTTGTTGCCCTTTTGTTCAATAAACTGCCCAAACTCACAGTTCAGCGTCTGGGTCTCATCTTCCTGCTCTGAAGGGCATTCATGACACCATGTTTGTTTAAAACGCAGATACCTTCTTTCTATATAGTTTGAATGAAAATATAGTACAATGCTATTTTTTTTTCAAGGTACTGAGGCACCTGACTGTTGTTTAAAGTGCATTGACTTCAATTACATGTACAACATATTTTCAAAGCATTCATAAAAGACTGGTGGCTATTCTAAAATAATATTTTACTTACGTTTGCTTACAATTTTGCTTCTGTATCCTTACATCTTTTTTCTCTTTACATATGTGTCTTAAAAGAACAAGTCAGCTGCCTACCTTTAGTAACAGTTGTACTGGGAGAAAGACTGTCAGATGGTCCAGGAAAGGAAAGCAAGAGATTTCCAGGCCTAAGGAAAGAATAGCAGAGAGAGAGCAAGTTAAAAAGAGGAAATGCGGGTAGAGGGGAGCACTTTAAGCATAGGGCGGCACAGACAGTTGAGTCATATTTCAGGCTTGATTGGAACTGACAAAGTGTTATTGGAGGACTCGATCCCCACAGCAATGTTTGCTTTAGCAAGTCAGGGCCAGATTTATTATGACTGAAAAACATTAGAGAGATCGGAAGTGGGGACAGAGCAGGGAGCATGGCATGTCTGTCTTCACACAGAGAAAAGAAAGATTGGTCAGCTCATATGGACATGTAGTAGGCCTGAACTTATTTTTATGCCATTCATAAAAATCTTTTAAGGTGTGCTATTGAGCCACTGATGCAGTGTAGAACCACTAAAGACCACAATGTATAGTTCTCTGTGACTTCACTCAGATACAAATAGCTGCCATTCTCATGTGTAATGATCACTGAGATAGAAGGGATGAAGACAGAAACATGTACATCTCAATATAAATGTATATCTTAGTAAAGCTCATACTGCCCCTTTTCTATCAAATTTCATGTGAGGATCCTCAGAAAATCTGATAGATTATACTGGCATGGAGTCTGTATGCTAAATCAAGTATGGTCAGTGTTAGAAAGAAAACTCTGTTTTCTTCATCTAAACATCCATAAAGGGGGTCTGTTTGGTAGTGTAACTCAAGCTGGGGGCAGTGATGGCTTAATAGTTAGAGATGTGGACTGGTGAGCAGAGGATCGCCGGTTCAATCCCAGGACCAGCAGGATCAGATCTGGGTGGTACAGATGACATAGCAATGTTTGCCCAACCCTCATTAACCCCACTGTGGTGCCCTTGAGTAAGGCGCTTAACACCAACTGCTCCAGTGGAGCTGCTCAGTGGCCACAGGTCAGTCTGTGTCATGAACCTGGGTTTGTTAGTTCCAAACCCAGTTCTGACTTATGGTTGTTTTGCTCCATTTCCCTTCAGGCGCGTCAGGGAGATATTGGCCTTTGCTTCCTGACAGCTCGGGCACGCCCCCTCCTCCTGTCAAGTGCCATCAGCTGTGCTCTGTTATTGGATGTTTCACACAAATACACACACACACTCCATTCATTCTCATTCACACACCCAGACACTCACTCATGCACACCTGGGGTTCATTATGTCCAGCCCATGCATTCTCACACCAGCGATCTTTTCCCTCATTAGGATTATTATTATTTAAACGAGGGATTAGTAGGAAGAGATCGTCGGGGCATTCACCATTATACGTGGCAGCATTTTCTCCACGTATGTTGTTTCCACCCTGACACCTGAAGTCGGTTAATCCCTTGATGTTAGCAGCTGACCCTGCCTCACTCTCTCATCCACCAGACTGCATGGACAGCCTGGATCATTCCAGTTCCGTAAGTCACGTTTGCCTTTCTCCCTGTGTCGACAGCAGCTCTGTGGCACTAGGCATTCCCTTCAACGGGCTGTAGAGCATCCGGGAGGTGTCCCTATACGTATGTCTGGTGGCCTAATCCTGTCATTGCAACTCCCTGTACTCATGTGGTCATACTGAACTTGTTATTTTCGTGGTTTATGTTAATAAAGTGCACGTTCTACCCCAGCAATTGGGTTTTTCGTTCCTTCCCTCATGCGCCGCGCAATGGCGCACGGAGATTTGTGACAGTCTGTGGTTGTACTGGGCAGCTTCCAGGTGTGAATGTGTGAGTGTGAACAGGGCATCCTTTAAAAACAGAGGTTGTCTCTCACTGGAACTACCCTATATAAATAAAGGTTAAGTAAAAAAAAAGTTGGAACAACTTAAATATATACAGACATACTGTATCTTATCAAAGTTTGTACTGAGGTGTGATTTGACATGATTTCATTTGAAAGTGTTACTGTCTGTGAAAAATTAGGGGAAAAGATAACCGCTATACTTTTATCCATCAATCCAGCAATCCATCCATCTTCTACCGCTTTTCCGGAGGTCCGGGATGCGGAGGCAGCAGTTCAAGCAGAGAAGCTCAGACTTCGTTCTCTCCAGCCACCTGCTCCAGCTCTTCAGAGAGGATACCAAGGTGTTCCCAGACTAACTGGAAGACATAGTCTCTCCAGCGAGTCCTGGGTCTGCCTCGGGGTCTCCCCATCAGTGGGACATGCATGAAACACCTCAAGTGGGAGGTGTCCAGGAGGCATCCTGATCAGATGTCCAACTGACCTCAACTGGCTCCTTTCAATGTGGAGGAGTAGAGGTTCTACTCTGAGCCTCTCCCGGATGACTGAGTTCCTCACCCTATCTCTAAGGCTACAGTCACATGGTGGGTTTTAATACTCAATTCCAATTTATTTGCACAAATGTGACCCATATCTTTTTTAATTACAGTTTGAATGGCAAATGTCCGATTTTTTCACACCAGACCCAGGCCACTTTCATATGTGGTCCTAATTCCGATACATATCAGATATTTTCCAAAGCGATCTCCAGTCTGAACGATCATGTCGCATGTCATCCAACGTTTCCTCATTGAAGTGAGACAGATGCTACAATTCTGCTGTGGAGGATGTCGCAGGCATGGCACACAGCTGATTTTTGCTCTCTTTTTTTAATCAGTCTTCTTCCCTTTATCACTGGATCATAATTTTGTCGGCTCCCACGGCACAACTTCAAAATTGCAGGCGTGGGTGCGGGGGGGAGTTCGGGGCTGAAACCGTCAGACCTTACAGGCACACAGTAATGGCACTTTTTTTTTTTTTAAAAAGTAACGGCACATTTACTGGACACTGTAAACAGCACAGTCCTGGCAACGGAGGAACGGAGGAGGAGCCCGGAAAACAACCATCTGAAAAAATAGACAGCAGGGGCAAAACAGTTTGTACTCACGAATCTGGAGCTGTCTGAGTAAATCCACCAAGTCCACAGGCTGGAGAAAATGAAGAGGAAATAGACAGATGAAGGCAACTCCGAAATTCACCTCAATCACCCGACCATGCACAATGGCGAACTGAGATCTTAAATACAGCAACACTAACGAGCAGAGTGTATGCCGGTGTGGAGGGAGGAGAGCGAGTGTGGAAGAACGTGAGTGGAAACACCTGTGTGAATGGACATCTGCACCAGTGAGTGAGTGTGTGTATGTGTGAGTGAATGAGGGAGCATAGAACATGTAGGTGGAAATGAATGAGGGTGTGTGTGTGTGTATGCAAGGAGTAAATGAGAGTGAGAATGCAGGTGAAGATATAAGTGTGTGTGTGTGTGTGTGTGTGTGTGTGTGTGTGTGTGTGTGTGTGTGTGTGTGTGTGTATACAGCGGAGAAAATAACCAAAGGAAGACAGCTGGTAAGGACTGGCAGGAGAGAGGGGCGTGGCTGAGCTGTCAGAGCTGAGCAGAGCTCAGAGCCTCCCAGGAGGAGCCTAGAGACAGGTAAAGGGAAAAACACCCTCCTGAAGGCATAACACCCACCGTACCAAGGAGCTGGGCTGGCAGGTCCAGCCCAGACCATGACATTCGGGGCTCATATTTGCTTCCGCTAACACAACGGTGTGTTTGACGTTACGTTTTCTTCTGCGCATGCGGGTCATTTCATAGCTGGAGACCATTCATACTCCAGTCAGATGGGGGTCATGTTATGTCGAGAAATGAAGCAGGCGGAGAGTGTCTTAGAGAACATACAACTGAACTTTATTTGGCGCACATTGCTATTTATACGCCTCGCCGTAGCCCGCCTGACATCATTTCGTTCCCCACCCTGGCAGTGCTACGGCAAACCCAGAGGCCAATTTCCATACACAACACCCCACCACCACCACAAGGTTGAACTATAACACAGTGAACAAGTCTCTATTTACCCAACACAATAATCACACAAAACAAAATCCTCCATATATACATATAAACAAGTCCATCACTGGGTGATCAGGTATACTACCAATACGCCCAGCTGACACTGTCCATAACATTTCTCGCCACATAGTCCTCCAAATAGGCAGGCCTCCAACGCACTCTAGCTGGGAGTCCCCCCTAGGGTACTCTTCCCCAGGTACCGTCGGAACCACCTGTGAGTCCACACCTGGCGTGGCTGACCAATCCAAAGATCAACCAATTTCCATACACAACAGGTCACATTTAAATTATAATGTGAACGCCCACACAAAAAAATCGGATCTCAGCAAAAAATCGGAATTGAGCAATAAGACCTGCAGTGTGACCGTAGCCTAAGGGTGAGTCCAGCAATCCTACAAAGGAAGCTCATTTCAGCCACTTGTATCATTCCATAACCTCATTCTTTTGGTCATGACCCAAAGCTCATGACCATAGGTGAGGGTAGGAACGTAGATTGACCGGTAAATCGACAGCTTTGCCTTAGATCTTAGCTCCCTCTTCACCACAACGCACCGGTACAATGTTCGCATCACTGCAGATGCTGCTCCAATCCGTCTGCCAATCTTTCTCTCCATTCTCCCCTCACCCGTGAATAAGACCCCGAGATACTTAAACTCCTCCACTTGGGACAGGAGCCTGTCCCCAACCTGAAAAGGACAATCCACCATTTTCCGGCTGAGGACCATGGACTCAGACTTGGAGGTGCTGATTCTCATCCCAGCTGCTTCACACTCAGTGGCAAGCCATCCCAGTAAGACCTGTAGGTCATTGGCCGATAAAGCCAACAGGACAACATCATCTGCAAACAACAGAGATTAGATCCTGTGGTCACCAAGCATGACACCCTCCGATCCTTAGCTGCACCAAGAAATCCTGTCCATAAAAATTGTGAACAGGATCGATGACAAAGCGCAGCCCTGGTGGAGATCAGCTCTCACTGGGAATGAGTCAGACCAAGTGTTAGCAATATGAACCAAACTCTCACAACAGTCGTACGAAGACGGGATAGCTCGTAACAACAAGCCCGATACCCCATACTCCTGAAGCACCCCCCACAAAAAACCATGAGGGACGTAGTGGAATGCCTTCTCCAAGTCCACAAAACACATGTAAACTGGTTGGGCAAACTCCCACGAACCCTTGAGGATTCTCAAGAGGGTAAAGAGTTGGTTTGATGTGCCATGGCCAGGACGAAAACTACATTACTCCTCCTGAATCCGAGGTCCGACCAATGGCCAGACTCTCCTCTCCAGTACCTTGACATAGACCTTCCCAGGGAGGCTGGGGAGTGTGATCCCTCCAAAGTTGGAGCACACCCTCCGGTCCCCTTTCTTGAAGAGATGAACCACCACCCTGGTTTGCCATGCAAAAGGCACTGTCCCTGATCACCATGCAATGTTGCAGAGGCGTGTCAACCATGACAGCCCTACAACATCCAGGGCCTTGAGGTACTTAGGGCGAATTTTGTCCACCCCCAGGGACTGGCCACCAAGGAGCATTTTAACCACCTTGGCAACCTCAGCCCCTGTGATGGGCAAGTCGTCCCCCTCGTCTACAAGCCCCACTTCCTCCGTGGGAGGTGTGTCAGTGAGGTTGAGGAGTTCTTCAAAGTATTCCTTTCATCGCCCAATGATATCCCCAGTCGAAGTCAGCAGAACCACATCCACACCATACACAGTGTGGACAGGGAGCTGCTTCCCCCTCCTGAGCCGTCGGACAGTTTGCCAGAATCTCTTCGAGGCCGACCGAAACCACCTGAGCTGCACTCCGCTTGGCCTACCGGTACACCTCAGCTGCTTTGGGAGTCCCACAAGCCAACCAAGCTCGAAAGGACTTCTTCTTCAGCTTAATGGCCCCCCTCACCACTGGTGTCCACCACTTGGTTCAGGGGTTGCCACCATGAGATGCACTGACAACCTTGTGGCCACAGCTCTGGGCAGCCGCTTCAACAATGGAGGTGGAGAACATGTCCTATTCAGACTTCATATCTCCAGACTCCCTTGGAATGTGGTTGAAGTTCTTCCGGAGGTAGAAGTTGAAGACCTCCCGGACAAAGGCCTCATCCAGACATTCCCAGCACACCCTCACTATACATATGGGTCTACCAGGTCTGAATGGCATCCTCCCCTGCCATACTTTTAACATGTTGCAAAATTAATAAACTTCCTTGAAATTACTTGAAAATATGGCTAACTCTGTAGAGGGTAACGTGTGGGACCAAACACAGTGGCCTAGCCCTTGTTGTTGACTCATGGACTCATAGTCTCCAGGGTGATGACATTTTAATGCCTAAGAAATAAATCTTTATCCCAAACACATCAATGTGACTACGGTTTACTAAGTTTCCATGTTTTTCCACTTGGGTATGCAGTACCTCAGTCACTGTCAACTTCACTTTTATGTTTGCCAAGGAGTTGCAGCTCATTTTATGACCTGGTGCCTTGGTGCCGAGCTATGTCTTTTTTATTTTACATGTCTCATTTATTTTATGTGTGTGAGAGAAGTGGGCAGTGGTGGATGTGCTTGTGTGTGTGTGTGTGTGTGTGTGTGTGTGTGTGTGTGTGTGTGTGTGTGTGTGTGTGTGTGTGTGTGTGTGTGTGTGCGTGCGTGCGTGAATGCGTGCGTACGTGTGTGTGTGTATAGGAGGGTTAGGAAGGATGGGATGATTCGTGCGAATATATGTATTTAAATTTGTCTACTGCTTTTATCTATGTAAAGCACTTTGTGCAGCATTTAATGTTTGAAAAGTGCTATACAAATAAAGTTTGATTGATTGAAAAGAAAGTCTAAAAAGGAATTTTGTGTGTGGAGGTGGCCAAATGAGCTTCCATGTGTTGCCCCTTCATAGTGTTGAGTCTATTTACTGATTCTATTTAAGAACTGGCCAATAAACAATTTAAAACAATCAACAATTCCCTGGATACAATTTATTATTTAAAACCCTTTTCCACTAATACCTACTTAGCCCTACTTGCCTCGACTTGACCCACTTTGTAGGGTTTTCCATTAGTACCTGGTACCTTGGTTCCTTTTGTCAGACCGACTTCTGTGAGGTTCCCACCGTGCCGAGTCGAGCTGAAAATGTGACGTCAACAGACTGCCGGCCACTGATTGGTCAGGGCATAACGCCATGAGAACGACGTGTTCACCAAAATCTTCACTCGCCATTTGCAAATTCTTCACAACAATGCTGAGCAAGTAAGCAATAACGACAGAAACAGCTTTGCAGAAATCAACACCATGGTCCAACGAGGAGGTGCAGATTTTTCTGTGCTTAGTGGCTGACTCCTAGACGATAGAATCAAGAGAGAGTTTTGGAGCGACCCGCAATGAAAAAGTTTACCAGGAGGTCTCTGAACTGATGGCTGCCCACGGATACAACCGGACATGAAAACAATATAGGGAGAGCGAATACCGGGCCATCAAGGACCACAACAGTCAAAGTGAACAGAAAGCACTGGAAGTGGTTCAACCAAATGGACATCATTTATGGTCATCGACCAGCCAGCAATGGCAAGGAGATTGGGGTCGACCTGGCCATGGCCGCGTTATTGTTGCAAACCATGGATGGCGAGTGTTTTGTGATATTATGCATCTTTTTGCTTATTTATCCTATTGGTGGCAAGCTCACTTTTTTGAACAATAACAATGCCGTTCTCACCTTGCTAATGAGCTAGCTAGTAGCTAGCTAGTAGCTAGCAAGCTAGTAGCCAACTCTGCTGATTTATGCTTGCTGTGTCTGAAGCATTCAGTTCTGAGAGCAAAACAACGGAATAAGTTAATCCTGGTTAAAAAGTTTTATGTGTTGCACTTTCGTGCTGTGCATTTGTCCTGTGCATAAAGTTGTATGTATTTTCTTTCTAGAATCTGTTTCCACATGCAAGGGGTCCGCCTCCCTCAGCATTAATAACCTGGGCTCTTTTTGCGTCTGTTGCAGCACCAGCATTGGATCCGATACCGGAACCAGCCCCACCACCAGCTCCAGCTTCGTCAACAACTGGCATGACACATGTAAGTCCTGGTAAGGCACAATATACAAGATTAACACCCCGCTGTTTTTATGGATACAGGTCAAGTGGATCCCAGGATTCAAAATTTCTACATATACAAGTGCATTTTCAAACCAGGGCTTTATAAAGTGATTCATATAATTTCCTAAAGCCTTGTAGTCCCCCATACCTATGCTGTGGATTTTCCAACAACAGTGTTGGAACAGTGTTATCATGCTGCTTCTTTTCCATGGTAAATCACTGGATTGAAAATGTACATATACAGATTGGATCCTGGGGTGCTCACTTTTCAGGGGTCCATGACCCGATCCTGTTTTTAGGTGTGGTGGAGGAAGTACTTATAAAATTCTTGTTTTTGAAAAACTGATGTAGCACAAGAACTCACTTTCAAATGTACTTGTAGTATAATAGTAAACATACTTCATTCAAATGATTCAAGTCAACTGACTGTATTAACTCATTCTGATTTTTGAGGCCACAATAAAAACAAATTATTTTAAACATAACCTGGTGCTTGTAAAATCTGCATTACTGAAGCGCAGCAACATGAAAATTGTGCTTAAATACAACAACGAAGCATTTTTTGTCACATCCCACCACTGGCCTTTACAAGTGTATTTCCCAAATATGTTTTGAACTTGCTTTAACTAATGACCACCCATTTCTGTCTTTCGTCTAGGCAAGAGGAAAACGAGCCACTCCACAATGGACCTTGTCACTGTTTTTGCCCAAATGCAGGCTGACGAGGTGCGGCACCATGAACAGCACCATGAACAGCGTGAGCAGCAACTTGACCAGTGTGAGTGGCACATCCACCTGATTCTAAATGACACACGTGAATCAAAGGAGCAAGACGCTGCCTTGCGAAGGGAGTAGATGGCTCAAACTGCTGCCTTCAATCAGGCTTTCCTGCATGTACTGGGCGACCTTGTGAAGGCGATGAGTGACCGCGTGTGTGACCCAGTCTACCCACCCCAAGTGTCTTTTTTTATTTTTGCACATGTGAAACAATAATCTGTAATTGGGCTGCTACTTTTAATAAAGCATAGTGACTAATGTGTTTGCATCATGGTTGTGTTTTGTCTGTTACAACACTATTGGGAAAAGAGTCAACAGTACAAACCATACATTTGTCAGTGACGTTGACAACAATGGCTCATTTACCTCTTAGCATTCTGGCTGAAATGGTAAGGGATTCAAATCTCGAGCTGTAAATCAGGTTATGTGTCTGTTGTATATTACCATTTTTCTCCAAAGATTTAGAAAAAAAAGGCTGCTACGTAATTATTGGAGTATATTATGGAGTCTAATAATTACTGAAACGTCCTCTCTTCTGACCAAATTCAGCTGACAGTGTGAAATGCTACTTGATTGAACAAATTAAAAACTATATAAGTCAATAGATCAAGGTCAGGTTGTAGGTTGTGGAAGCATTTTTGGAGCAAAAAAATCTTGTGATGCAGTGAATCATTACATTGTGATTTAAAAAAAAAAATTAGATACATTTTGGTAATCCAGCCATGCCATGTTTTCATGTTATCGTCTTTCTTAGCCAAAATTCTAGTTTTACACCCACAGAAGGTTTCCCATTGCCTGGAAATTGGCAGGAATGCTATGGGGTTAAGAAAAAGTAACCAAAACATTTAAGAATTTCATAATAATGGGTTAGGGTTAAATGGGATTTAACATGTTTTAACACATGGTTCATAATTGTGTTAACAGATTTATGTCAAACCAAAAGTAATTTACAGTATCTAACTGCTGGATTATTCGTAGACAGCTTCCGCAATCTTTTTAGTATTTAATTTGTCACTCTTGGTAACCTTCACAAATAACCCTTATTGTCATGAACCAAGCCCGTGTTATCCTGTAGGCTCGGTTCTGACCATTCTCTGTGGCTCAGGCATCGAGTTTATTATGTATTGTTATCTTTTGCATTCTTGTTGTTTTTATGTCTGTGTTCCTTTTCTTTTCCATGCCTGTAGCCGCCGCTCTGGCCGACGGTTGTTGGGCAGCCATTTTGACCCACTTTCAGGTGGGCGCTGTCTAACACTCGCTGGTCCAGCCACGCCCCCTCTCTCTTTGACAGTCAGCTGTTCTACCCCAGTAATTATCTTTCCTGCGCCTCGCCCAGGTGTGTCCAATTTGTGACAGCAGCAATGTTTGTACTTAGGCGGCTCTTGCCAGTCAAACACTGCTGGACCACTGTGCGCTGTCATTCAGTTGTGAATCACTGTATGACCATCTAAGTCAACAAAGGAGTGTGTGTGCTCACTGGAGAATGGGACTTCTGGGTCTTTTCCTGCTTAATGAGTAAACGTAACAGTTTACTCATTAAGCAGGAACAGACCCAGAAGTCCCATTCTCTGGGTCTGCCGCCTGCAGACCCAGACGCTTGACTGGTCGCGTTTCCCTGTGTGGCACAACTGTTACGCTTAGGCTGTTGCCCAGTGCTGTCCTCCTTTGACAGTCGAGTCTCCTGGAAGGCTCCCAGTTCTCCCGAACATATATGTGTGTTTGCATTTTCTGCCATGTTGTCAATGAGCAAGTTTTGTCAGCACTATCATGACGTGTTAGTCACTTCACATAGGTGTGGTTCTGTTGCACCCTTGAAGCGATGTCGGCTCTGGAGCGCAACCGTGGTTAACACATTTCCCTTCCATACGTTCACTGGGCGAAGTCGGCCCCAAACGCCTACTGTTTTTGTGTCTGTGTATTTTTTGTAAGTCTTCACCTTTTGGGATCAGTCTTTATGTTCAATAAACGTGCTATGGTGAATCCTGCGTGTAATTCCATTCTTCCTTCCCCTTCTCTGTGCGCTGAGTAAAAGCGCACGAAGAGGCTTATGACAGAATGGTCCAGCCCGCCGGAGTCATTCGTTGAGTCTGGGATGGGAATGCTGCCGAGCACTGATGAACATTGACGGACTACTCGCATCGGCAAGTAATTATTCCACCCCAGAGGATATATTATGGTACGTGGGTCTGGCGGAGGCAGAGGTTCGGCATTGCCCTTAGCTCTCTCAGCACGTAGAGGGAGTGGAAAGGATCACCCGGTTGGCAGCGCTGCGGCATGGGTGTGGCGAAGGGGTGAGGAAATCCCTCAAGAAGACCGGGCTTGCACCAGAGGGGTAGTGCTCCCAGAGCCCCATCCGTTCTGCTTCACACCAGAGTGTTACGCCCACTCCCGCTCCGACTAATCCTACTCCAGCACCCCGCAGATGGCGTCATCCTGCGAGGAAGCACCAGGAGAGTCCCTCATCGTCTCCGGCAGCCCTCCTCCCTCCAGCTGCCGTGGAGTCCGCTGAGGTCATCCCGGGAACGCCCACCTCCGTCATTGTGGAGATGGCCCCTCTTCAAACCTTCAAAGGGGCCCACGTCACCGCTGACATGGAGAGGGATGACTGTCTGCAGCCTGCAGCTGGGAACATCAGCGACCGGGATGACAGGCAAGTATTTCTTCATTTTACACCATCTATTAACACTGAATCTTGCCTGTCTCCGGAGGGAGAGGCCCAGTTTCAGCAGTCTGCTGGGTCCTCTCCTTCAGCTGCAAATATTAATTCTTCTCTTTCCCTCTCCGTGTCTCCTCCAATTATCCCTGAGTGTTCGTCGGCCCTGAAACCGAGCCGCCAGACACTGGAGGAGTTTGGGGCCCTGGATGATCCTGCCCAGGGGCCCGCATGAGGGCATTCCCCTGCCGCCACGCCGGAGGAATCCTCAGCATTGGAGCTGCTGCAGGAAGATTATGGGACTGCTTTGACCATCTTGCCAGCTCCGGAGGCGATGGCTGTGGAGTGGGAGCAAGAGCTGGACCTCCTGAAGGCTAGGCCCGGGACCACATCCCCAGGATCGACGGAGTCCTGTACGGCAGTGGAGCTCGAGCTCAGGCAAGTGTTCTCTCTAGTGTTTTTAATATCAATTTTGGAGAGAGCTTGTCTGGCTCTAGGTAAGGAGAGTCAGGCGCAGCACGCATCTGCGTCTGAACTCCCTTGGCTGGGCTCTGCCGCTGCCGGTGACCCTAACCACTTTGTTTCTTCTTCCCTTCATGAGAGTTCTTCTAGGGTCGCTGGAGAGGAACCACCATCTCCAAAGGTCTCCACAGAACCGGTCTCGCCACCTGACAACATCGTGGGTCCAGCAACACTGCTGTCTGAGGCTGTCGTATGGGTCCCTCTGCAGGCTGTATCTCCGTGGGTGCGGCAGGCTGGCTTTGGACCCTCGTGGGGCTGCAATCCAGGATCAGCTTGACGTGGGTGCTGCACTCCTGCTCGGAACCGTCATGGATCCCACGCTCCAGTGCGGGGTCCACCAAGGGTGCAGTTTTTCCCCAGTTGGGGTCCACCAAGAGTGAGGCATTGGCCTGGTCGGGGTCCACCGCGGGTGCTGCAGAGCTCCAGCTGGAGTCCGCCACGGGTGCTGCAGAGCTCCAGTCAGGAGTCACCGCGGGTGCTGCAGAGCTCCAGCCGGGAGTCACTGCGGGTGCTGCAGAGCTTCAGCCGGAGGTCACTGCGAGTGCAGCGTTGGCCCGGTCGGGGTCCACCATGGGTACAGCGTTGGCCCGGTTGGGGTCCACCATGGGTACAGCATTGGCCCGGTCGGGGTCCACAGAGGGTGCAGCTGTGTTCCAAGCCAGGACCACCGAGGGCGCTGCAGGTCAGCCTGAAGATGCCGTAGCCTTCTTCTCCCCCCATCTGATGCTCTGGGGGTTCCCTCCCTTTGGTCCGGTCACCCACCAGGGAGCCTTCCGGTGGGCAGGCCGCCTCCTGCTTTATCCTGCCGGCCCTGGTGGTTGAACAGTGCTGGCTGACCACCGGAGGGACTGAGTCTCTCGGCCAGATGGCCCGGGTTTTCCGGCAGGCCACCGGACTCTGTTCATCGGACTGCCTGCTGGGCCTGGGACTCTGGGCGGCCTCCTGAGCCTCCATGTCTTTGGACTTGGGGGGGGGGTTAATTGTGGGCCCTGGGTGGGGTGTTGCGTTCCCTCCTTTCCTGTTCCCCCTACCTCCCACCCTAAATCCCACCATGATTTTCACAGAGAAAGTCATCACCATAGCTTTCATCAGTTGGATGTCACAGTCATTCCTTTTCCGTTTGTGAAGCTGGGAACAATGAGATCCCACCATTGTGAGGTGCAGTTGAATGTCCAGACTGACGGTTTGTAGCGATTATTTTGTCACAAAGCAGCCATCTGAAACACACACACTGCATACATATTTTAATACCAAATAGCGATAACCTGCCACCATCACAACATAGTACGTGGGTACGGGGTGTTGCGTTCCATCCTTTCCTGTTCCCCCTACCTCCCACCCTAAATCCCACCATGATTTTCACAGAGAAAGTCATCACCATAGCTTTCATCAGTTGGATGTCACAGTCATTCCTTTTCCGTTTGTGAAGCCGGGAACAATGAGATCCCACCATTGAGGTGCAGTTGAATGTCCAGACTGACGGTTTGTAGCGATTATTTCGTCACAAAGCAGCCATCTGAAACACACACACTGCATAGATATTTTAATACCAAATAGCGATAACCTGCCGCCATCACAACATAGTACGTGGGAATATAATAACTGTAGCAAGCATTAGCAATCATTAGCCTACCCTCATCCATCTTCTAGATTGCATCCTCACGTTTTCAGCTTCATAGTCCTCTATGGCATGCAAAACTCTCTTGTACTTTTCCTCTGTGTTTCGTCTCACTGCCTGTAGCCTTCTCTGGCTCTCCTTTTTTGCCTTTACTGTGACAAAAAGTCACAGAGTGAGCAGTACGTACACCATCCCCTCGTAATCCTCCATCTTGTGTTTTGCTTGTGTTGCATATATTACGTCAGAGGAGTGCTGGGTTGCCTTGCTGTAAAAAAAAAATCCACTCACCTCAGGCAGTACTGAGCTGTAATGGAAAATAAACAAAACCGTGTAGAGCTGAGTTGAGTAAAGTTGATGCGAGGCAAGTAGGGCTAACTAGGTACTAGTGGAAAAAGGGGCTTTATTGTTTTATGAGCACTTCAACAACTTTCTGCATTCATAAACACCAGTTAGGCAAACAGAGTAGGAGTCAAGGACAGCCTTAACCTTAATAATCCTATTATTGCTGAATTACTGAATGTGTGGAGGAAGAATATATTACAAAATGTTTGCTTTCTGTTGGGATTTTGAAGCACATTTACATTACAAATCATTATTCCCTCTAAGCTTACTGATTTAGAAATGGCAAAATGTCATAATCTGATTTTAGGATCAAGCCCAGATTATGACATCCTAAAATCAAGCCCACACTTTATGTTCATTTTGGTTTTCCCTTTGATTATTGGATCATTATTAGTGCTATTGTTTATCCTTTGTATCTTTAATCATGTTTTATCACCCTGTTACCTGTGTTGTCTCCTGATTCTCCCCGGGTCTGCAGTGCTCACTCCCTGTTTGTCTTTACTGTCATTTTGGTGGCATTGTGTGTATATGTATTTGTCTCCCTATTGTTCCCCAGCTCCTCATGTTTTCATACCCATAGACATTCCCTAATGTGTACTGTTCTCCTCACCTGTAGTCACTTCCCTGCTGCCCTTGATTATGCCCACCTGTTCCGTGTCGCGTTACTTATCCCCCTGTCTATGTATTCTGGGTTCTGTCTGTGTCTAGTGTGGTATTAATGTTGTTCATGTAATGCTGTGTTGCTGTTCCCTGCCAGTAACCTAGTTCCTGTACTTTTGTGAGTTATTTTCTATAGTGTCCTTATTTGCTTTCAGCCCTCGTGCTGTGTTTTGTTTTCTTATTTTTGTGATTAATAAACCATGTTTCGCTGGAGTTCTGCCTGTGCATCTGAGTCCATTCCTCCTGTTCTACTGGAGGGGAATTATGACACAAAACACAAAAAGCCCAGTCATGCTATTATTGCACTGTATACAGACTTGACTTGTTATGACCTTTCCCCCCTGTATAAATACAGACAAAAGTAGACCATTTAACAGAGGCTGAAAAAGAATAGCAGCCGGAGAAGGGCACTCTCATCCTGCCTAATGATCACACATGTTTTGATAGTTAATGGACAGTATGGAGAGGCTAAGCTCACTGTATCTGAGTAACCTCTGCCTGACCCAGTCCCAACTGCTCCCCTCTTCACACGCAGGGACAGTGAGCTGAAGTGAAAAAAGAAGCAGAGGAATGAGGGGAAAACTAAAGGGGAAACAGAAATGCTTTTGGGCTAATAATGATTGTCGCCTGTGCTGTTTGTCTTAGCATGACATGTGCACAAAGTGCTGAGGCACAAGCTGCCAAAATCAGCTGACTTGTACAGAGTGTCCATTTCATGCTTAAATGCTAATTAGGATTGTGGTAAATCTGAGGTACTAATTTAAAATAAACATTATAAATAAGTGGCAGCACGGTGGCAGAGTGGTTAGCACTGTGGCAGCACAGCAACTCACCCTTGGCCGGGGGATCCTGGGTTCAATCCCAGCCCCTGACCAACAGTGATCTGTGTGGAGTTTGTATGTTCTCCCCATGTCTGCGTGGGTTTACTCCGGGATTTCTCCGGTTTCCTCCCACATGCCAAAAACATGCAAGTTAGGTTAATTGGCATCAAACTGGGGATTCTAAATTGTCCTTAGGTATGATTGTGAGAGTGAATGGTTGTCTGTCTCGCTGTGTTGGCCCTGCGATGGACTGGCAATCTGTCCAGGTTGTACCCTGCCTCCCCCCAAAGATGCTGGGATAGGCTCCAGCCCCCCTTCCCACGACCCGAAAAAGGATTAAGCGGAAGAAGATGAATGAATGAATGAATTATAAATAAGTAATGTAATAGACTTACCATTTTTGTCTTTTGTTTTAGAATATATTTGGATTTTGAATGGTTTGCTGTATACAATTTACTATATGAAGATGTTCTGTAGGACTTGTTTTAACTTTTTAACTGTCAGATTTCATGCACCCCTGGTGGCACAGTGCAGCAACTGCACCTGTCAACTGAATCTGTCATCCCAGCTGTCTCCAGCTGTAGTGAGGATTTGTACTGACTTGCCAGTTCAGAAGGTGGCAGACACGCATTGGAGGAATCATGGTTGACATGGAATACACCAAAGAAGAAGAAATCCTTATTCTTCTTTGCTTTTTTCCTGCTTTGAGCTTACAAGACCAATATGGCTGCCGTGCATTGTCATGCATCGTCATGCATCGTCAGATAAAACTACATCGTACACAAAAAATAGCCACGGAATACCAACGAAATTGACGTGGGATAATCATAAGAGTTTGTAGATGTGAAAGAGAGCATAAATGACCGACAGAACGCAAAATAACGACCACAATGGACGAAAACGGACCAACCACGCCAATGGGCGGTAAGTGACAAATTTCTTTGTTTCTTTACATTGTACTGATTTTCTGGTTCATATACTTTGAAGATAAGATAATATACTCTGGTAGAAAAAATGGTATCAATAAACAGAACCATTCTTTGTGTAAATATGTCCAAAGTCCACTTTTTTTTGAGTTATGTAATTCGATATAGCTGCCACATCATTATGCAAATTAGATGTGTAAATTTATTCCTGTCTGAAACTTTAGATCATATTCTACATCCTTCTAATCGACAGTAAGTCATTATCTCTTGCAACTTTCAAGTTATAGCCTTGGAAATCTGAACTATCTTTTGACAAAAAAGCTTAACCACTCTTGACCACTAGGGGTTATGTCGCCAAACGGTGCTTGGGACAGTTATAACAATTTAATTAAAAAACAGAAATTAAATATGTTTTATTGTAAATGATTCTTCATACGTTTACTTATTTAACCATGTTATCATTCCTTAAATTAATAAATTTCCAATGTACCATAAAGAGAATTTTGGACAACTAGACTTACGGATTTCACTAAATCCCTGAAACTTTTTGGGAAGTGTTATATTCCTCTACTGGTTATGCTTTATGAAGAATGTGAAATCCCAAAATGAGCTGCATAATAAAAAAAGCGTTATATTACACAACTATACTAGAAATGTTTTGGCAAGATTGTGGCGTAAAGTGAGCCACATATGAAAATATTGTAATTCTTTTGGTAGATATTTGAAAATGCTAATTTTATTCTTTGATTTAGTATTAGGATTGGAGAAGTATTTCACATTTTTTTCACAGCTTACTGTATGATAGAATTACTTTAAACAATACAAAGTCAAGACCAAGACCGTTGCTATTGAAGTCTTGACCTTGCTGCAGATCATCATTTTTAACATAAATTTTAACATATATCAGATATAAAGATATGTCCTAAATATCTTACCTTATTAACAACAGTCAACTCATGCTTTCCTAAATAGAATAATAGAATTGCATGTTTGTTTGTTTTTTGTTTTGTTTTTGGCATGTGGGAGGAAACCGGAGAAATCCCGGAGTAAACCCACGCAGACACGGGGAGAATATGCAGACTCCACACAGATAACTGTTGGTCGGGGGCTGGGATCAAACCCAGGATCCCCAGGCCAAGGGTGAGTTGCTGTGCTGCCGCAGTGCTAACCACTCCGCCACCGCGCTGCCCAATTTAATTAGTTAGGTTAATTGGCCTCAAACTGGGGATTCTAAATTGTCCTTAGGTATGACTGTGAGAGTGAATGGTTGTCTGTCTCTCTGTGTTGGCCCTGCGATGGACTGGTGATCTGTCCAGGGTGTACCCTGCCTCTCGCCCAAAGATGCTGGGATAGACTCAAGCTCCCCCGCGACCCAAAAAGGATTAAGCGGAAGAAGATGAATGAATAATGGAATTACTTCTGATTGTCAGGATCGGGACATTCATTCATAAGAATGAATGAATGAACAGGGAGTGTGTGTGTGTTTGGTTTAGGTGTGTAGAGCACTGGGGGGACTACTGTTAGTCTTAAGACTTTAAACTACAGACCTCTTCTGTGGAGAGAGGTGCATGATGGCGACGCAGGCCATAAGAGCTGTGATTGGTCCACTTTGTCTCCTTCTTCACATTTCCTGGTTCTCGCCGCTGCTTCACTTTGCCTGTTCAGGATGGCACAACTTCCAAAGTGAGTTAGCTAAACAATGGACCAAATTTAAAGGAATATTGAGGAAGTAAGCACATACAGAGCATTTTGTGGCTCATCATAACCCCAGTAGTTACACAGATTGTCTGCTTTTTCTTCACCTTCACATTTCCTGGTTCTGGCCACCTCTTCGCTTTGCCTGTTGATGGTGGCACAACTTCCAAGGGGAGTCGGTTAAACAGTGGTCCACATTCAAATGAATATTGAGCTCGTAAGCACATACAGAACATTGAGTGGCTCGTCATAACCCCAGTAATTACACAAATTGTCAAAATGGCAGCGGCGGTGGTCACATGCACCACTTTCTCTGACTTCTCTTTTTCTCTGTGCAATGATCATATTAAAAGTTGCTTTTCTTAACATTTTTTTTGCTCCAACTCTATCACAATCTGCTCTTATCCATCGCTATTTCATAAACAAAAACACACAATGAACACAAATCACTACACACATCAGCTGAAACCCGTTTTGGTAACGGAACAAAGCATTTCATCCAACACACAAGACAAAATTGCCAATCACTGCATCTGCAACAGATGTCAGTATTTATGTGGGTGCATAAATCCAGCTTAAGTATCCCATAGGAAGGTCCCATGGCACCCTTACAAAGAATGTAAGAACTCTAGGGCCATTGTATGGCAGAAAACCACGTTATTTCTGAAGAATGCCTCAAGTTGCTCTTGTGAATTTAACTGCAGCCATAAGAAACTATGCCCCCCTCTATGAATGTCTGTGAACTCCAGAATTCATAAGAACTGGGAGATTCTTATGAATCCATTGTTTGTAACAATCTTTGTGACCATAGCTTAACACTGACACATGTTGCATGCTCGAACATTAGTGAAGCAGCCTATATGAAATGGTGTTGTTTATAGGTTGCTGTGCTCCCTTCATCTGATTGCTCTAGTTAGGTTATGTGGCTTGCTGTTTTTGCAGAGGTTAAAACATTTTTTTACAGTACATGTCTATGCAGTAATGGATGTTAATATCAGCAAATTTGACCATTCACCCAATCTGCAGTCTAATAAATTCTACATATAAGCTGAAGACTGCAAGGGACATATGAACTGATAGTTATTTAAAGCCACAAATGGAGATGCATAAAGTATATCAGCAAAGAGAACAGTGTGGGAAGAAAAGAAGAGGAGTGAGCTAAATGAGAAGAAAGGGATCTAGGCTGGTGGGTGAAAGCTGTGGCACAGTACAAGGCTCTGTTGCAGGAGAGAAATTCCATTGGGTCCTGAGCAGGTGGTAAGACTGCCAAGAACTGAGCTGCCTGACAGATGAGAAAGAGAGAGAATTAAGAAGGCAGTGAGGTAAGGAGAAAAGGACAAAAATACAGGGGCTCCCAGTCTTTTTTAATAGATTGGCACAGATGCATGTTGATAACTTTTGTTTATGCAGTACTTCACATTTTATCAGGAATTCAGCCAAAGTGGCACCAGTTACGTTCATAATTATAAAAGCCCTTTTCACCCTAAAGCAGTCTGGCCATTTCTGTACACTCTACTTCTACATTCCCTCATCTACCCCTCTAAGGAACAGTTATGGGTGGGGTCTGGTTTTGGGCTGAATAAATTCATGGCCTAATCCCCCATTAAGGTCTTTTTGCCAGGTCATAGGGTCATGGGGCCACTGTGGATATGCTGATCTGGGAGAAATTACTATAATATGGTTACTCATGATATGACATGCTAGCAGACCCAAGTGTTAGCTCAGGAGCCATAACTGTTGGCTGTAGGGGTTAGTGGTCTGATGCAGAACTCTTCTGAAATTTAAAAAGACAGAGTTGAAGTAGGTGGATGCTGAAGAACAAAGAAGGCTTGTAACAGTTTCTCTAAAGTAGAACCAGGTATTTTGCACCAGATATGATAGGGCAGGTAATGGGCACAATTCTTTGAACGGTTACAAAAATTTATTGAATAGTTAATGTATATGCTGCAATTTCTTGAGTATAGTTCTCAACTAACTCCCTTCAACATTTGGGTTTGTGTTGAAAATTCTACACTTCGGGTTAACTGCAAATTCCTTTTTAAAATTTTACATAAACTTGTGTTTGGTTTATCTTTTATAAACTGGATCAAGACACTATAGAGCTGTCAAACTGCATCAGTCAGAACAAATGATCAAACCTCTCGAAACTTTAATCTTGACAAAGGCAACACTCAGGGTTTCTCACTCTCTCCCTCGCTTTTCACCATCTTTACTGAACCATTAGCAGCAGCCATATGACAAAATATGGATAGTAGAGATATTCTAACTGGAGAAACAGAACACAAGATAAGTCTTTATGCTGATGATGTTTTGATTTTCCTTGAGAACTCGCAAAGCTCTCTTCTTCAGACAGTTACATTTATTGATAAATGTTCATTGTTATCAGATTACTCTGTTAGGTGAGGTAAATCAATGGCCTTACCAGTGATCTGTAATTTTCTAAATACATCCACCATTCCATTGTAATCAGGTAACATTAAATATTTAGGAATAAATATTTTGCCAGGCTCTCAAAGTTACTGTGACTACTGTAAATCACACTCCCCTTCTAAAATTAATACAAGATGACCTTACGTGTTGGAGGATGTTACCTAATATCACCCTTGGTGGCTCTGAGGCCACCAAGCTCAAGGAATGTCAGACCCCCCTTGCCCATGCTAAGAAGAGGAACAGAATTGAGGACAGTAAAGCTGGGTTCACACTGTAGCACTTGGACTGACTTTTACAGACGTTTTGAAAAATCAGAGAAATCAGTCAAATGTCGGTGAAATTACATTTGTGAACAGTTTTTTTTTTTTTTTAATCCAGTGCATACCAACTTTTATGAACTTTTACAAACTTTTACAAACTTTTGCTAGCCTTTGCCAGCATTGCATTCAGCGTTGGCAAACTTTTGCCAACTTAAGCTAGTGCATGTGTAGCGTTTGCCAACTTAGGTTAACTTAAGCAAACGAATACTCAGTACAGGTCAGCTGACATCAGTGTCAGGCAATGCTCATATAAAGATCAATGTTTGTGGATGCTTCCTGCCATTCTGGACCTGCTTTTTTGGGTGGATTCACACTACAATGTTTGGACCAACTTTTACTGACATTTTGGCAAACGTCTGGCTCTGCTGGCAAAAGTTGATAAAAGTTAATGATGATTGGTGTTTGTTGGCAAATGCTGGTGAAAGTTGTGTTCTTAGAAAGTTTTCAGCATGCTGCAAATTTGTGGATGTTTGGAAATACACGTTGGTGAAAGTTGTGCTCAGTTTATAAAAGTTCCTGAGCGCTGGTCTAAGTTATGCAGAGTTCGCCTAAGTTGGCCTAAGTTAAGCTCCAATGGTAAATGTTGACTGAAATGCTGGTGGAATCAGATGTTTTTAGACCAAAACTCATTTCAGACGTGCATGGACAAAAGAGAAATGGAAAGAAGGGGGGATTTAAAAAAAGAACAGTATATATAAATTATTTCCCAAAAAATATGACAGCCCAAAAGAAAAAAAAAAGAAATCTCCTCATTGAGAAATTTACTGTTCTTAATTTTCTGCTCCGTGCATAATCATTCTCCAGGATTGATTGGTTCAGCTTCCATTGTGGGGAATCAAACAGCGCTGATGTGGTGTCAAAAACTAAATGACATTTAACAGGATTTTAAGTTATTTTAATGGAGAGAGTTGTAACAGTCAAAATATAATCACCTGTCATTTTATTTATACGATGATACACTAAATATTTTTTTTTATTTCATCCATATTCACATTGTAATTGCAGACTTAATGTTGGAGCCTATAGCCATTATTGTATTATTTTTTTAGAGGAATGAATGAATGAGTGAATGGATGAAGAGGGGAAAAGGGTATGCAGAAGTAACTACATAGGAATATAAAATGAAGATAAATTCTGAAACGTATGCCAAAGGGACATGTGTTCACTACAAAAGCAGGTCCAGAATGGCAAGAAACCTCAATAAACACTGATGTTTATATGAGCGTCACTGATGTCAGCTGACCTGTGCTGATTATTCGTTTGCTTAAGTTAATCTAAGATGGCAACAGCTACATATATGCTAGCATAAGCTGGCAAAAGTCTGCCAATGCTGAATGCAACACTGCCAAATGCTAGCAAAAGTTTGTAAAAGTTCGTAAAAGTTGGTGTGCGCTGCATTAAAAAAAACTTGCTCACTAATGTAATTTCACCGACGTTTGGACTAATGTCTCTGATTTTTCAAAATGTCTGTAAAAGGCAGTCCAAACGCAATAGTGTGAATTGACCTTTGACTTAGGCTGACTTACTGTAGGTAAACTCTGCATAGCTTAGCCCAGCGTTCAGGAACTTTTACAAACTGAGGACAACTTTCACCAACGTGTATTTCCAAATGTGGGTGTCACGCCGCGCCATTCATCAGCGGCGCCACCTGCTCACGCACCTGACAATCATCAGCGGCGAGGGATAAAGGCCGTCTCGCCCGGAGGCTCGGCCTGAAGCCGTCAGACTTCGTCCCTCACCGTTGTGAGCATACTTCTCTTCAGCATCACCTTTTTGGTAAGAAGATCGCTTACCTCTCTTCTTCAGTCTTCTCCCCTGTGCACAGGTGGATTCCCCAGCGGCGGACATCTCCACTCCATCGCCCAATCCTCGCTGCTGTACGGAGCTCTCCAGGTGGCTGTCTTCCGGGCTTCGCCCCCTTGTTGTGCCAGCTGTCCTGACCCACCAAGTAAGTCCTTCTCTCGCCATAAATCCCTCCTGTGTTGGTGTATGCCCGTCACCCTCTCCCTGTGCTCTCTCCATAGGGTTGCTCGGCTGTACGGTCACCTGCCTCTGTGCCTGGAGCAGACACCATCACCAACACATTTACATCCCGCAGACACGCACTCATTCACTCCTGCTGTTAATAAACTCTTTGAACTACTCTAAGCCTGTGTGTGTGCGTCTCCTGAGCCGTGCGTTATGTCAGTACGGCTTCAGCAGAGCGGCTCGGCGGACGGCGGGCTCGCACACCGGTTTATCACTCTCGAGGCTAGAGTGGATCAGATTGCTTATCAACAGCAGGTTATCCTAAATCAATTATTAAACTTAACTAACCGGTTGGGCCGCTTAGATCCTCAACAGCCGTTCCCCCCGGCTCGTCAGGGTGGCGCGGCTCCTGCTGTTCCAGCGGCCGTCCAGCCGGCTCCAGTGGCACCGGTTCGGCTCACACCGATTCCGACCCCCGCCCGCTTTAGCGGTAAGCTCGGCGGAGCGCGGGGGTTCATTATGCAGTGTGAGTCCGTGTTCCACCGTGTGCCCGGAGATTTTCCCTCGGATCACAGTCGGATTGGTTACATAGGGAATCTTCTGGAGGGGCGTGCGTTAACTTGGACCTACGCCGTAATGGCGAGGCCCAGTTATGCCACCCTCACCTATGACCTGTTCGTGAGGCGCTTTCTGGAGGTCTTTGACCATTCTCAAACCGAGACGGTCCAGGTCAATCGGCTTCTCGCTCTCCAGCAGGGAGGCCGGTCGGCAGCGGACTACTCGGTCGACTTCCGGGTAGCGGCGGAGGAATTGGGCTGGGAGGAACGCTCCCTCTGTGGCCTGTTCCTCCGCAGCCTCAATAGTGATCTGAGGGATGAACTGGCTGGACGGGATATCCCTGGGACGCTAGCGGAGCTGACATCCTTAGCGATAAGTTTGGATAACAGGCTGCGCGAGCGCTCCTCGGGGCGGAAGTCTTCTTCTTCTCGCCCTCGTGGAGTCTCGCCGCACCTGTTCCAAGCTCGCCCCCTGGCGGCTGGACCAAGCTTTCCCCTGCGGAGAAACAACGCCGCCGTGAGTTGGGCCTCTGCATGTATTGCGGAGGTGACCAACACACTGTGGAGCGTTGCCCGCGGAAAGCCAGTCGGCGGGGTCCGCGAATCGCTGTAGGGAGCCTCGCGGATCCCAACCGGTTAGACACTCTCACTCAATTAAAGCTGCCCATCCATTTTTGCCACAATCCCACTGGGCACCTCACCCATGCACTGGTGGATTCGGGCGCAGAGGGCAGCTTCATTTCACAAGGCCTGGCAACCCGATTGGGCATCCGCTGTCAGGCATTAAAGCACCCCATCTCCCTGGTCCATCTCTCCCGTGCCTCCCTTGGGAGAGTTTCTCACCAAACCATGCCTGTCCCAGTCATCATCTCAGGGAACCACCGGGAGGAGATGGTATTTTACGTCCTGCCCAACTCTGTGTCGCCCGTCATCCTGGGGTATCCCTGGCTACGCCTCCACAACCCTGTCCTGGACTGGAGGTCCGCTGGGGTATCGGCATGGAGTACCTTCTGTATGGGCACCTGCCTTCAGTCCGCTGCCTGCTCCCCATCCGCGGCTCCCCCTGTGGCGGATACAGCACCTCCGGACCTGTCACTGGTGCCTCCAGAATTTCACGACCTGGGTATGGTATTTAGTAAATCGAAAGCTATGTCTCTTCCCCCGCATCGACCATATGACTGTGCCATCAATCTCCGCCAGGGGGCTCCCCTGCCATCTGGTCGGCTCTACAGCCTGTCGGCGCCGGAGAAGGAGACCATGAATACATACCTGAAGGAATCACTGAGCGCTGGGATTATTCGCCCATCGTCGTCACCCGTGGGGGCAGGGTTTTTCTTTGTCGGGAAAAAGGACGGATCCCTCCGCCCCTGCATAGACTACCGAGCGCTAAATGACATCACTGAGAGGGACCGTTACACCCTGCCCCTCATGGACACTGCCTTTCACTCCCTCCAGGGGGCGACCTGGTTTACCAAGCTGGATTTACGCAGCGCTTACCACCTCGTCCGGATCCGGGAGGGACATGAATGGAAGACAGCCTTCCGTACCCCGAACGGCCACTTTGAGTATCTCGTCATGCCGTTCGGGCTGACCAACGCTCCTGCCGTCTTTCAGCGCCTCATTAATGACGTCCTCCGGGATTTCATCGGCCTTTTTGTGTTCGTCTACCTGGATGACAACCTTATCTTCTCCAGGTCCAGGGACGAGCACCAGGTCCATGTGAGGCGGGTCCTCCAAAGACTGCTGGAGAATCGTCTGTACGTGAAGGCTGAGAAATGCAAATTCTACGCTAGGACCACATCCTTCCTGGGATTCATCATCGCTCAAGATCAGGTGCTCCCAGACCCAGAGAAGGTGAAGGCGGTGGTGGAGTGGCCTACTCCCGCATCCCGGAAGCAGGTGCAACAGTTTGTTGGCTTCGTCAATTTTTACCGCCGCTTTGTCCCAAATTTCAGCTCGATCGTCGGACCGCTGACCCGCCTCACGTCCCCGAAGGTCCCGTTCCAGTGGACTGAAGAGGTCGCTGCTGCCTTTAGGGCGCTGAAGGCGGAGTTCTCCTCCTCCCGGGTCCTTCGCCAGGTCGACCCCGCGCTGCAGTGCATTGTGGAGGTGGACGCATCGGACACGGGAGTGGGAGCAGTGTTATCCCAGCGGTCACCTGACGATGGCGCCAAACGGCCATGCGCCTTCTTCTCCCGGCGCCTGTCCCCGGCGGAGAGAAACTATGATGTGGGGGACAAAGAGCTCCTGGCCATTAAACTTGCCTTACAGGAGTGGCGCCACTGGCTAGAGGGGGCGGACCTGCCGTTCGTGGTCCTGACGGACCACAAGAACTTAGAGTACTTACGATCTGCCAAGCGCCTGAATGCCCGCCAGGCGCGCTGGTCTTTGTTCTTCGCCAGGTTCCACTTCTCAATCACCTTCAGGCCGGGCTCCAAAAACGGCCTGCCTGACGCCCTCTCTAGGCAGTTCACCCCCGTGGAGGCTGAGGAGACACCCCACACTATCCTGCCCAGGTCGTGCGTCCTCGGTGCCATCTCTTGGGACATTGAAGACAAGATCCGGAAGGCGCAGGAGGTGGAACCTGATCCTGGTGGCGGACCGGAGGGAAGACTGTTCGTCCCATCTGCGGTCCGGGGAGAGGTCATCCACTGGCTCCACACCTCCCGGCTCACCTGTCATCCCGGCACCTCTCGGATGATCAGCCTCCTCCAACGGTCCTTTTGGTGGCCAGGCCTGCGGAGGGATGCGGCCCGCTATGCCCGGGCTTGCCCAATCTGTGCCACCAGCAAGTCGGGAAATGCCCCCCCAGCGGGTCTGCTCCAGCCTCTGCCCGTCCCCGGCAGGCCCTGGTCGCACATCGCACTGGATTTCGTCACCGGACTCCCCGTTTCCAACTCCTTTGACACCGTCCTGACCATCGTGGACCGTTTCTCCAAGGCGGCGCACTTCATCCCCCTGCGAGGTCTCCCTACTGCCCTGGAGACGGCGGGCCTCCTCGTCCAACACGTGGTCAGGCTGCACGGGATTCCAGTGGACGTGGTCTCGGACCGGGGCCCCCAATTTTCATCCGAGGTTTGGAGATCTTTTTGTAACGCCATCGGAGCCAAGGTGAGCCTCTCCTCCGGCCATCACCCCCAGTCTAACGGGCAGTGTGAGAGGACCAATCAGGAGCTGGAGGCTGCGCTCCGCTGTGTTACTAGATCCAAGCCGACGTCCTGGAGCAACCATCTCGCCTGGGTGGAGTATGCCCACAACACCGCCCGCTCTTCTGCGACGGGGATGTCCCCCTTCAAGGCGTCCCTGGGTTACGACCCCCCGCTGTTTCCAGCGCAGGAG
Source organism: Pholidichthys leucotaenia (assembly GCA_020510985.1). NCBI lineage: Eukaryota > Metazoa > Chordata > Actinopteri > Cichliformes > Pholidichthyidae > Pholidichthys > Pholidichthys leucotaenia. Next base: position 177,015,494 of record CM035845.1, read on the forward strand.
AACGAGGTAACTGTCCCCTCTGTTAGGGCGCACCTTAGGCAGTTCCGCTCCACCTGGGCTGCCGCGCGTCATGCGCTTTTACGCACAGCGGAGCGCAACAGGACCGTGGCGGACCGGCACAGTAGACCTGCCCCGGCGTACAGAGTTGGGCAACTCGTGTATGTGTCTACCCAGGACGTCACATTAAAAGGCGAGAGGAGGAAGCTGGCACAGCGATTCATGGGTCCCTTTCCCATCACCCGGATCATCAACCCGGTGGCTGTGCGCGTGGCTATTCCCCCCTCCCTCCGCATCCATCCCACTTTCCATGTGTCGAGGGTGAAACTGGCAGTCACTGACCCCCTTTGCCCTTCTCCTGCAGCGCAACCCGCGCCCCGGATGATTGGTGGCCATCCGGCCTGGTCCGTCTCCTCCATCCTGGACTCCCGGCGCCGAGGTCGTGGGTTGCAATACTTGGTGGACTGGGAGGGCTATGGGCCCGAGCATCGACAATGGGTGCCCCCGTCGTTTGTGTTGGACCCATCGCTCATCGCGGACTTCCACCGAGCGCACCCGGATAAGCCATCGCCAGGAGGCGCTGCTAGAGGGGGGAGTACTGTCACGCCGCGCCATTCATCAGCGGCGCCACCTGCTCACGCACCTGACAATCATCAGCGGCGAGGGATAAAAGCCGTCTCGCCCGGAGGCTCGGCCTGAAGCCGTCAGACTTCGTCCCTCACCGTTGTGAGCGTACTTCTCTTCAGCATCACCTTTTTGGTAAGAAGATCGCTTACCTCTCTTCTTCAGTCTTCTCCCCTGTGCACAGGTGGATTCCCCAGCGGCGGACATCTCCACTCCATCGCCCAATCCTCGCTGCTGTACAGAGCTCTCCAGGTGGCTGTCTTCCGGGCTTCGCCCCCTTGTTGTGCCAGCTGTCCTGACCCACCAAGTAAGTCCTTCTCTCGCCATAAATCCCTCCTGTGTTGGTGTATGCCCGTCACCCTCTCCCTGTGCTCTCTCCATAGGGTTGCTCGGCTGTACGGTCACCTGCCTCTGTGCCTGGAGCAGACACCATCACCAACACATTTACATCCCGCAGACACGCACTCATTCACTCCTGCTGTTAATAAACTCTTTGAACTACTCTAAGCCTGTGTGTGTGCGTCTCCTGAGCCGTGCGTTATGTCAGTGGGTAAATTTTCAGCATGCTGAAAATTTTCTAAGAACACAGCTTTCGCTAGCGCTTGCAAACTATCATTAACTTTTGCCAGCAGAGCCAGACGTTTGCCAAAATGTCAGTAAAAGTTGGTCCAAACATTGTAGTGTGAATCCACCTTAAAGGAACAGAGGAGACCTGATTTATCTTTGTCCTGGAGGCGGGTTCAAGCTGGTCTTGATGGCCAAAGGGTCTCTGTTGGTTCTGGCTAAAACTGTAAGTGATGTATGTTTCCATGGGCCCTTTCACTTCTCTTACTCGCTTGCTGTGATGGCCCTACAAAGTCCTCCTTGTTGGAACACCTGGTTGTTTAAGGGGGCTCCTCAAGGGCCTCGAGGTCGATGAGCCAAACTTAGAAATTCCTGAGCCCGAACCCCAGGGTGATCCCATCTTTTGTCCCCAGCAAGGCAGCACTGCTCGGATTCCTCACTCGTATTCTAAGCTCAGTAAGAGAATACCCCAACTACATGGGGTCCAAGGAGTGGTCATGACCACAAGTGCATTTGAGTACATGCATTTGTGTGTGATTCCGTGTTTGTTGATCTGTGTCCTTAATTGAGTAACGAGGTGGATGTCCCTGTGTTGCAGCTGACTGCAGCTCAATAGCACACCTGCATGACTGATGTTGATATTAGAAGAGCACAGCCCTGATCCCTTGCCCCTGACTTTTGTCCTGTAACTGTAAACCTAGAAATACTGGAAAATGGCAGGGATGTAGTAGTAGGACCTCCCAAATGAACAAACCCAATGATTGTGTGTGTGTGTGTGTGTGTGTGTGTGTGTGTGTGTGTGTGTGTGTGTGTGTGTGTGTGTGTGTGTGTGTGTGTGTGCATTGTATCCATATCAGCAGGAGCATAAGAACATGTGTTCTAGGTGTGTGCTTGGGTCATCTGGATTTCTTTTACCTTGGAGCTTGTTGATTGAAAATGCAAAACTTCCTACATGGTTGAACAATAGTCTCAAAATCCCAAGTCCAGGGTTAAAACAAAGGGCCCGAGAAGTGTACAAAAGACTGTTTGGCAGTTCCAAACATGTGAAGCCAGCTGTGAAGGACATTAGGCTGTGACGCCAAAACCTCTGAGAATTGCATTGTACAGTGTGTTTGAGATGAGGATTCTAAAGCAAACCTCCTGCCTGGCCCCAGCTGTCCCTTTAAGACCTGGGTTATTACTAGCTTTATTGTTATTACTTTTTTTCAGGGGCAGCCGAGCCATGGGAGTAATCCGCCCGTCAGCGCTCACATTAATGGCCTAATTGGTCTCTTCTCTCACAGTCAAAACGCAAACCTCAGCCTTACGGAAATGCTAAGCCCTCAGAGCCCCTCGTGCTTAAATACCCAAGAAATGCCTGATGTCTCTGCAAAGTGGAGCTGTCACTACCCCTTCTTCTCCTTCATTCAAAGTGTTGTCATTCCTCCTTTTTGCCTCTCTTACTTCTTCTTTCCATCATGCAATGAGTAATTTGCAGCACCAACTTAGAGGAAACTTCAGCCTTTTAACCTTGGGGAGTTTAAAGTGGATATTGCATTGTCAAGCAGGAGGTTAGTATTTCCACATGGTAGGAGAAGCAGCATACATATATGAAGAATGGTCCATTGGGGATGGTGGTATGGCAAGAGCTGTCTTACTTTTAATTACTATTTGCCTAATATGTCAACAGGAGATGTTGCCATTGTTCTAAGCTATCATTTACTTGCTAAAGTAACATGCCATTGCTCTGCAGGGCTTACTGTAGCTGTGTCTCAATTCGTGGGCTGAATCCTACCTGGTGCGTATTTGTCATCTGATTGTGTCATTGCACCTATTCCGTGGGCTGCTTCAGATGCACTTGACAAATGTGACCTCCCGACCTTGGAAACGAAGGGTATACTTTGACTATCCATCGGCAATAACCATATCTGAGTATTCAGCATGCAGTTTAGCCTGGCTGAAAAGTTTGAGTAAAAAAATATGGCTGATGTCCAAAGTGGAGTGCAGTAGAAAATAGTTAAAAGTAAGTTTTGTGCTTGAATTATGCAGAAGATTCAATATTAAAACAATAGTAGCTCAGAAAACAGCAACACCTAATTATTAAAGCTTTTGTTATGCAGTACTATTTCTTTCTAGTATGTGACATGCTTCGCTACTGTCTGCTTTATTTTACTTTATTGAATTATTTTATCAATTTAACATTTTGAACTAGTATTCTTTTCTAAAGTAGAGCTGATTTATTCATTCTTAGGAATAATATCAGTAATATAAAAAAAAAACATGCTGCAAAATTGTTGGTAAACTTACTTTAAAATAAGTTTTTAACTCCTGTAGAGACATTAGTATGCTGAAGTTATTTATTTATTTATTTACTTAATTTCTTGCTTACTTACTGAAGAAAAGCTGATGTGAACTAAAATCCACTTGGCATGAGAAAAGTGAAAATTTAATTATGTTTGGGGCGGGGAAAGGTATCTTTAAAAACTTACTTGATCATGCTGAATTTAAAAATGTTCTATGACAGCTGTAATACTATTTAAATGTATCTGTTTTTTTTTTCCTTGTTTGTCTCTGAAGTCCATGGTGGAGGAACCTGAAGAAAAAGAGGGTAGCACTTAGAGGAGCTGTGGAGAGAACAGACTGTACTCAAGATTTAAGTTTAGCTTTAAGTTTATTTTGAACAAGTGAGTAAAATACAGTGAAAACAGCAATATTTGAGTTTTGTGTTGAATATACACAAACTCATAGTGAGAGACATTCATATTGTGAAGAAAGGAAGCAAGCGAGGCAACGAGCTGAACGACACATAAGCTTTATTCTTTCTCCAACATACCAGTACAGCAAAAGAGATCCTGGGTCTCTGTGCATTCTCCTTTTATACTTTTATTTCCATGCATTGAGACCCGGAACTTCTGACCATAATATATTGTTTGGAACAAAGACCTGTGTGGCACATTATCATAACATCACACCGGCACCGCTTCTCACACTCTTCTTCTTCCAGCGGCGCCGGCATTCTCTCCTCTCCCGGGGGGTGAATAGACCTTACTCTCCCGACTGAGACCCCCCAGTGACACTTACTCTTTCAGTCCATTGTTCCCCCTTTCTCCCGTTGCCTTCTCTGGGTGGAGAATCCCCACACCATGCCCTCACACAGCTGTCCCCCTCCCCCGAACACCCAGAAAGGGCACTACCCCCCCCCCCCCCCCCATGCTTTGGGCTTGAGCCAGCGCCCATAGCGGCTGTAGTGGGGGTCGCCGTTCAAGTCGAACCACCCTGCCGGCAAGGTGTGCAGGAGGGAACGTCAGTCTGTGGAGCGAAAAAGGGAGGGGGGGAAACACATCAGAATCAGAATCAGAATCAGAATCAGATTTATTGCCATTGTTCATGTGATACACAAACTAGGAATTTGTCTCGGTGCCATGCTGCAACATTAAAAACATAATGAGAAAAAGGGATAAACTAAAAAACTAAAGGACTAGAAACGTGTAATAAGTGTAGAAAAATAAGTAATAATAAGTAATAATAATAATAATACTAGTAATAATGAGTAGTACTAGTCAAGGCAGTTTAAAAAATTAGCATGTAGCAGATAATGTGAAGTACCACATAGTGCAGTCAATAATGCAACAGAAAAACAGTGATGAATGACATGAGTCTGGTTGAGATGCTGTACATAGTGCACGAGAGTCAAAAGTCACTTAGTGTTCAGCAGTCTGATGGCAGAGGGGAAAAAGCTGTTCATGTGCCGGGAGGTTTTAGTCCGAATGGACCGAAGCCTTCTACCTGAGGGGAGGGGGGCAAACAGCACGTGACCAGGATGTGAAGGATCGGCTATGATCCGGCCAGCACGCCTCCGGGTCCTGGAGATGTACAGGTCCTGGAGAGATGGGAGCTTGCAGTCTATCACCTTCTCAGCAGTGCGCACGACACGCTGCAGCCTTAGTCTGTCCCTGGCAGTGGCTCCTGCGTACCACACAGTTATGGAGGAGGTGAGGATGGACTCGATGATGGCCGTGTAGAACTGCACTAACATCTTGGTGGGTAGCTTGAGCTTCCTCAGCTGCCGCAGAAAGAACATCCTCTGCTGGGCCTTTTTGATGAGGGAGCTGATGGTTGGCTCCCATTTGAGGTCTCGGGTGATGGTGGTGCCCAAAAAGCGGAAGGAATCTGCAAAGGTGATGGGAGAGCCTGTGATGGTGAGGGGGGGCAGGGGGGATGTGACTTTCCTGAAGTCCACAATCATCTCCGCTGTCTTCAGAGCATTCAGCTGCAGGTTGTTGTGGCTGCACCAGGACACCAGCTGGGCCACCTCTTCCCTGTAGGCGGACTCGTCACCGTTGGAGATGAGCCCGATGAGAGTGGTGTCGTCCGCAAACTTAATCAGCTTAACAGACTGGTGGGAGGAGGTGCAGGAGTTGGTATAAAGGGAGAAGAGTAGGGGGGAAAGTACACAGCCCTGGGGTGATCCAATGCTGATGCTAACAGAGTCTGAGACAGACTTCCCCAGCCGCACATGCTGTCTCCGGTCCGTCAGGAAGTCGGTGATCCACCTGCAGAGGGAGTCAGGCACGTTGAGCAGGGACAGCTTGTCCTGGAGCAGATCGGGGCAGATGGTGTTGAATGCGGAGCTGAAGTCCACAAACAGAATCCTGGCGTAGGTTCCCGGGGAGTCCAGGTGCTGCAGGATGGAGTGGAAGGCCAGGTTGACTGCGTCGTCCACAGGCCTGTTAGCACGGTAGGCAAACTGCAGCGGGTCTAGGAGGGGTGTGGTGATGGACTTGAGGTGAGACAGGACCATCAGCTTCACAATCGCAGGTCCCTGCTGAGGAAACCCTAAAAGAACCCAGGGCAGGTGGTCGACTCAATTTGTGTCCGTGAGCAAAGCTCTGAGCACTGCTTTAAGCAACCTATGAAAATGCTCGCATAACCCATTAGCCTGGGGGTTATATGCGGTAGCGCAGTGAATTTTGACCCCCAGGTTCTGGGCCATCGCGGACCAGAGTTCTGAAATGAATTGTGGACCCCTGTCGGAAGTGATGTCCGATGGAAATCAAAAACGTGCAACCCAAGCCGACAAAAAAAGCACAAGCCACTTCCACGGACGTGGTAGAAGCCAGCGGGACCACTTCAGGCCAGCACGTGGTGCGGTCCACGACTGCCAAAAGGTGCGTGAAACCTTGCAACCACGGGAGGGGTCCCACCAAATCCACATGGACGTGGTCGAACCTCCTAGCTGGGATTTGGAATGGCTCGAGGGGGCTCTGGTGTGCTTGTGCACTTTGGCCCACTGGCAGCGACACAAGCTGCAGCCCACTCTTTCACATCCTTGCGTGCGGCCAGACAAATTCCGCCCCCACTAGCTTCACCGAAGCGCACACCTGTGGGTGCGAAAGGCAGTGAACTGACTCAAAAATGTGGTGGCGCCAAGAGCTCGGAACAGTACTGTACAGTAGTAGTACAGTAGAGATGTACTGTAGCAGAGCGGGGGGTGGGCACCCTTCTTGCACCACCCTGCTCTCCAGCCTTAACCGAGTAGGTGCCGAATGGAGCGCACAAATGTCCACGCCCCCGGCTTGCTCCGTGGCCATGGCAGGGAAATCTATTCCCATGTAGACCGGGGAGACTAACGCGTGCGACAGGCAATTGGCCACGACGTTGAGCTTACCAGCGACGTGCTGAATGTCGGTAGCAAATTCTGGAATTGCAGCCAAATGCTGTTGCTGCCGAGCTGACCACAGTTCTGAGACCTTGGACATTGCGTACGTCAGCTGCTTATGGTCCATGAACGCGGTGAAAAAGTCTATGTATCAGATGTAAATGAAGCCTATGACACATTCATGAACATTGTAACCACTCTTTATGAAAACAATTGTCCATTAGTAAAGAAAAAGCTTAAACAGAAATTTGCTGACAAGCCATCGTCAACCAAAGGATTACAAAATATATTATATAAAGCTTTTCTAAAGAAAAGGACAAAAGAAGCAGAGCAGCGGTATAAACATACAAAAATAAGTTAATATATATAATGAGATGTAGTAAAAGAGACTATTACAGTAAAGAACTGGAGAAAAAAGAGATAATATTAAAAATACATGGACAATACTTAACAATATTCTTGGAAAGGAAAACAGAAATACAAGCTACCCAACCAATCTTTCAAAAAAAAAAAAAAGAAACGACTCAGTGTGAATGCAGTCTCACCTGCAGATGAATTTAATACATTTTTTGTTAACGTTGGTCCTAATTTGGCTCAAGAAATACCCATTACGGCATCTACAGGTGATACAATAAGCAAAAAACATTGCTATAAAAGATTCCATTTTCATAAAGAACACAGACGAGAGAGAGGTCATTGAAATTGTTAAATTGTTTAGAAGTAAAACATTTACAGAGTGATAGTATTGAATGAATGAATGAATCTTTATTTCGGATAGATTAAAAGTAAAGATTAAAAGAAAAGAACAGAATAATACAACAAAGGGAAAAAAAAAAAAACATCTTACAAGGTCAAATTAAACAATAACTCCTCTGATCCTACAGTTCAACATAAGTTATCCGAAATGGGTGATGGCTGAAGCTGCAGCTTATATTGTCCACCCATATTCCGTCCAAGAATTCAAAAGAAAAACAAAACAAGAACGATTACAATTCAGAACAAAGTTAAGATAAAATGTGACAAAAAACTAAGCAACAACACAACACAGACTGGATATGACAATCCTTATGTGATTTTACATGTCATCTTGTATATACACTACCGTTCAAAAGTTTGGGGTCACTTAGACCCTTATTTTTGAAAGAAAAGCACTTTTTTTCAATGAAGATAACTTTAAACTAATCAGAAATACACTCTATACATTGCTAATGTGGTAAATGACTATTATAGCTGCAAGTGTCTGGTTTTTGGTGCAATATCTAGATAGGTGTATAGAGGCCCATTTCCAGCAACTATCACTCCAGTGTTCTAATGGTACAATGTGTTTGCTCATTGCGTCAGAAGGCTAATGGATGATTAGAAAACCCTTGTGCAATCATGTTAGGTCTGCAATGCTGTAATTGCTTCAAATGGAGGATTCTTTGACGAAAGCAAAGTTTGAAGGAAAAAATTATTATTTCAAATACAAATCATTATTTCTAACCTTGTCAATGTCTTGACTATATTTTCTATTCATTTTACAACTCATGGTGGTAAATAAGTGTGACTTTTCATGGAAAACACAAAATAATTGTCTGGGTGACCCCAAACTTTTGAACGGTAGTGTATGTTTGGAGTATTTCTTCCTTTAGTTTTTGTTTAAGTTGTCCAAGCATTGTACATGATTTTAATTCAGGTCCAAAAGCATTCCACAATCTGACTCCTTGCACTGCAACACAATGTTGCTTGGTGGTAGTTCTCACTGAAGGTTTTTGAAATATACATGTTCCTTTGAAATGATATTGTTTCTCCCTTATTTGGAACAACTTTTGGATATTTGTGGGCAGTGATAGATTCTTCACTTTAAACATTATTACTGCAGTTTTAAAGTCAACCAGATCTTTCAACTTGAGAGCTTTTAATTTAAGAAAAAGTGGGTTTGTTGGTTCCCTGTAAGCAGCTTTTTTTATTATTCTAATAGCTCTCTTCTGAAGCATAAAGATTGAATATATGTTTGTTTTATATCTATTTCCCCATACTTCAGTACAATATGTCATGTATGGGAGTATTAATGAATGATACAAAGTATATAGTGTGGATTGATTCAGCAAATATTTCACTCTGTGTAGTATTGCAATTGATTTAGACTTCTCTTCCTCCTGGGCAGCGGACTTACCAGCCTCCTTCCCTCACCACCTTCACCTACACTCTCCTGTTGGGACAATTCCACCATCTGAAAAGCACTGTCTCCCTGGCCACAGCCGCAACGCTGAACCGGAGAAACTAACCATCTGTTCCCACTGTAAGCTACACAATAACGGTTTAACTCCTGTTGTGACGCCCAGTAACCATCTCTGTCTGTGTGTCCCCAGGGTTGCCAGGCCGTACGGTGTCTCGCTCAATTCCCGGCAGTTCCAGTTATCACTCACACCACTATTCATTCACACTGGTTGTTAATAAACATACAGTATGTTTGAATCTAGAAAAGGACCGACAGTTCTTCATTTCCTCTGAGTGACTATCCCACAGTGTCACACTCCTGACTGAGATGCTATATTTAGTGTTAGTTCTTACAGCCAGTTTATTGAACATGTGATTTCCTCTCAATGTATGGTGTTTTTGTCGAACTTGGAACAGATTCTTTATGTTGCTGGGTAATGTATGTCTTACTTTATACATTATTTGGATTGTTTTGAGATCAGCTAGATCATAAAATTTTAAGGTTTTAAGATAGAGAAAAAGTGAATTAGGTGGTTGCCTATATCCTGTTTTGTTTATAATTATTATTGCTCTTTTTTGAAGAATGAATAATGATTGTGTATTAGTTTTGTAAGTATTCCCCCATACTTCCACACAGTATGTCAAGTATGGGAGTATGAAAGAACAGTAGTGTGTGTAAAGATTTAGTATTGATATAATCTTTTACCTTATGTAATACTGCAGCTGATTTGGAAATTTTGTTTCTGACAGAGTTGATATACGGCTTCCAGCTTACTCTGTTGTTTAAAATTACTCAAAGGAATTTGATTTCTGTAACTTTTTCCAACTCAATATCATTTATTATGACTTTTTACTGGTATCAGTTGGCCGATTACCAAATATTATGTATTTCATTTGAATTAAATTAATACAACAAAACTGATACTGAAATAACTACAATACTGTAAAATGATTGACTACATTGTTTTATTGACTGTGATTTTGTTATGCAACAGTTTACTTAACAGTGTAATAAGAATAATATATGATTCTTCTTCTTCTTCTTTCAGCTGCTCCCTTTAGGGGTCGCCACAGCAGATCATCTACCTCCATCTCACTCTATCCCTTGAATCTTCCTCTGTAGCACCAACCCTCTCCATGTCCTCCTTGACTGCATCCATGCATTTTCTCTGTGGTCTTCCTCGTTTCCTCCTGCCTGGCAGCTCCATCTTCAACATCCTTTGTCAAATATATCCACTATTCCTTGTCATGATTAATTATTAACGACAGCCCACGTGCACGATGCAGCAACAGGAGGACAATCAAAGACACAAAACCCATGTTTGAGAAGTTTATTAAATATCAAAATGAGGCACAGCCTAAGGAAAACATCACTCACCAGAGGAATCAGCCTGTGGAGAGAGAACGAGAGCTGTGAGAAGGAGAATGGAGACAGGGAAATTTGGCGAGCCAAATTGCCACTTACGTGGGATAATAGGTATGACTGGCAGGACCCCGAACGGGGGAAGAGACGAACCAGCAGGGTGGAGTTGGTGTAGTCAGTGGTGTCTGACCGGGTGGAGAATGGTTGCAGCTGAGTAGAGATGAAGGGGCAGTGAGCGCACGCAGTCCCCGGAGATGCATCCGCACAGTGGCAGCAACCTGGAAGGGAGAAAAGGAGACAGGTGAGTACGGAAATTTCACCTAGGAGATTAATGCTTGCTACAGTAATACTCTGCTACAGCAGTATACCCAGACGAGCCAGCGTCAGCGCACTGAAGAGCAGCTCCTTTTAAACGCTGGCTGATGAAAGGCAGCAGGTGTGTCTCCTCACCCAGGTGCGTTGATGACCTGAGGAAGGAAAACAATGGGAAGGAGGGGGCACGCACTCACGACCATGACAATTCCTCCTTTATACATGTGCAGACCATCGCAGGCTTGTCTCCTTTACTTTGTCTCCAGCCTGAGCTGCCCTTCTAATATACTCATTTCTAATCCTGTCCCTCCTACTCACTCCCAAAGAGAATCATAGCATCTTCAACTCTGCCACCTCCAGCTCCGCCTCCTGTCTTTTTTCAGTGCCACCGTCTCCAAACCATACATCATAGCAGGTGTCACTACTGTCTGGTAAATCTATCCATTCATTCTAGCTGCTATCTTTCTGTCATAAATTACCCCGACACTCATCTCCACCCACTCCACCCTTCCCACACTCTCTTCTTCACCTCTTTTTTGAATATTCCATTGCTTTGGATGGTTGACTCCAGTGTTGCACCCTGGCTCAAAGGGAGTAACATAAAAGAGTCCAAACCTGGTAGCACAGCTTTAATATAGTTTATTGCCAACAAACAAGTATGGTGGATAGCAGGTCTGCAGTGATGGCTTCCATCCTGAGGAGAGAGGTGGCAGGGGTAGAGCTTAGCCAGGTATTTATCAGCTGCCAGGGATCACATGATTCCATAGGTGTCCACAGATTGCCTGAAAAAACTCAAAAAGAATACTTCACACATAATACCAGGTATTTAAACTCATCTACTTTCACTATCGCTACTCCTTCCATCTTCACCGTTGCACCTGCCTCCCTCTCATTCACGCTAATGTATTCTGTCTTGCTTCTACTGACTTTCAATCGTCTTCTCGCCAGAGCATACATCCACCTCTCCAAGTTCTCTTCCCCTGCTCCCGACTGTCACTAGAGATCACAATGTCATCTGCAAACATCATGGTCCACAGAGACTCCTGCCTGACATCGTCTGTCAGCCTGTCCATCTCCATGGCACAGAAGAAGGGGCTCAAAGCCAATCTCTGATGTAATCCCACCCCCAACTTGAATCCATCTTTCACTTCTACAGCGCACCTCACCACCGTCTCGCTGTCCTCATACATGTCCTGCATCACCCTCACATACTTCTCTGCCACTCCTGACTTTCTCATACAATACCACACTTCCTCTCTTGGCACACCTTTCATACGCTTTCTCGAGATCCACAAAGACACAATGTAATTCATTCTGACCTTCTCTATACTTCTCCATAAACACTCCTAAAGCAAACATTGCATCTGTAGTACTCTTTCTTGGCATGAAACTGTTCTGCTGGTCACTGATTTCTCAGCTGTTTGCAATAAACAAATGACACAAGAACAGTTTAATTTAGGGATGTTAATGAGTAATTGACTTTTGATTAATTGTTAAAAAGAATTTAGTCAACTAAATTAAATTAGCTGTCAATTAACTGATAACTCAGAAGTCTTTTTCAATGGGAGCTTATTCTACTGTATGAAATGTAGCAGTGTCGCCAACCAGGTGGGGGTGCACGTGGTCACCCACTGCCGCATTTCAACCAAAAAAGCAGAAGAAGACACCAAGCCCCCAGAGCGCACGCACTGTGCAGAGTGAAAAACCTCACCCTTCCGGGTTATGTCGGAGAGCCACAACAAGTTCCAATGGCACATGAGCTTGTCCACCCACCTGCTTCAAATCAGCAGGGTGGAGAAATGGACCAGAGCAAGGAAGGAACTACATGAGCGCAAAAACCCATCCCCCCCGCCTTCAACTCACCGCAAGACAGAAAAGCAGACCAGACTCAAGTTACCACTGAGGTAACAGACAACAGAGAGAGCCCAGATCGTACTGGGTTTGCCTGGATTACTGGGATACTGTGATAATGTTTAACATGCAACAGATGAAGCAGCTCACAATTTATTGTCACGGTGGAAGGACACATCACTTGTGGTAACGTATCGTCACTTCCTATATTGCTGTCTGTCTGTGTGGTTTGCTCTCCTCACTCTCCTGAGGATTTTGCTTTTAATTGTATTTTAACCGCTTTTTTCCATTTAGTTCTCATTTCTGTTTATCAAGCCTCTTGCACCTGTGTGCGCACTCAGCATCACCTAATCACCCTCTTTAGCCTTCTGTTCACCTTTCATCGGTGTTTTTGTTAGCTTCGGGTTAGCCACTTGCTATGGCTACTAGCTCTCCTTCCTCTCCTCCTCTGGTGTGCACTCTCTGTCAGATGTTTAGCTACACCTCTGCCTCTTTTAATGATAACGGTAAATGTAATAAATGTTGTCTTTTTGAGGTGCTCGAGGCGAGGTTGTCTGATTTGGAATCCCGGCTCCGCTGCATTGAAACACCGTCTGTGCCAGTTAATCTTGATGGACATCCCCTAGCTGCAGCGGTGCTCCCTAGCATAGGGCGACCCGTTAGCGGTCCTCCGGTTCTCCTCAGCAGCGAGGAGACTGGGTGGGTGACGGTTAGAAGGAAGCCTAGCTACAAAGCCCCGGTTAACCACCAACCTGTTCACGTTTCTAATCATTTTTCCCCACTCAGCGACACACCCGCTGTGGAAAAAACTCTGATCATTGGCGACTCTGTAGTCAGAAACGTGAACCTAGAGACTCCAGCGGCCATAGTCAAATGCATTCCTGGGGCCAGAGCAGGCGACATCGAGTCAAATTTGAAAATGCTGGCTAAAAGTAATTGTAAATACTCCACAATTGTTATTCACGCTGGTATTAATGACATCCATCTCCGGCAGTCGGAAGTTATGAAACTTAATGTAGAATCGGTGTGTGATTTTGCCAAAACAATGTCTGCCTCTGCAGTATTCTCTGGGCCCCTCCCCAGTCTGACCAGTGATGACGTGTTTAGCCGCTTGTCATCCTTCAACCACTGGCTGTCTGTGTGGTGTCCTGCAAACAATGTGGGCTACACTGACAATTGGAACTCATTTGGGGGAAAACCTGGTCTTATGAGACGAGACAGCGTCCATCCCACTTTGGATGGTGTGTCTCATTTATCTAACAATCTGGCATCATTTTTATCCAAATTTTCAAAACACTGACAACTCAGAGTTGGGACCAGGAAGCAGAGTCGCAGTCTTACACGCCTCTCTGCAGCTTCTCTTCATCCGCCACTCCTCAACTTAGCCCCTGTCTTCCCCATCAGAGAATCATTGTCTGCTCCCTCCAAAGCAAAAAAAAAAAATATATATATAATGTATAAGTATCCCAGAGTGATTAAACAAAAAGTTGGTAAAACTCAAATTAAACATGAAGCCTCTAAATTGAATGATTTGGCCTCTCTTCCTCCTCATAATTTAAAAATTAAATGCGGTTTATTAAATATTAGGTCTCTAACTCCCAAGTCTCTGTTAGTCCATGATCTGTTAATTGATCATCAGATTGATTTAATATCCCTTACAGAGATTTGGTTAAGGCAAGAGGATTATGTTGGTTTAAATGAATCAGCTCCATCTGGTTATTTAAACTGTCAAAATCCCAGAAGTTCTGGTCGTGGAGGAGGAGTAGCAACAATTTACCATTCCAAATTACTAGTTAACGTAAAGCAAAAAACATGTTTTAATTCCTTTGAGGGCCTGGTCCTCAGTATTGGGCACTAAAGCAATTTTAGGCTAAACCTCATTTTATTTGCCATAGTTTATCATCCTCCATCAACCTACTCAGAGTTTTTATCCGAATTTGCTGAATTCTTAGCTGATTTAGTGCTGAAATCAGATAGAATAATTATAGTAGGGGACTTTAATATACAGTACATGTAGATGTAGATAGTGATTGCCTTAATGTGGTATTTAATTCAATATTAAACTTGATGGGGTTTTCTCAGAAAGTAGGAAATTCTACTTATTATCTCCACCATACGTTGGACCTTGTTCTGACAAGGTCCAACGTATGGACCTTGTCCATATATGGACCTTGTTCTGACAAGGTCCAACGTATGGACCTTCACTTCCGCCCTCCAAAGAGAGCAGACGCTTTTCTTCCCAGCTCCGGCTCCTTATCTCTCTCCTTCCCTAACTGACTGGATCCCAGCTTGCTATCGTCTGTCTGCGTGTCTTACTGCTGATTATCGAACGAAATTATGGATTTAATAAGCTGGGCTTTGAACGCAATTGACACTGTTTTTTCAACGAGGAAATCTGGCCCGGGGGAGCCGATCTGTCCCGCAGGCACTGCTGCTGCGGGTTATTTGAAGGACACAAGTAATTGGAAACTCTTGTGCCTGTGTGATCTTTCTATTGAAGATATTGAAGATTTATATCTTTTCGGAGCAATGGTCATTGGAATTCTACTGATTGGATTTGGGATTGTTCTGGTGTACCGCAAACTGAAGAAGATGGATAGAGCTTATCAAAAAGCAGACCCGGCGAAGCTCACCCATCAAATTGACCAACTGGGCAGGACTCTGACAGCGGCCAATGGAGAACTGTACAGGAAAATGGATTACATCACGATCACGCTGAGAGCTGTCCATGAATTGATTTCAACGCCCGGCCATGAAGGAATTGGTGCACTGAATCCGTAAGAGAATAGAAAGTTTTTTCTCTGAAGTCAGTGCTATTCGACCTGTTTCTTTTGGCTCCCTCAGCACTCAGTCCTCCAGATAATCAACAGTATATTTGTTTTCATAACACTGGCGGGCAGCATTTGACTCTCAAGGACAGCTGTCTGGCAAAACTATTCCATCTGCCGTGCTCAAGGACACTGGCCTTTGCTTCAGACTGTAGTCATAACATCTGCTGAGGAAGAGACATTGTTGTCCTCCAACTGATTGCCACTGATTGCACTCAACTTACACAAACTGATCCACTATACTGACTCGAAGATATACACTCACTGCTCTCTTTGTGTCATTGTCTGGATTCTATTGTCTGCTAATTGTGCAATGAGTTTTTTTCTTGTAATCATAATATTGGTCATATATGAACTTTATTCTGAAAACAATGCTTTTTTCTCTCTCCTATTGTTCAACTGCTATACAACTGCTTACAACTTAGCATAAAAACCTGACCTGATCGAAAGAAACGGATGTCATTTTCAGAATCAGCGGTGCAAAATTGTCTTAAATCAGTTGAAAAAACACAGACAACTTACAAAAAAATATTTTTGTTATGTTGTATTATTCAAGCCCCTAAACATAATTCCTTATAACAGCACACATTTGCAAATCAGATGTGGTCTCAAGCACACCTGATACAACCAATCAAGTGCTTTATTAGTCGCATCAGGTGTACTTGAGATATAACACCTCAAATGTTGGTGGGCTGCACGGTGGCGCAGTGGTTTAGCACTGTGGCAGCACAGTTTACCCTCAACCGCAAGGCTTGTGTGACAAAAATTACATCATCATCTCCAGTCCACTAGGCTCTGCAGACCCCTTCTGTGGACATCTGGGGACCCCGGCCCGGGGGGGGGGCACCCCCCCAGCACCAGGGGCCCAGGGCCAGACCCAGACCCCCCCGAGGGGCGAGGCCAACCTGCCAGGGGCCACAGCCCAACCCCCCCAGCCCACCCCACAGACCCCCCCAACCCCCCCCACCCAGGGCCAGACAGACGGCCACCCTGGAACAGGCCCCCTGGACACCTGCGGTCGGGGCGCAGCCAGCCGCGAGAGGTGCCAAGGAGAGTGAGTCACCGCCGCCACCCCTCAGATTATAGAATTAATAAGCGGGGACCAGAGAGAATTGAATTCCACCAATAGATTATTTGAGGAGGCTGACATTCTTTCCAGGCTAATGTAATCCAATAGTAAGTTATTATAATTAGTCGTGCATAAGTTATTTCTTGATTTCCAGTTCATGAGGATAGCTTTCTTTGCGATGCATAAGGCAGTGAGAACCATGTATGACATCCTTGCATCTATATTTATTTCACTTAAATCCCCTAATATGCAAAGTGTGGGTGAGGGTGGGACACTATACCCAAACCATGCCGACAGGTCTTCACATGTCTTCTGCCAGAACTTTTGAACCAGTCCAGAGGACCACATAGCATGCGTATAGCTATCCGGGACATTGCTAGTGCAGTGAGAGCAGATATTTGTGTGACTCAGGCCCATTTTGAACATCATGTGTCCTGTATAATGAATTCTATATAGAACTTTATACTGTATAAGTTGTAAGTTAGAGTTTTTAGTCATCTTAAAAGTGTTTAAACATATTTGTGTCCAGAAACTTTCCTCCTTATTAATCGATAAGTCTGTCTCCCATTTTGACATTGGAAGAGATACGGACTCATCCAACTTTGATAATAGTCCATATATTTTCAATATCAATTTTGGGGAACGGAGATTTAGAAACTCTGCCACCTTAACTGGTACTTCTAAATCTGTCTGATAAGATTAAATCTTGCTTTTACTATGGATTTAAGCTGTTGATATTCAAAATACTTTTTATCACTGATTTTGTGTTGTGACACTAGATCCCGAAATTGGATAAAATTTCCACCTTGAATAAGATGTTCTAAGTTGCTTATTCCCTTCTCTTGCCATAGTGGAAATTTTAATGTCCTCTTTTGTTGCAGGATATCAGGATTATTCCAAATGGGCGTGAGTTTACAGGGGACAAGTGAAGACCCTGTTATTTTTAAAAAATTCCACCAAGCCATCAGAGAGGAACTGATATTAATACTTTTAAAACAGTCATGGCGTTTAATACAGGGACTTATTAAAGGTAAGTCAGAGATATTTAGTGACCCACAGAGAGCCTGTTCAGCATCTAACCATGGGTTCCCTAGTTCGGTTGATTTTGTCCATTTTGAAACAAACTGCAATCTATTGGCTAAAAAGTAATTAAAAAAATTTGGTAAATCTAAGCCTCCGCACTCTTTCGCTTTTTGGAGGGTTTTTAAACTAATCCATGATGGTTTATCCTTCCATAAAAATTTACTTATATTTGAGTATAGAGACTTAAACCGGGCCATTGATGGTTTGGTAGGGATCATTGAGAACAAATAATTAATTTTAGGAAGGACCATCATTTTAATGGTTGCGACTCTTCCCTTTAATGATAAAGGTAGTGTCCTCCAGCACGTAAGATCGTCTTGTATCATTTTTAAAAGGGGGGTATGATTTAGTCGCAATAACTCTGAGAGCCTGGGGGAAATATCTATTCCTAAATATTTAACATTCCCTGATTGTATTGGAATAGTAGATGTATTTGGGAAATTGCAATTTATGGGTAAAGCTATTGATTTTACCCAGTTAATAGAGTAGTCTGATAATGATGAAAATTTATCAATGAGCGCCACTGTCTGAAGAAGAGATCTTTCTAAGTTTTCAAGGAAAATCAATACATCATCAGCATAAAGACTTATCTCATGTTCCTTTTCTCCAGTTTGAATACCTCTGATATCAACATTTTGTTGTATAGCTGCTGCTAATGGTTCAATAAAGATGGTAAAAAGTGAGGGAGAGAGTGGACACCCCTGCCTAGTACCTCTCTGGAGATTAAAGCTTTGGGAAGTCTGATCATTTGTTCGGACAGACGCAACTGGACACCTATATAGTGTTTTAATCCAGTTTATGAAAGATGAACCAAACCCAAACTTGTTTAACACCATAAAAAGAAATTTCCAGTTAACACGGTCAAAGGCTTTCTCTGCATCCAGGGACAAGATTGTAGTTTCTACATTATTGATCTTGCAGTAGTCTATTAAATTAAATAGCCTGCGTGTATTATCAGCCGAGTGCCTACCCTTGATAAAACCTGTTTGATCTGGGTGTATAATAAACAGGATTATCCTTTCCAGTCTTTTGGCGAGAGCTTTGCAAATTATTTTGAGATCGACATTCATAAGTGAGATGGTACGGTAGCTGGATGGAAGCATAGGTTCTTTTCCAGATTTAAGGAGCAGGATAATACTAGCCAAATTCATATTCGGAGGAATTACATTATCTTCTTTGATTTGGTTCACCATTTTAAAAAAAGTAGGTGCCATCACAGGCCAAAATTCTTTATAAAATTCTACTGGAAAACCATCTAGTCCCGGGGCTCTGTTGTTTGGGATGTGCTTAAGTGCCTCCTGGAGTTCAAACACCTGAAGAGGTGCATCCAGAGCTGCAATCTGTTCATCATTTAATTGTAGTAAATTAATATTGTCCAAAAATGTATTTATCTCTGAGTCTGATGGGTTAACCTGTGATGAGTAGAGATTTTCATAAAACTTTCTGAAGGAGTTATTTATTTCTTCAGGCACATGGGTAATATTTCCAGTCATATCCTTGATAGAATGGATAGTTGTTTTTTCTTTATTCAATCTAAGCTGGTTCGCAAGATTATCACCTTGATTTATTACTGTGTTGAAAGTTCTCAAGACACAGTCTTTGTATTAAAAACTGTGCTCTTTTGTTTGTAATTTCTTTTAATTCCAGCTTTAATTTTCTCAGATCGTTAAGTGCCTGTTCCTGTGGGGAAACGGCACAGGTTGTCTCCAGTGATTTAATCTTCTGTTCTAAGTCCAGTACCAGTGCTTTTTCTTTTTTATTCTTATATGAACAGTAAGAGATTATTTTACCTTGCATGACCACTTTTGCTGCTTCCCAAAGAACACCTGGGGATATTCCTGGCACATCATTATATTCCAGATATGATTCCCACTCTTTATTAAAATAGTTAATAAAGTCTTTATCTTTCAGTAGTGATATATTAAATTTCCAGCTCCTAGTTTCCCTTGTAGCTTCCCTATTTACTAGTGTAAAAGAAACTGGATGGTGATCGCTAATAGCTTGATTTGAACATATTTCAGTGTCTGTGATGTCCCTCACAATAGAGTTACTGGCTAAGAAGAAATCTAGATGTGAATGTGAACTATGAACTGATGAAAAAAAGTGTATTCCCGAAGAGTTGGGTGAAGAGATCGCCATTCATCGCAAAGACCAAAATCCTTCATGTATTGTTTGAGAGTGTCAGTAGCCAGCCATATTTGGTAAATCCCCAATGTACTGAGCCTGTCGATTGCAGGGTTTAATACCAAGATGAAGTCCCCTCCTATTATAAGTGTGGTGTCCAAGTGCTCAGAAAGAGAAGTGAAAAAAGTGTGAAAATAGGATGGGTCGTCAACATTTGGGCCATAAAAGCTTGCAATACATAGATCCAAATTTTGGACTGAGATTTTTAGTATTATAAATCTACCTTCTGGATCTATTATAGTGTTATTCATAACAAAGTGTAATCTTCTATTTACCAGTATAGCTACCCCCCTTTGTTTAGAATTAAAGCTGGCTGAGTACATATGGGGGAATTCCGGGGAGGTGAGCGCATCTACAGACAACTTAGAGACATGTGTCTCCTGCAATTAAACAAAGTCTGCCTGTAGATTGTTCAGTCTATTAAAAACTTTTAGCCTCTTCTCCCTGGTTCCAATTCCACGTATGTTCCACGTGACAAACTTAAATATAGACATGTTTTCACTAAATGGTTGTGTGCTAAAGACTAACTAAATGTGCCTATGTGATTATATGTTTTTTTTTTTTTTTAACTTATTTTGTACCCGTAGGTAGATTTGTTTTGCAGTCTGGTGACAAACCACCTGCTGCTGGTCGCTGCGTGCGCAAGCGCCCACTCCCTAACCTGCATGTTTTTGGCATGTGGGAAGAAACCGGAGAAATCCCGGAGTAAACCCATGCAAACACGGTGGGAACATGCAAACTCCACACAGATCGCTGTTGGCCGGGGGCAGGGATCGAACCCATGATCCCCGCGATCCCCCGGCCGAGGGTAAAACTGTGCTGCCACAGTGCTAACCACTGCGCCACCTTGTAGCCCATTTGTACATATGTCTGTAATGTATGCATATATGTGTATATACAGTATATGTTGTGTGTAAAGTATACACCTATGCATATATAATTGGGTGTGCGTGCATGATGTCTCTGTGCCATTTGCCTGCAATTGCAAGCAAATGGGGTACATGTATTTCAAGTTATTTCCTATAAACCAGAAGTATGAGGAAAAAACAGAGATGAAGGTTAGTAAGTGGTGGAAAAATGCAGACAACATACAACAATGACCTAAAAACTTAAAAAAAACCCACTTACAACAAACAAACAAACAACAACCTCAACAACAAAGAAATAAACATTTTGACAAATGTTAACAAATTAAACTGAAATCGAGTAAGAGACCTGCGCACAATCCCACTCTTTTTCCACCTGTAGCTAAAAGAAAAAGAAATATATAAAATAGTAAATAATTTTAAAAAAATAACTCAACAAAAAAACAAAAAAATGTGCTCTAGAATAACCAGGGTGTTATAGTTTCATCCATAAACAGCTTGCCATCTATATACAGTCTATCCACAGAAACAATAGCTCATTTACCTTCTTGGATGTTTTGTTTCCTTATGGGAAAAAGCTTCCTTCTCCTTTTCAAGATTTCCTGTGGAAATTGATCATTTAGACCATAATTGGTGTTTTTAACCTCTTGCACTCCGGTGTACCGTGGACGGGCACGTCTCTGCATCCCAGAGCGCACGAGGGCGCTGCATCCAAGCGCGCACTGAAAAAAAAAGAAGAAGCTGCATTTGTTCTTCCACTGCAGACACAGCCGCGAACAGATTAGTTCATCTGATTGACCTCTCATTCGACTAATAAGAGCCTTGAATTGGGTTTCTGAAACCTTGAAGAACCAATGACTGAAAACCTAGCAAGAAAGACCCGCCTACCAACGCTGTGAATGCAGCGAGCCAATTGAAGCACAGAAGTTCGCGAGCTGTTTTGTGTAAGGCTGGGTGAAGAGAGACTGACTGCTGCATCAGATGAAAAAAGGACCCGCAGGAAGAACCTGCTACAGACCCAGCAGCACGGAGACCACCCACAAGTGCGACCTGCACTTATTCCAGCAGAATAGACGTTTAGGATTCTCTTCCATGGTCATCATAAACTGACGGAGGCCGACGACGAAGGTCATAAATCATTCGCCAAAACCGCAATCATGGAAGCGCAAAACCGCAATAATGGAATTATAATATAATGGAACCGGGTCGCAAGACCAGAACCACGAGTCCGTAACAAGGGACCAGCGTCGCGTTCGTCTGACAATGAGGAAGGGAAGTTCGCCAGGACGCTGCTGTGAAGAGGTAAGTGTTATAAGCTAAAT
The DNA here is from genome assembly GCA_020510985.1 of Pholidichthys leucotaenia. Lineage (NCBI taxonomy): Eukaryota > Metazoa > Chordata > Actinopteri > Cichliformes > Pholidichthyidae > Pholidichthys > Pholidichthys leucotaenia. The sequence continues at coordinate 177,037,394 of CM035845.1, forward strand.
TATTCTTTATCCCTGAAAATTGTAATCAAAAAATGACTTTTGACCGATTGGTAAATTACAACTGTGCGGCGCACGAAGTCCGAAGTGCATGCGCCACGGTACACGGTTCATTCGCCACGTCCGGACCGTGAACGCCTCCCCCGCTACTCTTCTGTAGCGAGGGGGGGGGGGTGAAGCCGTGGTGACTGCGCCGCGGTCGCCACATGGCCACATGAGTCTATTCCGTCATGTAGCGATGGCCGATGTCCGTCCTCTGTAGCGAGGGGGGGAGGACAACCCTTCCCCCCCCCCCACACACACACACAGCCCTGAGTGTCACCTTTCATTAGAGCCCAAGATGAAGCTTCTATATTGAATCATTCAAAAGTTACAGATGTTTTTCCACACTGTGCCATTTGGCACAATTTGGCACAGTTCAAAAACGCCTGGGAACTACCTGAGGAAAAAATTGTGTAATATATTCATTTTTTGTGGTATTGTTACAAAATTTTGACCTCATCTGGATAGCACTTGGTTCTACATTTCTGTTGCATTTTCCAGCCTGGATCTGAAGCTGTGTGTTATTTGCAAGCATTTGTATCCAAAAAAACACCCAGGCCAAATTTATTTTTTTCAAGTTCAGTATGTTTAGATGACTGTAACTCAGTGGCCGGAGCACTTAGAGAGATTAAGCCTGTTTTGCCAAAAAATTCAAAGTGTTTTCTTTTAAATGAGACCAACCCCATGAAGATGCTGCAAAGGGTTGAAGAACAGCTTTCAATTTACTTTGGGCATGTTATTTTTTGGCGTTTTTAGGGAAATTGACCGGAGTGCAAGGGGTTAAGCTGCCTGCCCTGCTTCTGTACCAAAATTTTTTGCTTAAAATGCTCAAATTTGGCAACAATAGGTCTGGGACGTTTATTCTGGGAATGCTTTTGCCCTATTCGGTGGACTCGGTGGAAGGTAATTGAGTTTGTGACTTTGAGGGATAGTTTTAGTTGTGATGACATAATTTCACGGACCAGCTGTTCTGGATTTTCATTATTTTTTTCAACAATTCCAGAAAAAAACAAGGTTATCTCTCATGCTGCGTGACTGCAAACTGAGAACTGTCTCTTTCATTTTCCGATTTTCTCCCTCAACAACGCCAAGCCTTGTGGTTAGTGTGGTTACTGATTTTTTCAGGCTGTTATTTTCCTCTACGAGAGAGACGAGCTGTGCTTGACTAAACTCAAGGCTCTCCCGCAAATTTTGGAATTCTTTTTGAAGAAGCTCAACCAGCGCCAGTCTACCATCCATGCTGGTAAGTTTATTCTCAATAGAGAAAAGGATATCACTAACCTCGGTGCCCTGCTGTAATTTCTCGGGTGTTATTTTTGGCAAATCTGCGGGTCTCAGTCGTTTAGACTGAGAAGCAGCGGCAGAAGCAGTGGCAGAACACACCCTCGCCTGCTCCATGATACAGCAACGGTAGTAGAATGCATCGATATAACTCTCTAATTCCTCCAGCTCCGTAAAAAAAAAGAAAGACACAAACAATTAATTAATGAATTAATTACCAAAAAAAAACAAAAAAACTACCTGTGGAAAAGTTTGTTTTAATCTTGGTTGACAGCAGTCGCCGTTCAGATTATTGCGCAATTGTCTCTAGACATCTCGTGATCACAGCATCAACTTCCAGATCCGGATAACATGCATTCGTCCCATTTGCAAATTCGAAAAAAAAAATAAAAATCCATAATTCAGTCAAAACTGGACTTTGGACATATTTACACAAAGAATGGTTCAGTCTTTTGACACCGTTTTTTTGTACAGAGGTACCTCATCATCTTATCTTCAAAGTGCATGAACAAGAAATCAGCACAATATTAAAAAAACACAGAAATTCCTCACCGGCGGCTAAGGGGACTCACTTGCTGCCATGGTCGCTGCGTTTTCGTCCATCATGGTCATTATTTTGCGTTCTGTCGGTCATTTACACTCTCTACCACATCTACAAACTCTTATGATGATCCCATATAAATTTTGCTTGTATCCTGCGGCTATTTTCCACGTACAAAGCTGACTAAGTGATGGTGCATGATGATGGATGGCAGCCATATTAGCTTTCTGGGCTAAAATGATAAAAACAGGAAAAGGAAATGAGGAGTTCTTCTTCTTTGGTGTGTCACGTGTCATCCATTGAGTCCTCCAACGGATGTCTGCCACCTTCTGAAACTGGCAGATCAGTACAAATCAGTACAAATCCTCAATGGAGCCGGTCATGTCAAGAGTGAGATGACAGGTGCAGCGCCATGCTCTGCCACTAGGGACACGCAAAATCTCACACTCAAAAAGTTAAGAGGCAACCTCTCTTTTTCAAGGATGCCCTGTTCACATGTACAGTTACATATTCACACCAGGAAGCAGCTCAATACAGCCACAGACTGACCTGTGGCAGTTAACTAATTAATTATTCAATTAACATCTGATGGCAAATGGCGTTCACTTATATAATGCTTTTTCTTATCTCTAGATGACAAAGCGCTTTACAGATCCTGCTATCCACTCATTCACACACTGATGGCAGCAGAGCTGCCATGCACTGGCGCTAGCTTGACCCACCAGGAGCAACTGGGGGTTCAGTGTTTTGCTCAAGGTCACTTCAACATGCAGACTGCAGACAGAGTGGGAATCGAACCCCTGACCTTCCAATCAGTAGTTGGCCACACTACTGCACCACAGCTGCCCTGATGTCAATTTTCACTATAATCCTAAAACTTCCCTTAAACTTCTTTGTCTATCCTTGCAGAAAACTCTCCCCTTGGTGAATGATGTAACACAAATGCAATTTGTTGCTGGAAACAACTCAATTTTCTTTTCTATCACTCCATGTCGAGACGCCATCCAAGCAGTAAAGGCAGTTACCTCAAAAGTAGAATTATTAATTGCTATAACGTCACCTTTGTTTAATACACAAGTTTAAAGAAAAGAAATTTAGGAACTTAATGAGACATCATCCCTCATAATCTAAGAATGTAGATGGCCGGAAACAAGGATAGTGCTCAAGTGTCAATCCAGGAAGCTTTCCCCATGAGCCGTGTGCAAGAGAGGTCACTCACAGTGAGAATACATCTACCTACATACTGGAGTTTAGGCAGCCAAATGAAGAGATTAGTACAATGTGAACACCCACAGGTGGATGCAGTTATTTTGTAATTTCCTAAACTTAATTAAATCAGCCTCAGAATGAGAACAATAGATGAAGAAAGAAGAGATGGGAGCAATTGACACCTATCAATGTGACCATCGGTATAACTGTCTACTGAGTGGTTTAATTTTTCAATTTAGCTTGTGTCCCTCTTCCCCTTTTAAATCGACTGAAAAAGTAACAGCACTCACTTTCACAGTGGGGCTCTCTTACCAGATCAGCCAAGATGAGAGGTTAAGAGTTCAAGGTTGGCGACTGAGGAGGTGTGGGACTAGAGCTTGGTAGGCTTGTGGGTATATTTGAGGAGCTGTGTGGGGGAGGGGGTGTTGAGAGAGCTCATGTGTTAGTGTAACTGAAACTGTCATCTAGCCCCAGGGTCACCTCCCCAAAGCACGCCGGCTGTCTCTTTTAATAGACTAAACACATATGTCTGTCTAAAGCAACATATGATCAGGAGAGAGTAGGGAGAGTGCAGAAGGGGAGGGTGTGGACTGATTCATAACTGCTCTGTCATAATTTTGTAAAAGTTAATAGAAATTGAAAATAACTTGATATATTGTGATTTGGCATCATGGTAAACCATGATTTCCAATGGGTGTCCCAAGTCATCACATACTGTGATCACTTTTTCTTCAAAGTCTAGAATCTTGATTTCCAATTGAAATGCAAAATTTTCTTTCACCATAAAAGAGGACTTTGGACCACTGAGCAACAGTCAAGGGGTCATTTCCATTCTTAGTCTGGTCTAATAGCTATGCCAGTTGCACCAATAGGGCGTGAGTCTTTTATTCACCAAGAACGGTCAAAAATGTATTGCCAAGTCAGAAGGATATGTGAAGTGAAATAAAGTTACTTTCTTTACAGATGATAACAACCTCATGACAATGTGGCATGTCAAGTATGACTTAACATTAAGGAGATAGTTACTAGAAATGCAGGACAACCAGACTAAAAAAAACCTTTTCTACTGCCATCAGACTCCAGAACAAATAACAAACTCCCAAACAAACTCACACACTGGTTACTAAATTTGCACATTGCTCACTTGTACAGTGTACATAGTCTCACCCCGTCTCATGTCCATATCATCTCTGCTGCTAAATTACTATTGTACAGTCTACTGGGTATTATCATTACAGAGAAATTACAGAGAAATTCACACATTGGGTGCTAATTTATAATTTGCACATTGCTCATTTGCACACTGTACATAGGCTTATGCCATCTCAGGTTCATATCACCTCTGATATTAATATACCCTTGTCCATTATAGTCATCCAGTGAATTTTCAATCTTCATTCTTCTTGTTTCCTCCAGTTTAACTGCTTTAACTGTCCTAATTGCCTAATGTGTGTTATTAGTGTTCATTAGTATTAGTCTAAGTATCAAAGTGTGTTTAAGGTGTCCTAACTGCCGAATGTGTGTTATTAGTGTGTGTTATTAGTATTCATTAGTATTAGATGTGTTATTATGTTATTAGTATTGATGTATATCTATTACCTTGGCATTCGTTCGGAGAGCAGAATAAGAATTTCATTGCTCAGGAAATGTTGCATTTCTTAACTGTGCACATGATAATAAATCCTTTGAATCTTGAATCTTGAATGTGGCATGTCAAGTATGACTTAACATTAAGGAGATAGTTAGAGGAGACTGATAGAAACAAGCATGGGGCATTCTTACGGGGCATTCCTGTGTTTATTGCACTAGCTCAAAAAAAAATTATACTATCGTGTCACGTTCACCCCGTGCACTTTTACACAGCGCAACGAGAAGCAGAAGGAAGGCGGATTTATGAGCAGATTCACCACAAACACATTTATTAAAGTAAGAAGAATCAGTTCACAAAATATAGACATACAAAAACGGTGACAGGGTACACTAAACGGCTTCACGACGGGGCGTGAAGCGGGCAGACCACAGTGTACAGTGGCAGAATATAAACTGTTCAAAAACAGGGCAGACATATAAAAGGCGAAAGCGTACACTTACTGGCTTCAAGACGGGACGAGAAGTGGGCAGACCACAGTATACAGTTGCACAAACATAATGACAATACTAATAGTCCAGCGATGCTTGACTGGCAAAGGGCTGCTTAAGTACAAGCATTGCTGGCAACAGAAGATTGGGTGCACCTGGGCAAAGCGCGGGAAAGGCAATTACTGGAGTGGAACCAGCTGGCTGTCATAAGAGAGGGGGCGTGGTCAAACCGGCGAGTGTCAGACAACGCCCACATGAGTATAGGCCAAAGGCAGCTGCCTCACAGCTGCCAGCCAGAACGCAGTGGCTAGAGGTGCGGAAATAAACAAGGGAAAACAGAAACTGCAAGAAACTCAAAAGATAACATAATACATAACTACACAGATAAATCTGAGCCACAGTAGGTCAGAACTGAGCCCAAAGAACAACCCGGCTCGGTTCATGACACTATCGGGTATATACATTTTTTTAAACTCAACCTTTATTTATACAGGGTAGTTCCATTGAGACACAATTTCTCTTTTTCAAGAACGCCCTATTCACACTCACACATTCACACCAGGAAACTGCCCAGGACAACCACAGACTGACCTGTGGCCAGTGAGCAGCTCCACTGGAGCAGTTGGAGTTAAGGGCCTTGCTCAAGGTCACCACAGTGAGGTTAAGGAGGGTGGGGCAAACACTGCTATGTTATCTGTCTCACCCAGATCTAATCCTGCTGGTCCAGGGATCAAACACGCAACTCTCCGCTCACCAGTCCACATCCCTAACCATTAGGGCACCACAACCCATATATGCCCATATTTTGATTTTTATTTTTTTTTTGCCAATTGCCAGCACTGATATCATTATTGTATATGTGCATATTTTTCTCACCTATTTACATCTCCTTTGTCTTACAGTGATGATTAATTGGCATATAAAGACACATTCCACAAGAAAAATAAGACAACTTCCTCAACTTCATATGGAAATACATGTTTGTTTTTTTTAAGTAACTTGTTTAAAAGAACTGTGAACTTCCTTCTTTTAATAGGCTCAGAGGATACTGTTCCCATGAAAGCCCTTACAACAGCCACAACCAGGGCAAGAGGAAAAATAAATAAATGCAACCTGATCCACAGGGACCATATGAAAATAAAGTGCATCCACTTTACAATTGTACAGTAACTAAAACAATTTACACCAACATAGTGTAATAATTTTTACACTACTGAATAAAGAAGCACAAATAAGTCTACATGTGCTTAACAGACTTAATAAACTCAGCATCATATGGAATGGATCAATTAAACTGCTTCAATGTAGGAGTCTTCTAACCAGCATCATTTTTTTTAAACAGTAACTTAGAACCACCTCAGTATGTGATGTTGATTAAAAAAAATTACAGCTTGCAACTTGGGTAAGGCTGAACACCTGCAACATGGGCTTTGTGTCGTGGGGCTCGGTGAAGTCCACAGGTCTGCTGACATCTGGAGGCTGGGGGCAGCTGGTTTTTGGAAGTGATGGACTCTGTGGGTTTCTGGGTGGTGGCTTTGCCCTTCAGATGGCCATGGTTTTATCCTTGCTTGGACACTGTGGAGGAGGCTGCTGCTGAAGTTTTTTGTCTTTGCCATTGTGTCTGTTTCTTGTTTGGGTTTTGTGGATTAATTTCCTCATGTTGTGTGTTTTTGCTCCTTTTCGCCTGGCTGATGTGGAGTTTTGTTGTGAGTTTGTTGTGAGTTTGAGTTTGTTGTGAGATGCTCACCTCACTTGATGACATCATCCCCTTGCACCATGGGAAAAGTGTAATGTCAGTGGACCATGATGACCATATTGTGCTCTGTAGTAAGAGTAGGGAGCATGTGGAAGAGAACCTGGAGAGGTGGAGGTTTGCGCTGGAGAGAAGAGGAATGAAATTCAGTAGAAGGAAGACAAAATACATGTTTAAATGAGAGGAAGGAAGCTGTAATGATAAAGATGCAAGGTGTAGACGTAGTGAAGGTAGACAAGTTTAAATACCTGGGGTCAACCATCCAACCAACAGAGATAGGTGCTGCCTCATACACCACATGGTGTCCCACATGCTGTGGAAGGGATTAACTTAAATGAACTAACCATCCAAAGCAATGGAAAATGCACAAGAGAGGTGAAGAAAAGAGTGTAGGCAGGGTGGAGTGTGTGGAGACAAGTGTCAGGGATGATTTGCAATAGAATGATAGCAACTAGAGTGAAAGAAAAAATTAACAAGAGAGTAGTAAGCCCTGCTATGATGTACGGGGGGGGGGGGGGGCTGAAAAGTTCATAGGTTGAAAAGTTCATAGTGATCAAATTTCACCAAATGAGGTGGGATAGGCTCCAGCCCCCCCCCCCCCCCGCGACCCGAAAAGGATTAAGCAGAAGAAGATGGGTGGATCGATGGAAGTTTATTTTTCATCTGCAGGAATACAAGCACTGCAACACCAATGGAAGAAGTGTGTGGACTGAAGGGGAGACTATGTTGAAAAATAAACCACTTTTGGTCAAATTGGAACATTGAACTTTTCAGCCCCCCCCCCCCCCGGTTTGGTTTGGAGACAGTGGCACTGACAAAAAGACAGGAGGCAGCGCTGGAGGTGACAGAATTTAAGATGTTAAGATTCTGTCAAGGTTGGGGTGGACACAGGACTCAAGCACAGGCAGATATATGATGCTAGATAGTAATTTATTGCACAAACTCAAAAACACAAACAAATGGCTGTACATGGGCTGAAAACAAAACTAAAACTCGGCAAGACACAAGGCAAGGTAACAATTTATCATTCAAAAACTCACGGACAGGATTACTCGGGAACTCAAACAAGGAACATGAATGACGCCACACCAGGACAGAGATTGACACAAACATATACAGTATAGGCAGCAGGTTATCAACAGACACAGAATGGGTGGGAACAATCAATGGCAAACGGAGAAAGCAGGGAAGTGGCTATAGGTAGCCTACAGGAGACAAGGGGCTGAGACAAAAGGGTAACCAAAAGCAGAGGATACACATGAAACATGAACAAAGGACCAGGGGAGACAAGACCATGACAAGGCTAAGATTGAAACCAGGACAATGACAACAAAAGGACCAGTAATACAGGAGCTAGGACAGGGAGGATCAACATAGACATGACTGTGATAAAAATAATCAGAATAAACAACAAGGCTAAGACCATGAATAGTAAATGGCGTTCACTTATATAGCACTTTTTTCTCATCTCTAGATGACCAAACCTTCAATGCGCACGTGGGCAACGACAGTGAAACCTGGAAGGGGAGTGATTGGGAGGAACGGCCTGCCCGATCTGAACCCGAGTGGTGTTCAGTTATTGGACTTCTGTGCTAACCACAGTTTGTCCATAACGAACACCATGTTCAAGCATAAGGGTGTCCATATGTGCACCTGGCACCAGGACACCCTAGGCCGCAGGTCAATGATCGATTTTGTTATCGTGTCATCAGACCTGCGACCGTATGTCTTGGACACTTGGGTAAAGAGAGGTGCAGAACTGTCAACTGATCATCACCTAGTGGTGAGTTGGATCTGATGGCAGGGGAGGAAGCCATTCATACCTGGTAGACCCAAACATATAGTGAGGGTGTGCTGGGAACGTCTGGCTGAGGCCCCTGTCCAGGAGGTCTTCGACTCCCACCTCCGGAAGAACTTCAACCACATTCCGAGGGAGTCTGAAGACATGGAGTCTGAATGGGCCATGTTCTCCACCTCTGTTGTTGAAGTGGCGGCCCAGAGCTGCGGCCGCAAGGTGGTTGGTGCATCTCGTGGTGGCAACCCCCGAACCAAATGGTGGACACCAGCGGTGAGGGGGCCATTAAGCTGAAGAAGGAGTCCTATCAAGCTTGGTTGGCTTGTGGGACTCCCAAAGCAGCTGAGGTGTACTGGAAGGCCAAGCGGAGTGCAGCTCGGGTGGTTGCTGAAGCAAAAACCCGGGTATGGGAGGAGTTCAATGAGGCCATGGAACAAGACTTTCGGTCGGCCTCGAAGAGATTCTGGCAAACTGTCCGGCGGCTCAGGAGGGGAAAGCAGCTCCCTGTCCACACTGTGTATGGTGCAGATGGGGCGCTGTTGACTTCGACTGGGGATATCGTCAGGCGGTGGAAGGAATACTTTGAGGATCTCCTCAATCCCACTGATACGCCTTCCACAGAGGAAGCAGGGTTTGTGGACGAGGGTTCAGGTTCAGGTTACTTTATTTGTACCCGTAGGTAGATTTGTTTTGCAGTCTGGTGACATCCATATTTACAAGCCACAAATTACATTCAGCATAGACACAAACACAGGCACATATGAAGCTGACTATAAACATGATAAGAATACTCAAGGCTCCATCAATCAGGGTATAAAAAGACAAAGAGATGGGAGAAAAACCAGAGGTAAGAGAGAAGGGTCATATCAAAAGTTAAAAACTAGTTAAAGAGGTTAAAAACTCAAAGGTCTAAAACCTAATAAAATATTTAGAACCCAAGTGACATCCTACAAAAATAAGTAAGTATAAAATGGAGTTAATAAATAGGTACCTAAATTATGTGCAATATATTGTTACAGCTTGTTCAACTCTTTGACAGCAGCAGGGACAAAGCTGTTTTTGTAGCGCTGGGTTCTACTTTTTGGGACAGCAAACCTCCGTCTTGAGGGAAGAAGCTGAAAGTGGCAGTGCAAAGGGTGGGAGTCATCATTTAAAATGGAGGTAGCCATCCTCTGTACTTGTCTGGTGTACAAGGATGTCAGGCTCAGCTGTGGCTCACCAAGCAAACGACTGGACCATCTAACTACCTGATCCAAGGATTTCCTCTGTTTCAGTTTTATCTGACCAAACCATGACACTAAAGAAAAGGCTAAAACAGATTCAATAAAAGCCCAATAAAACATTGTCATTATGGTTCGGTCAACTTGGAAGCGTGCAAGTTTTCTCAAGCAATGCAAATGTTGCTGACCCTTTTTGCACACCCTTTCACAGTTCTCTTCAAAGTTTAAATTACTATCAATAATCGTCCCAAGATATTTGTAGGTTTGTACACATTCGGTGGTCTGGCCTTTTAGTATGGTGACTTTGTGCCTGGGAGTTTTCCTCCGAAAGTCAATAATCATGTCTTTAGTTTTTGTCATATTCAGCTGCAGGTAGGAATCCTCACACCAGTGAACAAAATCATCAACTACTGGGCCGTGGCCACTCTCACCATCCTGGAGGAGACTGACAATAACTGAGTCATCAGCATACTTTATAATGTGTCTGTTGTCATGTCTGCTCTGACACATGTTTGTGTACAGGATGAAGAGTAGTGGTGACAACACAGACCCCTGAGGAGAGCCAGTAGAAGAGCACTTTAGGTCAGACAATGTACCATTGACCCTTACTCTCTGCGTCCTGTTGGTTAAGAAATCCAGAATCCAACCCACCAGATTATTGCTCAAATCAAATTGCTGCAGGAGCCTTTCAACTAAGATATGAGGTTGGATTGTATTAAAGGCAGAGGAAAAGTCCACAAATAAAAGTCTGGCGTGTGTCCCATTAAAATCCAGATGTTTAAAAAGCATGTTAAACAGAGTGACAGTGGCATCCTCCACTCCTCTGTGAGGCCTATAGGCAAACTGCAGAGGATCCAATGCATGCTCAGTCTGCCTTAGGACCTCACATCTGACCAGTTTTTCAAAAATTTTCATTAAAATTGAAGTCAAAGCAACTGGTCTAAAGTCGTTTACTGTTTTAGGACAGCTGGATTTTGGAACGGGAACAACCACGGCTTCTTTCCAGATCTTAGGCACATGTTGTGTCTGTAAGGACTTATTGAAAATGTAATGAAATATAGGACTCAGTTCATGTGCACAGGACTTTACCAAGCGCCCACATACGTTATCAGGGCCCTGACTTTTGTTCACTTTTACAGTGCAGAACTCCCTTTTAACATCCTGCACCTCAATATTAAAGTGCTGATTGTCTTTGAGTTTCTGTTTCAAATCTTGGGTTTCTGTGCTAAAATCAAAGGAGTCAAAATGACCGTAAAAAAAAATTAAGAGCATTAGCCAGCTCTGTGTCTGAATTAAAACCATCTAAAAACACATGATTTCTACGCTCTATGCTCTGAAGGCCTGCAATAGTTTTCATACTGGCCCAGGCTGCGTCCTGCGCATGCGTCCCTGATGGGGCGCATGCGCATGCAGCGACCAGCAGCTGGTAAAAAAAAGTCCGTCGTCTGTGTGTGTTTTTATGTACTTTTATAAGTTTTTACAAAATCCTCCGTGTCGTTTCTGCCCTGGAGTGTTTGTGGACTGTATGGCGAAGCACTCCCTGGTTCCAACAACATGGACTTCCTTCCCTTTCTTGCAGTGCTGCTACTTTTCCTCCGGCTCTTTGTCTATGAGGTAAACGCATTCGGCATCATGGCGGGCAGGATACATTATTCCAGGGACATGTTGCTGCATTCAAACACGGTTGATGCAGCGGCTGTGATTGAGCCTAAGCCGCAACTGCCGGACTTTATTTTGAGAGATGGACATAGCGGTGAAAAGAGAGACGGCAGAAGGAAGCGCGGAAGGCGTGGAGGTGTGAAATTGCACCTGAGGAGACGTCAGTTTGGTAACATTCCTCTTCCTTCAATGATTTTTGGGAACGTACAGTCTCTGAGAAACAAGGTGGATGAAATTCAAGGGAATATACACTACCAGAAGGACTTTAAGAACTGCTGTGTCATGGTTTTCACGGAATCTTGGCTTACTGCGCATGACCGAGATGCAGACCTGTGGATTGACGGCTTTGGAGCCCCGCTGCACTCGGATCGGCAGGAAGAGGTAACGGGGAAACGTCAGGGGGGCAGAGTATGTTTATATATTAATAAACAGTACAGCACATCTGTCACGGTCAGAGAGCGCGTCTGTACACCCGATGTGGAGCTGCTGTCTGTGTCACTACGCCCCTTTTTATTTGCCTCGCGAGTTCCCCCAACTTTTCATCACAACTGTGTACATTCACCCGAGGGCAGACGCTGACTCCGCCTGCAGCACAATCTTTGATGTGGTCCAGCAGCTGCAATCAATTTCTCCAGAGGTGCCAAACTTCATTCTTGGGGATTTTAACCATGTTTCTTTAAAGAAGACACTTAAAAACTTTTATCAGTATGTCTCCTGCCCAGCCAGGCGAAAAAAGACATTGGACCTGTGCTATGGATCCATAGAGAGGGCCTATAAATCACTCCCCCTTCCTCCTTTAGGATCCTCAGATCACAACTGTGTACATTTGCTGCCCACATATAAAACTGCTCTCAGAAGAGGCAAGGTGGAGACGAGAGACATTGATGTGTGGACAGAGGATTCAGTGCACAGCCTCCAGGAATGCTTTGACTGTACAGACTGGGAGATGTTCACACTGGCCTGCAGGGATGATTTGGACTCTTTGGTGGACGTCACATGCTCATACATGGCTTTCTGTAAAAATAAGATTGTTCCACATAAACGTATCAAAATATATCCCAACAACAAACCATGGGTTACAAAATCAGTTAAATCCTGCTTACAGAGGAAAGCACTTGCCTTTAAACAGGGGTCTGTTTCTGAACTACAGGTTGCCACAAAAGAGCTGAAGTCCGAAATTTTAAGAGCAAAACAGAATTATAAATCAGAATTGGAAAGCAAGATGGCAACAAAGAAACTTGGTTCAGCCTGGGCCTGTGAGGAGGATGACTCACCTATCACAGGGGCTGAGGTCACCAAGGTGGCTAAAAATCTCCTTGGTGGCAGGGCCCCAGGGGTGGACGAGATTCGCCCTGAGTACCTCAAGGCCCTGGATGTTGTAGGGCTGTCATGGTTGACACGCCTCTGCAACATTGCGTGGAGGTCTGGGGGCAGTTCCTTTGGCATGGCAAACCGAGGTGGTGGTTCCTCTTTTCAAAAAAGGGGACCGGAGGGTGTGCTCCAACTTTAGAGGGATCACACTCCTCAGCCTCCCTGGGAAGGTCTATGCCAAGGTACTGGAGAAGAGAGTCCGGCCGTTGGTGAAACCTCTGTTTCAGGAGGAGCAATGTGGTTTTCGTCTGGCCGTGGCACATCGGACCAGCTCTTTACCCTCTCGAGAATTCTCGAGGGTTCGTGGGAGTTTGCCCAACCAGTTTACATGTGTTTTGTGGACTTGGAGAAGGCATTTGACCGCGTCCCTCGTGGTTTTTTGTGGGGGTGCTTCAGGAGTATGGGGTATCAGGCTTGTTGTTACGAGCTATTCGGTCTCTGTACGACCGTTGTGAGAGTTTGGTTCGTATTGCCAACACTCGGTCAGACTCATTCCCAGTGAGAGTTGGACTCCACCAGGGCTGCCCTTTGTCACTGATCCTGTTCATAATTTTTATGGACAGGATTTCTAGGCACAGCCAGGGAATGGAGGGCGTCATGCTTGGTGACCACAGGATCTCATCTCTGTTGTTTGCAGATGATGTTGTCCTGTTGGCTTCATCCAGCAATGACCTACAGCTCTTGCTGGGATGGTTTGCCACTGAGTGTGAAGCAGCTGGGATGAGAATCAGCACCTCCAAGTCTGAGTCCACGGTCCTCAGCTGGAAAAAGGTGGATTGTCCTCTCTGGGTTGGGGACAGGCTCCTGCCCCAAGTGGAGGAGTTTAAGTATCTTGGGGTCTTATTCACGAGTGAGGGGAAAATGGAGCAAGAGATTGACAGACGGATCGGAGCAGCATCTGCAGTGATGCGGACGTTGTACCGGTCTGTTGTGGTGAAGAGGGAGCTGAGTTCTAAGGCAAAGCTGTCGATTTACCAGTCAATCTACGTTCCTACTCTCACCTATGGTCATGCGCTTTGGGTAATGACCGAAAGAACAAGATTGCGGATACAAGCGGCTGAAATGAGTTTTCTCTGCAAGATTGCTGGACTCACCCTCAGAGATAGGGTGAGGAGCTCAGTCATCTGGGAGAGGCTCAGAGTAGAACCGCTGCTCCTCCACATTGAAAGGAGTCAGTTGAGGTGGTATGGGCATCTGATTAGGATGCCTCCTGGACGCCTCCCACTTGAGGTGTTTTGGGCACGTCCCACTGGGAGGAGACCCCGAGGCAGACCCAGGACTCGGTGGAGAGACTATGTCTCCCAGATGGTCTGGGAACGCCTTGGTATCCTCTCTGAAGAGCTGGAGCAGGTGGCGGGGGAGAGGGAAGTCTGGGCTTCTCTGCTTGAACTGCTGCCTCCGTGACCCGGACCTACGGAAAAATGGTAGAAGATGGATGGATGGATGGATGACCAAAGCGCTTTACAGATGCTGCTATCCACCCACTCACACACACATTCACACACTGTTGGCGGCAGAGCTGCCGTGCCCAGTCGCTGGTCTGACCCACCAGGAGCAACTTGGGGTTCAGTGTCTTGCTGAAGGACACTTCGACATGCAGATTGCAGACAGAGTGGGAATCGAACCCCTCACCCGCCGACCAATAGCCGGCCACACTACACCTGCGCCACAGCCGCCCTATTGTCACTAATGATAACAGTTCAAGATTCAAGATTCAAATATTTTATTTGTCAATACTCATTTTGAGGGGACAGCAAATTTACACTGTTATACAAGCTGTACACTGACTACTTTACATTGTATCAAAGTGTCATATCTTCAGTGTTGTCCCATGAAAAGATGTAATAAAATGTGAGGAGTGTACTCACTTTTGTGAGATACTGTATGTACATACAAGACATTCAGGAGAATTGAATTGTCATTTTCTCTCTCTTCAGTGGTGTGCACAATATCAAAAAATGCAATAAGGCTGGAAAAACAACAACAGCAGTCTAGGTACAGTAATGCAACCCATAGTACAAATAACAGTAAAAGATAAAACCCAGACATCCCATAGTGCAAATAAAGATAAACGATAAAACCCAACAGTCCTATATACAGACAAAGGTTGAGCAGTAATACTCATAGTTGCAAGTTTGTGTCACAATACTGAGATTGAGTGGGGAGCTGTGCTCAGCCTTTAAGTTTGTTTTAGTCATTTTCTGTATTTCTGTATCTCTGTTTATGTTGTATTTTGTATGGTTTCATATCAATTCAATTCAGTTCAATTCAACTTTATTTATATAGCACCATAGGGGAAACCCCCACAATTGCAGAAAGACCCCAGCAATCAGGCGATCCCCTGTGAGCAAGCGCTTGGTGATGGTGGAGAGGAAAAACTCCCTTTTAACAGGAAGAAACCTCCAGCAGAACCAGGCTCAGGGAGGGGCAGTCATCTGTTGCGACTGGCTGGGGGGTGAGGGGATAGAGAAGATGAAAAGAACAGACATGTAGAGAGCAAGCAGCATGACGGGGACTCAGTCTATGGGAGAGAACAAACAGATGTTAATGACCAGCAAAAATATTTCATTGAGAATGAAGAAAGGAGTGAAGCCCAGTGCATTGTTGGAGGTCTCCTGGCTGTCTAAACCTATTAGCAGCATAACTAAGGGAGGGTTCAGGGGAACATTTCCCCTCCCTAATTATAGGCTGTATCAAAAAGGAAGGTTTTAACCCTATTCCTAGAAAAAGAGATCGAGTCTGACTCTGAATCCAGATTGGCAGCTGGTTCCACAGGAGAGGAGCTTGATTACTGAAGGCTCTGCCTCCCATTGTACTTTTAGAGATTTTAGGTATTATAAGTAATCCTGCATTTTGGGAGCATAGTGGTCTGTTAGGATAATAGTGTAGTATCAGATCTTTTAAATAAAAAGGGGCCTGATTATTTAGAGGTTTGTAAGTGAGAAGAAGGATTTTAAACTTAATTCTAAATTCTATGGGAAGCCAATGAAGGGAGGCCAGAGCCGGAGAGACATGATCTCTCTTTCTAGTACCGGTTAAAGTTCTTGCCGCAGCATTTTGGATCACCTGAAGACTTTTTGAAGATGTTTTAGGACAACCTGATAATAAAGAGTTACAATAATCTAATCTAGAGCAAACAAAAGTGTGGATCAGTTTCTCAGCATCACTCTGAGACAAGATGCTCCTAATCTTGGCAATATTATGCAAATGATAGAAGGCAGTCTTAGAAACAAGTTTAATATGTGAATTGAAAAACAGATCTTGATCA
This sequence comes from Pholidichthys leucotaenia, assembly GCA_020510985.1. Lineage (NCBI taxonomy): Eukaryota > Metazoa > Chordata > Actinopteri > Cichliformes > Pholidichthyidae > Pholidichthys > Pholidichthys leucotaenia. The sequence goes on from CM035845.1 coordinate 177,053,609, forward strand.
AAAATAACTTCAAGGTTCCTCACAGAACTATCCAGAGAAAGAGTAATTACATCCAAACTAAGAGTTTGATTTGGAAAGGTATTTCTAAGGTTTTTTGGACCAACTAGAATGACTTCAGTCTTATCTGAATTTAATAGCAGGAAATTACAAGTCATCCAAGCTTTGATTTCCTTAAGACAGGCTTCCAACTTGGCTAATTGATTACTATCATCTGGCTTCATTGCCAGGTGTAATTGTGTCATCTGCATAACAATGAAAATGTATACAATGCTTTCTAATAATGTTGCCTAACGGAAGCATATATAAACTAAAAAGAATAGGGCATAGCACAGATCCCTGTGGAACTGCATGACTGAGCTTTGAGTTGAAAGAAAACTCATTACTGACATGAACAAACTGGAACCTATCAGATAAATAAGATCTAAACCACTGCAACAAAGTTCCATTAAGTCCAACATAGTCTTCTAATCTATCAAGTAGAACATTATGATCGATAGTATCAAAAGCTGCACTAAGGTCTAAAAGGACAAGTACACAAACAAGTTCATTATCAGATTTGATTAGGAGGTCATTAGTGACCTTCACTAAGGCTTTTTCAGTACTATGATGGATTCTAAACCCAGATTGAAACTTCAAATAAAACCATTTCCCTGCAAGTGGTCAAATAATTGTGTGGCAACAACTCTTTCTAAGATTTTTGAAATGAAAGGCAGATTAGAGATTGGTCTATAGTTAGCTATAACTCCTGGATCCAGTGTTGGCTTTTTTGAGTAAGGGTTTAATTACAGCAGTTTTAAAAGCCCGCAGTACATGGCCTAAAGTTAATGAAGAATTGATTATTTGAAGAATAAAGCTACCAATAAATGGGAAGACTTTTTTAAATTACCTGGTAGGAATAGGGTCTAAAAGACAAGTTGAAGGCTTAGATGAGGAAATTATTTTATCTAATTCTAAAAGGTCAATTGGAGTAAACTCATCCAAACAGATATCAATTAATGGAGTTGTAGTAGTTACTGTATTTAAGTTAATGGTGGGAAGAATCTGACTGATTTTATCTCTGATAGATGAAATTTTATTGTTTAAAAAGTTCATAAAGTCCTGACTTGAAAGCTCTAAGGGAATGTTAGGATTGACAGATTCCTGACTTGTTAGCCTGGCTACAGTGCTGAAAAGAAACCTGGGATTATTCTTGTTCTCTTCTATTAATGCAGAATAATAACTTGTTCTAGCTTTTCTCAGAGATTTTTTTTTTATAAATTAAAAGATGATTTCTTCAAGCTAAACAGATTTCATCTAATTTAGTGGAGCTCCATTTCATCACTCTATAAATTCAAGAAATCTCTGAGTGTCTGTCCTTGTGTCATGATCATAGGACATTATAGGACGGCCTATGATGCTCCTATGATGTCCCTATGATGTCTGCATCATAGAACATCAAGCTTGCCTTCATGTCTTTATGATGTCATATACAGTGATGCCTGCCTGACAGTGTATGATATGATGCTGTTTTTGATGTCTTTAGTATATTAAAGTGGTTTACTACAATTACATGATTTCAGCACTAAATCTGCTAAGAATTCGGAAAAAAATTGGATAAAAAGTCTGAGTAAGCTGAGGAAGGACGATAAACTATGGCATAACCTAAAAATGGCTAAAATGCCTAATACTGAGGACCAGGCCCTCAAAGAAATTATAACATGTTTTTGCTTTACATTAACTAGTAATTTGGAATGGTAAATTGTTGCTACTCCTCCTCCATGACCAGAACTTCTGGGATTTTGACAGTTTAAATAACCAGAGGGAGTTGAGTCATTTAAACCAACATAATCCTCTTACCCTAACCAAGTCTCTGTAGGGGATATTAAATCAATCTGATGATCAATTAACAGATCATGGACTAGCAGAGACTTGGGAGTTAGAGACCTAATATTTAACAAACCAAATGTAATTTTTAAATTATGAGGAGGAAGAGAGGCCAAGTCAAATTTAGAGGCTCCTTGTTTAATTTGAGATTTACCAACTTATTGTTTAATCACTTTGGGATACTTATATATATATATTATATTTTTTATTTACTTTGGAGGGAGCAGACAATGATTCTGTGATGGGGGAGACAGGGGCTAAGATGAGGGGTGGCGGATGAAGAGGAGCTGGAGAGAGGCGTGTAAGACTGCTACTCTGCTTCCTGGTCCCAACTCTAAGTAGTCAAGGTTTTGGAAATTTGGGTAAAAATGATGCCAGATTGTTAGATAAATGAGACACACCATCCAAAGTGGGATGGACGCCGTCTCGTCTAATAAGACCAGGTTTTCCCCAAAATGAGTTCCAGTTGTCAACTGTGTGTAGCCCACATCATTTGCAGAACACCACACAGACAGCCAGCGGTTAAAGGATGACATGCAGCTAAGCATGTCATCACTGGTCAGATTGGGGAGGGGCCCAGAGAATACTACAGAGGCAGACATTGTTTTTACAAAGTCACACACCAATTCCACACTAAGTTTTTTGACTTCCAACTGCTGGAGTCGGATGTCATTAATGCCGGCGTGGATAACAATTGTGGAGTATTTACAGTTACTTTTAGCCAGCATTTTCAAATTTGACTCAATGTTCCCTGCTCTGGCCCCGGGAATGCATTTGACTATGGCCGCTGGAGTCTCTAGGTTCACGTTTCTGACTACAGAGTTACCAGTGATCAGAGTTTTTTCCTCAGCGGGTGTGTCGCTGAGCGGGGAAAAGCGATTAGAAACATGAACAGGTTGGTGGTGAACCAGGGGCTTGGGACTATGCTTCCTTCTCACCTTCACCCACCTGTTCTCTCCTGGCTTCTAAGGAGAAAACCTCAGGAGAGGTTTGGGTATTTGGTTATCTGAGTTGTCCTTTTGTTTCTGTTTTTAGTTCCTGTTGTTTTATCTTAGGTTGGTTACGATGTATTTCTTTATTATCTTATTTTCTAATGTATTCCCCTTGTTTATATTAGTCTTGGGTTTACTTGTAGCCTCAGTATTTATTAGTATTGCATTTCTTATTATCCTCATCCTCTCCTTAGGTCTCTCTTTAAAGTGTATTCTTGTTCATTGATTTGTTTCTTGATTTTCTTTTGTCACGGTTTGTGCTTTTATTTTGACATTCCTTGTTTACTTCCTCCTGTCAAGGTCTGTTCGTGGGCTTTGACAGCTGTCATCTGTTGATCTGATTATTTCTTGCCTCATGCCACCCACACTTGATCAGTATGTGTAATCAGTCTTGCTTGCCTATTTAAGGACTACTGCTCTGTTGATTCTTTTCTGCATCATTAACTAGTTCTCATTTCTAGACAGAGTGCCCGTCTCTTCTGTATCCTGCCATTGTCATATGCTCAGCCTCCGTGCTGAGAATCCATAGTATCCTGCCTTTATCGTAAGTTCCGCTTCTGCACTGAGAATCTGTAGTATCCTGCTTTAGTTATAAGTTCAGTGTTTTTCTGTATGTTTTGTGTTCGTGTGTTTTCCATTATTAAATTGTGCAAACTCACAGCCTGCATTTGGTGTCGTCAGTCTGCCCTTGAAAGGGCAGTTCGTGACAGTTTGATGTGGTAGTGTAGGTGCAGACAGTGACAGATTGTACATGATCAATCCTCCAATAACAGACAGCAGCAGGTGTGGCATTTGTCCAATGGTTGCAGTAAGGTGCAGAGACAAACAGCAGCAGATGTATTACTGTTGGTGTGCCAGTCTTTCTGTGCCAACAGCTGAGGTAGTTATTGTCCGGGTGAGTGTGTTATGGTCTGGGGGAGGGGGGGGGGGCAGTGGACTGAGTTCAGGGTCCTGATGGCTTGGTAAAAACAGTTGTTTCACTGTCTTGTGGAACGGGTCCAGAGGCTCTGATACCTTTTCCCCAAGGGCAGGGGGCTGAAGAGTGAGTGCGAGGGGTAGGAGGTGTCCCTGCAATGTTGATGGCTCTGCGGGTGAGGTGGGTGCGGTAGATGTCCGAGACGGGCATCGATGATCTTGCTGGCAGCTTTCACTGTGCGTTGTACTGTCTTCTGGTAGGAGGCGCATATAGTGTAGGTGCAGTGATAATCATCATCATCATAGCAGTCTGTCAGGGGTGACAATGACTGTTTTATTTAGGTCTGATCAGATTCCTCCACGCAGATCTGTTCTTCACCCTCCGCTGCCAGGAACTCCTGACCTTGTTAACCCGGGCAACGTCTGAGCCAGTATGAGTTGCTTTCTGATAATAGTGATAAATAAACAAAAAATCAAGATAAAACTAAACTCAAAACGAGAACGTGGGCTGAGCCCACATCCTGGTGACAAGAAAATAGACAAGAACATAAGGAGAGGACATGGGCCCAACTTACGTCCTGACAGATTCTCATTGGGAATGATTAGGATAGACAGGATTAGAAATGAGTATATCAGAGGGACAGCTCAGTTTGAGCAGTTTGGAGACAAAGTAAGAGAGTCAACGCTGAGATGGTTTGGACATGTGCTGAGGAGGGATATTGGATATATTGGACAAAGGATGTTGCAGATGGATGTAATCCTTGCCTTATGTTAATTAGGTAAGGGAAATAATTAAGTGTAGACCAGTTGCTAGGTTCGTAAGGGTTACAATAGGGAATTAGAGTGAGTGTGGAATGAAATAGCTGGAGGCAAGAAATGAGCAATTCATATCTGTTATTAATAAAGATAAGGGGAGCAAAATATACAAACAATGTACAAATATACAAATATAACAACGGCCGGCATGAAATAAAACCCCAAAAGTGTACTACTGAGCTCAGTGTTTGTTTGTCCTTTCGGGTTAGTCGTTTGACCAGTCAAGATGTCTTGTAACTCCAGACTCAGGTTTGTTTTCCTCTTTTAAAGTGGCGACTTGGGTTGTTACCACTTTAAATCCTGGGCACTGGAGAGAGGAGGGATGTCCTTCAATTAAGACCTTGGTCAGACCTCTGTTCAATCTCGGTTCAATCTCGGGTCAGGCTCGCCATCTCCATTCGGAGAAAATCCAGGATCCAGAAGGTTTTTGGTCGGCAACCAGAAAAAACCTAGCCAAGATGAGATTTCAGTGTGAATACAGCAAAGGACACAGCCACAATGCCCCTCACGCTCGTGCTCCCGTCAGCAAGAAAGAGGTATCTGTGTGAATCGCTTCACAACCTCCCTCGCCAGCGCTCGTATCGTTAAAAGACCGATTTCCAGCATAGCGCCTCAGCACTTTGCTCGGAAGGTGGGGCTAATCTTGCTCTTAACGAATAGAAAGACCCAGATCACCCAACGTGACCATGAACCGGAAATTCAAAAGTTGGATGACGAGGATCGCACTTCCTCTTCCCCAAGATAGTCGGTTTTCAAAATAAAATCACACACTTCCATTAATACAAATGAAATGTGAGAAAAAGGGTCATTTTCTCAGCTGGGTTACACACTCCCCCGCTAAATACCATGCACGTCCCGTTGCATGTGTAACCAAGACTGTCCATCGTCAGTATTTAGAAACTCTGAGAAAGCTGTATTCAAACCTTGGAAAAGGGACTTAACAACAGTCACTAGAGGATTTCCTAATTCAGGATACTCTAGTCTTTTTGGGAGTTGTCTGATTCTTTCAGATCGTCGTATTGGTTGAATTGCAATGTGATCATTTTTGTCCATTACATCAGGCAAATCATTCAATTGGTGTTCTTGCCCCTCGATTGAATTGTCAGAAGGTTCCTCTAGTATTGTTGCTGCTCCATTTTCCACAGGCGAATTATAGGAAGGTTCAATCTCAATTGCATTATGGTCCCTATCCGGTTCTGCATTGGCAGTGGTCTTAGGCAAATCACAACCAGGTGGGTTTGTCATTTCCGGTGTTTGCAAAGGTTTTGGATAATCATGTACAGTAGTAAATCTGGTTATCTCTCCACATGAGGAATCCTCAACCCACGGAATCAAAAATTCATTTTCAATTCCAGTTAACTCTTCGTGATCATTGTTCTCTGCAACAGTTGTTTGGCGTGTCTTAGGGCGGTGAATAGGCTCTGGTTCAGGTGTTTCTGCTATGGCAACAGGGAGGAAACTGCAGGGGAGCAAAAGGTCTCTGTGTAAAGTTCTTGAGGGACCTTGCTTTGACTCGGGCTTAACCGTGTAAACGAGTAAATTACCTGCACGTTTGACTACCACATGAATATCGGCCTCCAATTTATCAGCAAGCTTATTTTTTCCACGCAGTCTCACATTTCTAACTAAAACCCTATCCCCAGGTTCAAGTTCAGAAACAGTGATTTTGTGGTCAAACCTGGCTTTGTTCTTGTCTGCACTCTTTTGTGCATTTTGTGAAGCTAACTTGTAGCTTTCTTCGAGCCTTTTCTTGAGATTTTCAACGTATTGCAAGTGAGTAACTTTCTGATCTTTGTTGAGAGGAAGTCCGAATGCTAGATCAACTGCCAATCTGGGTTTTCTACCAAACATTAATTCGTAGGGAGTAAACCCGGTTACATCACTGCGTGTGCAGTTGTATTCATGTACTAATGGCATAACACAGTCTTTCCAGTGGGACTTTTGTTTGGACTCAAGCGTTCCTAACATACTCAGTAGCGTCCGGTTGAACCTTTCAGTAGGGTTACCCCTGGGGTGGTATGGGGTTGTTCTTATTTTCTTTATGCCTGAGATCTCACAAAGGTCTTTTATTAGTTTTGCCTCAAAATCAGGACCCTGATCGCTGTGCAGGCGCTCAGGTATACCGTAGTGAATGATGAATTGATCCCACAAGCACCTGGCAACAGTTTTGGACCTTTGATTTGAGGTAGGCAAGGCAAGGGCAAATTTAGAAAAATGATCAATTATTACGAGAATATTGCTGGTATTGCTACTGTCTGGTTCCAGACTGAGGAAGTCCATGCAGACCAGCTCTAAAGGTCGTGTGGTGGTTATGTTGACCAGGCTAGCTGCTTTTTCAGGAGGACTCTTCCTTTGTATGCACCGATCACATGTTTTTACCTTTTGCTCGACATCTGTTGCCATATGTGGCCAATAGAATCGTGTTCGGACCAGATCAAGGGTTCTGTCAATACCTAAGTGGCCCATGTCATTGTGCAGACTTTGGAGTAGGGGAGCTCTGAGCTCCTCGGGAAGAACGAGCTGGTGAGTCACTTGGTCTCCAATTTGTCTTTTTCTGTACAACACTTCATTGTACATCTCCAACCTATGGAGTTCTCTGAGTAAAAGAGGGAGATCTGGGAGTTCTTCTCTAGCAGTTGGTGGGGGTGTTTGGCCACTTTCGAGTTGTTCAATAACTTGTCTGAGTGTCGAGTCCACCCTTTGTTTGTCTTTGATTTCTGTTTGAGACAAGACAGGGATAGTGGGTAAGCCATTGTCTTGCTCCAAGACATACAAGTCTGGGATTGCGTCAGCTGAGATGGTAAGGGACTCCACAAGTGTAACACCACTATCCTGATTGTCATCACGAATTTTAACAAGGTGGTTTTGACAAATGGCTTGAACAGCTTCATCATTTACAATCTCTGTGGTGTCACTGTCAGCTAGGTGGTGCTCTACAAAGCGGCTTACACGCTCCTGCTCTTTCCTGGACTGGACATCGTCGACAAGTTCACCATGAGGACGTCTAGACAACCCATCTGCATCTAGGTTTTGCTTGCCTGCTCTATACTGTAACTTAAAGTTGTAGTTAGACAAAGCTGCAAGCCACCTGTAGCTTGTGGCGTCTAATTTAGCAGAGGTCAATATGTAGGTGAGTGGGCTACTATCTGTAACTACCATGAACTGACCACCATACAAATAGTCGTGAAACTTTTCAGTTTCTGACCATTTTAGAGCTAAGAACTCTAGCTTGTGAGCTGGATAACATGCTTTGCTCCTTGATAACCCGCGACTGGCAAAAGCTATGGCCCTAAGCTGACCATCCTGTTCCTGATATAGTGCTGCTCCTAAGCCAGTGGTACTAGCATCGGTATGGAGTACGTAAGGCAGCTTCGGGTCTGCAAAACCTAAGATAGGAGCTGATGTTAACTTTTCGATGATGGAGTCGAAAGCTTCTTGACAGTCTATGGTCCATCGACTCTCAAATGGCAGTTTGGGATCAAAGTAGGTTTGGTCAGTGACTCTGGATTTTGACTTTTTGTTGAGTGGCGGGTAACCACGTGTGAGGTCGTTAAGAGGGCGTACTGTAAACGAGTACCCTTCAATGAAGCATCTGTAGTACCCTGAGAACCCTAAAAAGGATCTCAGTTCCGTGAGATTCTTAGGCCGTGGCCAAGTCTTAAGGGCCTGAATCTTTTCGGGATCTGTCTCGACACCACTTTCGGAGACTACATGACCTAGGTACCGGACTGTTGTTTGAAAAAATTTACATTTTTCTGGCGATAACTTTAGCCCATACTCTTTAAGACGATGGAGTACCCGCATGAGTCGCCGTTCATGTTCTTCCTAACTATTTGAAAAGATGATGAGATCATCTAGAAAGACTAGCACCTCATTTAAGTTCACGTCACCGACACAGCGCTCCATGAGCCGCTGGAAGGTGCTTGGGGCGTTGGTTATGCCCTGCGACATGCGGTTGAACTCCCAGAATCCAAGGGGTGTTACAAAAGCAGTCTTTTCTTTGTCTGCTTCTTCTATCTCAATCTGGTAATATCCAGACTTAAGATCGAGGACTGTAAACCACTTGGAGCCTATGAGCGCCGAGAACGTCTCCTCCAGATTTGGGAGGGCGTAAGAGTCCTTTCTTGTTTGTAAATTGAGTTTGCAAAAGTCTATTCATAGACGCACATCATTGTTTCGCTTCCTCACTACAACAATTGGGGACGAGTAGGGAGATTGGGACTCTCTTATCACACCTGCAGCGAGCAGCTCTTGAAGGTGTTTACGCACTGCCTCAAGGTCTTGGGGGTGTATAGGGCATGCACGGTGCTTAAAGGGAGTCGGATCATGAAGACTGATGGAGTGCTTCATTTTGCTCGTACACCCAAAGTCCAAATCATGGAAAGCGAATACTTCCGGGATGTCATTTAGTTGTTTGGTTATTCGCTCTTTCCACTCCTGTGGAATCGGTGAATCACCAAAGTTGAAACTCAGTTGTGGCTTGTTTGTGGCCGACTCATTTGCACTGACGACATTGTGCTGGGACAGGATACAATGGAAAGCTCCCAGTTCTGTGATGACACACGTGGACGGCACTGTGACATCTTGCTCTGTTTTGTTCGTAATCATTACAGGCACTTTGTGTGGAGCTCGGGAAGGAAGTGTTATCAGGCAAGTTTTAACGCAAAGGCCACCCGGCAAGGAAGACTGTGAGGGGTGTTCCACTATAGCACAGGTGTCTGAGGTACAGTGAACGTTGGCAGACCCCTCTAAAACTACAGTTTTACCTGCTGGGACTACAGCTGGGGTTTTGCTTGACAAGGTAACTAATCCAATTTTCCCATCTTTGTTCTTTGTATGTCTTAGTTTGAGGGTTTTCAACAGTGTCCTAAAACCGTAAGAGCTAGGTAAGTAATCAGGAGTCTTCATGTCTAAATACTTTCTATGAAGAACATCAAGTGTGTTTGTTCCCACTAACACTGGTGTCTGACTATTAGGATTGGCATCTGGAACAACGAGAGCTAAGGTTGGTATGTCGATCTCTGTGCATAAGAAGTCTTTTGGAAAGGTGATACACATCTCTATGTAACCTAAATAGGGAACGGGCTGACCTGCAGTGCTCTCTACTTCTAAAAGGTCATAGAGTGGTTTAAGGCTTTGATCGGGAAAGTTCTGTTTGTAAAATGACTCGGTGACTGTAGTCACTTGTGACCCTGAGTCAAGAAGACAAAGCACATTAACATCAGAAATGCAAACTACAGCTGTGCATTTGGAGCCAACTAACCCTTTTGGTAGGCTATACTTAGGTGGGTTAGTAACAGATTGCTTAAGGCTCGCGCGTTGCTTGTACTTAGGGGGACGTGAGTGTCTGGCTACAGTCTCCATTTGCCCCGTAATAGAGACTGTTCCTAGTTTAACCGGTCTTTATTAGCTGCGGGATTTTCAGACCCCCATCTCTTTTGTTTCTCTTTAAACAGCTTACGCTTTTCGGTAACTAAAGCTGGGTTTGGTTCGTTTTCGCAGCTCGGCTTGATGTGGCCATCCTCTCCACATTGGAAACAGTACCACGGTTTGGGTGGGGTACTTCGAGTTCTGACCGTTTGTTCTGTGGATTCCTTTGTTACTTTATTCGGCTTTCGTTTCTCTTTTCGCTTTGTGCTGGGTGTACTTTTTGAGTTTTGGGCTTTTGGTTTTGCAGTTAGTTTTGCTAGTTGATTTTGAATTTCTGCAACTTGTTTTGAGAGTTCTTGAATTGAGTTTACCGGGATTCTGTCCTCATTTTCATCTGAACTACATTGCACAGTTTGCACGTGGGATGTCACTTTTTGTTTTGAACTGCTCAAATGTTGTCTCATTCACAAGGCTTTGGCAACATTTTGGTCTTCTTCAGTACGTAGCAAGCGGAGCAAATCAGGAAAAGTTGGGGGATTTGTTCGTTTTTGTTTTAACTGGAGTGCAGTTAAAAGGGAATCATCCCAACAACCTCGACAAAACTGTGTGACAAGCAGCCTGTCAAAATCCTGGCTTGAAGCACCACCACACTTCACAGTGTGAGTCAAAGCTACTTGAAGACGTTGTAGATATGATGAGGGTTTCTCACCTGTGTTTTGGAAGGTGTCAATAAACTTGGCATAAAGCTCTCCGCCATCTTGAACCGTACCATAAGCAGAATCTAACAGCTGAAGATATTCTGATGGTGAGCTGTTGGGGTTCAAGTACTTGACTACATCAGCTGCTGGGGGTAAAAGAGACTCAATGATCTTTCGGGATTGTTGCAATTTGGACAGAGCAGGATCAGTCAAGATTAATTCTGCACTGGAGCGCCAAGTATCATAATCTAGCTCATAAGTTGGTCGGAGGTCTTTGCCAGAAAAAGCTCAGAGCTTTTGTGAAAATGGCTGAACGGAAAAATCCTCCCTTTTTACAATGTGCTCGACTACCACATGTTGCACTTCTGGGGGATTTGAATCATGTGCATGAGTGGTGGGCATACTTCGAGCTGGGGTGCTCGCAGTGTGATTTGGCTCAGAAATCTGTGACATCCTGTCTTTCAGGACATCTGCAAAATCTCTGCCACTCATCTTCGCTAGGTTTTTACTATCAGTGATATGTAACTTGATCATCTCATCAAGTTGCTCATCTCCAGCGATTTCACTCACTATCACTGCATTTGGAATTTTCACAGATTCACGCTCAACAATATCCATTTTGGGTATGTTATAGGCTTGAAATAACATAAGGGAGAGAAAAAAAAAGGGGCTCCTGGCTGGTTCGCCACATCTTATTGTAACCCTTGCCTTATGTTAATTAGGTAAGGGAAATAATTAAGTGTAGACCAGTTGCTAGGTTCGTAAGGGTTACAATAGGGAATTAGAGTGAGTGTGGAATGAAATAGCTGGAGGCAAGAAATGAGCAATTCATATCTGTTATTAATAAAGATAAGGGGAGCAAAATATACAAACAATGTACAAATATACAAATATAGCAATGGCCGGCATGAAATAAAACCCCAAAAGTGTACTACTGAGTTCAGTGTTTGTTTGTCCTTTCGGGTTAGTCATTTGACCAGTCAAGATGTCTTGTAACTCCAGACTCAGGTTTGTTTTCCTCTTTTAAAGTGGCGACTTGGGTTGTTACCACTTTAAATCCTGGGCACTGGAGAGAGGAGGGATGTCCTTCAATTGAGACCTTGGTCAGACCTCTGTTCAATCTCGGTTCAATCTTGGGTCAGGCTCGCCATCTCCATTCGGAGAAAATCCAGGATCCAGAAGGTTTTTGGTCGGCAACCAGAAAAAACCTAGCCAAGATGAGATTTCAGTGTGAATACAGCAAAGGACACAGCCACAATGCCCCTCACGCTCGTGCTCCCGTCAACAAGAAAGAGGTATCTGTGTGAATTGCTTCACAACCTCCCTCGCCAGTGCTCGTATCGTTAAAAGACCGATTTCCAGCATAGCGCCTCAGCACTTTGCTCAGAAGGTGGGGCTAATCTTGCTCTTAACGAATAGAAAGACCCAGATCACCCAACGTGACCATGAACCGGAAATTCAAAAGTTGGATGACGAGGATCGCACTTCCTCTTCCCCAAGATAGTCGGTTTTCAAAATAAAATCACACACTTTCATTAATACAAATGAAATGTGAGAAAAAGGGTCATTTTCTCAGCTGGGTTACATGGAGCTGCCAGGCAGAAGAGGAAGACCACGTAGAAGATTCATGGATGTAATAAAGAAGATCATGAAGAGGGTTGGTGTTACAAAGGAAGATGCAAGGGATATGGTGAGTTCCTGACAGATGATCCCTAAGGGGAGCAGCCAAAAGAAGAAGGCCAACTTAGCACATAAAACCAGTTTTCTCACTCTCAAGATCCATCGAGTCTTGTGTGACCCCTGGTGACTTCACACACTAACTTTATCCATCCTTCTCGGTCCCTCGTCCTTTCCTTCAGGAGCACTAGTGACATTCCCGTGGCTTCAGTAATGCCTTCCATCCATCGTTGTTGCAGCCTTCCTGTTTGTTGTCTTCCAACGAACCTGGCCAGCATGAGACTTTTCTCCAGACTCTCGTCCTCCCCCATTATATGACAAAAGTATCTGAGCCTCCTCCTCACAATTTCACCTTCAAGAGATGTTTTAGGACTTATTCTGTCAAGTACAGACTTTTGGTTTCCTTCCTGGTCCAAGGAATCTTCAGTACTCTCCTCCAGCACCATAGCTCAAATGAATCTATACGACATCTGTCCTGTTTCCTGATGGTCCAAGTCTCACATCCATATATGGTCACGGGAAGCACAAGCATAGTCACCATCTCGATTTTGGTCTTTTTGTTGAGTCTACTGCTTTTCATCAGGCGTTTGAGCTTTACCAAAGCAATTCTTGCCTGGTCGAGTCTTCTCTGATCTCCACAGAAGTTGTACTGTCCTTGGTGATCAAGCTGCCGAGGAAACTGAATGATTGCATAACTTCAATGTTCTCCCTGTCCACCTCGAAGTTTCATCAGTCATCATGACTTTCATCTTTCTGATATTTAGATGCAATCCAGCTGAACACTTTCTTGCTTGACGTTGGTGATCATCCTCTTCAGGTCTTGACTGTCCTCTGCAAGACCAGTTTTAGTTGAGAGCTATTGGTGCACCCACCCCCAGTTTCTTTTCATTTTATCCATGTTAAGATAGTTCAGTTGTTGTGTCTGGTTCATGATGGGTGTAGTCCTAGGAATATTACAGTTTTAGCTCCTGTCCTGAAGATGTCTGTGCATGATGGCTCTTGATGCACTGAGACCAGACTCAGTCCACTCGTGGAGCTCACTGATGTTTTTGAATTTGGATGCAATCCTCTTTCATTATTCCATCTCTTTTCTGTAAACCACCAGCTCCACTGGCAGCAAAACATCCCCATAGCCTAACACTGCCACCATCATGCTTGATGCTAGACATGGTGTTCAAGGGGTTAAAGGTATTCCCTTGTTTCTTACAAGCACATTTTTGGTCATTGTGACCATTTAACTCAATCATTTAACTTTTTATTTCATTTGATGACAGAACTTTTTTTTTTTTTTTTTTTTCTGGAAAGCTTTTTTTTAACCTCTGCCAAGGAGGTTGTTTTTGCTTGCATTTGTCTGTTTGTCTGTTTCTGTTAGCATGATTACACAAAAACTACTGAATGGATTTTGATGACATTTTCAACAGAGGTGGTCCTTGGGCTACAGAAGAACCCATTAGATTTTGGTTGTGATCCGAGAATGCATATGTCCACCAAGGTTCTATCTTCTAGCAATGCTTTAACAGGATTACCAAAAACTACTGGATGGATTTTGATGAAATTTTCACCAGAGGTGGTCCTTGGGCTACACACAAACCCATTACATTTTAGAGGTGCTCCGTGAGTGCATACCTCCACCAAGGCTCAATCTTCAAGCAATGTTTTAACAGGATAACCAAAAATTACTGGATGGATTTTCATGAAATTTTCATGAAATTATATATATACAGTATATATATAAATGTGTGTGTGTGTGTGTGTGGTGCAGCATTAATGGATGGTGTAATAATATGGTAGTAAAGATACAATACAATTACAACTTTGTATAGTAGATCATATAAATGTAGAACAGAATATATTGTTATATGTGATATTTGTATTGTGTATGTAAATTGTGTATTATATTACTGTTGCCCATTATAATTGTAAATGTGGATTTCTGAGTCGGACCCCTGGAAAAATAGTGGCAGCCATAAGCTGCAGCTAATGGAGATCCTAAACAAACAAACAAACAAACAAACAAACAAACAAACCAGAGGTGGTCTTGGGCTACAGATGAACCTATTAGATTTCGGAGGTGATCCATGAGTGTATACATCCACCAAGGCCTTATCTTGCAATGTACGGATGGATGGAGGCAGGGATGTACAGACAGATGGATGGACAAAGGATGGGAGGGAAGGAGCCTTGGTGGAGGTTTGTGCTCTCTGAGTGCTTTTCTAGTCTTTCTTAATGTGATGAGTAGCAAACTTTAGCCAAGACCTAAAGTGTTGCTTCCAGAGAAAGGGCCTGGTTGATGCAGAGCAACCTATCATCCCATAGCCATGTAAAAACACACTTGACTGTGGACACTGAACTGGAGCGGTGGCCTAGTGATAGAGCATCTGCCCCACAGCTGGGATGTTGTGGGTGCAAGCCCTAGCTTGGTCATACCAAAGACCAGATAAAAATGGTACTTTCTGCCTCCTAGCTTGGTACTCAGTATAATACAATGGGGAAAGGAAAGTTAAGACACAGAGACCCCGGTTACATGGTCACAATAAACCGATTTCTGAGAATAAACTGAGGCTGGCAATAATCATTCTTCTCATGTTTACATGCACTGAATAAACTGATTTTTGGATGGTAAACCATTTGAGTTAATGACAGCAGTTTCATGCCCTTTATCGGATTATTCTGTTTACATGACCACTTGAATAATCAGATAATTCCAGAAATTTTATCAGGTTTATTTAATTTAATAAACCAATCTGGTTTATTTGTGTACATGTAAACATGGTCAGAGCTATCAGAGGACTGACCCCCCTCCCCCCCCACACACACACTGTAGCCTAGGGTCATAAAAGTGGAGATAGGCACCACCCCTATACACCACATGGTGACTGTGGACATTGAGATCTGTGTTCCAGCAATTTTAAAATCATTGAATACTTGTTGCTTGGTAATTCTGGGTCAATTCTTGACCATCCTGACCAACTGTCTGTTGTGATCTCCTCGTTCGCTTTTAAGCAGCGCACGGAGGAAAGGAGATAAACCCACTCGCAGGAGGTAGTTGTGCGTCAAATGTTCAAAACAACAGATGTGAAGCTCACAACATACAAGGATTACTTCCAGGACGCTCTACAGAAACACTGGTGAGTAAACAGGGAAAACTGTTCCAAAACGCAGGCAGGCAGAACTGCACCGGGGGAACGGAGGAGAGAGCCCGGAAAAGAACCTCCAGATGGGACTGGATGGCAGGGGCGGAGGAAAAAGTACTCACGAGGCTGGAGCAGTCTGAGTCAGTCCAAGCAACAGTCCCGGTGAAACAAAACCAACCAGCAGAAAACAATTAACGTCATCTACAGCGATGTGGTGCAAAACAGCAGGCAGGACATCTAGTCATGGATAATGAAGGGCAAACACTGAACAGTACAAACCCAGTAAGGGCAATGATTTGGCAATCTACTCTTGCAGACACAGGGCTTACATAATGTCAAACCTAATCAGGGGAGAGATTGCCGGTGTGTGTAATGAGAGTGTGAGTGTGGGAAATGTATGTATGTGTGTGTGTGTGCGTGAACACCAACAATGACATAGCTGATACCACTGACAGGAGAGGGAGGCGTGGCTGAGCTGTCAGGGAGCCAAGCGGACCCCATAGGCTCCCTGAAATTGCCTGATGGAAAATAGGGAAAAATACAGAGAAGACCAAGTAGCCACAGCATCATAGAACTGGGTTTGAAACCATCAACCCCAGTTCATGACACTGTCTCTCAGCAACGGGTGATAATTTGTATGTGTATGTAGCACTATGAGATGACTTCTGTTGTGATGTGGCGCTATATAAATAAAGCTGAATTGAATTGAATTGAACTTGAGTTTTCTTTCTTACCATGGCAAATATACACCTGTGCCATGCATTTTATACTTGGAACCAGTTTTCTTCACAGTTTATTTTGTGATCTGTTGTCATGTTCTGGTGAGTGCGCGCCCCCTCCTTCCCGTTTTCTCCTCAGGCAATCATTATACCTGGGAGATTAGATGCACCTGCTGCCTCCGCTCAGCCAGCGCTTATAAGGATCTGCTCTTCGGCGCCTCAGCACTGGCTCATTTGGGTTGCTGCCATCTGTGCAGGTGCGTCTTCAGGGATTGCGTGCGCTCACCTACCCCATCATCCACACTCAAATGCTACTACTCTCCACCTGGTCAGGCATAATCAACTTCTTCACAACCCACTTCATCCTGCTGGTTCCTCTCTCCCCGCTGGGGGTTCCTGGTGGTTTGACTGTTCGGCCCAAGTAAGTGGCAATCTAGTTTTGCCACAGCCTGGCCTCCATTCCTCACTAATAGCTCTCGTCTCTCTCTCTCCACAGGCCACTTCCTCTGCAAGTGACATTTTTTGTAGCTGTGCTCCAGTTCCTTTTGAAATTTAATAAAACTCATAAATGTGTTTTTGTGTGTCTGGATTGTTCTCCTGTCATTGCATTCTGCATGTGGGCTGTCTATACTATTAATCATGACAGTTGTAGCTGATTTGATCTGGCCCCAAGACACTTTCTTGTCCCTTTCAAGCCAATGATTCCCTTTTTCAGATCTGTCCTGAACTACTTAGACTTTCCCATTGTAATGGTTGTGCCTGAGTCAAACCAATGTATTAAACAGACCTTATTTACATATATATGCTCAGAAAATCCACCAGCTATAGTCAGTTGT
This sequence comes from Pholidichthys leucotaenia, assembly GCA_020510985.1. Lineage (NCBI taxonomy): Eukaryota > Metazoa > Chordata > Actinopteri > Cichliformes > Pholidichthyidae > Pholidichthys > Pholidichthys leucotaenia. Next base: position 177,070,629 of record CM035845.1, read on the forward strand.
AACCACTAAAAAGGTAAGAAGCTATGCCACCAAGACAATTTAATTAATACAAATTTTGACTTCACCAAAACTATTTATGTCAAGGAGTGGTGGATGAGATTCAGGCGCAGGCAGGAATATGATGCAAAAGATGGTAATTTATTAACAAAAGTCAAAAAACAAACAAATGACATGAGTGCATGGGCTGAAAACCAAACTTACAGATTCCACACAGAATGAGAGCACACCGAACAAAACTGACAGAAACGCTAATGATGCCACACCTGACGCAGACTGGCAGAAATATATATAGACAGGGAGCAATCACAGCAACAAGGAACAGGTGGGTACAATCAGGGGCAATCAGAGACGCAGGGAATGACCACAGGTGTCATGACTCTCCCCGTGCGCTTTTACGCAGCGCACGGAGAGGGGAGAAATGATGAGGATCTATGCGCAGGGTACACCACAACACATTTATTAAAGTAAAGGCAAACAGTCCAAAAGGTGAAGTCTTACAAAAAATGCAAAGCAACACTTACGGTTGGCATTTGGGGGCCGGCATCGCCTCGCAAACGCATGAGGAGAGATGTGTACCCATGCTGGCGTCCCACAGCCGGAATCACTATGTGGGCATGAGAGAACCACGGATTGTGCGGAGTGGATACACGTTGTGGAAGTCCTGACAGCAGACTAATCCACAAACAGTTCACTGACAGAACAGCAGACAATACAGTGCAATGTACTGATAATTCAATCACCCAGCAATGCATGACTGGCAAAAGGCTGCTTAAGTACATGCATTGCTGGTGATGGTGTGATTGGGAGCACCTGGGCAAGGACCGGGGAGATGGCAAATGGTGATTAACCGGAGTGAGAATCAGCTGGCAGTAATGAGAGAGGGGGCGTGGTCGGACCGGCAGACAGTCAGACAGCGCTCACACCATTGTGAGCCAAGGAGGGCTGCCTCACAACTGCCGGCCAGAAAGCAGTGGCAATGGGTAAGGAAAACACAAGACAACATAATACACAAATACACAGAAAACTTAAACCCACAGGGAGGTCAGGACAGAGCCAGGGAAACCAAGCCAGTTCGGCTCCTGACAACTGGTATGGAAAAAAAGGATAAACAGACATGAGGCATGAACAGAGGACCAGGGGAGACAAGACCATGATAATAATAATAATAATAATAATAATAATAATAATAATAATAATAATAATAATAATAATAATAATCATGACAACTAAAAATTTGTGGCTGCAAGGAAAACACAGAGAAACATAATAAAGGGCGAGGACATGGCTGAACTCATGTCCTGAAGAAACAGAAAACACAAATACAAACATAAAGCGAGAACATGAGCACAGCTATATCCGAACCCTCATAATTTAATCAAGAAGTTGTATGTATTGTTTTGACCCAGGACATTTTATCATGGTTGAAAAGAACTGTGTTTTAATCATTCCATCATAGAAAATTAAGACTTCTAGGATTAATTAGAAGCATAAGATTCCCATGATACAAATGCTGTTTAGACGTGTAGTTATGTAAAGTTATTCCCTCAACTCTGCCTGATGGGGGTGCAACTGTATTCCACAAACACCTTGTCTGTCAAAAACATAGATGAAATGAATTCTATCAAAGCTGCATGAAGCTCTATCAACCGTTTGTTACTTTTATTTTGAGGAAAATTCATTTATCAATAGTTATCACTCTGTCTTCCAGCCCAACTTACAGTCTAACAGTAGTTCTACCGAAAATGGAAAAAGAAAATGACAATATGGTGACATTCATTAAAATAGGTCTTTTGGTGGAGAAGGTTAAAGAAATCTTTTCTCTTACACATGATGAAAAACACAATCTTGAGACTACAATACAGCTCCAAAACAGGTTTTTATTGACGTTATCTGGGATGCCAGATTAATTTCTCTTTGATTTGGCTCATATTATGATCCAGTATGACATTTGAAATTATATTTGTCAGTACCACTTTGAGGTCAACTCTGGCTTGAATGGTTTGAATGAGGAAAAGGTCTTTGGATCAGTGGATGGCGGGGTTGGGTGTAGGTGGGGGTAGTTGTATAGCAGAAAATATCTAAAATAAATAGCCTCAGTTCTCCTCCCCTTTCCCCATTTTACACACCCCTGTGTCAAACAGGCAAATAGCATCTTTAAAAAGCTCCTGGCTGTCTGCAGTGTTGAACTTGGCCTTGCCATCACTCCTGGGTAACCCAACACCCAGCACAGAGGGACCTGATAGACCCTGTGGACGAGGAGGGGGGAAGGTTCAGAAGTCAGAGGCCCACTGGGATGCAGAGTGCATTTCAAACCCATCAGTGTCAGTTAGTTCACTAAGTGGTGACATAATCAGCATCACCATGGCTGCTCCGCTGGGAGAGCCAGAGAAGGACAAGCAGGCGGTAGGGGCCCTGGGCCTCCCCCCCATAAGTCATCATACTGGCTTGAGGTTATGGATTGCGTAGCAAACTACTATGATCCTACACTATTGCAAAAAACAATTTGATATCACTGAATAACACAGTATATACCACTAAAAATATACAACTCTGCTCTTGTGTTTTGAATTTTAGTGATATAAATGTGTAAACGAAATTTTAATCCAAGCTTTTATTTTTTTCATATGTGGAGTGAATTGAATTCAGCCCTATGATACAGACCCTGTGTGAACTCTCTGGCTCACTTAAAAGTGGGTTAAGTTTCAAATATTGGTTCAGTCAGCTGTATTCAAACAGCAATATATTATTGTCTGGCAATAAGAAGGTTTTAGTTTATATTGGCCATTTAAAGGTGATAGAGAAAACATTTTGACCTCCTGGTCAGTAGGTGTCACACTTACTCTTGTACCAACTGGTTGGTAGAGACATTTATGCTGGGTTATGCAACCCAGTTATGCTATTGGCTATGCTATTGGCTGTGACTACAGATTGTTGTAAAAATAATTTCTTATACATAAAAAGGTGAAGTATATTTGCCTGAAACTTAAAAGGATACACCATGCAAACAAGGCTTCTCCTGTAGCACACATTTCCATTTCTGATAAGTTTGGGTTGGTTTAGAATTTTTCCTCCAGTGATGGTAATCATGTCAGTCAGGCTCCATCAGCCAACCACTGGAGCAGCAGTGAAATTTTTAAAATGTCAGAATTCCACCACACATTATCTCAGTACAAAAGTAGAACTCTGTCAGAGTGTGATGTACAGCCACCATTTCTGTGCCATGACAAAGATACTGCCATGATTTACTCACATCATCCGTCTTTTGTCTGATGCAGCCCAAAGTCACAGCCCAAAGAGTACAGGTGCATCTCAATAAATTCGAATGTCATCAAAAACTTGACTTATTTCAGTAATTCAATTCAAAAAATGAAAATTGTGTATGATAGATTTATTACACACAGAGTGATATATTTCAAGTATCTATTTCTTTTAATTTTGATGGTTATGTCTTATAGCTAATGAAAACTCCAAATCCAGTTTCTCAAAAAATAATAATTTAATTTGAGCATCGTTAATAGAAATGTTGGCCTGCTGAATATGTCCATGTACACACTCAATACTTGGTCAGGGCTCCTTTTGCATGAATTACTGCATCAGTGTAGTGTGGCATGGAGGCAATCAGCCTGTGGCACTGCTGAGGTGTTATGAAGGCCCAGGTTGCTTTGATATCGGCATTCAGCTTGTTTGCATTGTTGGGTCTTGTGTTTCTCATCTTCCTCTTGAAAATACTCTATAGATTCTCGATGGGGTTTAGGTAAGGAAAGTTTGCTGGCCATTAAAGCACAGTGATATCATAGTTATTAAACCATGTTTTGGTACTTTTGGCAGTGTGGGCAGGTGCCAAGTCCTGCTGGAAAATGAAATCAGCATCTCCATAAAGCTTGTCAGCAGATGGAAGCATGAAGTGCTCTAAAATTTCCTGGTAAACAGCTGTGCTGACTTTGGACAACAGATGACATTGCTCCCCAAATCATCAGTGACTGTGGACGCTTCACACTGGACCTGAAGCAATTTTGATTCTGTGTCTCTCCACTCTCCTCCAGATTCTGAGACCTTGATTTCCAAATGAAATGCAAAATTTACTCCCATCTGAAAGAGGACTTTGGACCACTGAACAACAGTCCAGTCTGTTTTCGCCTCAGCCCAGGTAAGATGCTTCTGATGATGTCTGTAGTCCAGAAGTGGCTTGACACATGGAATGCAACAATTGTAGCCCATGTCCTGGATAAGTCTGTGTGTGGTGGCTTTTGAAGCACTGATTCCAGTCACAGTCCACTCCTGATGAATCTCCCCCAAATTCTTTAATGGGCTTTGCTTCACAATCCTCTTAACACTGTGGTTTTCCCTGTTACTTGTGTACCTTTTTCCGCCACACTTTTTTCCTTCCACTTGTGGAGATATGTGGAAGGACGAGGCTGAGTTTATTTCTCAAGACCAGTTTTATTCACAATCACATTCTCCGACATCCAAAAACAGAAAGAGAGAGCAATCCCCCCACATCTGTCCCTTTAATACCTCGGGACCTCAAAGCACACAGTCTCATGGTCTTTTAATCGCAAATCACAATGGCCGTGTACCAAGTCTATTTTAGAAAAAACGCGTGCCCCCGCCAAATGAACTGAAAAATCTTGGATGTGCGGGATCGGGTAGCGGTCGTGCGCTGTAGCATTGTTCAGCCTGCGGAAATCACCGCAAGGCCGCCACGAGCCATCAGCTTTCGGGACCATGTGAAGCGGTGAAGCCCATGGACTCTTCAAACGCCTGATGATGCCCAACCTCTCCAGGTTGGCGAACTCCTCGCGCGCTATGGTTCAGTTTAGCTGAATCCAAGCGCCAAGCTTTTGCGAAGACGGGCGGTCCGGTGGTAGTAATAAAATGTTCCACCCCGTGTTTAGCCACTGTCGCCAAAAATGTTGGGACCGTGAGTGCTGGGAACTGAGTGAGGAGTGTGTGGAACTTACCACCTGCAGCTGTGACGTTGGCTTGTGCTGTTGGCGGGGCCACCCGAGCTGTACAGGGAAAAGAAGAAAAAGAGAGTGCATTAACCAGACGTCTGTTAGCAAGATCGACCAACAAACTATGTGAGCACAAAAAATCAGCCCCTAACATGTTGAAATTGACTGCCGCTATGACGAAAGTCCACTCGAATGTACGGCCGTGTAAAGACAGAAGCAGAGTCCTCTCACCGAAGGTCTTAATCGTCGAGCCGTTCGCTGCTGACACCCGGGGACCACTGGAAGGCGCCAGCCGGTCAGCGTAGGAAGGTGTGATGAAACTCAGCGGGGAGCCTGTGTCCACGAGGAAATGCCTCCCCGAGTGCGCGTCCCTCAAGTAGAGCAGCTTGTTCTCCTCTCCGAGGGCCGCAGCTGCTACCGCCCCCCGGTCTTGGCGTTTCCCGAGCGCTTAAAGTGGCACGGTGGAATGCACTTGTGTGCCCTCTCTGCGAAGCGGCAATGGTAGAAGCAAAGGGTGTCGTCTGCTCCGTGTTTCCTGGCCCCTGCCGCCGCCATCGTCGATGAGTCTGGTGCTGCAGCCTCTGGCCCCCTGCCTTCTCCGGACATTGTGCCTGGCTCCACTGCCGCAGCCGTAGCCGTGCGCCGTTTATTGGCGTCGACGAGTCGTTGCGCCTCCTGGCCCAGCTTGTAGTCTCGTCAGGCCAACAGTGGTGAACTGGCCAGGGTCACTCTCACCGCTGACAGTAGGGTTCTGAGGAAAAGGTGGGTGAAGATGAAGTTATCATCTTCGGAGTCTCTCAAACTCAACATCTTCCCCATCAGGTCTGCAGGTCTGTCGCTCTCAAATTCAGTCAGCTCCAGGAGCCTCTCTGCTCGCTCCTCCACCGAGGGGGTGAAGTAACGAATGAGTGCAGCCTTCAAAGTGCTGTACTTGTCACTGTCCGGTGGGTGGTTGATCAGGCTCTCCACTCGCTGGGCTGTGTGGTTGTCCAGCTTTGCAACCACATGGTAGAACTTTCCAAGGTGGTTCCAAGGTTGTCATAGCCAGGAGCGGCACTGGGGTTAAGCTCCCAGTGCTCATAAAATGCTCCTTACGGCGTGCGTCTCAAAAAGCCTCTGACAACTAAGTCCAACTCCTAGCCTGCCCGTGTGGTTTAGTCTCTAAGCCCGGCGGAACTGCTTTTACTAATAGGAGAAGGGGCAAGGGCAGATCTCTGGCGCCTTAAAACCAGATGCTTCGGGTAGATGGTGGCTCGTCAACCTGGGAAGGTAGCCCATCTAGGGGAAGGTAAATCCTGATTTCAAACCTCTGCTGCCTTGCAGCACACCCAGTCACAGGAAAGGCTTCGGGAGTCAACCCTGAGGAAAAATCCGGAGTTGGAGCCCCTAAGGCAGTTCTCTGTTGTGCTCAACATCGTTCTGGCAGCTCCTGCGACGGTGCTGGTGCCAAACTATAGCAGCCCTGCTGTTCCTTTGGATTCATCAGTGACGTTGAGAGGGGGGACATGCTGCATGGGTAATATCTTGTCCTCCATATCTTCCTGCCCAGGCTTGAATCCTACCAACGCCCAACGCTGGAAGGTAGAACACCGGTGCGCATCGGCCTGTTCAGCCACAGGCGGTGCTGTTCCAGCAGAGTAGACGTTTAGGATTCTCTTCCATGGTCATCATAGACCGACGGAGGCCGATGACGGTAGAACTTTGTGGCGTCTACCGAAATCCTCCGGAGGTGGAACTGTGCCTCGACTGCGTTAAACCAGGAGCGCGGATTGCTTGGCCAGAAGTCCGGTAGTTGAACTGTGGCTGCATTCGTTTGGCTGGCTCCTGATGAGTTTGGCTCGGGAGATTTGTCTCTGCTCATTATACGTCTTAGGGTCACCAGTGTGGAGATATGTGGAAGGACAAGGCTGAGTTTATTTCTCAAGACCAGTTTTATTCACAATCACATTCTCCGACATCCAAAAACAGAAAGAGAGAGCAATCCCCCCACATTTGTCCCTTTAATACCTCGGGACCTCAAAGCACATAGTCACATGGTCTTTTAATCCCAAATCACAATACATCCCCCTCCAGGTCTTCTCGTCTTCACCTAAAGTCCTGGTGGTCAGGAAATCCCTCAAGGCCATCTCTCTGCATACAAAAGGCCAGACTTCACATCTTCCTGTTACCCCTAGGAGGTTCAGACCTTTTGTTCCTCTGAGACGTGAAGCACACAATAAGCATACAGTAATACACATGTGGAGCATATGGAACCCACATATTTGCACCACACACTCAACTTTCCATTAATATGCTTGGCTACAGCTCCCTGTGAACAGCCAGCTTCTTTAGCAATTACCTTTTGTGGCTTATTGGTTTGTCAAAATACAGAGGTAAATGAATGGGGCAAAATACTGTAAAATCTGTGGAATGATTTGAAGACTGCAGTCCACTAACAGTCACCAAACTTTACTGAACTGGAGCAGTTCTGCAAAGAAGAGTTGACAAATATTGTAAAGTCTAGATGTGCAAAGTTCATAGAGATGTATCCCGACACAAGCTTGTAATGACAGAAAAATGTGATTCAACAAAATACAGACACAATAGGGTGATCCTTTTATCTTTGTAGTTTTTTTCTGACTTCTTGCCATTTTATCATTCAGTCGGATGTTATAAGTTGCACTGAGTGAACACAGGTGGCTAACGCACAGTGGAGGCATGTCAATCTGAAGATTTTTATTCCATCCACATTTTCATTTTCATCACAGACTTATTAGGCATTAATGGGTTTATTTTTGGCAGAATGAAGGAATGAATGAAGGGGGTTTTACTTTTCATTTTATTGTAACTCCCCAGAGAGATAAGAGATGTGTCCACATCTGCCTGCAGCTGCATGCCCCCAGATTTTCATCCGGACCAAGGCCACCTGCATTGCTGAAGTGTGCTCCTACGGTCAGGGTTTTCGAGCTTGTTCTCGGTGCCCCAACTACCACCCATCAGCACCAGGAGGGGCCACCGGCTGGATTTCCTCCTTCCCTCCCACCAAGGAGAGACTGGGACAGAGAGCCACAAACCTCTGCAGACCCCGACACGAGAAGTGGGAGACCTTTGGTTGGCGAAAGCAAGAGGAGAGGGAGCCCTCAATCTCCCCAAAGGCCAGGAATGACTTTCGTGCCGCTGTTCATGATCCTTTTATGAAAGTTTGCACAGGTGTTATCCTATTCTCCTGAAGTTTCAAACCCATTCATGTCTGTGTGTTGCATCTGTGGGTACTATGTTAAACCATTCAGCTGATTTTTCAGCATTATACCTTCCCTGTTTGTTCTCTCTAAAGTAACTAACTAGGCATCAACCATGATTGATATCTTCCTTATTACCAAGAAGCGTTACTATCGCGTGCATTTTCACTCATATGCATGCCATTTGGCCAGCGCAAAACCCATCTTAACTATGCCACCATTATCAGAGTTCAATTGAGATAATGTGTCTTTGTGTATTAACGGGATGCGCAGGAGCACTTTGGATTGGATTATCCAAAACATACCTCTGACTAATTAGACCAACCTGTTTTACACTGTGCGCCTGGCGGAAAATTTGTTTATGCACTACTGGGATAAGGAAATGAACTTGGAAATGCCCATAAATGTGTTCTCAGTCAGTGACAACTGACTATGGACTGCATCATTGTAATATGGCCCAAAATGTTCTTTCTTGTATGCAGAAAATGTTTTTACTTAATATGTGTAAACTTCGTTTGGAAATGTATATGCAAGAAATATGGATATAGGCCAATATGCATATTTAAAATGACTGGTGCATTGTTCATAGGAAGCAATTATTCCTGTCTAAAACAGGTCTCCCAGTTAGGCTTTACAGGCCCAAATGTATGATGTGTTTGAAAGTGGAATACAAAGAGGCGTAGCCTATATGTAGGCAATCACACATGTTAGACTTTGACAAATATAAAAGGGACTGAACGGCACTAACGTTTGTGTGATTAATTACAAAATACCTAATTATTGAAAATGAATGGGGCATCCAATATTAGCAACTGTTTCAGAACCCTTATTTGTGTGTCAGATCACTCATTTGTGTGATGTTTCATGACTCATATTCATTATAGTGTATCTTGCACTTTGGGGAATGGGTGTTGTTCAGTCACCATTATAATTTTTTTTAATTTATATCACTGTTGAGTGGTGGAGATAAGTGTAAAATTGAATTTATTTTGTGTATCATTAATAAATTCATGCAGTACTATAACAGGACATGTTTACAAATACAGTATCTCACAAAAGTGAGTACACCCTTCACATTTTTGTAAATGTTTTATTATATCTTTTCATGGGACAACACTGAAGATATGACACTTTGATACAATGCAAAGTTGTCAGTGTACAGTTTGTATAACTTGGAAATTTTCTGTCCCCTCAAAATAACTCAACACACAGCCATTAATGTCTAAACCGCTGGTAACAAAAGTGAGTACACCCCTAAGTGAAAATGTCCAAATTGTGCCCAATTAGCCATTTTCCCTACCAGATGTCATGTGACTCGTTAGTGTTACAAGGTTTCCGGTGTGAATGGAGAGAAGGTGTGTTAAATTTGGTGTCGCTCTCACACTCTCTCATACTGGTCACTGGAAGTTCAACATGGCACCTCATGGCAAAGAACTCTCTGAGGATCTGAAGAAAAGAATTGTTGTTCTACATAAAGATGGCCTAGGCTATAAGAAGACTGCCAACATCCTGAAACTGAGCTGCAGCACAGTGGCCAAGACTACACAACAGTTTAACAGGACAGGTTCCACTCAGAACAGGCCTCGCCATGGTCGACCAGAGAAGCTGAGTGCATGTGCTCAGCATCTTATCCAGAGGTTGTCTTTTAAAAAACAGATGTATGAGTACTGCCAGCATTGCTGCTGAGGTTGAAGGGGTGAAGGATCAGCCTGTCAGTGCTCAGACCATACACTGCAAACTGCATCAAATTGGTCTGCATGGCTGTCATCCCAGAAGGAAGCCCCTTTTAAAGATGATGCACAAGAAAGCCTGCAAACAGTTTGCTGAAGATAAGCAGACTAAGGACATGGGTTACTGGAACCATGTGCTATGGTCTGATGAGACCAAGATAAACTTATTTGATTTAGATGGTGTGAAGCGTGTGTGGCAGCAACCAGGTGAGGACTACAAAGACAAGTATGTCTTGCCTACAGTCAAGCATGGTGGTGGGAGTGTCATGGGTTGGGGCTGCATGAGTGCTGCCGGCACTGGGGAGCTACAGTTCATTGAGGGAACCATGAATGCCAACATATACTGTGACATACTGAAGCAGAGCATGATCCCCTCCCTTCGGAAACTAGGCCTCAGGGCAGTATTCCAACAAAAGAAACTAAAGAAGTTGAGGGTAAAGGTGATGGACTGGCCAAGCATGTCTCCAGACCTAAACCCTATTGAGCATCTGTGGAGCATCCTCAAATGGAAGGTGGAGGAGCACAAGGTCTCTAACATCCACCAGCTCCGTGATGTTGTCATGGAGGAGTGGAAGAGGATTCCAGTGGCAACCTGTGAAGCTCTAGTGAACTCCATTCCCTAGAGAGTTAAGGAAGGGCTGGAAAATAATGGTGGACACACAAAATATTGACACTTTGGGCACAATTTGGACATTTTCACTTAGGGGTGTACTCACCTTTGTTGCCAGCGGTTTAGACATTAATGGCTGTGTGTTGAGTTATTTTGAGTGGACAGCAAATTTACACTGTTATACAGGCTGTACACTGGCTACTTTACATTGTATTGAAAGGGTCATGAAAAGTTAGAGTGACAAAATAATAATTCTGTAAGTAATCTCCCATTATGCTCTACACATATTCTGTTTCTATTCTTATGAGCAAATATGTTGAGTCTTTGCGTTCTTATGAACAAATATGCTGAAAGTATTAAACCATCATCTGAAGTGATAGGAACTGGACAAACCATAGTGCTCTCTCTCTCTCTCTTTCTCTCTATCCTATTAAGTGAGGTCTATTGCATTAGTTACACACCCAAATCAACACTCACACACACGTTTCACAATACATCTTAGGGGATAGTTAACGTGAATAGTGGATGGCCTGTTCATGTCAGAGTTAAACTAGCCAATCAGACGGTTGCGTGCAAGTCCATCCCACTGTACGGGGCCTGCCCGGCCCAATAAGATAAATGTAAGTTGCACATGGAAGTCAGGGCTCAGTCTGACTGTGTTCCTGTGAGAGCTACATCCCACTGAGCCCAGCTCTGCTTGCTTTACATGTGACCTCTGAATAAATGTTACATCTCTGAAGTGAAGAATTCTCTGCCTTATTCTTGGAGCTTTCAACCAAAGAATTGGGGTTTTCACAATCCTGGTGCTGTGACCCGGATGGAATTATTCTAAGATGAGTCCGGAACAGATCGGAAGGACCCTTTTTCAGACAACCACGGTGCCTGAACAAAAAAGCAAGCAGAAAACCTTTTCATGCACAAATTTCTGCAAGTTGGGCATACTAAATTTAGAGTTGTCTGATTAAGGGGTTTATCTGATCTCCAAATTTTATAACAAGGGTAATTAAAATTTTAACTCCAGAGAAATTGTTTTTGATAGAAGTCAGTGGTCACATGTAAGGCATGAATCACATAGTCTCACACAAGGGAGAGTGACGAAATGTCCTAGGATCAAAGAGCTGCTTTTTATAAATAAGAAAGATCTGCAATGCAAGAACTTTTTTACATCAATAGTGAGCATAAAAAAGGTACTCTAAGACATTATAAGGATCTCAAACTTAATCAATGAGTAAGTAATGTAGCAATACTAGATCTCAAATTTAATCCCTGAGTGAGTAAAAGAATTCTAATGCAAGACCTTAAATAACATCACTAAGTGAATAATAATAAAAAATAGCAGTAGTTTACGGTACAGCACGAGAATCTTATAAAACATCATTAGTGAGCGACTGTCCATAATAATAAAATAGTAATAATTTACGGTACAGCACGAGAATCTTATAGAACATCATTAGTGCGTGACTGTCCATAATAATAAAGATAGTGATGATTTACGGTACAGCGCGAGAATCTCATAGAACATCATTAGTGAGTGACTGTCCATAGTAATGAAGATAGCTTGTTAAAATCAGTATAAGACTGAACTTTATGATACAATACCGCTTGTATTGATGACCTGATGAGGCTCAATGAAAGTATCCTCTACATAAAGTAAAGCTAAGAGAAAAAGAGTATATGCAAATTTGCGGCGGGGAAGGACACACAATAACCTTTGTTTGTATTGTCCATATTGTGCATGCTGATCTTTGTGCTAATTCTGTGAGTCTTGAGGGGATAAATGTGAGGTTTGAGAAATAACGGGGTCTTGGGCTGGAAATATCTACTAACTTTTTCCCATAGTATGATTTAACTTAAATGGCACTCTTCTTGCTGTGAGGAGAACTAAAACGAGTGTGTGTGTTTCTCTACAAGGAGGGGGGGGGTAATTCACCCCCACTCACCTGAGTGGAGCTGAGAGATTGTTGAAAGCATGATTAAAAGTTACTGAGAGGAGATTATTTGAGGTAACAGCATTAAAGTGGAGCCCTAAATTAAAGTTGTAAAATTATTCTTACATGGTTAGAGCTAAATTTAAGGAGATGGCGCTCCAGTTTCCTTGAAGGAAAAATGGCATAGTTTGTGAACAACAGACTGAAGAGGCCACATGGCATGCAGTGCGTATGTGCGGGTAAACACCATTTTGAAACGCCGTCAGGCAACGTCGCTGTTGTTGTGCTAAAATATCTTAATCTCCAGTTCTTTTATACAAAGACTAAATAACCAGACAGAGAGGTGAAGTATAGTTTCATTTATTTTACTGAAGCTGAGATATGGTACAAGATACAGCACCGGAGCACAACTCTCAAGATGTATCAAGAAAGAGTGCTGCTCAAAAAGTAGATCCTATGGTTTTTATAGAACTCTGCCTCTCCCTCACATAGGAGGGAGGACTCCCCTCATGTGTATCAGTGTCCTTCCGCTATGTGCCAGCTCAGCTGAGGGCAGAGCTTATTCTGTCTGGTTTCAGCAAGTGAATCCTTGGATGTAATCTAACGGCGGCAGTGTGGCATGCAAAGCAAGCAGGATGAAGGATGAAAACCATAGTTACAGAATAACTGACATTCTCAAAGCAAGCAGGATGAAATTTGGAGAAACATAGTTGCAGAATAACTAACATTCTCAGACAGACAAGGGCATCATAGAAATTTACCAACACTGTGGACAACTATAGGAATGGCATTCTTTCATAAATTTACCTCCAAATTGAGCTTCAAATTTTCCCAATAATTTTGGAACGTTATCTCTCTGGCTGAGAGGAAAGCTTTAAGACTATGCGTGGTGAAGAATATAAAGACCTCCCATGCCCACCAATGCAGGTTTGATGTAGTAAGGCAGGGGCTACCCAATTAACTGGAGAGAAGAGGTTCAACTTTAATTTGGGCAGAGGAAAGAATAAGTAGAATTATTTCTATTTATAAAATAAAAGAAGAAAAAGGAAAAATAAAGGTAGAGAATATATAAAAGTGGGTAATTTAAATGAAGACAAAGGAAAAATAAAAAAGGTTGTGGAAATGTGTATGGATGGCGGAGTGAATGTTGTATGCTGAGAGTGGATAGAAGGAAGGATAAAAGGAAGTGTGGTTGTAGAGAAAAATTGAAGGCTGATGAATTGTTAAAAGCTTTGAGCAGGATACAAGAGAAAAGTATGGAGAAATGATTGGAAGAAGGAAAGAAAAAAAAACAAGAATAAGAGTCTTATGCTGCAAAGGTGAGAACAAAAGCAAAATAATTAATAAACATGATAATAATGGGAAAAAAGGACAAAAAGATGCTGTTTAATGATTTGTCTGTTCCTCTATTAATCTGAGATGATGGTGGTGGCTGTGGATCACCTCCCTACCCCAGCGACCATGTGAGTTCCTCTTCAGACTAACTTGAGTTGGCTGCATCCACCCCCCCCCTCCACGCCATCGCCTAACGACCCCCTCCTCCCTCCGTGACTACAGTAAAAGAATGTAAAACAAAGGGACATCGAAAGATAGATCATAGATGATCAATGAATCACACAGAAGTAAAATAAATTACATGGTTGCTTTCCATTTACCTTCTGATAGCGTCTCAGATATTGAATCTCATTCATGAACATTTAAGTGTTAGTCTGCGTAAGCCATACGTATTTTGCCAGGAAGCTGTGTTAGTACTTACAAGCCATTCCAGATTCAGCAAACTACTCATATATTCTCTAAGTGTGCATAAACAGTATTCGTGAATCAGCTGTAGTCAGCACGTGTTCACGAGAATTGAAGATTGCATAACTGGTGCCTAAAACTACCACTAAAATCACATCTCACTATAATTGACCAGCAGTTTCATTCACTAAAAGCCCTATCAGACAGGTGACAAAATCACATACATCAAACTACTGTCTCAGCACAGGTGCCAAGTGAATCTACTCAATCAACACCTATGATAATGGCCCTTTAGGTGGTGATTAAAAATGGACTGTTACAAACAGCCCCAGTCCAGGAAGGGCCAGAAAGTACTGAGCAAACTAAAGTATTTTTAGAAAAAGCCGAGGAATGTGCTGTAAACACCTCTGATAATACGCAGACAATATCAGATTGCAATTTTGACACCAGGTCATGTGCAGAGGCATCCACTGACCAAGGTGTACCCTCAGTACATGCCCTCACTTCAGCCTTTGAAGACATAGGACTCAATCTACGTGATGCTGCCTCTAATAGACGCAGTCCACACATAGCAGCCCGTAGGCCCTACCCTGGTAATGTACATACATGTATAGACAGGAATCACACTCCCGAGCGAGGCAAATGCCATTGACCATGGCAACGTCAAACAGTGGCCGCGTGATCACAAACTTCACTTCATTTTCACTACAAGACACAGCCTTGATAAATTCTCAGCTACCAGATATACATAATGGTGGTGCGCCATGGATCAAGGCTTTCCTTGAGGCCTGTGCTGGAATAGCACTGGCTCTGGAAGACTTTAGATGGGTATTCACCTCCTGTACTTCCTTGGGGATGCTACAGGGGGTGGAACAATTAGGAGGTGCAAATTTGGACAGGGATGAATCCCCGTTGTCAGCAGTGGTGTATTTATTGTGGCCCATAATCTGTGAAAAGTTCCCCATTCAAATGAAATTGGCCGAGCTGTGTGACATCCCACCTAACGATCATGAGAAGGGTGCCACATACTTACTCCGAGTAAGAGAATTATGGCAGGATAGGACAGGTGAGGACCCAGCCATGAATGGTACAATTGGGATGCTCTTTAGGGGAGCAGTAGAAGCCCCACTACCCACCATCATACAGAAAATGTTGAAGCAAGTGGTTGGACTCTCCAGCCTACCATTTACTATTTGGTCAGCTCATGTTGCCCAGTACATTGATAATGAGATTGAGAAATGTGAGCAGGAAAAGAAGGAATTAGCTTCTCTGCAGTCACAAGTAGTGAAGTCAGTTGAAAGAGATGAGAGATAAGGTAAACCAAAATAAAGCCTCTGCTAAGCAGATGCCACAACAACCCACGCACCCATCAACCTCTATCTATGCAACCACCCCAGGACCTCACATCACAACAATATGGACCCTACCCAGATCCCCCACTTTATCCGCCCTATTAGTATCAACCACAGGGCCACAGGGGATGTAAGAGGTTTAATAATAGAGGCAGAGGCCGTGTCAATAGTAAACCCGGTGGGTGGGGGGCAGCCCACGGGACCAGTGCTTCCAATGTCAACAATTTGGCCACTGGGCTCAACAGTGCCCACAACAATACTCACAAAGGCAACCTGGGGGGTCCCTCATTATCAACACAATGTGTATCCTCTCCCACCAGGTCCTCCTCTTCCTCCATCTACCCAGGCCCAGGACAATTAGTACCAAGCCCCTGGAGCTCATCAATTACCACAATAGGGCTGACAAGGACTGACAGCAGGTGACTCTCTGTGTCTCATAGATCTATTTCTCGAACCTCTTGTAAAGTTGACAGTGGATGGTCGAGATTACATGTGCATGATTGACACAGGAGCCAGGTAAGGCGCCTTACCCTGGCGCCTTACCCTTACCCGCCAAGGCGGGATCATATGTAGAAAAACAGGGGCATGATCTGATAGTATTATGCTACCAATGAAGCTCGAATTTACAGAAGAAACAGAAAATTTTGACATTAAAAAATAATCAATCCTGGAAAAGACATTATGAACAGTGGAATAAAAAGTGTAATCCCTTGTGGACAGATTAAAAAGCCGCCAAACATCTACCAAACCAATTGCATTGCACATATCTTTCAATATAGAGCCAGATTTAGATGAACGCTGTGAGGGGGTGCTCCGATCTAAAATGTTGTCCATGACCTGATTAAAATCCCCGCCTACTAAAATGGGATAATTACCCATTTCGCTTAATTCGTGTTCCAATTGTGCGAAAAATGCACAATCAACTATATTTGGTGCATAAACATTAGCGAGTATCATCCTATGGCCCTGAATTTCTATAAGAATTATAAGGAGTCGTCCATCATCATCACTAACCTCTTTTAGACACTTGAACTGCAAATGTTTATGAATAAGGATTGCCACCCCCCTGCTCTGGCTATTACCACAAGACGAAAACCCATGGCCCACCCAGTCCCGACAGAGTTTTTTAGATTCTGTTTTAGTGAGGTGGGTCTCTTGAAGCAACGCTACATCCACTTTTTTTGATTTAATAAACGCCAAAATTTTTTTCCTCTTAATTGGGTGGTTAAGGCCTTTAACATTCCAAGTAATGAGGTTAAGAAAGCTCTGACAATTAGCCGACATCATAAACGGTACATATTACCATCCAAAATATCCAGCAATTCTCCACCAAAAACCCCCTCACTGGGCAAAAGACAAACACAATAAAAATTAAAAATACAAAAAAAAAAAAAAAAAAAAAAAAACGAAAACCACATAATCATAAAGTAACATAATCGGTGACCTGAAACCAATGTCACCCATCGGTGCACAAAAACCGCACCAACCAAAAAAAAGAAAATAAAAAACTCTAGGACCGTGACTGTGAACAGTGCAACAAACTTAGGGAGAGCCGCAACATCGCAGCAGCCTCATGCCTATAGACAATATAGCGTGGGCAAAAAAAAGGAACCTTACATTAATACTGCATCAAATCCTCAGTCAAAAATATATAACAAATAAACATATAGCATATATTCATACCATTGTTCATCAATGTCTCACGGTAGTGAAAGAATCAGGTTCAATGCTTTTTTAGGGTCAGTGAACTCCTGTTTACCACTTGCCAACTTCACAACGAGAACTGCAGGGTACCTGAGAGAGAATGCAATCTTCTTCTGGTGCAGCAGGTGTTTACACTGCTTGAACGTCGCTCTCATCTCGGATACTCGTCTGGAATAATCCGGGAAAATCATGATGTGATGACCATTCCAATCCAGCTTTCCCATCCTGCGCGCTGCCTCCACAATACGCTCCCTATCCTGGAAGCGCAGAAGTTGAATCAGGATAGCCCTGGGCGGCTGCCCATCAGGTCTGCGTCCAGCGAGGCTCCGATGCGCACGGTCAATTTCCAGCCCTCCAGGGAACTCCATTTTCAGCAGATGTGGGATAGCTTTGCGCATGAAGGTAAGGGCATCTGATTTTTCACAATTTTCTGGAAAGCCGACAAAGCGTAGATTGTTTCGGCGTGATCTATTTTCTAAATCGTCCAGCTTCAAAAGTAAATCTTCTACCTGCGTCTGGGTTGCGGGGGGATTAGCATCCAGAGCTGTATTAGCATCCTCAAGAAAAGTGATGCGAGACTCCACATCTCCCAGCCGGGTAGCTAACTCCGTTAGCTTGGTGTCCACCGCCCTCATTGACGCCTCAATAGAGTTGAGTTTGGCGTCTTGCCTCTCCGATATTTCCTTCAACAGTGCAAAGATCTTAGCGATGTCCTCCGCCATTTGGTCTTTGGCAACACCTGCACCTGTTGAAGGTGACGGAGAGGGAGGAGGGCTCGATGTGGTATCACCAGCTCTAGCCAGATTTTCCTTGCTAGCACCGGCTTTGGGGCGAAGATTAATTTTCTGCTGTTGCGTTGGCATACTAATCCTGTTCTCCACAAATCCAGTCTCGATGTAAAGTGTAGTAATAATAATAATTTCAGCTGAGGAAACAAGAGAAAAACGCCCTTGTAGAAAAAAAAAGGCTGTCTGCACTGCGGTGCTCCTCACCTAAGCAGCCATCTTCACTGCCCGCGTCTCTCTGTGTCTCATAGATCTATTTCTCGAACCTCTTGTAAAGTTGACAGTGGATGGTCGAGATTACATGTGCATGATTGACACAGGAGCCAGGTATTCCATGCTAAATACACCACTCTCCATTTCAATGAATACTGTACCTGTTGTTGGCTTCTCAGGTAACACAGAAGAGTGGCCGCTGTCCAGACCTGTTCTCTGTTTGTGGAATTCGCTGAGATTTGAACATTCCTTCTTACTATCACCAACATGCCCTGTGAACTTGTTAGCAAGAGGCATAATGTGTTCACAAAACATTTCATTATTGTTGGCACCCACCCACACTGACATAACTTTTCCTGACAGGTCAGTGCAATGCTGTGCAACACCCAAATGTGCACTGAGACAAATGATACAGTCTCTTGCAAATCCAACTGACCCAGTCACTGAAGTGGGTGCAGAAATTTGGTGGGGGCTACATTTTGACTTTGAACAAAGTCCCTTTTAGGACATCTTTTCACAGTGGCTTCCTTGGATATCCATGGGGTACTCCAATGAAAACATCCATGACCCACCTCATTGCACCTTTAACTATGAGCTTTTCGGTGATGAGAACTATGATGCATTGTGGGAAGGGTATGCACAACATTTTCAAGAAACCGCAGAACAACCAACAATTGAGATTAAGGACATTTATATGGGGAAGGAAGGGGTGGCTGCGCCAGTTACTGCACCAGACTCATTACAACCCTTATATGCACTAACTGCCATGTCGGCACCTCATGTGACTCTGAAGGTAATGGATGATACCCACGCAGAACAAAAATCTACGATACTCTCCTTCTTTGCAAGTGTGTCGGATCGCATGTCACTCCACAGTGGCTATGAAGCTTGAAAAAGATTTCTCATGCACACATATGGTAGAGAAAATACAGACCACCCTGACTCACAGTCATTGTTAGACAGCCTCCCTGAAACGTTGTGGTCTCAAGGCTCCACAGATGTAGGTCTACTCAGTGTTCCCCCTGTCTCAATCCCCCTGAAACTTAATACTGTTCCTATCTACTGTGCCCAATATCCCCTTCATATGGATCAAATAGAAGGTATTAAGGGCACCATTGCTGGAATGATTCAACCGGGGGTTCTGGTCCACACTGAGTCCCCATGGAATACCCCAGTCAACCCTGTTCCTAAGCCAGGAAAATCAGATTACCGCATGCTTCAGGATCTTACACCAATAAACAAAGTAGTAGTACCCACTTTTTATGACACGCCTAACCCATACACCATGCTGAATGCAATTTCACTGAATCATAAGTTCTTCTCTTGCAGTGACCTAGCAAATGCCTTTTTCTGAGTACCACTCCATCCGGATACACAGCAATTTTTTTCCTTCTCCTATGGGGGCACATAATACACCTGCAATCGGTTGCCACAGGGTTTCGTTGACTCTCCATCCGTTTTTAATCATGTCTTAAAACAACAACTACAGTCGCTTGCACTGCCAGAAGGGGTCACACTCTTGCAATATGTAGATGACTTTCTGTTAGCAGCTCCGAACTCTGAATCAATCATAACTGCAACTACTACTGTACTAAATCATTTGGCTGCATGCAGGTTCAAGGTATCCAAATCCAAATTGCAAATTAAGCGACTGAAGGTTACCTTTTTGGGCCGGGTGATTGGTATTTCCGGGCGTAGTATGTCAGCTACACATAAAACTGACATTCTTAGCCACTCTAATCTCATGACTGTGAAGGCAATGATGCAGTTTCTGGGGTTGGTGACATACAGCAAGAACTTTATGCCAGATTTTACTGGATTAGTGGTGCCCCTACGGGCTTTAATCACTCAGGAAGGATACAAAAACTACAACTCTCCCTTAGAATGGACATTGAAAGCAGATCGGGCCTTCATTGAACTAAAAACTGCATTCTCCTTAGCATGTTCTCTACACGCACCCGATTACTCCAAACCTTTCAATTTGGATGTTGATGAAAAGAACGGCCTCGTTAATGCCATTCTGTTTCAAAAGGGGGAGAGTGGGATAAGCACGGATAGAAAAGTACTAAGGTACTATAGTAGCAAATTAGACAATGTAGAAATAGGCCATCCGGCTTTTGTGAAAAATGTGGCCGCTATAAGAAAGGCTGTAGAAAAGACATTGCATCTGACAATTGGCAATCAAACCATTATTCACACAACACATGGAGTTAAAGCCTTTCTTGACTCAAATTTGGAAATCTAGGTAAGAAAGGAAAATAAAAATTGAAGAAAAACCCACACTTATTTATGGAATGGCTGGCACACAGGGAGCCCGAGGCTCCCCATTAATCTTTTTTTTTTTTTTTTTGTATTATAGGAAGCCAAAAGGGGGGGGGGCAGCAGTGGGGTAGGATGGGCCAATGCACCCACATTGGAAACTGAGTGATGGCGAGACCAGCTGCTGGGAGGGGAGGCACCCATGATCCATATCCACTGTGGAAAAACTGGACTGTATGCTTAAGACTAAAACAGATAAGAGGACTCACTTCTACACATATACAGAAAATTAGCAAACATTAAATTAGAAAATAGCAGACATCTTCCATTTACTTGACTTTGATCTAATGTTAACAATAGTGCTAACCAGAAGTAATGTCTGAAGTTCAAGGTACTCCAAACCTACTCCACACAAATTAAATTTGTGTGATGCAGGTGCATGTAAATTAGTAACTACAGGTAATGACATACAGGACTTTTCAAAATCAGAAAAAGTAATAGTTAAAATCTGCAAATGGCAAACTAACAGTAGAATACCTATCAAAATCTGTAAAAGTAGCATTGTACCCCATGTACTATAGGCAATTGAACAGATCTGGTACAAATTATGAACAACCATTCTTTGCAAATCCATCCCCCAGATTGGTCATAAAACTTGTACTGGTAAACAAGGGAATGTGGGGAAGCATCCATTGTCCTATCTGAAGAGGATAAGAGACATTCTAACCCATGGGGGGTTCCACACATCTCACTGGTTAGACCCAAACACATGGATTGGAAAATGTTGGACATTTTGTCACCTCTGCTGGGAAATATAGCCATCCATGGAAAGCCAACACCTGACCTTAAGATAGAATATTCTCTTAAATTAGAAACTTATGCATTGTCACTTAACCGGGTAACCACAACACAAAAGGCTGTGCAAATTAACACCCAGAAATCTCCTACATGAATAATCTTAACAATAACAAAAGAGGGGATGAGAAAATTTGAAGCAAATTCTAAATTTGTTATGGTAAAAAGATTAAACAGATGTAGGTCTAATAAAAGGAGCAGAGTATAACACTATAGACCATATGTTTAGAAACTCAGAAAGGTGTTAAACAGGTTATAAAAACTAAAAGCAGCTGATGTCATAGTGTCATCAGTCCTGTGGGAAACATCCTGATGACACAGGACCTGCAGGAATTAACAAAGCTATAATTCTTTATGCTTGTTGTATGCCAGGATCACGCATATTGATGAATGAACTAAACCTCCAAATGCAATTTTCCACAGTGGTAGTCATCAGCAAATCTTGCACATCTCATACCTCCTAATAGAAACCAATTACTGAGCCTGGAGGAGGAGGAGCTGAAGATCCCAAGACAGAAGATGAATGAATAAATGAATGAATTTATTTATTTCGGATAATACAGTACAGGTTAAAAGAAACTGTATAATATAACAACAAGGTCAAATTAGACAAAGACTCCTTCTACTAAACAATTCCATGTGAGTTATCCGAAATGGGTGATGGCTGAAGCCGCAGCTTATATTGCCCACCCATATTCCATCCAAGAATTCAAAAGAAAAAAGAGTAAACAAGACAAGAGTTGGCTGCACGGTGGCGCAGTGGTTTAGCACTGTGGCAGCACAGTTTTACCCTCGGCCGGGGGATCGCGGGGATCATGAGATCGTGGGTTCGATCCCAGCCCCCGACCAACAGTGAGCTGTGTGGAGTTTGCATGTTCTCCCCGTGTTGCGCGGGTTTACTCCGGGATTTCTCCGGTTTCCTCCCGCACACCAAAAAAACATGTAGGTTTAGGGCGCTCGCGCACGCAGCGACCAGCAGCCGGTGGCTTGTCACCAGACTGCAAACCAAGTCTACCTACGGGTACAAATAAGTAACAAAAAAAAAAAAAAAAAAAAAAAAAAAAAAAAAGAGTGATTACAATTTAGAACAAAGCTAAGACAAAGTGTGACTGAGAGAAAAAAAAGAAAACTAAGCTAAGCTAGGTTAAGCGGTTACTATTCAAGACAAATCTAAGACAGAATGTCACAGAGAGAAAAAAAAAAAAAACTAAGCTACAACACAACACAGGCTGGATATGTCAATCCTTATGTGAGTTTACATGTCGTCTTGTAAATATGTTTGGAGTATTTCTTCCTTTAGTTTTTGTTTAAATTGTCCAAGCGTTGTACATGATTTTAATTCAGGTCCATAATCGTTCCATAATCTGACTCCTTGCACTGAAATACAGTGTTGCTTGGTGGTTGTTCTCACTGTAGGCTTTTGAAATATACTATATAGATGATGACTAAGAAGACCGTTGCGCTATTACAGATTATTTGTAAACACAATGTGCTACTGATAACACATGAATCCTACATAGCTTACCACACACACGTAGGGGTGTGAGACTTATAGTATTCTTGCGTTATTATTCACATCATGCTAATTGCGGTTAGGTAGTCAGGATAATTGTGTAGGTTAGAAGCTCTAGAGGCCCGAATACAACATGCATGGCTAAGGATATCTCCTGACATTGAACAATTTTTTCTGCCACCTACTTACACTGACATGTTATACATAACGCTCATTCGCATGTACATATTGTTACGTCATCTATCCTGCCGGCACAATAAAGACCAGCCTACACATATCTGCTAAACACATTGGTCTCATTACCCAGCTCACTCATCATCACAAACCCACTGCTAAACCCATAGGTGTCATTACCCAGCTCACTTATCACAACACAATCACTGCTTGCAGTTCGCAATGAAGACCAGCTTGCACATAGCTGACAACCATACACTCATAGGCTAATGGGAGATAACTTACACCAGTAATACAATAGTACACTGTCAACTACGGATGTAGTGAAAAAGGATGAAACTATTACTAAATTCTCCGGCTTATTCTTGAAGCTTTCAACCAAAGAATTGGGGTTTTAACAGTATCAAAGTGTCATATCTTCAGTGTTGTCCCATGAAAAGATATAATGAAACATTTACAAAAATGTGAAGGGTGTACTCACTTTTGTGAGATACTGTATTTGAGATCCATTGTAGCGCATCTTTTTAAATTTTAGCAATATTATTAGTACAAAACACTCAACATTATTATACACAGCAGAAGGAGCCATTTGGCTGCAACCGGTGCATCAGTCTTGATCATTTGTCAGTAAATATTTAAATAAAAATGATTTATTTCATTATTTGTGCATTTTTGTGTCCACTTTGTTGATTGTCATCCTTTAGTCAAAGTGAGCATATGTGGCCTCATATGATATACAATTAATCTGGCCATTCTGCTCCACAACCATGGTGGCATAATTTTAACTTTTAATTTTTTGATAGCTGTGTGAGCACACCTGGAGGAGAGCTATCAGGGACTCGCAGTCCTGCAAAGGACAGTGGTAGCACACGGGTAAAGTAGCACCCCATCTACCGCTGACTGGGTAGGCTGGGGTTGGCTTCCCATGAAGGAAGAAGTCGACTGGCCTGGCTGCTGCTTCTTCCGGTGTGTTCTGTGTTGGATACACTGGTGTTCTTTGCCTCACTGGTGCTCTTAACAATGTACTCACGTTCCTGGTGTTCTCCACATACAGTACCGTATGCCAAATTATCCTTTAGACTAGGGGTGTCCAATCATGTGCCATGGAGGGCCAAGATTCTGCAGGTTTTCTCTTCTACCCAGTCTCTTCAGCAGGTGTTTTCACTTATTAGCAACCAGTTCGAAGAAATTCTGTGAAATCTACTGTTGAAGACACTGGGTGGAGGTAAAGCCTGCAGGGTCTTGGCCCTCCATGGCATATGATTGGACATCCCTGCTTTATACCTACGCAGTCATGGCAACAATATAGTATATTTTTTTAAGCATTAAATCTTCAGGCCATGCAAGTGACTGGTGATCTGTCCAGGGTGCACCCTGCCTCTCACCCGAAGACACTGGGATAGGCTCCAGCTACCCTGTGACCCGAAAAGGATTAAGCAGTTGAAGATGGATGGATTAAATCTTCAAGATTACCTTTTTCTGGTCAAATTTGTCACTTTTCACTTCCTTGTTTTGTTCATGGAGGGCTCTGGTAACTGGTCGTGATGCTGCGTATTATCCAATCAGTATGGAATCAATCCAAACCCCACCCACACTTCCAGAAACCAGGGCATGAGGAGACAAAGTGATGGCTAAGCTTTTATTGGTAAAAAAAAAAAAAATTACATATTTTGAATGAACAACTCCATACTCGGGGATGCACACCCTCGTAACCTCAGCAAAGCACTTATAAAACCTGAGGTGAGGTCAGCCTGAGGAATGGTTTGGGAGCTATGTGAGGAACAGACACACACACACACACAGATTCCTTGCATTTATAGATAGATAAATGTTAAAGAATATTTTAAAGCTTTTTTCCCCTTTTATTAATTATTGTACCACTTCATGTCATTGTAAGGTAGCAACATAAAAAGTCACTTTTAAGCAGTGACAGTGGCTTTGACATGTTTTGTTTCCTGTTTCAACCACATAAATAGTGAGGAAACTACCAGGCTGTCAGAGGAAGACAACAAGTCTGATCCAAATGACTGGCAACACACTTTTCACAGCAAAGTTAAAAGTGATTCTCTTTTTCACATCTCATCTACATGTTTCCATTTTAGAAATCTCAAAAGGAAGGAGTTTGTGTGTTACATGGTACCTCTGTCCTTTATGCTTTTGAAAGTTTGCAGGTCATGAGTTGCTTTTGTTATCCCAAGTATCTCTCTTCTATGAATTTTAGCAAAGATGAGTCACCTTGATTTCTAAAATAGAGGGTCTAAAGTAAGTACTCAGTATTTTGTTTTCTGAAAAGTGCATTTTTCCCATGGGCTGAGGTTCTTATTGTCTTGTAAGGTTAGCTTTGTGTTTTAAGGTTGTTACTTGGTTTCGAGATAAAGTTCTCAAGTGAAGGTTAAACCAGAGTTTATATGAAATTAAACAAGATTCAAATGAAGAGGTAACTTGGCACCATTAATGAAAACAGTTGATTTACACTCTTACTATAGCCTTTATTATTTATTCTTCATTATTTACCCACAACAAAATTTATGCAAGATTTCACAACTTACGACATCTTTTTCAGTCTGCTTTAATTCTTAAGGGTTTGTAAAATTGGCAGTATGTACATTTTACATTTCTTCTGTATAGGTATTTTTTGTTCCAAAAACCTACAGTACATAATGTATAATTACCGTTTGTGATATGCTAAAGATGGAACTGTAGATTTACTGCAGTCTAGAATTTACAATATTCATAGAAATATGAATAAATAATGATTTTGCTACTCAATTTCTATAGTATTTTGACCAAAAACTGTCATGGTCTGAGTGCCGATTTCGTCCGCGCTCAGGTCATGCAGTATTTTCCTCCCGTTTTGTAGCAGTTTTCCTTATGGCCTTCCCGGGCTCTTATTTTGACAGCGTCTCGGTGGGGCTCCCAGCTGTCAGAGCAGAGTTCCTCCATGACAGCTGTTTGCCATTTCAGCTGATGACATCCTCATCAGCTGATTATTCCTCTTCCCTATTTAAGGAAGCAGCTTAGGTTACTCCGGGACTGTGACCTCGCCTTTTCCAGACTGGTTTCCCTACGCCCGAAGCCAGTTCCTTTCAGCGTTAGGTTCCGCCCTCACTATCCGTATGTAGTGTTGTATCCTTGTCTCCTGTCAGTCTTCCTAGTTCTCTGTTTATCGTTGGTGTGCTCTAGTCACAGTCTTTATTTGTGTTTTGCCCCACGTGACTCATTATTTTGTACCTTGTTCCTTCCTTTAATAAATACGCAAACTCACTGGCTGCCTATAGTGTCTCATTGGTGGTCCACCAGGACCGCACCATGACAAAAATACATTGATAGCAACACCTTGAGATGGATTTGTTTCATTTTAATAATTTGTTTTGTACTGATTGTTATGATACTTCCACCCTGAAGTAGTGACAAAGATTCTCAACTCCAGGCAGCTATTCATAGTGATACTTGGATGAAATATCCTGTTCTGTGCCCTTCTTTTAACTGTCTTACCATGAGTCAAAAACACTGAAGACGAAATAGCTTGCTTACTTATTTACCTTTTGTTCTTATTAAAGACAAAAATTGAAAGGAGATGTCTTTACCTGTTTTTTAACTCCAACTTTTCTGACTTGTTTAATTTGTCTGAGGCTTGTATCTTTTAACACCCTAACCAAAAGTTATGTGAGTCTTAGTCCAGCCTCTGAGAAGATAGTTATCATGCTGAAAACCTGTGAGACTTCACTTTGTCACTGTGGTGAGTACAGCTGGCAGCATTGCTTGAATGCACATGCACACGCACGCACACGCGCACACACACAAAGGTCAGTTTGACTGGGATAAAATGTGAGCAAGTATCAGCATGACATGATCTGAGGTAACACCCCTGGTTTCCATCAGTGCTGGCTAATTTATGATGGGCAAGACAAAGGAGCTTATCAAATGTTCTGGTAACACAGGAGCAATTAAGATATGCTCTCTGTATGGCACAACATTCATCCATTATCAGTATCAAAGGTTCAAGAAAAGAGACTGGTAGCCTGAAGGAAAAAAAAAATACTGGTTTGAAATTTGTCATGGGGAAATACTGTATAACTAACTAACTAACTAACCTGCACTTATATAGCGCTTTATATCCTGACAACACCAATGTAGGACTTTGTCTGGGGGTCAAAACACATTCATATTCAATTGATTTGTTTTAAAAAAAAATGGGTAAAATATAAGGGTGGTGGGCACTGAATGATAACTGTAATAATTTGCACCTGCAAAAAAAGTAATTAAATAAAAAAATCCTCGTTTTCCCCAAGCAGTCACTTAAAGTAACGCTCTGCCAAAAATGACTTTTTTTTTCTTAACATGTCTGTAACTTACAAGACACAAGAGCGAAATCACTCAAATGTGTCATGTCTGCGTTTATTTGTTGTGAAATTTCAGTTAAGCTGCTCCTCTTGGAAAAAGGATAGTTTAGTTGGAGTGTTGTTGGTGACGTCACTATAACAGGTCGGTATGTTGAGCCAGTCAGGACTAAGGACTGTCTCCAGCATGACTGAAGTTAGCCTCCAGGGCCAGTTATAATTTTTGGACAGCTGCTTTGAAAACTTCACCCGAATTAAGATGGGTTTTACCATTAAATTGCTTTTAAGGGCCGATGCAGTTTCAGTTATTATCCGGGGCCACTGTGCATAAAACAGGGCATGTCCTTCAATCGGTAAATCTTTTTTATCACAGGATTTATTCTGTTTAATGTAGCGCTAGCCACCATGAGCCTTGTCGGATGTGGGTGGGCCTATTCATAGGTCCTGGCCTTTGAAGGAGGAGGAAAAGTGGAAAGATTTTGACATGAAACTGTAAGACAATGAAAGGTTTTTTTCTAGAAAAACAGGCATAAGATACAATTTTAGATATTCTAGATTTGTTTTTATAGAAGGATTTATATTCACTGGAGTGCGTCTTTAAATAGTTTATTGCCATGTACAGTTAAAAAAAACATATCCAGTATGTGGTCAAGCAAAACACTTGTCCTCTCGGTACATATGCCAGGCATATATATATATATATATATATAAACCAAAAATACCAACCAAGGGGTACCAACCAAAAATTGTTGGTACCCCTCTGTTAATGAAAGAAAAACACCCACAATGGTCACAGAAATAACTTGAATCTGACCAAAGTGGTAATAAATAAAAATTCTATGAAAATTAACCAGTGAAAATCAGACAGTGCTTTTGAATTGTGGTTCAACAGAATTACTTTAAAAAACAAACTCATGAAACAGGCCTGGACAAAAATGATGGTACCCCTAGAAAAGATTGAAAATAATGTGACCATAGGGACATGTTCAACCAAGATGTGTAATCTAATTAACATCACAGGTGTCTACAAACTTGAAATCAGTCGGTCGGCCTATTTAAAGGGTGACAAGTAGTCACTGTGCTGTTTGGTGACATGGTGTGTACCACACTAAACATGGACCAGAGGAAGCAAAGGAGAGAGTTGTCTCAGGAGATTAGAAAGAAAATTATAGACAAGCATGTTAAAGGTGAAGGCTATAAGACCATCTCCAAGCAGCTTGATGTTCCTGTGACTACAGTTGCACATATTATTCAGAAATTTAAGATGCATGGGACTGTAGCCAACCTCCCTGGATGTGGCCGCAGGAGGAGACGGATAATATGAATGGTAACACAAGAGCCCAGAACAACCTCTAAACACATTCATGGTGAACTCCAAGGTCAAGGTACATCAGCGTCAGATCGCACCATCCGTCTTTGTTTGAGTCAAAGTGGACTTCATGGGAGATGACCAAGGAGGACACCACTGTTGAAAACAAATCATAAAAAAGCCAGACTGGAATTTGCCAAACTGCATGTTGATAAGCCACAAAGCTTCTGGGAGAATGTCCTATGGACAGACGAGACAAAACTGGAACTTTTTGGCAAGGCACATCAGCTCTATGTTCACAGACGCAAAAATGAAGCATACCAAGAAAAGAACACTGTCCCTACTGTGAAACATGGAGGAGGTTCTGTTATGTCCTGGGGCTGCTTTACTGCATCTGGCAAAGGGTGTCTTGAATCTGTGCAGGGTACAATGAAATCTCAAGACTATCAAGGTATTCTAGAGAGAAATGTGCTGCCCAGTGTCAGACAGCTTGGTCTCAGTCGCAGGTCATGGGTCTTGCAACAGGATAATAACCCAAAACACACAGTTAAAAACACCCAAGAATGGCTAAGAGCGAAACATTGGACTATTCTAAAGTGGCCTTCTATGAGCTCTGATCTAAATCCTATTGAACATCTGTGGAAGGAGCTGAAACATGCCGTCTGGAGAAGACACCCTTCAAACCTGAGACAACTGGAGCAGTTTGCTCATGAGGAGTGGGCCAAAATACCTGCTGAGAGGTGCAGAAGTCTCATTGACAGTTACAGAAATTGTTTGATTGCAGTGATTGCCTCAAAAGGTTGTGCAACAAAATATTAAAGGCCAAATGTCACGTAATTTTTTTTTCTAAATGACAACGAATTTAGATAAAATACACATAGCTTAAACCAAATATTCATACCGGAGACCATATCACCCACCTGTATTTACATAATTGCACAAAATACACCAGGTGAAGGCCCCACCTTGCTTGCTGGCTTGTGACAGCCAGTCCAGACCACGCCCATGTTTTTGACATCACCAGTTGTACCCTGGCTGCCCTGCCTATCCACATTCACACTTATCAACATTGGACAATCATGACGGAAAGTGACAGCGATTGTGAACAAATTAGTTTAGTTTTGTCTTTTTTTTTTTTGTCTTTTTTTTTGTCAGTGGTTCAGACAGTGACAGAGGCATTGAACCTTACCGGTTCGAGCCGTCCGAGACGGAATCAGATGCTTTGTCTGATGACAACAGTTCCAACGATGACCAGAGAGCAGAACCAGTGGAAAATGTCATTGAACTGGACATTAATCGCCTCCAGAATTGCGAAGCCGAAGGGGGTCTGTCCAGGGCGCCCCATAAATATTGATTTTTCAGAAGCCATTATTATTACAGTGGAGGAGAGCCGCTGCTGTCAAGAAATTGACCAGATCAATATGAAAATGGAGGCGCATACCTGTCAAGTGAGACGTTTTCGCCGTATTTTGGTGCCAAGCGCGGCTGTGGGGGACGGCGGAGTGGTGTGGGACACTTTTCTGGGAAATGTTTTAAATGTAGTTCGTGTTGTTATTGTCAAATATTTTAAGGAAAATACGGGGAAAATGCAATTTTAGCAAAAACGGGCGTATTGCCATTTCTGTACGCCCAAAAGAAAAATATACTGGAAAAAAAATTGAGTGTGTTGAGGAACACGTCCTGTCTGTGATCCCCCACAGCTCGTGCTGGCAGATCGCTCAGCGTGAGCTATTCTCACTACAATGAGAAGTGTGGAGTCACTCATTAGTTTGATTGTCTGGGCGGGCTGATCGCTCAGCGTGAGCTATTCTCACTACAATGAGAAGTCATTAGGACAATGGTTTAACACATTCAGCTGGGCAGCGGTTGAGGAACAGAGAGATCGCCTTACAAATACAGAATTCTGCTTTTTTTTTTTATTTTGCGCCGGACGCTGAGTTGTGTTGTTATTGTCAAATATCCATGAATCCTTAAAATATTTGACAATAACAACACGAGTTGCATTTGGGGCATTTCACAGAGAGGTGTCCCTTGTTGCTCCGCTGTCCCTTATAGCCGCTTTTTACGGTGTTGAAGTACGGCGAAAACGTCTCACTTGACAGGTATGAAAACATTTCCCAGAGAAGTGTCCCTTATTACCCAGCTGTCCCTGATAGTCCCGTTTTAAGGTATGGGTGAAATATCCAATTTTTTCTTTCTTGTTGCTCACTTCAACCTTCCAGTCTCCATATAAACAATCAATTGAAATACCCCAAGCATCAAACTCGGGTACAATCGATTTCGTCACTTCCGCCTTCTTCCCCAGGCGATTCCAGGGGCCGTGTCAGGCCAAGCACGGCAGTTTTAAATTAACGAATATTCCGTTGTTACTGAAGCATATGCACCAAGACCCGAACGGATCGGTTCCCTTTTATATCTAGTTTCAAGATATTTAAAGTACCCTGTTACGTGACATTTGGCCTTTAAGTTAAGGGTACCATCATTTTTGTCCAGGCCTGTTTCATGAATTTGTTTTTAAAAATAATTCTGTTGAACCACAATTCAAAAGCATTGTCTGATTTTCATTGGTTAATTTTCATAGAATTTTTATTTATTAT
Organism: Pholidichthys leucotaenia; assembly: GCA_020510985.1. Lineage (NCBI taxonomy): Eukaryota > Metazoa > Chordata > Actinopteri > Cichliformes > Pholidichthyidae > Pholidichthys > Pholidichthys leucotaenia. The sequence goes on from CM035845.1 coordinate 177,101,911, forward strand.
CACTTTTGTCAGATTCAAGTTATTTCTGTGACCATTGTGGGATTTTCTTTCATTAACAGAGGGGCACCAACAATTTTGTCCATGTGTGTATGTATATATATCTGAAGGAGTTGCACTGTGTCGTTGTGGATCTAGACAAAGCATTTGATATGGTGCTAAGAGAGGAAGTGTGGTACTGTATAACAAAGTCAGGGGTGGCAGAGAAATACAGTGGTGTGAAAAAGTGTTTGCCCGCTTCCTGATTTCTCTTTTTTTATTGTATGTTTGTCACAGTTAAATGTTTCACATCAACAAGCAAATTTAAATATTACACAAAGATAACACAAGTAAATACAAAATGCAGTTTTTAAATGAATGTGTTTATTATTAAGGGTAAAAAAAAAAATCCAAACCTACACGGTCCTGTGTGAAAAAGTGATTGCTCCCCACCCCCACCCCCTGTTAAAACATAAATTAACTGTGGTTTATCACATCTTTGGAAAGCTGAGTTCAATTTCAAGAATTGCATTGTTTTGTATTACTTTAACTTTTTTGTGAATAACTTTTTTTCTATTCAGAATAGACAATGATATCCAAAACTGAAGCAGCTGTCATGCTCATAAAGTTAATCAACAAGTGCTGGGAGAACTGCTTTAGCAGATACAGCATTTCTGCTTAGTGTAGATGTCAAACCTCTGTTGCTTATGAGAGGGCCAGGGTGCAATGCGATAATGGTGGCGTTAGTTATCATACAAATGGGGGCGACTGGTCTCGACCCCTCTTGTTCCAAGGCGGTCCTGTAATCGCCCATCTGGGCTCCGTGTGCCACCATCCTCCTGTTTGTCATCGGCCCTTATCAGTGGCAGTGGCTTAATCTGTGCCTGTGATAAGATATGTTCTGCCGAATACACATGCATGCACACGCACTTGTACACACACTCCTCAAGCTCACACTTGTCAACTGGTGATGTTGTGTGTACCTGCGTCACTTGCTTTTGAGGGGTATTCATTCTGACATTAAATGTAGAAATATTGGAAACTTCCTTATTACCTCTTCATTAATTATTTGAATCTGGTTTGATGACTCATATAGGCACCATCTAAAAAAACAACAACACATGTTTTGAGGCTGGAAACTAAATGATGAGTTGACTTCACTGACAAAAGCAACCACTAACTGAAGACATTTATGGTGTGAAATGGCTTCGGCATTTGGACTGTTTCTTGCAGAGCTGAAGCTATCTCTTCCTTCTCACACACACCCTGCTTCATTAACAGACAAAAATAAAGAGAAAAACATTTTAAATCAAAGGTTAGATTGAAAGGTAGAACATTTATCTCTAAGTGTACACTTCCTTGAGCTCCTCTGAAGGCTGTCATATAAGGTCACCCACTCTTAGGCTCTTTGGGTGCTTTAGGTAAGCTGCAAGAACTAGAGGGAAAGTCTAAAGAAGTTAGAAGAAGAAGAGGGCTCATCATGCCATAACTCCAAAGTCGGCTATGTGGTGATTGAGCCCATCTCACACTACAGATTTGAGCTTAGGGGTAAAAACTGACTGCTGTGCAGTATCACTGCAACAGCAACGGAAACATTATCAGTGCAAACAGGATATTAATTTTGATAAAAAGTCAAAACAGAGTTATACAGCATTTTAGACACATTTTTTTGTGATATAGGATATGGTGGAATGTTTCCAGAGGTCTATACAGTACACATTACTTTGATGTTAAACAAATGTAAATTTCACCAGTTTTCTGATATGCACCATTACACAGAGAAATGCTAAAAAACACATTTCACTAGAATTAAGTGAAGTTTGTGGACATAATGGAGAGTTTTTTTTTTTTTGTTTTGTTTTTTTAATTGTAGTATGATTGTTCTCTTTTTGATCTTACTTTGTGGTGGCTGTGTAAAACTAAGAATGCAGTGGTGTGGCAGTGGTGGCCTAATGGTTCGGGATGTGGACTGATGACTGGAGGGTCGTTGGTTCAATTCCTGCACCAGCAGGATCAGATCTGGGTCGGACAGATCACATAGCAGTGTTTGTCCCACTCTCATTAACCCCACTGTGGTGCCCTGGATAAAGGTGCTTAACCCCAACTGCTCCTGTGGAGCTGCTCAGTGGCCACAGGTCAGTCTGTGGTTGTACTGGGCAGTTTCCAGGTGTGAGTTTGAACAGGGCATCCTTGAAAAAGAGAGGTTGCCTGGCAAAAGATCTTCCCTGTAAAAATAAAAGTTAAATAAATAAATTCAAAAGTTTTCCAGCTCGATTGTGGTTGTAAGGGTCCTGTATGATCTACCTGCCTGCTTCTCCCTTTCTCCCTCTGCTGATTGTGCTCCACTCCTCGCAGCTACAAGTGCCACCTGTTGCCAGTTAGTGGGACTCTTTATATAGGATGCTCTCCCATTACTCAGCCTGGTCACGTCTGATTAACAATCTACCTGTATCCTCCCTGGATTCTAACCTGTTTAATCTTGTACTTTGTTTTGCTGTGAACTGAACCTTGCCTGTTTCTAGAACCTGTGTCTGCCTGTTGTATTGAATTTGCCTGCCTACCCTGTGTGGAAGTGCTGTGCCCTGACCTTTGCCTGTTTTTGAACTCTGGAAACTGGCAAACGGGCTGGAATTGGATATTCTCAGATTATGCACATCGTCACCTCCCCAAATAAATCAACTTACCAACGTTTATCATCTATATCATCACCACCTTTTCCCCAGGACCCAGGCCTGACCAGCCTCACCCCTTTTGCCCCTCACCTGCACCAAAAAGACTCCTTCCCTGATGACCGCCATCTTAGGATCTGCTGTACTCGGGGTGGGGTTTTTCTTTGTGGGGAAGAAAGATGGCTCCCTGCATCCGTATATCGACTTTTGTGAACTCAGCAACATTACCATCAAGGACAAACACCCCCTTCCCCTCATAAACTCTGCATCTGACCTACTCCAGGGTGCTACCATTTATTCCAATCTCGACATTAGAAACACCTATCACCTCATTAGAATAAAGGAGGGCATGGTTCTCCACTGCCTCCTTGAGAACCAGCTGTATGTGAAGGCAGAGGAGTGTGAGTTCCACACCACTTCCACCACCTTTTTGGGGTTCATCATTTCTCCCATCTCCATCGAACCAGACCTGGCCAAAATCAAAGCTGTCACTGACTGGCCTATCCCATCCTCAAGGAAACAGCTGCAACAATTCCTGGGATTCACCAATTTCTACCACCGCTTCATTAGAAATTACAGCTCTATTGCCCACCCACTCACCACCCTGACATCCACCAAAAGCCCCTTTCGCTGGATACAGGAGGCCAATGAGGCATTTTCCCACCTGAAATCCCACTTCACTCACACTCCCATTCTGATCCAACCCAACCCAGAATGTCAGTTCATAGTGGAGGTGGATGCTTTCGACATTGGAGTAGGGGCAGTGTTATCGAGAAAATACACCCCTGTGTGTATTTCTCTCTGCAACTGTCCCAGCTGGGAGGAATTATGATGTCGGTGATCAAGAGTTGCTGACCCTGAAATTAGCCTTGGAGGAGTGGCCCCACTGGTTGGAGGGAGCGGCTCAACCATTTCTTGTGTGGACAGATCACAAGAAGAGATTCAACCCCGGCCAAGCCAGATGGGCCCTCTTTTTTACCAGGTTCCACAAATAAACTAATCTACTAATCTACCTCACCATCACGTACAGGCCAGGGTCTAAAAATATCAAGCTGGATGCCCTCTCCCACCAATTCACCACCAAACCGTCAGCCTCCACTAAGGAGAACATTATCTTGAAAGCCATCATTGTGGGGGGCCTGACATGAGATCGTTGGATCAAGGAGGCTCTTGTCCCAGACCCAGACCCAGGAGGGCTCCACCGGGCTGTTCATTCATCCCTGCAGCCGTCAGGAGAGAGCTTATACACTGGCTCCACACGGCTAAGTTTTCCTGCCATCCGGGGATGGCGAGACTCTTTCTTTGCTCCAGCGCATGTTCTGGTGGCCTGCGATGGAAAAAGATGTACGTGAATATGTCAAAGCTTGCCCTCAGTGCTCAAGTAGAAAGTCCTTCACCACCCCTCCAGCCGGTCTTCTTCATCCCCTCCCTATCCCCAGTCGGCCATTGGCCGACATTGTGTTGGAGTTTATCACTGGTTTGCCCCCCTCCAATGGGCACACCTTGATCCTTACCGTGGTGGACAGGTTCTCCAAGGCAGCACACTTTGTCCCATTAAAAAAGCTATTGTATGCCTTGGAGACGACACAACTCCTGTCCAAACATGTAGTCAGGTTGCACAGCATTCCATTGGACATCGTGTCTGACCGTGGCCTCCAGTCTGTCTCATGGGTCTGGAGAGTATTTTGGAAGGTCACCGAGGCCACGGTCAGTCTCTCCTCTGGCTACCACCTGCAGAGCAATGGGCAGAGCGAGCGGGTGAACCAGGACCTGGAGGACATGCTCCAGTGCATAACGGCTGAAGACCCTTCGTCTTGGAACACGTTCCTGCCATGGGTGGAATATGCCCATAACTGTGCCATGTCCGCAGCCACCGGCTTATCCCCCTTTGAGGCCTCACTGGGATATAACCCCCCCCGCTCCCCATCTCGGAGGAAGAAGTCACGGTCCCCTCCATTGTGGCCCACATGTCCCGGTGCAGGCACTACTGGAAGGACACCAGGGCTGCCCTGCTCAGATTGGTCCAGAAGAACTCCAGGAAGGCCAATAGAAAAAGGCATCCAGCTCTGGCCTACAAGGTCAGCCAGAAGATGTGGCTTTCAACAAAAAACTTCCCCCTCAAAACCGACTCCAAGAAGCTCGCCCCTCGGTTCGTGGGTCCTTTCACCATCAAAGAGATCATTAACCCTGTGTCATTATGGCTCAATCTTCCTGTCTCACTCCGGGTCCATCCCTCCTTCCATAGCTCCCACATTAAACTTGTCTTCACCAGCTTCATATGTCCCCCATTCAAACCATCTCCCCTCTAAAATGGTCAATGGAGGATTGATGTATGTGGTCACACGGATCCTGGACGCCAGCCACAGGGGGAAGGGAGTCCAGTTCCTGGTAGACTGGAAGGGTTATGGTGCCGAAGAACAGTCTTGGATCCCCAAATCATTTAAAATGAACAACACCCTGATCGAGGAATTCTGTCACCGTCACCCTGCCAAGCCCAGGTTTTTGTCAGGAGGCATCGCTTGGGGGTGGGGGGTGGGGGGTTACTGTAAGGGTCCTGTCTGATCTACCTGCCTGCCTCTCCCTCCCTCCCCACTGATTGTGCTCCACTCCCCGCAGTTGCAAGCACCACCTGTCGCCAGTTAGTGGGACTCTTTATACTGTATAGGATGCTTTCCCATTACTTTGCCTGGTAGCGCCTGATTAACAACAGACCTGTATCCTGCCTGGATTCTAACCTGTTTAATCTTGTACTTTGTTTTGCTGTGAACTGAACCTTGCCTGTTTCTAGAACCTGTGCCTGCCTGTTGTATTGGATTTGCCTGCCTACCCTGTGTTTAAGTGCCATGCCCTGACCTTTGCCTGCTTTTAAACTCTGAAAACTGCTAAATGGACTGGAATTGGATATTCTCAGATTGTGCACATCGCCACCTCCCCAAGTAAATTGACTTACCAATGTTTATCACCTATATCATAACCCCTTTTTTCCAGAACCCAGGCCTGGCCAGCCTCACCTCTTTTGCCCCACACCTGCACCAAAAAGACTCCTTCCCTGACAACCACCATCTTAGGATCTGCTGTACTCTCCTTTGCTTCAACCAGAATACACCTGTAAGCATAAGAACAATATTATCTCCCTGCTATTATGCCACTCACTCATCATTAGCTATGTTTACATGGACACAAGTAACCAGATTAAAAGCCTGATCGGAATAAAAATGCTTCATGTAAACACGCCAATCTGAATATTCTAACCCGATCACGCTCATTTGGATCAAAATTTCATTCCGATTGAGAGGGGTGGGTTATGTCGATTGTTAATCCGAATGGTGCACTTGAAAACACTTATTCCGAATGTAGTGCAGAAAATATGTTTACTGTGCATTTCTGTACACCAGCCGCACGTCGACGTGACGTATTTCCACCTTAGCAGCAGCTAGCGGAAGACATAGCGGGAGTAAAACAAAACTGGTCTGTATCGTCCTGCTGTCTCCCTCTGTTCGTCAGCTGAAGTATGCAATTGTAGCTTCATTACGGAGACCAGCAGAAGCAAAAGTACAGTCTGAATAACACAATACAGGTCAATTTCGACACGAAGTGGGGCCTGCTAACACCTGAAGTTGCTTCTTCTTCTACTATTTTCGGAATGTCGAAATGTCGACGTGCGCATGTCAAAATGATTTATTATGTTCAAACGTGTGACACATGGAAACACACGTCCTAATCGGATCAACTTTTTCAGGATCCATGTAAACAGTAAAATTCTGATCTGAATTGTAATCAGACTGATGAAATTTTGCCCATGTAACCGTGGCCATTGTCTCTGCTCTCTCCCCTACAGGGTTGCCAGATCCTCACCACCATTACATTATTGCATACTGTATTACTGTCAATAAAGATCATTGCTACTCTTACCTTAATCGCTGTCTTCTGTGTCTGCTTCTGGGTCTGAGCATTACACCATGACAATGGTGGCCTATGCAACCTGGGGGATGTGTGACAAGACATCATCTCACTGGTAACAAGACATTGACTGTTTTAGGTTAGTATAGACTAGGGAGAAGACAATTCATACTGTATCCCCTTTCTACCAGTGGAACATCCTACATGATGAACAAATAACCTTGAAAATACAAGCCATAATTTGTCACGCACGGCTCTAAGGAGCCGCGCAATAAGAGCCAAGGGCAAGCCAGTGAGTCGTGATGTTTTATTACAGGTGAGGGATGAGGGATGAGGAGAGCACAGATACTCATACAGTGGTACACTCACAGGTTGCATAGCGCAGGAGCAGGAAGCTCGTACCGGACATAGGGGTAACAAGGCGTGCATACTCACAGCGGGTTACAAACACAGGGATGCTGTAAAGGGAGTAGAGGCTGACACCAGACGAAGGGGCTTCAGCCTAGCAGTGCTTATGTCGCAGCTCCGAGTCATCGAGGCTGCTCCTATTTATTCTCATTGGCAGCGCCCCAGCTGATGAGGACTAATTGGCCCCAGCCGTCCGTAATGCTGCCAGCTGGGAGCCTGCTGAGACGCTGTTCAATGAGAAGCAGGGATGAAGGAAAACATGGGCTGAGCGCTGAGACGGCATCTCAACCCATGGTGACAGAGCCTCCCCCTCAAGGTCGGGCTCCTGAACGACCAGGAACATCCCAGCCCCCCCCCCCCCCACCTAGGGTGGGTGGAAGGGAGGCAGGACCGGAGGGGAAGAAACAAAGGGAAGGACAACACCAGTAGACAAATGTAGGGTAACAGGGCAGAGGAGGAAAAAAAACCCCAAATACGCTACTCTACATTGCACAAAAAAAAAGGGAGCAAAAAAAAAAACAACCAGGGCACAGACGGAGAAAATACAAAACACGGGAACAGAACAATCAACCAAAAGAATGATAAAAACAGATAAAGCAATTACAGAGTATGGCGGGAAACAAAACACATAACCCCATAATGCACAGACAAAGCTAAAAAAAACAAGGCACAAATAGGAAAATGCTGAGTACAAATAATGGAAAAACACACAGCACTATGAATACATGTTCACAACAGGACAAAAATAACGAGAATGACATGCACCGGTAAATAAAAAGATAACAGAATACCCGGCGCCAAATACCAAGAGGGACACCTAGGAGAATAACAGTGACAGGGTAAAAGGACAACAACAAGGTAAAAAGCTGAGTATGGCTAAGGGGAAAACACAATACACAGCGGCAAATATACGGGGGGTCACCTAGGGAAAAACTGGTGACAGGAACATAAGACAACAATGGGATAAAATGCTGAGTACGGTTAATATGGGAAAAAAAAAAACAATACACAGCACTATGAATATGTGTTCACCAAAAGGACAAAATATCCCACCCGAGTGACCATAACAAAAATAAGTGGCACCCGAGGAATATGACAGGAAGAGTCCAAAAATGGCCAAGATGGCTCTGGAAATCTCCCCGCCCATTGTCCAGTTGGCAAACCAGGGAAAGGGAAATGTTCGGACGGCGAACTCCGGACCCAGATCCCAGGAATCCAGTCCACCGGCAGCCGAACCAGGCCACCCAAAGGCAAACACAGACCAGCGGGGGGAACCAGATCACCGAACCGAAAGTTTTGTGGGTCGGGTCGTCGACCCGCATCACTCAACCACCAGGACCGTTGAGACGGACGAAGGGTCAGAGCGGATCCCGGTGGAAGAGGCTCAGGGGAGAGCCGATGACGAGGGCGACGAGCGTCAGGCCGCAGGGAAACGGCCACCTCCTCACCGGACCTGGACAACACTGGGGGAGCACCCACGTCGGACCCCGATCGGGCCTTAGGCGAACCCACGTTGGACCCCGATTGGGTCTCGGGCGAACCCAGGTTGGACACCGCACCAGAACCGACCTCCGACGTTGAACCTGGACCCTCCAGCACCACGAGGAACAGCAACTCCTCGCCGGTGACCCTGAAAGAAGGCTCAGAAGAGAAAACAGAACCAGGATCAGGATCACCGGCAGCGCCAGAACCCGGCGAGACGAGCTCAGACGCAGCGGGCGGCTGCACCCGGCTCATCTCCCCTAGAGACAGGCTGAAGTGCTCAAAGATAAAAAGGGAGAAAAGAAAGGAGAGCACTCGCCTGATCTCGGGTTCTGACGCCGTCCAGGACTGCGAAGATCCAGGATCTGTCGTCAGGAGGTCGTTGTCAGGCTCCCATCCAGCCGCGTCGGGCCCCGCAGCCAGCACGATGGTCAGCGCAGCTTGAGATTCCTCCAGCTCCGGTAACCCCGCCGACGATCCACTCGGCGTGAAGCCAGAAGAATCTCGTCCCACTGGATCGAACCGCTCCTCCGTGGAGACCCGGGGACGCTCAGTCGTCGGCGCAGACTCCACGCAGCACTCCCCCTCCTCCGTCCGCAACGTAGCTGCGGAACCACAGGCCCTCTCCTTATCCCACCACATTGACCCGGAGCCGGGGATCGCTCGGCGGAGAGAGACACAGAGGATGCAGGATTAGGAACACAGGTTACAGCAGGTGGGGGGAGTTCAGGGAGCTGCGAACCCTGAACTCCTCCTCCAGGAATGTGACAGAGCAAATCATTAAACAGATGTGACAAAACTATGACTTGCCTGCCTCCTGGAGGTTGAGTATCGCCCGCTGTAGTGGATACTGCTTCTTCCTCTCCCCGCCCGGCGATAACGGAGGACCCCCCGGGAATTCGTCTGAGGATCGCTCGCGTTGTCTCCAGCAGAGAGCTCGCCAGGCCGGAATTCCAGGCACACTCAGCAGTCAGGAAGCGCGTTGAGGAGGAGGGGGAAACAGCCGGGGTGAGCCAGCCCGAATGTCCAGGAATGACAGCGGGGGAATGAGGCTCAGGGAACGAGGCTGTGAAAACTCCACACTGACGAGGCGAAGAGGTGACAGCTGCATGGGAGGAACGGTCCTGGCGGCGGCCCAGAACTGGATCCGGACGAGGTTCATGCAGAGGTGACTCGGCGATGTGATGACGGCTATTCCCAGGGGACGAAGCGAGGGGGGAACCCAGGATTCGCCGCTCCAGATCGGAGATCGAGGCGAGGAAGGCGTCGAGCACGGGAAAGCTTCGTAGCCCTGGAGTCCTCTCCATCAATCTCACTGCCGCCGCCACATGCCTGAAGATGGTAACAGGACACACAGTGGAGCTCGCGACAGCCACTCGACCCCAGACACAACTGCTGTCAGCTGCGGCTTCTTGAAGGGAATCCCGAGTGACGTGGCGCAGGTCGGGGGAAGCCCTCTGGTTGGCGCGAACTCCCGGACTGGAATGGCGGCAGGAACGGGATCCCGAAGCGGGGGGCAACGTCACCCACTTCGGCTTCCTGCCGGGATTTCCATCCAACCCGCGGAGCTTCTCCCGCTGTGTACCTGTGGCGTCTATCCTGGCACTGTCCTCGAGATGGAACACAGAATGAGGGTAACAGTCCAGGAGTTCCTCAGCACGGCCCGGATGCCAGCATCTCGCATTGGAGGCGTCGTGCAGGGTGAAGAGCGTCCCGTCGACAGCCCCCGAGATGGACCTCAGCTCGTTGCCCTGGCGCCGGGAGTGACTCCTGGGAAACGGCATGCTAGCAGCGCTGACACCCGGACAGAAAGGTACAATTCCACGGCGACTCACGGCCGCCGGTAACTCGTCTGGCTGCGACATACTGTCACGCACGGCTCTAAGGAGCCGCGCAATAAGAGCCAAGGGCGAGCCAGTGAGTCGTGATGTTTTATTACAGGTGAGGGATGAGGGATGAGGAGAGCACAGATACTCATACAGTGGTACACTCACAGGTTGCATAGCGCAGGAGGAGGAAGCTCGTACCGGACATAGGAGTAACAAGGCGTGCATACTCACAGCGGGTTACAAACACAGGAATGCTGTAAAGGGAGTAGAGGCTGACACCAGACAAAGGGGCTTCAGTCTAGCAGTGCTTATGTCGCAGCCCCGAGTCATCGAGGCTGCTCCTATTTATTCTCATTGGCAGCGCCCCAGCTGATGAGGACTAATTGGCCCCAGCCGTCCGTAATGCTGCCAGCTGGGAGCCTGCTGAGACGCTGTTCAATGAGAAGCAGGGATGAAGGAAAACATGGGCTGAGCGCTGAGACGGCATCTCAACCCATGGTGACATAATTCAGTATTTGAATTGATTAAAACCTTTTGTGTTTGTTCTGCTGACATTGTGATTGGTTGTATTTACTTCTTAACTTTTTATCTCAATATATTCTGGCCACATCATATGTAAATGCAGATTTATAGAGTGTAATTTGTTTTAAGTTTCTTCTCCTTTTGTTTGAATTCAGTTATAAAATTTTAAAAAATGTGGCTATGCTAAATGAATTTAAGTTAGAAAGTTTAATACTTTGCTTGCTAATATTAATCCATGTCTACCGTTACTAGATTGATGAGTCATTCTGAAATACAAATGGCTCACGTTGAAAATCCTATTAAAAAGCGATGGGCGTTTGTTTGCATTTTTTTTTTGCATCTTGATGATACTTGTGTACATGAATTAGACTCGTACTACTTCTTTGCTTATTTGTAGTGATTGTACAATACATACATTCACTTTTGAAAAGGATATGTTTATGTAAGACTGTTTATGCCAATAGACCATAATATTAACATGGGGTGTTACCAGAGATTAAATAAACATTTTAACAGAAAAACGACTTTCTCCAACAACATTACAGCCAGATATTCCTATATATACACTACCGTTCAAAAGTTTGGGGTCACTTAGAAATTTCCTTATTTTTGAAAGAAAAGCACTTTTTTTCAATGAAGATAACTTTAAACTAATCAGAAATACACTCTATACATTGCTAATGTGGTAAATGATTATTATAGCTGCAAATGTCTGGTTTTTGGTGCAATATCTACATAGGTGTATAGAGGCCCATTTCCAGCAACTATCACTCCAGTGTTCTAATGGTACGATGTGTTTGCTCATTGCTTCAGAAGGCTAATGGATGATTAGAAAACCCTTGTGCAATCATGTTAGGTCTGCAATGCTGTAATTGCTGCAAATGGAGGATTCTTTGACGAAAGCAAAGTGTGAAGGAAAAAAATATTATTTCAAATACAAATCATTATTTCTAACATTGTCAATGTCTTGACTATATTTTCTATTCATTTTACAACTCATGGTGGTAAATAAGTGTGACTTTTCATGGAAAACATAAAATAATAGTCTGGGTGACCCCAAACTTTTGAACGGTAGTGTATAGAAAGTCCACATCTATACTGGAAAAGTTTTGTTGCTTGTTTTGTGTTGGCTAGATTACTTCTCATAACCACAGCCAAATAAGTTTTGACCCCCTATCATCTGTGTGCTGCAGTCATGGAGACAAGCAAGAGAATGGGGATAAAGATCATGTCTACTCAACAAAATATGGTAAATAATACATTAGCAGAGCAACTTGCTAAGCACATCCTTTGGTCAGATGAAATGAAACCAGAGCTCTTTGGCCATAGAGACACTGCTGATGTTTGGAGAAAATAGGGAGAGGAGTACAACTCAAATAATACCATCCCCACAGTGGTGGGGGTATTATGCTGTAGGGATGGTTCTGTGTGTCTGGAACTGGTAATCTCATCAAGGTGAAAGGAATGATGAAGAAAGAAGGATATGTGAAGATTTTGAAAGCAATCCTCAAGCAGTCACCAGCAAAACTGGGTTTGGGTCATGGCTTTGACTTTCAACAAGACGACCCTAAACATACATTACTCCAGGGAATGTTTCTGACTGGTCTGCACAAAATCCTGACTTCAATCCCACTGAAAATCTGTGGGATGAACTGAAGACCAAGATCCAGGCCAGAAGACCATAAAGTCTGGAGGAACTCAAGAGAGTCGCCAAAGGAGAATGGGCTGGGATTGCTCACGAGATGTGTGTGAGACTCCTTGAAAACTACAACAAATGACTCTAGGCTGTTATCCAGCAAAAAGGATGCACAACTGACTAATAGTATCGGGGGCTCATACCACTGGTCAACACCAAATTTATTGTTTAAGGTTTTTTTAGCTGATTTAGGACAATTTTGATGTGGTGAATCCAAAAAATCACATTGGTTTTGCTCAATCAGGTCAACTTTTTGAACTATGGCCACATGTTTTTTACATTTTTGTTTACATGTACGGGTATTTTTGTTTTATATGATGCAAAATTCTTTTTTATTTCTTGAACTTCTCTGAATTTTGAACAATGATGATGTAGCATTCAATTTACATGTACTTACCTTTATCAATGTCTACTATTCAATTTACAGTACAACTGTACAACTGCTGTACAACTGCTTACAACTTAGCATAAAAACCTGACCTGATCGAGAGAAACAGATGTTATTTTCGGATTCAGCGGTGCAAAATTGTCTTAAATCAGTTGAAAAAACACAGACAACTTACAAAAAAATTATTTTTGTTATGTTGTGTAATTTTGACCCTGGTAATTTTTGGTTTTTATGAGATAGTTTTGCTTCTGTGTGCAAAGTAAAATAATATAAGCATCCAAAACAAAACTAGGCTATGTAAAAATTGTTTGGCTGTTTAAAAACATTTGGGAAATGCTTTAAAAAATGAAATTTTCATGGGGGGGCTCATAATTCTGTCCTCAAGCGTGTACAGCTCTGGATCAAATAAGAGACCATTGCGAAATCTTTCCTACATTAGCATCTTTACATCTATGGCAGCCGTTCAGTTTGAGTATCTGTTGAATTCCAACACAAGAACAATTTGGGTGAGTTGTTATCAGTAGGTTTGACAAAATGAACACAATTGTTTATTTTATACAAACAAGAATATGCAGTATGTATAAATAGTAAAACCAGATAAAATGATAATTTTGCAGCAAGCAGCAAGGTCGAAAACAAACATTGAATGCCTATGACCTTCAATCGATCAGGCAGCACTGCTTTAAAAACCGACATCATTCTGTAAAGGATATTACCATATGGGCTGAGGAACACTTTGGAAAACCATTGCCAGTTTACACAGTTCATCACTACATCTGTAAGTGCAAGTTAAAACTCTACCATACAAAGCAAAAACCTTATATCAACGACGCCCAGAAATGCCGCCAGTTGGTCTGGGCCAGAGTTCATTTGAGATGGACTGACGCAAAGTGAAAAAGTGTGCTGTTGTGTGACGAGTCAATTTTTCAAATTGTTTTTGGAACTCATGGACCCTCGAGGACCATCCAGGTTGTTATCAGGGTAGAGTTCAGAAGCCAGCATCTGTGATGGTATGGGGGTGTGTTAGTGCCCATGGCATGGGTAACTTGCACATCTGGAAAGGTACCATTAATGCTGAAAGGTACATACAGGTTTTGGAGTAACATATGTTGCCATCAAAGTAATGTTTTTTTTCAGGGACCTTCCTGCTTATTTCAGCAACACAATACCAAGCCACATTCTGCACATGTTACAACAGCATAGCTTCATATTAAAGAGTTTGTGTATTTGACTGACCTGCAGTCCAAACCTGTCTCCCATTGAAAATGGGGCCTTGATTAAAGCCCCAGTTCCTGCTGAAGAAAAACAGCCCCAAAGCCTGATGCTGCCACCACCATGCTTCACTGTAGGTATGGTGTTCTTTTGGTGATGAGGAGTGTTGTGTTTGTGCCAAATATACCTTTTTGAATTATGGCCAAAAAGTACCCCATAGCCCAAACACATGAAGAAGATGGGAGATTGTTGTCACATGTACTAAACAGCCAGTACTTAACAGAAATTCCTGCAGCTCCTTCTGTCGACCTCTTGGCAACCTTCCTGACCAGTTTTCTTCTCGTCTTTTCATCAATTTTGGAGGGACATCCAGATTTTGGTAATGTCACTGTTGTGCCATATTTTCTCCACTTGATGATGACTGTCTTCACTTTGTTCCATGGTATATTTAATGCCTTGGAAATTCGTTTGTACCCTTCTCCTGACTGATACCTTTAAACGAGATCTCTCTGATGCTTTGGAAGCTCTCTGCGGACCATGGCTTGTGCTGTAAGATGTGACTACAAAAATGTCAGGAAAAGCCTACTAAAACAGCTGAACTTTATTTGGGGTTAATCAGAGGCACTTTAAATGGTGGCAGGTGTGTGCTGACTCCCAGTTAACATGAGTTTGAATGTGATCCCCAGTTATAACAGGGTGTGCATATTTATGCAACCAGGTTATTGCAAGTTTTTTTTTGTTTGTTTGTTTGTTTTTCCCATTAAAATATTTCAGTTTGTTTTTCAATTGGGTTGTACAGGTTATAGGTCACATTAATGGGGGAAAAAGTTTTGAAATGATTTATCTTGGTCTCAGTTTTTTACATCACAAAAACCTGGCATTTGAACAGGGGTGTGTAGACTTTTTATAAGCACCATATATACCTTTTTTTGCAAAGGTATACTTCCGTCCAGGTCATTTTAAGATCATTAAAAAATTCCATGTCTGTTTAAAAAACATTGCCAGTGCTAGAGTTTGTTTATTGTCTCGATTAACAAACCACAATACCTTTGTGGTGATGGACTCTTTGTTTCATCTGAAAATGCGAAGAAAAGTGAGCAAAATGTGCTAACTCGCTAGCATATGCTAAATCGCTAGCATGCTACTAGCTTCTGGTGACCGGTATTAGACACGTTTTGATCTGGGATTTTCTGAAGTATCAACTTAACAGCACTGTAGCCAGGCTCCCTGGAGTCAACCTGCTGCTATTTTTGAATGTGGCTGACTTAGCCTCCCTGGACTCAACCTGCTGCTGCTCTGAGTGTGGGTAGCTCTGCCTGCCTGGAGTCAACCTGCTGCTCTTCTGAGTGTGGCTAGCTTCGCCTCCCTGGAGTTAACCTTCTGCTGCTCTGAGTGTGTCTAACTGGGCCTACCCAGAGTTAACCTGCTACTTCTCAACCTAGCCTACCTGGAGTAGCCTACCTGGAGTCCAAATGCTACTGTGGCTCTGAGTGTGTCAAGGTAATGGTTGGCGAAGGGTGAGCATTGGATTGCAGATAATGGTCCACAGCAAGACCGTTTAACTCCACAAAGGTACTGTGCAGATATGATGGACATTTGGTTCAAATGGTGGCAACAGCAGACAAGCTAATGAGTTAGAGTGATCCATATTAAACAGAATCTATTTGAATCAATTGGCACCAATAACAACACAATGCCACCCAAAAGGAATGTAACATACTGTATGATGAGGTTGAGGAATTAAAAAAAAAAAAAAAAATCACTTGACTATCTCTCAGAAGAGCTCACTGTGGTGAGAAAACAACAAAAACAGATAACTGATTTGGTGGAAGAAGTCAAAGCCTTGAGGCTGAAAAATGAGGAGAAAGACAAAAAAGTTTGCTTTTCTGGAAAATAGGGTGGACAACCTGGAACAGTACACTCGAATGAATGACATTATTGTTTCAGGATTAGAAACACAGGCCAGAACCTATGCCCAGGCTGTGGCAAGAATGGATGATACAGACCTTCGTGAACTGGACACCAGATCAGTGGAAGAACAGGTGACAACCTTCCTCTATTCCAAAGGCATAGAGATAGACAGTAACAACATAGAGGCTTGTCATCCTCTTCCTAAAAGAAGGAAAGGTGAAAAATCAGCAATAATCATCCGTCTTACAAACAGAAAGTATAAAATGGATCTGTTGAAACAGGGAAGGAAGCTGAAGGGGACAGAAGTTTATCTGAATGAGCACCTGACCAAGAGAAATGGAGACATCACCAAAAAGGTGTGTTTCTTGCTAAAACAGATGAAAATCCAATCAACATGGACTTTCAACTGCAAAGTCTTTATAAAACTGAATGGAACACCAGAGGAGTCCAAAGTGCTGGTAATCAGAAATGTGGAGGAGCTGGATAAATCAGAATCAGAATCAGAATCAGGTTTATTGCCATTGTTCATGTAGTACACAAACTAGGAATTTGTCTCGGTACAATGCTGCAACATTAAACATGATAAGATAAGAGAAATAAACTATACATGTAATAAAGTGTAGGATAAGATTAAGTGATACTGGTCAACAGTTAAAATATATATTAGCCAGCAGCAGATACTGTGGAGAACTATATAGTGCAGTCGGTAATGCAGGAAGAAAACAGTGATGATTGACATGAGTCTGGTTGAGCTGCTGTACATGGTGCACGAGAGTCACTTAGTGTTCAGCAGTCTAATGGCAGAGGGGAAGAAGCTGTTCATGTGACGGGAGGTTTTAGTCTGGATGGACCGAAGTCTTCTACCAGAGGGGAGGGGGGCAAACAGTACGTGACCAGGGTGTGAGGGATCGGCTATGATCCGGCCAGCACGCCTCCGGGTCCTGGAGATGTACAGATCCTGGAGAGATGGGAGCTTGCAGCCGATCACCTTCTCAGCAGTGCGCACGACGCGCTGCAGCCGCGCTGCAATATATATAATTTATATACATATATAAAATATATGTAAGGAAGCAAATCACAGTGAGGACAAATGTTTTACTTTAAAAAACAAAGCAAAAAGCTTATGACTGACTTTAGTAGAAATCAATCATCCCCAGTTGGAGGAAGTCATCTGGCACAAAGTGAGGAAATTCAAACTCTGAAAATATGCCATTATGCTGAACATAAACCACAAGAGATGGAGAATGATATTGATCCTGATAACCACTTCTTCAACAATATTCATAATCACTATTATACTAAAAAGCAGTTCAAAAGTCAAGTGCAATTAGATGGTAAAGTATCGATAATACACTTCAACAGCAGAAGTCTTAACAAAAATTTTCCACAGATTAAGGACTATTTAAAACAGCTAGATAGAAAATTTACAGCTATCACAGTCTCTGAAACTTGGCTCAATGAAGAGCAGGCTTCTCTGATGACAATAGAGGGATATCAGATGTTTTATATTAATAGATCTCAAAAAAGGAAGGTGGTGTTGCACTGTATATCAATGACCTGTATAGGTGTAAACTTGTAAATGAATGTCCTTTGCACTACCAGGGATTCTAGAATGTGTTACTGTTGAGATTGAGCAAGATAAAACAAAAAATCTAATTATACAGTGAATTGTATATATATAGCTGTACAATAATATAACTAGTAAGAAAATGGTTGCTATCTGTGGAGACTTCAGTATTGATTTACTAAATCCATTTCAACAAAATGTAATTACAGAGTTCATGAATTCTGTGTACAGTATGAGTCTATATCCCACAATAACACATCCCAGTAGAATCACAGTTCACACTGCTATACTTATTGATAACCTGTTTGTTAATATTATTGATAAGAAAAAAGAAAGTGGATTATTGATAAATGACATAAGTGACCATTTGCTAGTCTTTGCACTTATCCATGGCCACACGGGGGCCAATACAGAAAAAAAAAAACTTTAAAATCTTTCAGATACAAATCACAAAATGCAATCAGTTCTTTTAAAGAAGACCTGCTGAAGCAAGACTGGACAAATGTCTATATACCAGATGTAAATGAAGCCTATGACACATTCATGAACACTGTAACCACTCTTTATGAAAAAAATTGTCCATTAGTAAAGGAAAAGCTTAAACAGAAATTTGTCGACAAGCCATGGTTAACCAAAGGATTACAAAAAGTGTGTAAAAAGAAAAATTCATTATATAAAGTTTTTCTAAAGAAAAGGACAAAAAAAAAAGCAGAGCAGCGGTATAAAGCATACAAAAATAAGTTAATATATATAATGAGATGTAGTAAAACAGACTATTATCGTAAAGAACTGGAGAAAAACAGAGATAACATTAAAAATACATGGACAATACTTAACAATATTCTTGGAAATAAAAACAGAAATACAAGCTACCCAACCAATCTTTCAAAAAAAACAAAAAACAACTCAGAGTGTGAATGCAGTCTCACCTGCAGATGAATTTAATCAATTTTTTGTTAACATTGGTCCTAATTTGGCTCGAGAAATACCCATTACCACACCTACAGGTGATACAATAAGCAAAAACATTGCTATAAAAGACTCCATTTTCATAAAGAACACAGACAAGAGAGAGGTTATTGAAATTGTTAAATCGTTTAAAAGTAAAACATCTATGGATTGTGATGGTGTTGACATGCTTTTAGTCAAAACTATCATTGAATGCTTAGTGAAGCCACTGACGTATATTTACCTCCGCCAGGCCGCAGGCCAGGAGGTTATGTTTTTGTCGGGGTTTGTCTGTTTGTCTGTCTGTCTGTCTGTTGGTTAGCAAGATAACTCAAAAAGTTTTGGACGGATTTCGATGAAACTTTCAGGCGTTGTTGCAAATGGTAAAAGGAAGAACTGATTAAATTTTGGGGATGATCCGGATCACCGTCTGGATACAGGAAATTTTTAAAGGATTCTTTAACATTGTGACATAGGGCCATTTTCAACACACAGGATGCGGAGAATCACTGTGCTGCAGCGACACAAGAAATGCAGCGACTCACGCGCTATTGAAGCTCGTCGACCTTAGTTTTATTAATTTTTTTATTGATTTTTTTTCTTATTACCTCCGCCAGGAGGTTAGGTTTTTTTTTTTTTTTTTTAAAGAAGATCTGCTCAATATTGCCAGTCATGCCTCGTTTAAAGTCTAAAACTGTGAAACACAGAAGGCAACAGAGTGCACAGTGCATGAGAAAGAAAAAAAAAGGCAGGGAGATAACACAGACGATGCGGAGAATCACCGTGCTATTGCTAGTCATATGTTTTCATGGTCAAGGAATCTCAAAACGTACACACAAACACTGTATGGGGGGAACTGTTGCCGCCATTACGGAAAATGCCATTTTCGTGAATAACTACTGAACCGCTAATCCTATCATTGTCAATCTAATTGCTAGTCATATGTTTTCATGGTCAAGGAATCTGAAAACATACACACAAACACTGTATGGGCGGAACTGTGCCGCTTGGCGGAGGTCTGCGCTCTCCCAGTGCTTTTCTAGTTGATATTTGTAACCTGTCTCTCCAAACAGCTATATTTCCCAATGCAATGAAAACAGCCTAAGTAATTCCGATATACAAGACGGGTGACAGATGGGAATTTTCAAACTATAGACCTAGAGTATTTCACTATTGACACAATTTTCCAAGATACTTGAAAAAATATTCTGTGAGAGAATTGACAACTTCATAATGAAGAATAATTTATTGTGTGAGCAGCAATATGGGTTCAGACACAAGAGGACAACTGCATTTGCTCTAATGGAATTTATAGAAAAAATATCAACTGCCATTGAAAATAAAGAGTATTCAGTTGGGGTATTCCTGGATCTTAAAAACGCATTTGATACAGTGGATCATAAATTATTATTAAAGAAACTACAAAATTATGGTATTGGGGGGAAGCACTGTCCTGGTTATGTAGTTACTTAAAGAATAGATATCAGTATGTATGTGTTGATAGCAAAAACTCACAGTTACTGAAGGTTACTTGCGGAGTCCCACAGGGTTCAGTTTTGGGCCATTGTTATTCAATATGTATATAAATGACATATGTAAAGTTTTGGAAAAAATGAATTTAATATTGTTTGCAGATGACACTAATTTATTATGCAGTGGAAGCAATTTGGAGCAACTTTTGGATACACTCGGAAAGGAATTAGGAAAGCTTAAAGCGTACCTGTGGTGGTCATCTAAACGCATTCAAGTTGACAACATTAGGCAAAGTATTCGTTATTTGGTTAAATAATTATTTCCAGCCATATACCACCAGAGAAATATGCAAATACGACCGCAGGCATGGCCAGCCAATGAAAACTCTGCGCGCAGCCATGACACATGCGGATGTAACGTCACTTCGTTACCAATACTCCGCCTGTATGAGCGTCTAGGGTGCTTATGTGAGTGTTTTTATTCTATTATGGCTGAATTGTCGGACTCTGAGGAAGAATTTGTCCAACATGGCTACAGGTTTGAGCCAGAAAGGTCTTCTGAGGGTGAAAGTGACGAAGTGGTCCTCACACACAACGTAATTTCGTCTGAAAGGAGACGTCTGTGCCCTGTTCTGAGATTGCGCAATCACTTTTCCGCTACGATCTTCTGACAAGGTGAGCTGGGTTTGGGTACACAAAAGAAGTGTTTATCTTTGTTTTTTCACTTATTATTGAGACATCCAAAGGCTTTACATTCTGCCATGTTGCGATATCCATATCGCATTGTATGTTTTTGTTGTTACAAGAGCGCCGAGTGTCTGCTCCTCTGTATAGCGGCGAGGGAGGAGCCGAATCATCTGCAGTCTGGCGGCTGTTACGACCTCAGATCAGACGAGACGACCCGCTGAATTTAAGCATTTATTTATTTATTTTTTACTCGTTTTAGTTCTGCATTTAATATGAACCCTGAGTTTGAAATAAACGTTTGAATTTGAATTTGAATATCCCGAAAGCCACTGCTCATCCGGGCACTCCAGGCTCAGCCAATATTGATCCAGATCGCGGTGCCAACGATATTACGTCACAGGAAGCGTCCTGGCAGGCCATGTAGCCGCTAGTATGGCTGCTCGCATGTTTTGCTGACATAGCTGAACCAGCACATCAGCAATGGATTTATATGACATTGCTTTGAACTTGAATTTGAACTTAAACTTGAACCAGAACGTGAGATATAATATCTTTTTTTTTTTTCACGACCACCACAGGTATGCTTTAAACTGTGGTTTGATTCAAACAAATTAACTCTCAATTTAAGTAAGACAAAATTTATATTTTTTAACAATCATCACAACAACTCAGTATCTAAACTCAGTGTAAATGGTGCAGAGATTGAAAGGATATCCAAAATTAAATTTCTTGGAGTAATAATTGATAATAAACTGTGTTGGAAGTCACATATTAATTATGTTAAAGGTAAAATATCCAAATCAATCACAATACTACACAGAGTGAAATATTTGCTGAATCACCCCACACTATATGCCAGAGAGGAAATAGAGAGCACCATCTCTCATAGAAGCGCTTGTTTATTGGCCAGCGAGTGTCCGCCATTTTGTTTTTGTGTAACTGCGTCCCTTGAGACAGCAAAGTCAACATGGCATCGAGCTGCTTTCAAGAAGAAATTTCGCCAGAACCTGATGCTTATCATTCCTATTCTACTGCTTCTACTGGTACAAAGCGAAAAAAGACTTCAGGTTCTAAAGGAACACAATGTTCTGTTATCAACTGCTTTAATTATTCAATGATTAACAAGGATGTGAGCTGAAGTTGCACAATAGACAAAATGAACAAAAAAAGTCTCGTAAATGTAGAAAATACATCAAGGTCACACACAATTGAGTGTATAATTTATGTCAACTAGTCTTCAAGCATAATACAACTCATTTCACATTATTGAATTACATATATATATATATATATATATATGGTTAGGAGATGTTTTCATGATTTGTCGCAAGGTATTGCCTTACCTGTTACCAGTATAGTGCTTTAAAAATTAGTAATTGATGAAAATTATCAAAATTATTATATTATAATTATATCAGCATGTCTCGTATACATATTTAGTGTACACAATGTGTGTAGACCTTGTGACTGTAGCTATACTTTATATATAATGTATACACTATTTGGATTGACATTTTTCAGTTCGACTTTTTATGTTACTACACCTGTGGATGCATGTTGGATTGACTAAAATATATATTATTATACTTGTCAAATTGATATTGTCAGTAGAAATCATAACAATTTCACTGTGTTAATGACGAACTGAAGTATTTTTAATATACAATATAATTATAGGCTACTTATACTATTATTTAATAAATGGAAAACCCACTATGAACAAGATGCACCAATAAAGATATGTACTGTAAAACGGGGCTATAAGGGACGGCTGGGTAATAAGGGACACTTTTCTGGGAAATGTTTTAAATGTAATTCGTGTTGTTATTGTCAAATATTTTAAGGACTCATGGATATTTGACAATAACAACACAACTCAGCGTCCTGCTCAAAATAAAAAAAGCAGAATTACCGTACATTTAAAACATTTCCCAGAAAAATGTCCCTTATTACCCAGCCGTCCCTTATAGCCCCGTTTTACGGTAAAATATGATGAAATGGTCTGTTTTGAGTACTTTTGACACATTCATTTGCAATGGACTGCCAGTTATCAAAACTTATCATGTTAGTTATTGCTAAAAAAAGCTGAAAAAAAAGATTAACCTGATTATTTAAAATTAATATTGGTTAAAAAACAAAGTGATAGCAATACCAGTCGGCCAATTCAGGCTGAAGGTAAAAAAAATAAATATTTATTTATTTTCTGGGGGGGGTGCATCTTTCCTGACACGTGACATGAGCTGTCAAACAGTCAAAGTGGTCTAACACTCCTATTCAATGGCTATTGGCACCCAATCGTGTAATTTCTATATATATAATCTTAGTATATTTCTCTTTTATGTATTGTATTGCACCTCACAAGTTCACAATATCTACCATATATCATTAACAGGCGCTTAAAAGTCACAGAAACTGTGCTAAATTTGCAGCAAAGCCTGCAGAACACAATACAGTCATGACACTGGCCGGGGACACTGGGCGCCCAGTTACACTAAAGCAAAATGGCGGCGCTAATTACAGATAATCGCGTGAGTTGGCACTCTCTATTTCCTCTCTGTTTTATGCTTTGTATCATTCATTAATACTCCCATACATGACATATTGTACTGAAGTATGGGGAAATAAATATAAAACAAACATATATCCAGTCTTTATGCTTCAGAAGAGAGCTATTAGAATAATAAACAAAGCTGCTTACAGGGAACCAACAAACCCACTTTTTCTTAAATTAAAAGCTCTCAAGTTGAAAGATTTGGTTGACTTTAAAACTGTAGTAATAATGTTTAAAGTAAAGAATCTATCACTGCCCGCAAATATCCAAAAGTTGTTTCAAATAAGGGAGAAACAATATCAATTCAGAGGAACATGTATATTTCAAAAACCTTCAGTGAGAACTACCACCAAGCAACACTGTGTCTCAGTGCAAGGAGTCAGACTGTGGAACGCTTTTGGACCTGAATTAAAATCATGTACAATGCTTGGACAATTTAAAGAAAAACTAAAGGAAGAAATACTCCAAACTTATATAAAAGATGACATGTAAAATCACATAAGGGTTATCATATTCAGTCTGTGTTGTGTTGTTGCTTAGTTTTTGTTTTTTTCTGTTTTTTTTCTGTTTTTTTTTGTTTTTGGTTTTTTTTGTCATGTTTTGTCATAGTTTTGCTCTGAATTGTAATCGTTCCTGTTTTGTTTTTCTTCTGAATTCTTGGATGGAACATGGGTGGGCAATATAAGCTGCAGCTTCAGCCATCACCCATTTCGGATAACTTATGTTCAACTGTATAATCAGATGAGTTATTGTTTAATTTAACCTTGTTAGATTCCCCCCCCCCCTTTGTTATATTATTCTGTTCTTTTCTTTTAATCTTTACTTTTAATCTATCTGAAATAAAGGTGCATTCATTCATCATATATATATATATATATATATATATATATATATATATATACTCCCTGTTGTATAATATTGCTTTATATATATATATATATATATATATATATATATATGTGTGTGTGTGTGTGTGTGTGTGTGTGTGTGTGTATACTGCCGCCCCAATATATATCATATATTGGGGTGGCAGTGGCTCAGGGGGTAGAGCAGGTCATCTAATAACCCGATGGTTGGTGGTTCGAATCCTGCTCTCCCCAGATATCCTGCCATTGTGTCCCTGGGCAAGACACTTCACCCGCATTGCCTCCAGTGCCCATAACACTGGGTATGAATGTGTAAAAATGTTTAAATGTTCGGTGGTGGCCGGAGAGGCCGTTGGCGTGGATTGGCAGCCACGTTTCCGTCAGCCTGTCCCAGGGCAGCTGTGGCTACAGTAGTAGCTTGCCACTACCATTGTCTGTCTGAAGCAAATGAATAATGTATCTACTTGTAAAGCGTCTTTGAGTGTCTATGATAAAGCGCTATATAAATCTGATGCATAATATATATACTGTATATATATATATATATATACACACACACACGTGTGTGTGTGTGTGTGTAAAGTGAAAAAGAAAAGACATATCCAAACTAAAATATCAACCAATCATCAGTGCAAAGGCAAAGGTGCAGGGTACAGCAGAACCTGGAGATTATGTATACATTTTCTGAATGTAAATAAAACCAGTGACTTCTCTCAAATAATGTGTCCTCATTATGAGTGTGAATTTTTTATTATATATCAATCGTGCCCAAATCGACTGAAAGAATGAATTATGTTCACCTGTCAAAATTTATTATTCAAATAATGTCCTATGATGGACAACAGCCAGGTATCATCACAGTCATTGTGATATAACTGTGATATGTTCAATCAGTCTGATCACTGTAAACATATTAATAGGACTGTGGCACCCATGGGCAGGGCTGGTGGGTGGATGCAGTGCAGTGGCATGATAACAGACAATGTGATTGGAAGATCAGACCTATTACTATGTGTCAGTGTTCACAAACTGCTTTGTTTTGTTTTTTGTGGTTGAATGTTGGTGTGTAGAGGGTGGATTTTAACCTGCACATATTTTCAGGTTGATAGTGATTTATAAAGGAAACTTTTCATGAAGGTTCGCATATGCTTTGTTCATAGATCACACTATTTTTCTCCACAGTTTCACTTTTTTGATGTACATCCACTTTTAGTATAGCTTTTACATAATGGGCCTCATGCAAGGACCATGTACTTCCAGGTTTGTCAGTAAAGAGCATGTAAGATCAATAAGTGAGCTTGTGGCATTCACCAATCTTTAAGTATTCTGAAATTTCAAACAGGTACAAAAAAATCTACTAGCAGTCAAGACCTATAGTAAGAGTTATGCAAATAACTTTCTGTTATTTTAACCTTAGTTTTCACTAAATGCCTCCATATTTCATTCATTTGACACGTCAAATAGGTTCATTTTGTCTTCTTTTAATTATTTATCTTTTGTTCAACTGCACTACATGTTTCAACTGCACTGCAGTCTTCATCAGAAGAAGGCTGCAGTGCAGTTGAAACATGTAAAGAAGGTAAAGACATCTTTCTATTTTATTTTTTGTCTTTCATATGAACAAAAGATAAATCATTCATCTGAATCAGTTTTAAAAGTGAAATCCTATAGCCTTCACAATCCCTCGACATGATTTTATACTTTCAAGTTATTATTCTAAATGTGTTAATATGGTATTTTAATCAGTTTTGTCAAATCGCAATGCCATTACAGTGCATCTGGAAAGTATTCACAGCACTTCACTTTTTCCACATTTTGTAGTGTTACAGCCTTATTCCAAAAGGCATTAAATTCATTTTTTTCCTCAAAATTCTACACACAATACCCCATAATGACAACATGATTTTTTTTTCAGTTTTTTGTAAATTTATTAAAAATTTTAAAAAACTAAGAAATCACATGTACATAAGTATTCACAGCCCTTTTGCAATACTTTGTTAATGCACCTTTGGCAGCAATTACAGCCTCAAGTCTTTTGGAATATGATGCCACAAACTTGGTACACCTATCTTTGGGCAGTTTCACCCATTCCTCTTTGCAGCACCTCTCAAGCTCCACCAGGTTGGATGGGAAGCATTGGTGCACAACCATTTTCAGATCTCTCCAGAGATGTTCAATTGGATTCAAGTCTGGGCTCTGGCTGGGCAACTCAAGGACATTCACAGAGTTGTCCTGAAGCAACTCCTTTGATATCTTAGATTAGATTAGATTAGATTCAACTTTATTGTCATTACACATGTATGAATACAAGGTAATGAAACACAGTTTAGCATCCAATCAGAAGTGCAAAGGACAGCAGTGCAGTATATACGGTAATTAACAGTATGTGCAATTTAAGCAAATATATGCAAATATATGCAGCAGTGCAGAAAGTTAAGAGTACTTTAAGATAAGATAAGATAAGATAAGATAAGATAAGCCTTTATTAGTCCCACAACGGGGAAATTCCAGGATTGCAACAGCACAGGGATAGCAACACTCAGAGCAACAATCAGAAGGCAAGAAAAAAAACAAAAAAACAAAAAAAAAACAAGCAAGCAAGAGCAGCTAATATACATATGTACGTATTACTATAAAATATATATATATACACACACACACAGACACACAGTGCAGAGCATTGTAGCTGGATGGAATAAATATATGAATATATGAACACACAGTGCAGAGCATTGTAGCTAGGTGGAATAAATATGCAAGTATATAAACACACACAGTGCGGAGCAATGTAGCTAGATGGAATAATATGTAGATATATAAATATATAAACACACCCAGTGCTGAGCATTGTAGCTAGATGGAATAAATATGTAAATATATAAACACACACAGTGCAGAGCATTGTTGCTAGATGGAATGAAACAGCATAACCGTCTACTTAGTTATCCTACATGGTATGATTATGTGCCCATACATATTCTCACCCTCCATAGCGACCGGTAAGTTCCTAGTTGTATGCCGGAGGGGACCATTGTGTAAGTCTATTGCATCTTTTGCATTCAAAAAAACTATTAGTTTGTTACGTCTTTTTGCTATCTCTGCGAGCAGCCCTGCTTAGGTTGTACAGTCTGACAGCCGTTGGTAGGAAGGACCTACGAAACCTCTCGGTTGTGCACCTGGGATGATGTAGTCTGCTGCTAAATGAGCTCCTCAGTGCATTCAGTATGTCCTGCATAGGGTGGAACTCGGACTCCAGCAGAGATGACAGTTTAGCCACCGTCCTTCTCTCTCCTATCTCCTCCATCGGATCAAGGCGCTGCCCCAGGACAGAGCTAGCTTTCTTAATCAGTTTGTTCAGTCTCTTCCTATCGGCTGCAGTAATGCCACTGCCCCAGCAGACCACTCCAAAAGTGATGGCTGATGCCACCACCGTGTCATAGAATGACTTCAGCAGCGCCCCTTGTACACCAAAAGACCTGAGTCTCCTCAGCAGGAACAGCCTGCGCTGTCCCTTCTTGTAGAGTTTAAGCACATATCCTAACCTAGTACTTTAAGCACTAATCCTAACCATATCCATAACCCTAAGCACATATCTTGGCTGTGTGCTTAGGGTTGTTGTCCTGCTGAAAGATGAACCGTCACCTCAGTCGAGGTCAAAAGTGCTCTGGAGCAGGTTTTCATCCAAGATGTCTCTGTACATTGCTGCATTCATCTTTCCCTCTATCCTGACTAGTCTCTCAGTTCCTGCTGCTGAAAAACATCCCCACAGCATGATGCTGCCACCACCATGCTTCACTGTAGGGATGGTAATGGCCTGGTGATGAGCGTCTGGCCACTCTACCATACAGATCTGATTGGTGGATTGCTGCAGAGATGGTTGTCCTTCTGGAAGGTTCTCCTCTCTCCACAGAGGAAAGCTAGAGCTCTGACAGAGTGACCATTGGGCTCTTGGTCACCTCCCTAACTAAGGCCCTTCTCCCCCGATGGCTCAGTTTAGACGGGCGGCCAGCTCTAGGAAGAGTCTTGGTGGTTCCGAACTTCTTCAATTTACAGATGATAGATGCCACTGTGCTCATTGGGACCTTCAAAGCAGCAGAAATTTTTCTGTACCCTTCCCCAGTTTTTGCCTAGAGACGATCCTGTCTTGGAGGACTACAGACAATTCCTTTGACTTCATGCTTCGTTTGTGCCCTGACATGCACTGTCAACTATGGGACTTTATATAGACAGGGGTATGCCTTTCCATAATGTCAGGTCAGACATTGGTTTGCTTGCTACTGGATAACCATGAAAACCGGTACTACCTGTCTCATGGGTCGGGCCGTTGGTGACTCATCCGGCAACCCCGCCCTTCCGAGGGCATGGAGGGTGAAACTGGGCATCCTGGAAGAACTAAAAACAATATCTGTCACAGGTCTGTGGTGGACCACTCCCAGTTACACAGTGTGAGACTGGACATCATGGCAAATAAGCACATCTGTCGCAAGGTCTGTGGTGGACTTTTGCCACTCGGTGCATCGTGACATGCACTACACAAAGAGCAGAGATAATAAAAACTATCATCTGGTCAGTCACTGCAACAGATACTGGAGTCAGTTTGTCTTGGCCTGTCCTTGCCACTGATAATGCCTCTATCTGACAAGAATGTGCCGCTAGTCCAGCAAAAGCTAGTGGTACTCAAATACTTTGAAAGCAGTTTCATGAAATGGTCAGCCAGAAAGCAACTCATACTGGCTCGGACGTCGCCCTGGTTAACAAGGTCAGGAGTTCCTGGCAGCAGAAGGCGAAGGACAGAGCTGTGTGGAGGAATCTGATCAGACCTAAATGAAACAGTCATTGTCACTCCCGACAGACTGCTATGATGGTATGATGTGCCATTCCAAATCATGTCCAATCAACTGAATTTACCACAGATGGACTCCAGTTAAGCTGTAGAAACATCTCAGGAATGATCATTGGAAACAGGATGCACCTGAGCTCAATTATGAGCTTCATGGCAAAGGCTATGAATACCTATGTACATGTGATTTCTTAGTTTTTAATTTTTAATAAATTGCAAAAATCTAAAAAAAAGAACTTTTATCACATTGTCATTATGGGGTATTGAGTGTAGAATATTGAGGAAAAAATGAATTTAATCCATTTTGGAATAAGGCTGTAACATAATAAAATGTGGAAAAAGTGAAGCATTGTAAATACTTTCCGGATGCACTGCATGTAATGAACATAGTAGTATTAGGGTGTCAGTTATGCAGATCTTCAATTCTCATGAATATGTGCTCACATACACAAAGGCAAAATTCATCATTTTTGTATATATGAACATTTGTTGAATCTGGAGTTGCCTACTAAGAAAGTACATGGGATTTACTCATACTAATACAAACATGTTCATGCATGAGGCCCAATATTTTAAAACTGAGGCCCCAGGTCTCGAAAGGGTTGACGAAAATTACTGGCCTGAAGTCCAAGTTATTATTGACTGTGAGAAGATGATGTTTGATGATGAGAATCAACAATACATAACACAAGCCAAATAGCATATCCATATTCTCTATATTCAACAATCTGATAGCATGAGTTGTTCTAAAACAAACACATATTAAACAGAAAATATCCTTCAGGAAGACCAGGACAATTAAATATAGCCTTGGATTTTTATTTTTTTTTTCAGATCAACACAGGCATACAACTCCAGCTTTTACTGACACTATTAAAAAAAAGATTAAAATAAAACTGCACCCTGTCATGTCAACATTTACTCAAAAGCAAAATGTTTACCACCTTAAAATACGATATGATAGAGGGTGCAGAATTGGAGCATATTCAGAGAAACGTGTGTTTGTGTGTGTTGGAAAAAATGTTATTAAATTTGCTGGAAATTTTGTCAGTGACACTGATGAAGTGACCACCACTGAAACATGAGAGAGCCTGTGTCATTGCTGGACCGTCTCCCATCTCTTTATCAACACCACAGCAAAGGGAAAACCGCACAAAATATATTTACAACAGCAATGATAAGATCCAGAACTCCGTAGCCATGCATGTCTGCACTCAGAATTAATAGATACTGCAAACAGCACACAATAAGAGGAGGACACTGTAATATTGGTGTTTAGAATGGGAGTTTGTGGCTGCAGGTATGTCGATGGTGGCTGCATTGGCAGTATAGGAAATAATGGATTTTTTTTTTTTAATTCAACACAGGAACCAAAGAATGTGGGCAGTATTTCAAACATCCACACTTTCTTTTTTATCCATATTTGCTTATCAGATGCAGTGTGAATATCGATTTCCCGGATATAGGCTGATAAGGCCTTTACAAGGCCGGTGCATCTATAAGCTTCTAGTGAATATTTTATCCACTGTGGATTAAAATGAGTGATTAAGCTCAGTCGGATCTGTATCACCAAAGCCACTCCTTTTTAATAATTCACTGCCAAAACTGTATCGATACACACACCTAATGCAATGTGGTGGGGGTGGGGGTCTAAGCTAACAGAAATTCTGATTTAATGAGGGAAAAAAAGTGCTAAGCTGCTGACACAGCCTGGTGTTATGCCCTCACTCTAAGTTCCCTGATAAACAGTCTGAACGGTTACAGTGCCCATGTGAGCCTCTTTCTCTCTCCCTGTGTGTGTGTGTGTGTGTGTGTGTGTGTGTGTGTGTGTGTGTGTGTGTGTGTGTGTGTGTGTGTGTGTTTTAGAAGAACAGACTTTAAGCAGTCTGACAGGGAGCCATGTAATGGTGCCTGATGACAAGGCAAGTGATCTGGGCTTGTTGGAGGCAACCATGAGCCTTCGAGCTCCTTGGCTGTAACTTAAAACACGCCAGAAGTCACCGGAACATCAACACTCATACACATACGCACGCACACACACACACACACACACACACACATTCACTGAAACAATACCTGCTTCTCACTCTCTACGGTACTTGACAACATACATGTCTGCCTCCTGTGACTAAGCATAGGAATGAGGAGGTGGCAATGAGATGCTTTGTTTTCTATGAATTATCCACTGGCTAAAAAAAAATCACTGGAACTAGTCACATTTTGCATCACAGTTTCATACTCAGAATGTGATGTCACCACTCTTAGAAATGTCTGCATATTTCTTTGTAATAAAAAAAGTGCCTTCTTTTACCAGCAGCAGAAAACATTTCATAATCATGGGATTCTTTCATTATTATCATTGTGTTTTAACTTTTGGGAAGTGATACGCTTTTCTCTAGAAGATATCTCATTCCACACTTATGGTTTAATTTCTCCTTGATCTTAAATCAAGGCAGCTACATAACCTCATCTTGTCATATTTATAGGTCCCATGAACTAGGGCTGCAGACATACGATGGAGGGCAGCACAATGCCACCACAAGGTTCTAAGACGGGTGTGATTACTGTCGATACTTTGCCCTTTATATGCTTCCCTTTTTTATGGCACACTTTCAACAGCCAAACCTTGGGTATAAAACTGAGGGGGAAACAACAGAGATCAAGACCTTATCACATAAGTTTGGATACAACATTTACCCTCATCTATAGAAGAGGATATATACTCTCTTTATGTATGTGTGCGTGTTTCCTTCTTCTTCATCCCTGGACCTTTTTATTATTCAGGACAGGCAGTGTACAGTGCATGGTTGTGAAAAACGGGGAATAATCTCATGCAGCAGATTAAGTGGATTAATTAGGGTTTTATTCATCAGGGTGAATTGGTACCTAAAGAGCTTCCCCCTGCAATGACAAGGATTTTTCACCCTTAATTATCTCAGGCTGTAGAATGCAGACCATGCATGCGCAATACGCTGAAGAAAGAGGAGGCGCTTCGTCCTGCAGTTGCACTGCATAAACGTGAATCTTCACTGTCTACTTTCTCCTCCATTTTTCCTTCATTTGTTCATTTCAGCTGCAACACTTTCTACCCTCTTCTTCCTGTTGTGTTACACAGAAAAATCAAGCTGCCCCTGCGTGAGGTTACATTAGACCACAGGCTACTATCTCATGATCAAGCCCCTCGTAACACCCATCTCTTATCTCATCCTTTTCCGCTTTACCAAGCCATCTCACACACTCTCACTCTCTGCCTCTTTCTCTCATTAACCAATACATCAAAATGATACTGTGTATGTGACCACGTGCACAAACAGCTGGCATGAGAAAAGACAAAAATGACTTTATAAGGAGGATGAAGATAAAGACTATTTCCCACTTGTAGTCTGGGAAAGTTGGGCAGTTGACTGTAGTATTGTACAGTCCTTTGAAGAAGTGCTTTTTAAACTTTTATTTTGCTTACTCCAACATAAAACAAATTTGTTTTAAATGTGGGGGTATTTTCATTAAATTTCATGATGTAAAAGCACCAGTAAAGTGGTTCTTTATTTTAACTAACTAACTGAAGAATGAAATTCTAAATTGTGGACACAATATACAGTACATGTACTGTATACAACAAATATTTAGTGTTTTTATGTACATTTAAACAGAATAATTGCAGATGCATCAATTCTACAGGCTCATTGCTTTAAAAATACTTAAAAAAAAATTAAAAATTCAAAACAGATAAATTTGTCAACACTCCCACAGCAAAATGTGATTTAATGTGCATATACTGTATGTGCTATTTCTGTAGCTCTGATGTGAAACTACAGATGTACACATATCCCAGCACTGCACTGTATAAAAGAGGGGTGGTTTTTTTTCTGCTTTTTTTTTTCTTACAGAAAGTGAATTTTAAGGCCCATTCAAGCTTGGGACAAGAGCTTCTCAGAGACACAAACATGGACTTTCTCAAGTTCCATCAAACACAAAGCAGCTGGGGAGGAGCCAAGTGTCACCCTCGCCAAACTACCAGATAAAGTTGGGGTGAGGATGGGGAAAAGGAGATGGAGACGTATAAAGACAGGATAGATGGGTGCTGAGGTGGTGCCGGAGTGGAGGGGCAAAAGAAGAGTAGGCATTCAGCAAGCAGGCCAGACGTAACGGTTGACTAGCGCGATGTCAGATGCACATCTACGGTCTATAGTCTTCACTCAGCTGACAGACAGGCTGCTGTGTGTGTGTGTGTGTGTGTGTGTGTGTGTGTGTGTGTGTGTGTGTGTGGTAGGTTTGTACTTTATCTAATAGCAAGAACAGTGACAAGTGTGCAATTAACTTTTTAACTGATCACCAGAAAACTGCATTGCATGAATCAAGCAATAAGTAATTATAACTTATTTGCTTCAAAATTGTGTTTTTTTAGATTATTTTATGTCCTTAAATGTGTATCTTTACATACTAATGAGTATGTAAAAAATGTATTTTTTTAAAAAGCGAACATAAAAAAATTGAACTTTACCAATCTTTAAGAGGAACTGTTGCAAAAAAGAAAAAAAAAATAAGCTTTATATTTTTTTTAAAAAGAATATATATTGTGTGTGTTGTGTGTTAGTAGACATAAATATTGTAAGTGGTTTATGTGAAAATGTTGATTCTGTGACATTAACTTGATGAGGTTTAGCTCATGCGAGAAAAATTTAAAAAAAAAAACAGTCTCCTGACTTTGTTTTTGCATCCAAATGCTGCTTCAGTGATTTGAGCAGAAGATCAGATCGCAGAGACGCCGCTGCCCCGTGACCTAGAACAAATGGCACAGAGGCCGAATGAATGAAATGAATAAAAACTTCAAAGGTGACGTGACATCTTAATCTCCATTATACATCGTGCTGCTCTCCTACTCCCTTGCTCGTTTTTGCTTCATCAACACAATTTGTTTTTGTTTTTAATCTTCGGAGGTGGCATAAGCTGTGCACATTATTTGTTCTCATCCATGCAGTTCTTGTGGTTCAGTGGGATTAAAACTGATTCTGAAACTGTGCTAAAACTATTAGTTTAGCCAAACACAGCAGGAGTATCATAACAGGAGTATGTAATTACTTGGCATCATAGAAACAAAAATAATTAAAATTTTAACAATGCTTCTTTCAGATATTGAAAGCATATTACAATAGCTCTCTAAATAGATAGATACAGTATACTGTCATTGTACAAATCAAGTACAATGAAATTAAAAAAACAACTTAAGTGCATGATATGAAATAACAATCACTAATAAAAACACATAAATATCACACATTAAAACTGGAACCATAAAAACACTAAAGTACGTATAGCAGGTAATAAATGCATAATATCTGAAAAATTGGCAACTTCACTTGACTGGAAAAAAGAAAGTAAATGATAATGGTATTAGCAATATAAGGTTCTAGTACTGACAGTAGTTGATTGGCTGTTCTCACAATTTTACATAAAGTACATAAAGTAAATAGTGAAGTAAATTCTCAGACTGAGACAAGTGAAAGTTAACTGCATTTTAAGATAAAAGTCATGTTTTATTTTATTCTTTTTATTGTATTGGTCACCTTAGTGAACAGCAAGCAGGATGGTCCAGTAAACCATCCATTTATTTTAAACAGACATGTTAATTTATTTAAAAAAAAAAAAACCTTACTATTTGAATGTCTAAGGGATAATGAAAGTGACTTCCTTTATGCTCTTCATCACTTTCTGCTGATGGCAAAAGTAGGTCACCAGGGATTTCCTGTTCTCAAGACGTTTTCTTTCCAGCCAACACCTGGCCTTTGTAGTATCACTTATGCACTGGGAAACGCTATGCGTACTTAATATATGGCATCACAAGTTAAAGCAGCTTTTACATTTTAAGCCACTGTACAGGAAAATAAAACTGCTATCGACTGCTTTAAAGGAAATGGGACTTAAACTCTCATAGAAATAAACAATCCTGAAGATTTCACAGCAGCTTCAGGCTGGGATTTTAAAATGCCACAAAAACAACCAATGCATATTTATTTCACTAATTTTTTTTTTTATTTTTTTTCTTAGAGATGCAATATGAAACAAAGGCCAGTCATTACCTTTTTTTCTGTTTTCATATTTTGTCAGACTAAATTATTAATAACCTGAGGCTTACCTTTGCACGTCTAATTACAAGCCACAAAAAAGATCACTCTTCAGCTCTGCAGGCACCCAGTTATTGACATTTTGAGGGAAAAATTCAATGCAAACTGGCTATTACAGTAGTAGATTACAGAAATTCCGACCAACTAACTTGGCATTGTACCTGTCTGATTTTGTAACATTATTTAGCTATGATTTGCCAGTAGAAAGCCAATGTAGAGTTCTGTGAAAGCACGTCACATGTCTCTTGATTAGAAAATGACAGACTTGAAACGATGATCAGCCATCTAACTGCTCAAGTTTGATTGGTTACATTCATATTAATTGCCTTTCTGCTTTTTTCTCCCCCAAAGACTTGTTGGAAAAGTGCTGATCGCCCACAGTGGGTAAGCCATCAAAGAGGCAGAGTGTGTGTTTGAGGGGGAGGGGACTAGGTTTTGTGGTGAACTAAATAAAATCACACATACCATTGTGGGATCACAGGAAAATTCTTCGAACAAAATAGTTTGTGAGC
Source organism: Pholidichthys leucotaenia (assembly GCA_020510985.1). Classification (NCBI taxonomy): domain Eukaryota; kingdom Metazoa; phylum Chordata; class Actinopteri; order Cichliformes; family Pholidichthyidae; genus Pholidichthys; species Pholidichthys leucotaenia. Next base: position 177,137,469 of record CM035845.1, read on the forward strand.
ACATGAGGGGGAATACTCACCTTTTGGCTGTGCGCTTTTCTCTTCCTCCGCTTTCTCTCCGACTACCTCCCTCCTTAGCACACACTGACACACACACACACCTGCACTGCAGCCAGCGTGCCGGTGCTATACATTCAAGCTGACAGACTCATACTGAGAGAGCATTTGTATAAGATTCAGAGAATATGATGGTTCTCTGTTTCTCAACCTGATCTTTCTGAATGATTAATTTTCCGCTTCAGGGGGAGCACAGAATATGAAAAAAATATGTCAGTGTTCAAAAGCCTCTCTAAGAATTGCAGTCACCAATACGAAGAAATATCCAAGAGGGGCAGTTCTACTAACACCAAGTTTCTTTAACAAAAAACAGAAAACAAAACACAAAACAAAAAAAAAAAAAAAAAAACCCCAAAACGCTGTCTGCAGTACACATTCAAACCCACACACACACTAAGAGTCAGTTGCACCACTTTTCCGACCTCTCTGTTTGAGTGTGAAGTTGCAGGGGAGAGTGTGCACTGCAGGGTGTGGTTTTACTCTCCTCCCTGTGCCATTTAGTGCCTACTCGTGGTCATCCTTTCACTCCCCCCCCCCACCCCTCTTCCCCTGATCCACATAAAGAACACCCAGCCACCATGACAATAACGTGCTGTATAACTGCTGTCTTGCACACATCCATGCAACCGAAGCCACAACCACATATTATTGCAAGGGTACAGCTGCCTTTGGTTGAGGTACTCTGAAGACATGCAAGGGTCTTTTACAGGGCCGCAGAGGTCTTTCAAGCAAACTAAAGAGTCTTCAATACATTCATCAAAATTAAACTCACAATTAGTCACATTAAGCGTTCTGATTATTACTGTTTTGTTTTTAAGTCAACTGTTAGCAGACCAAACAGCTTTTGGTTTTTTTGGGGTTTTTTTTTCTCTTCAAAAGCTGGGGCCTGTAGTATCAGTAGTTTGTAAAAAAAAAATTACAGCAAAAAAGTTACAGCAAAGAGGAAGAGGCTTTGAACTGTATTATGTCTAATAGACAGCAAGGAGGAGCACCTTGCTGGGTTTGCAAAATGATGTCTGGTTGTAAAGAACCGAAACAGAAATTTGTGATGTTAGGCATGTAAGAGGTCAAAATAAAAAGGGAGGGTCAGATTATTACAGTAAGATTCCAGTCTTTACCAATCAGACAGTGGACGCAAAATTCTGAGCACCTAAGAATTTAAAAAAGGCATGGGCCAGCTGAAATTTATAAAAGGCAAGAAGTCAATCTGACTATGTGAGCTGCCACGTACATGAACCAGAGGACCTTGCAGCATCCCTCTAAAACTAAAACATTAACTTAAATCTAATAAGAAAACAAACCATACACTGGCAGCCATTTCCCATAGAAGTTAAAGAACAAAAAGACATCCAAACCCGACAAAGAGGTTGTTCACACAGTGGGCTGGATGAGGAGCCTTGGAGCCTATATTCCTGCTCCATTCATAGACCGCCACTCACTACCACAGAACTGATGCACCTGCAACGACAGGAACAGCTCACTGAAAAAGTTCACGCGCCAGGTCAAGGCAGCAAGATAAACTCTGTCTGACAAATATGGAAAAAGAACCTACATTTCTTCAGTAAACACTTTGTAATAAGTTTATGGTCTTAGTTGTAATGATACATTTTTCTGTAATAAAGCATTAAATCACTTGTTTGATCTCAATAAAACAGGCTTTTTAGGGTTTGATCAATTTGTGACAGATTTGCTACCTGATTAGCATGCAGTGTCCTTAAGTTCTCAATCAGAGCCAACTCTTGGACTTAAACCAACAGATTAAATCATCATGATGACTCTTTTTTAAATCAACTGTCCACAACCAAAAATGTTGGTAGCATAGAAAAAAATTGAAGCGGATTGAAGATAGATGATGAATGAATTATTAGTCTTTAACTGACATGACTTTATCATTGTGCCATTCAAGCATGTTCATATAACAGTAAATTTCCAATATGGTCGCTTTAACCAGCAGGAATGATGAACTGTTTGTTTACAAATTAAGCAATCTCTATTGGCTGTGGAAATAATGACATTGTCCTCCAGACTCTTTTCCCCAGTGGCCCATGGGTCATCCACTGGACTCCACCCCTCTAGCTAGCTTTGCCCCCTGGATTCTGCTTTGTCCCTCTTTGTGAAGAAAGAAAAGAAAGAAGAAAAAGAAAGGAGACCCTTGTGTTTTACAGCCCTGAACCTTGAACTTTTTTCGGGCCCTCGTTCCAGACCAACTTCTCCCACCTGGGTTTTCTTGAACAATTGTTTTTTTTAGGGGTGTCTGAAATCCGCCCTTGGGGGAGTGGGGGGGCGGGGGTTACTGTCATTTGAGTTGCTGTAGTATTTTGGACTTGTTATTATGATTTGTTCTTGTTTAGTTTCAGGTTTATGTTGTAGGTTTTGCCTGTGTTATCCTTGACTAGTTTAGTCTCCTTTGGTCTTAGTTTTATTCTGAAAGTTTTCCCGGTGCTGTTCTGGTTTCCTTTGGTGTAACTTGATTTCCTGTTTTATTTTGAAATGCATTTTCCTATTAGTCCTTGTTTATGATTTATAGTTTTAACTGCTGGTAATTCTCCTTAGCTACATTTATTGATGATTTTATGTTCCTTCTTGTAGTTTGTTTTTTAAGGTGCTGTAAGGAGAGGCAGCCATATCAGCAGCAGCTCTCTTGTGTCGTTGTGCTTTTATCTGCTTACTCTTGTATATAGTGTGTCTTTTTTTTACCAGGACTCAGGAGAAAGACTCAGATTAATGACTGGACCAAGTTTTTTTCTATTTTAGCCCCGGTCTTTTTCTTATTTTTCTCTTCCTCGGGGCAATGGAGAACAACAGAAGTGGGGGTGGACGCATTGTTTACACACATGCCAGCTGATTGCGATGAGGAGGCCGGCGCTGCTGCCCGGAGCGAAGCCCCTCATCCCAAAAGAGCTCAGGAAGAAACACTGTGGAAGAAGGGCTGGAACTAAAGTAAGGATGAGGAGAAGGAAGCATACGCCATCCATACCGATGTTCATCACCGGGAACGTTAGGTCGCTGAGAAACAAAGCAGATGAGCTCACAGCATTGGTCAGGATGCAAAAAGAATATTGTGAGTGTAGTATCATGTGTTTTACTGAGACGTGGTTACACTCCTAGATCCTGGATATCAACGTAGTGATATTTGGTTTTAAGACTATCCGGTGGGACAGGGCTATTATAAGTAGCGGAAAAAAGAGGGGAGGAGGATTGGCACTTCTTTTGAATGAAAGGTGGCGTAATATTGGACACATTTATGTGAAGGAAAAGCGCTGCAGCCCGGACATTGAAGTGCTGGCTGTGAGTATGAGACCCTATTATATGCTGCAAAAATTTACATGTTCCCTGGTAATTATTGTCTACGTCCCTCCGTCGGCTGATGCAGCCAGTGACATCATCAGCTCCACTACTGCCACATTACTGGAGAAGCACTCTGACGCATTTATGGCCATCACAGGCGATTTTAATCATGTCTTACTGGGAAAAACACTACCAAACTTTCACCAGTTTGACTACCCCACCAGAGAAAATAAAACACTGGATGTACTGTATGCCAATGCAAGAGATGCATAGTGCCACAGCTCTATCCCTCCATTGGCAAATCAGATCACTGCATGGTCATGTTATCACCCAAATACATTCCCCTTGTGCAAAGGCAGCCTGCTTATACACAGACTGTGAGGAGGTGGACACAGGAGGCTGCTGATGCACTACAGGACTGCTTCGAGACAACGGACTGGGGCATACTCTGTGAACCACATGGGGTGGACATAGACAATATGACCGACTGCATCACAGAATACATCAGATTCTGTGAAGACACAACTATGCTAGCTCAGACCATACTTTGTTTCTCCACCAACACACCATGGGTCACCAGTGACCTGAAAGCACTTCTGAACAAGAAAAAGAGAGCTTTTAGGTCTGGAGACAAGGAAAAACTGAGGAGAATGCAACACAAACTGAGAGAGATGCTAAGGAGGTGTAAAGACAATTACAGGAGGAAGATGGAGGATAAACTCAGGCAAAACAATACCAAGGATGTGTGAATGGAAATGAAACAAATAACTGGGTGTAAGGGGAGAGACAGACAGACATCTGGGAGCCTTGAGAGAGCTGATGAGCTGAATCTGTTTTTTGATAGGTTCAACTCACCCTCTGCCCCCCCACAACACAGCCAGGCCCCCACACACCCCTCCCCCCACCCTCCTGTCACCCCACAACACATCCAGACCTCCAATGACCCCTCCCCCCCCACCCTCCTGTGCAGAACCTCTCTCCATCTCCTCCCTCATCTGGGGACACCAGCCTCCCTCCCCAACACACACACACACACACACACACACACACACACACACACACACACACACACACACACACACACACACACACACACACACACACACACACACACACATATCACTGTGACTATAGACCAGGTTAAGAAACAGCTGGAGAGACTCCATCAGCGGAAGGCTGTGGGCCCTGATATCATCTCCGCCAGGATCCTGAGGACCTGTGCCAACCAGCTAACTTCGGTACTGAAAGAACTGTACAACCTGAGTCTGAGTCTGGAGAGAGTACCGGTGCTGTGGAAGATGTCCTGCCTGGTTCCTGTCCCCAAGAAGTTGTCTCCATCTGACCTCAATGACTATCGACCAGTTGCTCTCACATCTCATGTGATGAAGATCCTGGAGAGACTGGTCTTAGCCCACCTGTGGCTGCAGGTGAAGACATGGCTGGACTCTCTGCAGTTTGCATATCGGCCCAATTCAGGAGTTGAAGGCGCTGTCATCTACCTGAAGCAATGAGCCCATCTGCACCTGGATGGTGGAGGAGACACTGTGAGAATCACATTCTTTGATTTCTCCACTGCATTTAACACCATTCAGCCACTGCTGCTGGGTGAGAAGCTGCAGGTGGTGGGGTTCGACAGCTCTGTGATCTCCTGGATTACTGACTACCTGACAGGCAGGCCACAGTTTGTCTGGCTGGGCAGTGTCTTGTCTGATGTGGTAGTGATATGGGAGCTCCACAGGGGACTGTGTTCTCTCCTTTTCTCTTCACCTTATACACCACTGACTTTCAGTACAACACCGAGTCATGCTACCTGCAGAAATTCTCTGATGACCTAGCTGTTGTTGGGTGTATAAAAGGGGGAGAGGAGGGGGAGTACAGGGCACTGGTAGACATATTTGTTGAGTGGACAGAGCGGAATCACCTGAGGCTGAATGTCAGCAAGACTAGAGAGATGGTGACTGACTTCAGGAAGAAGAGGGCACCTCCTCAGCCATTGCAGATTAGGGGGAAGGATGTGAAGGTGGTTGTGGACTACAAATACCTGGGTGTCATGATCAGCAATGGGCTGGACTGGAAATCCAATACCGATGCTGTGCACAAGAAGGGGATGAGCGGACTCTACTTTCTGAGGAAGCTGAGATCCTTCAACGTATACATCAGGATGCTGGACCTTTTCTACTAGACCACTGTTGCCAGTGCCATCTTCTTTGCTGCTGTCTGTTGGGGTAGCAGTATCAGAGCCAGCAACACCAACAGACTTGGCAAGATTATCAAGAAGGCTGGCTCTGTAATTGGTCTCAGGCCGGAGACCTTTGAGACTGTGGTGGAGAGGAGGACACTAAATAAACTGCAATCCATCATGGACAATCTGGATCACCTCCTCCACCACACACTGGACAGACAGCGGAGCACTTTCTCCAGCAGACTGCTAGCTTCACTGCCGAATGGTTAGGTACAGGAAGTCTTTCCTGCCACATGCCATTTCACTGTACAATAACTCACTCTGATGTTGTGTTCTGATCATAACAATGCTGCCATACTGCACCTTAAAGTCTAATTGGTACCTCACATCTCACTCTGCACCTGATAGCCCTACATTGTATGGTGGGTATGATTCATGTATCTAGACGGGTCACCATCCATTGATCTATGATGTAGATAAGCTTTTTTTAGTAGTTTTACTTTCCATGGATAATCCCTTTGTCTAGTATGCTGTGTGTGTTTCTGTTGTTTGGTTGTCTGCTGTCATACTGATGTTACATTGCAATTTCCCAGTTTGGGATCAATAAAGTACATTCATCCGTCCATCCATCCATCCGTCCATCTATCTATCTATCTATCTATCTATCTATCTATCTATCTATCTATCTATCTATCTATCTATCTATCTATCTATCTATCTATCTATCTATTATCCCTTAAGTCAGGAGTGGGTAATCGTGCCATGGAAGGCCATTCCACTACAGGTTTTTTGTGCCACCAAGTCTCTTAAACAGGTTTTTTCAATAATTAGCAGTCCTTGAAGCTGATCAGAACAAACACCTGCTGAACAGACTGGGTGGAACAGAAAACCTGCAGTGTAATGGCCCTCATTGCCCACCCCTTCCTTAAGTCCTGTTTCCCAGTGTTTATTTTTCCTCTGTGTTTGTGTTCCTTTTGAGCTGTTTTGCTTTATCATTTCTCAGTGTGTGGCTGTGTCTCAGTTCAGGTTCTGTGTCTTCCAAGTGCGCATTTCTGGGCCAGATATGTCACTGTGCTGCATCCAAGGCTGTCCCATTCTATGGGCTCCTTCACATGCGGCCGACGAATGGAGCCTTCAAAATCCCAAAAACCAAGGATACATGAAGACTATCCATGTGGCCCTAACATATCCCAGCACTCAGCACGTGGTTCAGCCTGGCTTTTTTTCCCCCTTGGCTCAGACAGAAGCGGAATAAAGTCAGAAACAGTTCAAAGTAAGTTTTTTGCTTGAATTCTGCATCGGTTTGAACGTGAAAAGAACAATAATCCAGAAAACAGCAACATCTGATTATTTAAGCTCATGTTACATGACATTGTGGTGACACAAAGGAGGTGACACTCCACCCAGTACTTCAGGGTGTTGGGGGGACAGCCAAGGGTGCCAGAGCGCTGGGTTGTATGAAGTAAATAAAGATGTGTCTTTTGCCCCTGCTGTACCAGGCTCACACCTGAGGATGCAGGGGTACAAATGTTTTGTACTAAGCCTTGCTCTGTGATGTGCATGTTAATGTGTATGTTGATGTGTGTTCATGGTTCATAACTGGTATATTAATGTGTTTACCCTGAGTGCCAGAGGCGGGAAGAAAATGTATAAAGCAGTTCGCTTTGACACTCAGAGTTAGTCTGTTCTGTGTTGAAGGACAAATAAAGTTCTGTGTCATCAGCCTCTGTCTCATCTGCTTTCATCCTCCATATTAATGACCTAATGACGTGAAATGGAAAATGGACCGAGTACCACCACACGGAGACACTCCCGCTGGAGTCTCCCACCGCTGCATGCGCATGTTGCAGTCAGACTCCCAGACTTGTGGCTTCATGACCCAGCTGCTTGGTTTATTCATGTGGAAGCCCATTTCGCCTTCTGCGGAGTCGTGGCAGACGACACAAAGTACCACCATGCAGTGGCATCACTGGATACACTCGCCATGCAGCGTGCCGTGAGTCTACTCCAAGCCCCACCAGCCCAAGAAAAATACGGCGCTCTCAAGCGACTGCTGCTGCACCATTATACCCTTTCAGATGCAGATAGGGCAGAAAAGCTCCTTACCCACTCAGAGCTAGGAGACAGATCAGCTGTGGACCTGATGGAGAGCATGATTGTGTTGATGGGCATGGACGACGGATCTTTCTTTTTCCCCCACCTCTTCCTCAGAAACCTACCGGCTTCTGCGAGAGCGATTCTTGCTAACTCACCACTGCTGGTGGCCAGGGACTACCGCGTGCTGGCAGAGGAGGCAGACCGCGTCATCCTGGCAAACAAGGTTTTCAGCGTTCAGGCAGTGAGACTGCAATCTCTGGCGGAGCCCAGCGAGGTCGAGGAGCTGATGGTGGTGGCCAGGACGGCCACCCGGAGAAACAGGACCCGGACACTGTTTTAATCACCACCGTTTTAGCAAGGAAGTGCAATGATGTCTGCCGCCATGCCACTTCAAGAAGCCAGGAAACTGGGGAGAAACATTTTGTGTTAGACTTTTGGGGGGGGGGGGGCGCTTCTGCACAGACAGGCTGAAGCCCACTTATGTGTTGGCAGACACCCAACCTGGCAGATGCCCAGCGTGGGCGCCAACCTACAGTGGGTGTTAGAAAAATTCTTCCAAACCTTCAGTCAAAAACCAGGCGGGATCAGAGTTTCAGCAAATTTAATTACACTGGCCAGTGGAGAACAATACAAAAACAGTCTCAGAGCCTAGTCTCGCACCATTCTGACTCAAACACACATCACTCAGTTCTTTAAGCCCTTCATTATCTGAGAGGTGGAGGAGCAGTTTGTCCATCATGATTGGTCCAGTACATCTGGTCAAAACTTGGTGTATAGATTATCTTTTTCTCAGGAACCATGATACTCACTCAGTACCAGTCACACGGGAGCCGCACAGAATGGACTAAAAACAAGATGATAACTAGTACTGCTGCATCCTTGACACTTTTACATAGACTCTGAGGAAGACTCTGAGACAAAGCAAATCACATATATGAAACTTTTCTATCATTCTCAGTATGTTACAGAAATTCTTCTAAACCTTCAGTCAAAAACCAGGCAGGATCAGAGTTTCTGCAAATTTAATTACACTGGCCAGTTGAGAATAATATGTTATGACCCGAGCGCTGGGTTCTGTCCGCGCTCGGGCTAAGCACAACTTGCTGCCGGCCTTGACAGTTGTGGGTGGTATTCTGGCCTCTCCGGGCTCTTATTGTGAAGGCGCTCGGTGGGGCTTCTGCCTGTCAAGGTTGGTCAGCTGCTTGTCATTACTGCTCGTTAGTGTTCACCTTTATAAGGCTGGCACTAGCGACAGTTAAATCGAAGGAGTATTGTCAAAACCTTGTCAAATATTGTCAACCATCCTCGTCAGACATCGTCAGGTAGTCTAAACCTTGTTAGACCTTCATGTCAGGTTCGTGCTTTTCTTGTTATGCCATAGTTTAGCTCGTAGTGGCTGGGGTTAGCCCTACGAGCCCTTGTACTACTTAATGTGTGTTTTTTTTCCCTGAGCGGCTCACAGTATTGTCTTGTCCTGTTGTTTTAATAAATCACCATCATTGTAAAACTCACTGGTGGACTCTTGGCATCTAATGGTGATCTGCGAGGGTCACCGCATGACAGTATACTCCTGCCAGGACGTCTAAACGGAGACGCCACACCAAGACGCCTTTTTTCACCGTGAGTTTTTGCCTTAATTGGACTATTGTTCTTCCCTGTCTGGGTGTCAATTGCTGGGGGAAGGCCGTCATCCAGGGTCCGCGGTCGGCGCCTAGGCAAAGAGTTAGCGAGCGCGCTGGAGTACGTCGACGGGACGCTCCTCGCCGCTACCTTTGACGTCAACTCCAGCTATATGCGCTGGAACCTAGACTACGCTGAGGATCTCCTGGACAACCTTCCTCTCCATTACGACGATCACCCGGAGGTGATTATGAGGAGAGATGAACTCGCTACGCAGCGCAAGATACTCCGCGGGCTGGAGGAGGAGGAAAGTGGGAAGCAGAGGAGGAGGCATCCTCGCTCCCCGTGTTGGGTTCCTGTCCCTGACCCGGTCCAGGAGGTCGCGCCATCTGGAGGTCGTCGACGACGTCGGCGTCATGGCCAAGGAGAACCTCAGCAGAATCCCCGGCTGGACCCGCTGCCGGTGAAGCCCGTCAGCGAACCTCTGAGAGCGGCTCCACCTCGTCCTTCCAGGGGGCCCTCTGTCACCATCCAGCGGGGTGAAGGAGGAACAACGTCCCCTACAGCAGGAACCATTTTCCCTCTGGGAGAAAGGCAAGTGCGAGTTAATTTATTACACCATAATTGTAGCCTGCCTTGTCTGACTCCTGGGGGCGGAGTTCGGGGTTCGCAGCCCCCCAAGCTCTCTCCATCTGCTGTAGTGATAATAACTAAACCTGCTGCCTCTGTGTCCCCCCCGGTCGAGCGGTCCACGACGCCAGGCCAACGTCGTCGGATGAAGAGGGGGCCTGCAGTGCTGGAAAGCCTGGATCTGGCCCTGCAGCCACGTCGTGGACGGAGGAGAAGAGTGGACTGTGGCCCGGAGCCTGAGCCAACGATGAAGCGTCCCCGGGTCTCCTCGCCGGAGCGGTCCGAGCCAGTGGGTCGAGGGTCCCCTGCCCCCACGCCAGACGGGTCATTGGCATGGACAGCAGCGCGGGAGGAACCTGAGGCTGCAGATGATATCTTGCCAGCTGCGGAGCCCAACGCAGCTGAGTTGGAGCCTGCTGATGAGAGTCGCCGCCCTGAACCTGGATCGTCGAAGTCCTGGGTGGCAACAGAACCCGAGTGCAGGAAAGTGCTCCCCCTTGTGTCTCTGTCCCCTGTTTTGGAGCACTTTTGCCTGCCTCTCGGGGAGGCGAGTGAGGAGCAGCCGTCTGCTGCGCCTGAGCTCGTCTCGCTGGGTTCTGTTGCTACCGGTGATTCTAATCCTGGTTTTCTTCCTGTTTGTGAGCCTCGTTGCAGTGTCGCCGGCATGGAACCAGTCGGAGTCACTGGGTTGAAGGTCCCAGGTTCGGGGGTGGAGATCATCAGCGGCGCTGCACCGACCCAGTCGGGGTCCGTCGTGGAGGTGGCTGTGGCCCAATTGGGGTCCAACGTGGGTGCGCCAGAGGCTCAATCGGGGTCCACCGCAGGTGCGGTTCTGGCCCAATCGGGGCCCGACGTGGGTGCAGCTGGGATCCAACCAGGGTCCAGCGGAGGTGCAGCGCCAGCGTGGTCCGCAAACGGGGGAGGAGCTGCAGACCTTTCGCCGTCGGACAGATTACGGGTTCATCCTTGCCATCTTTCCCCTCTACTGAGTCTCTGCCCCCGTGCATCATCGCCGGGGGCCGTGGGGGTTCCTATTCGCTCGCCCCGGCTCTCCCGAGTTTTGTCCTCATCAGGGAGCCCACCGCGGGCTGTTATTCCCCGGGACTGGTGGCTGAGGGACACGGGTCGGCCGCCTGAGGAACTGCTTCGCCAGTTCGGCGCCCCGGGTCGGCCACCCGATGTGTTGTGTGTTTCGCTGGGCGACCTGGTTCAACCACCAGAGGAGCGGACGTGCTGGGCGTTGGACTGTGGTAAGCCACCTGGTCATGTTCCACCTCCTATGACCACCCGCCGGCTGCTGGACGCGGGGAGACCACCTGAACTGTTCCTGTGGTGCTTGGTCTCCGCCGGTCGGCATAAACTGTCGGGGGGGTAGTGGTCATTTTTCTGGTGTTGATCCGTCACAGTGATTGTTCTGTTTTTTTTTTCCTTGCTGTCCTGTGTACTTTGTGTTATGGTTATGTCTTGCAGTTGCCCTAGTTTGCATTGTGTGTAGGCGGGTATGAGCCAGTAAGTGCTCTGCTTTTTGTGTTTGGTCATTTGAGTATTCACATGGGTGGGAAGTGATTTCCTTGTGTAACATGTGGGCCAAGATCTAATTTTCTCGTGCTGTCCTGTGTTTTCTGTAACTTATTTGGGGATCCTTGGCAAATTGTGTTATGTTTTACTGTTGCCTTATTTCCCTCTGTGTATTTTATCTGATTTGAATATTCAGTATTTTGTCATGGTCTTGTATGTAGTTTTTCTGATCCAGTGGTTCTGGGGTTTTTTTTGTTTTCTCCACGTGCATCTTTTTAATTTAATCTGGGTGATTGGTATTCTTGTCATTGTCCTGTATGTAGTTGTCCTTGTAACTGTTTTGATTGTTTCTGGGTTTGGTCTCTCTCCCTCCGCACCTACCCCCAGCCACCCACCCTGGGGGGTGGGGGGGGACAGGGTGGTCCTTGGGCGTTCTGAGCCCGTCCTCGGAGGGAGGGTACTGTTACGACCCGAGCGCTGGGTTCTGTCCGCGCTCGGGCTAAGCACAACTCGCTGCCAGCCTTGACAGTTGTGGGTGGTATTCTGGCCTCTCCGGGATTTTATTGTGAAGGCGCTCGGTGGGGCTTCCGCCTGTCAAGGTTGGTCAGCTGCTTGTCATTACTGCTCGTTAGTGTTCGCCTTTATAAGGCGGGCACTAGCGGCAGTTAAATTGCAGGAGTATTGTCAAAACCTTGTCAGATATTGTCAACCATCCTCGTCAGACATCGTCAGGTGGTTTAAACCTTGTTAGACCTTCATGTCAGGTTTGTGCTTTTCTTGTCATGCCATAGTTTAGCTCGTAGTGGCTGGGGTTAGGGCTACAAGCCCTTGTACTCCTTAATGTGTGTTTTTGCCCTGAGCGGCTCACAGTATTGTCTTGTCCTGTTGTTTTAATAAATCACCATCATTGCAAAACTCACTGGTGGACTTTTGGCATCTTATGGTGATCCGCGAGGGTCACCGCATGACCAATACAAAAACACACATATCACTCAGTTCTTTAACCTTATGAATGTCTGTGGCGCTCCGTTGTACCGTCAGCCTCCACCCCCTCTAGTGGTCAAGGTTTTTTCAAGAAAATATTCAGTTCAGATGTCAAAGATTTCCAAAGCTATAACTTGAAAGTGGTAAGCAATAATGGCTTACTGTCAATTAGAAAGATGTAGAATATGATTCAAAGTTTGAGATAGGAATAAATTTACACATCTAATTTGCATAATGCCATGGCAGCCATATTGAATTACATAACTTTCAGTCAAAAGTGGACTTTGGACATATTTATACAAAGAAGGGTTTTGCTTTTTGTCACCGTTTTTTGTTTTGGGCATTTTGTTATCTTATCTTCAAACTATATGAACCAGAAAATCAGTACAACGTAAGCAAACAAAGACATTCATCACTTACCACTGGCTAGGCAGCTCACTTCGTCCTTTTGTGGCATCCTGGTTGTTATTTTTGTATTCTTCCGGTCAGTTTCACTTTCTCTTCCACATCGAGAAACTGTTATGATTATTCCCACCTCAATTTCGCTTTAATTTCACCACAATCTATCTTATATGACGACACGGAACCGGCGCGATTGTTCTGTCCAGTCACATAGCGCTGGGGTCGATGGCAGGTGAACATCAACCTGTTTCGCCCACCCTCTGTTATAACAAAATGTAGATATTTACCTTCATAAGCTAAATAATCTCTTTTTAGAATCATAGTTGGCAAATTTGGGAACAAATGCCTCTTCCGTCTTATGATGCCACGCATCGACATTTGTTTACGGACTCTTCTTCTCTGGTGTCTCAGAAGTGAGGGTTTGTTTGTTTGTTTGTTTGTTTGTTTGGAGGGGGGCGTATTTGGGGGCCATTAGTCCTCCAAGGCAAGAGCAGTAAGTTAGATGTGTCTGCCACCTTGTGAGGTGGAATACTCAGTACAACTGGGGATTTATTATGGTTTATGGTCACGTCACATGACAGTCGCAGAACTGTGACACAGACACTCCACAGTGCTATCTGGCCATGAAACCAAGAATCACAAAGGATTAAGCCCTTCCTTATTTGAGAGGTGGAGGAGCAGTTTGCCCATCATGATTGGTCCAGTACCTCTGGTCAAAACTTGGTGTACAGATTATCTTTTTCTCAGGAACCATGATGCTCAGTACCAGTCACACAGGAGCCGAACAGAATGTACTCAAAACAAGATGATAACTAGTACAGTTGCATCCATGACACTTTTACATAGACTGAGGAAGACTCTGAGACAAAGCAAATCACATACTGTATGAAACATAATATGAAACTTTTCTATCATTCTCCCCTGACATGGCTCAGGTTTCTCTGAGCTCAGATCCTTACTTTATTCCTAGTATTATTTGTTTGATTTGGTTGATCCTGTTAGTTTCCTATATGTAGTTTTTGGGTTTGTTTTCACTTGAGCCTCCCCTTTACCAGACACTGTCTCTATCTGCTCTTAGTCAGTTCAGCTAGGAGCAGTTAATCAATCAGGCCCTGCTCACTCAATGATTCACACCTGCAGCGCATTTTCTGTGTGTATTTAAGCACTGCCGCTACACTAAACAGTCACTGGATTATTGAATGTCTCTCCTTACGTTTAATCACCTATTATTCTCCAACTCTACTCCTGCATCCGCTGGGCCAGTTTGGCCAGGGACGCCAGCTGTAAGTTTTTCCTTTGTTTATATTTTTGTTTGTTTGCACAGTTTTGTTTGTTTTGGGTTTTTTTTGGCCTTTATAGCCCCTTTTCCACTAGTGTCAGTTCGGTACCGTATGGTTTGTCAGCTTTTCCATTAGGGACTGTAATGGGTTTGGTCCCGATTTGTCAGAACCACAGAAGAGGGGTCCCAAGCATACTGTTCCGACACCAAAATATGACATAAAAACACTGCAGGCCACTGACTGGTCTGGGCGTAATGTCATGAGAGGGGCGTTTGAGGCCGAGTTTGCAGAATCGCGAGCCACCATTTGCAACGATTCGTCCGTGAGCCAGCCAGCAAGCGATATAGTATAAACAACAATGATAGAATGGCTTCACAGAAATCAGACCCACAGAAATCAACGTTGCGGTCCAGCAGAGTTTTCTGTGCGTTTCAGCTGATGAGAGAATCCAGAGGGAAGTAGACGGAGCCACCCAAACTGAATGTACGGCTGCGGAAGCACCCAACTTCACCAGTTGAAACCGTGATATCAGGATATAGAGGACGGTGAGTGATGTGATATTATGCATCTTTTACGCTATTTATCCCAGCAGCGGAAAGTTCACTTTGGACAGACCACAACGTTGTTGCTAGTGTTCAAACAATGAGCTAGCTAGTTAGCCATCAATGCTAAGTCCGTCCTTGTATGTTGCCTTTGTGTTGACAATATCTGATGAAATAAGCTAGTTGTAATCCTGGTTAAAAAGGTGTTTTTTTTTACATGTTGCACTTTCGTGCTGTGCATGTACTTAAGTTGTGTGTATTTTCATTGTAGAGTCCAACAAGGATCTGCTCTGACAATGGCTACGTTTGGCAGATCACAAAATGTGTTACGACTGGTAAGTTGCACATCTTGTTATTTATAGTCAAATCTTTTGCTTTTTAAGTTAAAGTACAGGTAAAGTGCCATATTTAAAGTAGCACAATTTCCGCTTAATATGAAAGGGACCTGAACTGAGATTTATTTGATTGTGTGAATATTAATGACAGAATATTTTTGAAAAGTAGTGTACAACGGATGGCCACTACATTAGCCAATCTATCCCATAATGCAATACGCAGCCAACGGAGCAGTGAGAGGAGAGCTTCACATCACAACATAAACTACCTTAAGGTATTTAAGATAGCTAACGCCATAGCTAGTCGTAGCACCTAACACCGACACAAAGAAGCGACTCTATCCCCGGTGATTGGGGCTTGCCGGAGGAACTAACCAAGGTAACAGTTGGACGGGAGCCGGATCAGAGTTCAAGTACAGTGGTGGTAGGAGACGGGGACCAGTGGAGGACCACCGGGGCCCCAGCCGGATAAGAGCCGGAATCGGAGCCCAGTTACAGCGGCGGGGCTCGGCGGAGGAACTACTGAGGAAGACGGCGGTAGGTGGCGGGGCTCAGCGGAGGAACTACCGGGACCCCAGCTGGACAGGAGCAGGATCGGAGCTCGGCTACAGCGGCGGTGGGTGGCGGGACTCGGTGGAGGAGCTGCCGGTACCCCGGCTGGACAGGAGCTCAATTGCAGCGGGACTAGCAGCGGAGGGGGCTAGCTGAGGCCCAGCTGGATTCGAGGTCGGTCGGATCGGTTACCAGCGACACCAGCAGAGATTGTTTTACTATCAACAGGTCAGTAAAAATGCCACCAAAGAAGGAGGAAATGGAAGAGATCAAAAAATCTCTGAACTTCATGTCAGAAGAACTGACCAAAGTGGCTAGTCAGCAGGCTAAACTATTAGGGCTAATGGAAGAAGTCCAAGAATTAAAATTAACAATTAAGGAAAAAGACAAAAAAATTGCAGACTTGGAGCGACGCGTCGAGGATCTTGAGCAATATTCTCGTATGGATGATGTAATTATAAGCGGACTAGACATTAAATATCAATCATATGCTCATGGTACAGCAGGAATGAGAGGTGAGGAGGCTCCCCTGAGTGAATCAGTCTCCCTGGAAAATCAGGTGCTTCACTTCCTTGATAGTAGAAATATAAAGGTTGAAACAAATGCAATTTCAGCCTGTCATGCTTTACCCAGAAAGGATAATAAAACAAAGAAATCAATTGTGATGCGTTTTGTGAAAAGAAGGGTAAAGCATGACATACTGAGGCAGGTCAGAAAGCTACGGGAAACAGAAGTTTACCTAAATGAACATCTAACAAAAACTAATGCTGAAATAGCATGGCAAGCACGGATGCTGAAAAGACACAATAAGATACAGGCAACATGGACAAGAAATTGTAGAGTTTGGATCAAACTAAATGGAACACCTGAGGAAGCAAAGACTATAATAATCAGAAATCTTACTGACTTAAATAAATATAGATGAACACTGATTAAGAAAATTAAGAGACTATGATAATCCATATCCACACACACAGCAAGAATAGTTCTTTTGACACACCATGTCAATGTACTTAAAAAAAAAAAAAAAACAACTTATGACTGACTTGAGTAGACATCAATTATACCCAGTTGGAGGAAGTCATTTGACACAGAGTGAGGAAATTCAAACTCTGAAAATATGCCATTATGCTGAACATAAACTACAAGAGATGGAGAATGATATTGATCCTGATAACCACTTTTTCAATAATATTCATAATCATTGTGAATATTACGCTGAAAAGCAATTCAAAAGTCAAGTGCAACTAGATGGTAAACTATCAATAATACACTTCAACAGCAGAAGTCTTAACAAAAACTTTCCATAGATTCAGGACTATTTAAAACAGCTAGACAGAAAATTTACAGCTATCGCAGTCTCTGAAACTTGGCTTAATGAAGAGCAGGCTCCTCTAATGGCAATAGAGTGATATCAGATGTTTCATATTAACAGATCTCAAAAAAGGGTGGTGGTGTTGCACTGTATAATGATGACCTGTATAGGTGTAAGCTTGTAAATGGAATGTCCTTTGCACTACCAGGGATTTTAGAATGTGTTACTGTTGGGATTGACCAAGATAAAACAAAAAATCTACTTATAAGTTGTATATATAGAACGCCAAGAACTTGCATTGAGACATTCAGAGATAAATTAGTCGAGCTGTACAATAATATTACTAGTAAGAAAATGGTAGTAATTTGTGGAGATTTCAATATTGATTTACTAAATCCATATCAACAAAATGTAATTACAGAGTTCATGAATTCTATGTACAGTGTGAGTCTATATCAAACAATAACACATCCCAGTAGAATCACAGTTTACACTGCTACACTTATTGACAACCTGTTTGTTAATATTATTGGTAAGAAAATAGAAAGTGGATTATTGATAAATGATATAAGTGACCATTTGCCAACCTTTGCACTTATCCATGGCCACACGGGGGCCAATACAGAAAAAAATTTAAAATCATTCAGATACAAATCACAAAATTCAATCAGTTCTTTTAAAGAAGACTTGCTGAAGCAGGACTGGACAAAAGTCTATGTATCAGATGTAAATGAAGCCTATGACACATTTCTGAACATTGTAACCACTCTTTATGAAAAAAAAAATGTCCATTAGTAAAGAAAAAGCTTAAACATAAATTTGTCGATAAGCCATGGTTAACCAAAGGATTACAAAAGGCGTGTAAAAAGAAAAAAATATTATATAAAGCTTTCCTAAAGAAAAGGACAAAAGAAGCAGAGCAGCGGTATAAAACATACAAAAATAAGTTAACATATATAATAAGATGTAGTAAAAGAGACTATTACAGTAAAGAACTGGAGAAAAACAGACAATATTAAAAATACATGGACAATACTTAACAATATTCTTGGAAATAAAAACAGAAATACAAGCTACCCAACCGATTTTTCAAAAAATAATAAAATGACTCAGGGTGTGAATGCAGTTTCACCTGCAGATGAATTTAATAACTTTTTTGTTAACATTGGTCCTAATTTGGCTTGAGAAATACCCATTACGGCACCTATGGGTGATACAATAAGCAAAAACACTGCTATAAAAGACTCCATTTTCATAAAGAACACAGACCAGAGAGAGGTCATTGAAATTGTTAAATCCTTTAAAAGTAAAACATCTACGGACTGTGATGGTATTGACACGCTCCTAGTCAAAACTATTATTGAATGCTTAGTGAAACCACTGACGTATATCTGTAACCTGTCTCTCCAAACAGGTATATTTCCCAATGCAATGAAAATAGCTAAAGTAATTCCGATATACAAGACGGGTGACAGAGGGGAATTCTCAAACTATAGACCAATTTCACTATTGCCGCAATTTTCCAAGATACTTGAAAAACTATTCTGTGAGAGAATTGACAACTTCATACTGAAGAATAATTTATTGAGTGAGCAGCAATATGGGTTCAGACATAAGAGGACAACTGCATTTGCTCTAATGGAATTTATAGAAAAAATATCAACTGCCATTGAAAATAAAGAGTATTCAGTTGGGGTATTCCTGGATCTTAAAAACGCATTTGATACAGTGGATCATAATTTATTATTAAAGAAACTACAAAATTGTGGTATTAGGGGGGTAGCACTGTTCTGGTTATGTAGTTACTTAAAGAATAGATATCAGTATGTATGTGTTGGTAACAAAAACTCACAGTTACTGAAGGTTACTTGTGGAGTCCCACAGGGTTCAGTTTTGGGGCCATTGTTATTCTGTAGCGGTTTGATTAAACCCCCCACAACACACAAACAGAACACAGAGACAGTCAGCTCGCACTCCTGGGGTTTGTTCCGCTGCATGCTGAGTTTACAGCCTTGAAGTTAAAGTGTTCATGCATTTTGCCCTTACTGTGACCTAGAGACTCAGATCAATATGTAGATGTGCTTGTTAGCCTCTTTGTCTGACACTTGGAGCGAGGTCTAGCTAATCTGCTCATTGTGATGTATGTCTTACAAATGCAAATACCTCCTGCCTGTTCTGTTGTCCCTTTGATCATTCTAAACTGTGGGGTACGTCTCTTTGATGTATTGTTATGATCAAGTATTTAAGGTGCAACTCTGTAACGCAATCTTTCTTCCTCTCTCAATCTGACTTCAACCCTGCTGCAGGACACAGATTTTGTGTCCCCTCTTCACTGAGAGCCTGAGGAATTCGGCTTCAGCCTGCTCACGCTATGGCTGGAGCCGAGTTCCCGTGACGGCGGTATGATTAATAAAACCTGCTTAAAACCACAGCACTGCTGCTTATTTTTCCATGCCGCCACACTGGTGACCCCGACGTGATCTGAACACGCAACCTTCCATGCCACCTCACTGGTGACCCCTCGAACACGCACACGTTTTGTGCGAAAGCAACCTTCCGAGCTGGACAGCCACACAGCTGCGTTGGTGACCCCGCCTGAAAGCACACGCTTTGTGCAAAGCAACTTCTGGTCTGGACCACTGCAGTGACCCGACGCTGAAACGAACATGCTGCCAGCGAACGCAACAGCTCCCTTCTGCTTCAGGGAGATTTCGACGCAGAGTTTCCAGGTTGAAACCCTCCGGAGACCACCCACGACCGGGAAAGCTGCAGCAACGTTTCATGGTGAGATCTGCACAACCACGCTGGACCGGCCGCTCTCACAGAGAGCGCACGCACCTCGTCCTCTCCACGACGGCAACCTCCAGGGCCGACGGGGAGCGCAGCGCGTGGAACTGAACGCACCATGGCCGCACGAGCGACAACGATCGTCTCCTCCCTCTCACCGCTCCAACGCAGCTGCACGAGCCCGGGGCACAAAGATCGTCTATTGCCTCGCACCGCTCCAACGCGTCTCCACGAGCCCGAGGGACGGAGATCGTCTACTTCCTCACACCGCTCCAACGCAGCTGCATGAGCCTGAGGAACAAAAGATCGTCTATTCCCTCCCGCCGCTCCAACGCATCTGCACGGGCCTGAGGGACTAAAGATCGTCTATTTCCTCTCACCGCTCCAACGCACCATGGCCAATCTACAGCCACAGCTCAACCTGGATTTTACCGGCGCCGTCTGCGCCGTTCTCCACCAAGTTTCTGCACCCTGACTCACCACTCCAGCGGCCCACCCACGCACTGAACCCCCGCGCACGCATCGGGGAGTTACAAGGACGGCGCATCATGCATGGGACAAGTAATGGCTCCACAGACTGCCTTCCTCCTTCGCCGCTGCCTTTCAGGGCTGCTCGCTCACCTGAGGCACGCATGCAGCATACTGGAAGGATTTGTTAACAGTCTCAGCCACGCCACAGACCGCCATCGTCCTCCGCCGCTGCCCACAGAACCTTCAGGGTTGCTCGTTCACCTGAAGCAAGCACGCAGCTCGCCACTGGATTTTTTAATGGTCTTAGCCACGGCACAACGGGATTTCAGCCGTCAGCTGTTCCCAGGAGCTTTGGGGTTGCTTCAGCACCCAAAGCCAACAGTCCCTATGCTTTGTTTACTTTTTCTCTTACAGCCGCTCCTGCTTTTCTTCATGGCCACGAGAGGAGTCAGAGACTAATTTTTCTTCTTGTGGACCGCTGCACGTTCAACGGGACCAGCCCTTCGACATTGCGGACCCACAAGCAATTTTTGCGCGGCTCAGGACGATTTCACAGCTCCTGCCGGCACTTACTACCCCTCCCCTCCCTCCCCCTCCGCCTGCAGCGAGCTTCTCCCACAGCTCGCTCACACAGATGGATCATCGAGGTCGCGGCCCCCTACCGTTTCCCTCTTGGGGGGGAGCGTGTGTGGCGGTTCGTTTTAACCCCACAACAGACTAAGGACACTCAGCCCTCTTTTCTCTGTTTTCCTGCTACACTACTGAGATGCAATGTGCCATTCATGTATTTGTGATGCAAACATGCATGTATTGTGATGTAATGCGCCATTCTGTATAGTGTGCATATGGCTTGTCCTTACTGTGCTTTTTCTGAGCATCTTACATATGTAGATGTGCTTTGGTGTATTAATGTCTACAGGTAGACGAGTTTCTTCTGTCTCACCTATGTGATGTTAATCGTTGCCTTTCATGCATGGTATTCACATCGCGGAGCAGCAAACACTTTTGGTGCGACTACCCCCCCCCCCCTCCTGCACAGAGCTTTTCCCTGCTCGCTGCCCAGACTGCAACATCGAGGTCACGGTCCCCTACCGTTTCCCTCTTGGGGGGGAGCAGTGTAGCGGTTTGATTAAACCCCCCACAACACACAAACAGAACACAGAGACAGTCAGCTCGCACTCCTGGGGTTTGTTCCGCTGCATGCTGAGTTTACAGCCTTGAAGTTAAAGTGTTCATGCATTTTGCCCTTACTGTGACCTAGAGACTCAGATCAATATGTAGATGTGCTTGTTAGCCTCTTTGTCTGACACTTGGAGCGAGGTCTAGCTAATCTGCTCATTGTGATGTATGTCTTACAAATGCAAATACCTCCTGCCTGTTCTGTTGTCCCTTTGATCATTCTAAACTGTGGGGTACGTCTCTTTGATGTATTGTTATGATCAAGTATTTAAGGTGCAACTCTGTAACGCAATCTTTCTTCCTCTCTCAATCTGACTTCAACCCTGCTGCAGGACACAGATTTTGTGTCCCCTCTTCACTGAGAGCCTGAGGAATTCGGCTTCAGCCTGCTCACGCTATGGCTGGAGCCGAGTTCCCGTGACGGCGGTATGATTAATAAAACCTGCTTAAAACCACAGCACTGCTGCTTATTTTTCCATGCCGCCACAATTCAATATGTATATAAATGATATATGTAAAGTTTTGGAAAAAATGGATTTAATATTGTTTGCCGATGACACTAATTTATTATGCAGTGGAAGCAATTTGGAACAACTTTTGGATACACTCGGAAAGGAATTAGGAAAGCTTAAACTGTGGTTTGATTCAAACAAATTAACGCTCAATTTAAGTAAGACAAAATTTATAGTTCTTAATAACCATCACAACAACTTAGTATCTAAACTCAGTGTAAATGGTGTAGAGATTGAAAGGGTATCCGAAACTAAATTTCTTGGAGTAATTATTGATCATAAACTGTGTTGGAAGTCACATATTAATTATATTAAAGGTAAAATATCTAAGTCAATTGCAATACTACACAGAGTGAAATATTTGCTGAATCAACCCACATTATATACTTAGTATCATTCATTAATACTCCCATACATGACATATTGTACTGAAGTATGGGGAAACACATATAAAACAAGCATATATCCAGTCTTAATGCTTCAGAAGAGAGCTATTAGAATAATAAACAAAGCTGCTTACAGGGAACCAACAAACCCACTTTTTCTTAAATTAAAAGCTCTCAAGTTGAAAGATCTGGTTGACTTTAAAACTGCAGTAATAATGTTTAAAGTGAAGAATCTATCACTGCCCGCAAATATCCAAAAGTTGTTCCAAATAAGGGAGAAACAATATCATTTCAGAGGAACATGTATATTTCAAAAACCTTCAGTGAGAACTACCACCAGGCAACACTGT
The DNA here is from genome assembly GCA_020510985.1 of Pholidichthys leucotaenia. Taxonomy (NCBI): domain Eukaryota; kingdom Metazoa; phylum Chordata; class Actinopteri; order Cichliformes; family Pholidichthyidae; genus Pholidichthys; species Pholidichthys leucotaenia. Next base: position 177,159,956 of record CM035845.1, read on the forward strand.
GTTTCAGTGCAAGGAGTCAGATTATGGAATACTTTTGGACCTGAATTAAAATCATGTACAACGCTTGGACAATTTAAACAAAAACTAAAGGAAGAAATACTCCAAACATATATACAAGATGACATGTAAAATCACATAAGGATTGTCATATCCAGTCTGTGTTGTGTTGTAGCTTAGTTTTTGTTTTGTTTGTTTGTTTTGTTTTTGTCACATTTTGTCTTAGCTTTGTTCTGAATTGTAATCACTCTTGTTTTGTTTTTCTTTTGAATTCTTGGATGGAATATGGGTGGGCAATATAAGCTGCAGCTTCAGCCATCACCCATTTCGGATAACTTATGTTGAACTGTATAATCAGAGGAGTTATTGTCTAATTTGACATTGTTGGATTTTCTTTCCCCCTTTGTTATATTATTCTGTTTCTTTTTTTTTAATCTTTACTTTTAATCTATCCGAAATAAATAAAGATTCATTCATTCATTCAATAATTGAAAATGCATGGCACATCCAATAGTAGCCACTGTAAAATAAACTGCTTGGTTTTTTTTTTTTGGTTTTTTTTTTTTTTTTTTTAATCAGATCACTTGTGTGACCCTTTATGGGTTATATTCATAATAGCGTATCTTGCACTTTGGGGAATGGGAGCTATTCAGTCACCATTATAATTTAGTTTATATGTGTAGCTTATAGTCTTTGGTCTTTATACTCTTGCAATAACAGGACACATTACAAATATTTGAGACCCATTGTGGTGCTTCCTTTTATATTTTAGCAATACAAGCACAAAACACCACCCACACTTGAAACCAGGGAGACACAGCAGTGGCTACACTTTTATTGATAACAACTGTATTTCTCAAATATGTTTTAAACATGCTTTAATTAACCACAACCCATTTCTGTCTTTCATCTAGGCAAGAGGAAAATGATTCACCCCAAACTAGACCTTGCTTCACTATTTACAGAGATGCAGGCTGAAGATCTGCTGAACCGGGTTCAGCTTGAGCGGCACATCCAGTTGCTTCACAGTGAGGCAGCGTGGCCGGCGTGTGTGACCCATTCTAACTTCTTTTTATTTACAGTTTGAATTTTGCACATTCTAAATAATCTGGAGTTTGCTGCTGATTGTAATAAATAATTTAGTGACCTATGCGTTTGCATCATGATTTTCTATTTTGTCTGTTAAATTACTGGTAGGAAAAGAGTCAACAGTACAAACCATTTATCAGTGACTTTGAAAATAATGGCTAATTTTTAAGAAAAAGTAACCAAAAAACAATTATTTTATTTACTGAAGACTGTATTGTTGAATGTGCCAGTGCAGAAGACATTGCACACTTTAGTGATAGTACCAGTATATGGAGGAATTCTGGGCCATATTAGCATCTGGATTTCCTAATAATGGGCTAGGGCAGGGGTGTCAAATCATGTGCCATGGAGGGCCAAGACCCTGCAGGCTTTACCTGCAACCAGTGTCTTCATCAGCAGATTTCACTGAATTTTTTCCACTGATTGGTGATCAGTGAAAACACCTGCTGAAGAGACTGGGTAGAAGAGAGAACCTGCATGGTCATGGCCCTCCATGGCACATGATTGGACACCCCTGAGTTGGGGTTTAATGGGATTTAACATTTTAACACAAACTGCTTTATGGTTCATAATTCTGTTGGCAGACTTACACCAAACCAAAAGTGATTTCTCAAACTGCTGGATTGTTCTTAGACAGCTTTTCCAATCTTTTAGTATTTAATTTGTGTCACTTGGTGGTAACCTTCACACATAAAACAAAAGAGACACATCTGCAAAAAGTACAAAGGTTTATTGTCAAAATTCCCAGTGCTATACTACATGAATACATGTATAGTTCACTGTTGATGCAGAGAATATATATTTATACAGTATCTACTTGTAGTCAGCAATGCTCGATATGATATATATCCAGTTTATTCATGTATTTCTCCATGTAACCTTGTGACTGTGTTAACTGCTTTTAATCCTAGATCCATTTGTTTTGGCTTAAAATGCATCATAATTGTTAAATATATCTTATTATACCTAACTCAGTACTGTTTACCGGTTGAAATATATATTTTATGGCTCAATATATAGGTACATCTCAAAAAATTAGAATATCAATAAAAAGTTCAATATTTTTTGTCACTCATTTCAGGAAGTGAAACCCATATATTATATAGAGTCATTACACAGAGAGTGATATATTTCAAGTGTTTATTTATTATAATTTTGATGATTATGGCTTACAGCCCATGAAAACCCCAAATTCAGTTTCTCAAAAAATTAGAATATTACATAAATTAATTTTAAAAAATAGTTTTTTAATACGTATGTGGACCGACTGAAAAGCATGTCCATGTACACCCTCAATACTTGGTCGGGGCTCCTTTTGCATTAATTACTGTATCAATGTGGTGTGGCATGGAGGTGATCAGCCTGCGTTACTGCTGAGGTGTTATGAAGGTCCAGGCTGCTTTGATAGTGACCTTCAGATCGTCTGCATTGTTGGGTCTGGTCTCTCATCTTCCTCTTGGCAATACTCCATAGATTATCTATGGCGTTTAGGTCAGGAGAGTTTGCTGGCCAATCAAACATAGTGATGTCATGGTCATTAAACCAGGTTTTTTATACTTTTGGCAGTGTGTGTGTGTGTGTGGGGGGGGGGCAACCAATTCCTGCTGGAAAATGAAATCAGCATCTCCATAAAGCTTGTCAGCAGAGGGAAGCATGAAGTGCTCTAAAATTACCTGGTAGACAACTGCACTGACTTTGGTCTTGATAAAACACAGTGGACCAACACCAGGAGATGACATGGTTCCTGAAATCATCACAGACTGTGGAAACTTCACACTAAACTTCAAGCAACTTAGATTCTGTGCCTCTCCACTCTTTCTCCAGACTCTGGGATTTGATTTACAAATGAAATGCAAAATTTACTTTTATCTGAACAGAGGTCATCTGCTGGTGTTTGTCCACTGTGTTTTATCAAGACCAAAGTCACCTCAGTTGTCTACCAGGACATTTTAGAGCACTTCATGCTTCCCTGTGCTGACAAGCTTTATAGAGAAGCTGATTTCATTTTCCAGCAGGACTTGGTACCCCCCCACCCCACCCCCACCCCACCCCCCACCCCCACACACACTGCAAAAAGTATCAAAACCTGGTTTAATGACCATGGCATCACTGTGTTTGACTGGCCAGCAAACTCTCCTGACCTAAACCCCATAGAGAATCTATGGAGTATTGTCAAGAGGAAGATGAGAGACTCCAGACCCAACAATGCAGTCGAGCTGAAGGTCACTATCAAAGCAGCCTGGACCTTCATAACACCTCAGCAGTAACACAGGCTGATCACCTCCACACCACACCACATTGATACAGTAATTAATCCAAAATGAGCCCCGACCAAGTATTGAGTGTGTAAATTGACATACTTTTCAGTCAGCCAACATTTCTATTTAAAAAGTATTTTTAAAAATTAATTTTATGTAATATTCTAATTTTTTGAGGAGCTGAATTTGGGGTTTTCATGGGCTGTAATCCATAATCATCAAAATTAAAATAAATAAACACTTGAAATATATCACTCTCTGTGTAATGACTCTATATAATATATGGGTTTCACTTTCTGAAATGAGTGACAAAAAAAAAAAATTGAACTTTTTCATGATTTTTGAGATGTACCTGTACTACAATATGGCATCTGGCGATCAAGTTTGGCAGATGATCATGTTTTGCCACGATACCACTGGCAGGAGCAGGTAAATCCCATGATGTCTCAACAGTCTCTCCATGATTTTGGCACAGATCAGAGCAATTTGTTGCACAGGAAGCTAAACATTTCTACAGACATTCTGCAGTTCTGTAACCACTTCGCATTCGAGAAGCTGGGGTGACATCTCATCACTGGGAGCCTGTGTTGTTGTGTGTTGTCACAAGAGAGCCATCTGAAACACACACACAGAGAATACATATTTTAGTACCTAACAGTGATAACTTGCCGACATTACAATGTTGTACGGTGGACTTAAAGAAAAGTAGTATTAGCAATCATTAGCTTACCTTCATATGTAATGTAGTTTGTATCCTCATGTCTTCTGCTTTATACTGCTCTATATAATTTCCTAAAAGCTCCAGTACTTTTCCAGAGCGTGTCATCTCGCCGCCTATAGCCTTCTGTTCTCCTTTTTTGGCTTTACTCTGGCCAAAAAAAAGCCAGACAATGCAGTCACCTTGTATCCTGCCATCTTGTGTTTTCCCTGGGTTGCTTGTTTTATGTAATGTTACACTTGTTTTATGCCAGTTACACTTGTTTTACATAATGGGAGGGTTGTGTCACCTCCCTGTAACAACTTGCACCCACATCAAGCGGTGCTCTCGGTGTAATGGAAACACAAGCGTACTGAAATGAACTGTAGTACCATAATATACCAGGCCAAACTGACACTAGTGGAAAAGGCCCATATGTTTCTTTTGTTATTAAATGTACCAGCACAATCCTGTGCATGGGTCTGTCTCTCCTGCCCCGCAGGGGCATACATGACAAAATGCACCAGGGAATCACGTCCTTCAACTTTCACGGCTGTTGGTGTTGCCAGGATGACTTTGTGTGGTCCTTGCCAGGGAGCATCAGCCCAGTTTTTCTTTTTGATGACTTTGATAAGGACAGATCCCCCAGCTTGGCCAAGATGGGTGCTTCCCCGTGGTCCCTCTTGGGAAGAATAGCATGAACAATATTTTGGTCAGTCAACATTCTTCGCATGTAATCAGCTAAGCACACTTCCTCATCACCTGGATTAAATGGCCTTAATGGTGGGAGTAGTTAGGGTTTGCCATACATTATTTCAAACAGGGATAACCCCCTTTGGTGGGAACTATCCTCATGTAAAACAAAATTAGGTGTAGGCAATATATCCAATCTTGTCCTGTTTCTGCCAAACAATCATGGGGTTCACCTTTTGTTGAGATTGGCAAAAATCTTGCTGGATTTGTTACCGTGCAACATTCAATAGTTAGATGAGGCTGTGATAATAGCATTGTCATGCATGCAAGGTGTCTGGATGGTGAGAGGACTTATATTTTACTTTGTGACAAAATGACTGATACTGCATGTGTGACCTTCAGGGTCAAGGGATGAAAAAGAACGACCCCTGCTGAGGCCCGCACTGCCATGGACACGGCTATGACAGCCTGCACACATGGCGGCAGCACCATCATGACAGGGTCAAGTCTTGAGGAGTAATATGCTACCAGATGCATTTTTGTGGCACTTGGCTGAAGGAGCACTGACATTATGTGTCCCTCTCTACAGTCTACCATTTGCACAAATGACTTTTTTTTAATTTTTTTTTTTTTTTGTAATTGGGGAGTGCCAGGATATCAGTGCTGACCAAAAGTTTTTTGTTTTTTTTTTCATTTTAACAAATGCCTCTTCTGCCTCAGGTGTCCACTCAATTTTGTCCACGAGCCATGGGTCTTTTGTAGATGAGATCAGATAAGGATCACACTTCAAATGAATAATTTGCAATCCAAGAGTGACAATAATTTAGAGTACCCAAAAATGACATCATGTTTCTTTTTGTGATGGGTTTTGGTGCTGACAAAATTGCCTGTTTGCAAGCTGGATCAACATGTCTGCCATCTGTTGACAAAATGTGGCCTAAATATTTGACTTCTTTTTTCCACAACTGTAATTTTTCCTTGTTGACTTTGTGATCTTGTTCTGCTAAAAATTTCAGTAAGGCAATAGTGTCCTTTTTGCATGTTTCTTTATCAGGTGATGCCAGCAAAATGTCATCAACGTAAAGGAGCAACTGGCTTCCATTAGGAGGAAGAAACTGTGCCAAATTTGCTGACATTGCCTGTGAAAAAATGATTGGTGATTCACAGTATCCTCGTGGTAATCTGGTGAATGTGTACCTCTTGTTTTCAAATGTGAATACAAACCAAAACTGATTATCTGGATGTATTAGTATGCTGAAAAAAGCACTGCTGATGTCTATTACTGTGAAATATTTGATTTGTGGTTGTAGGTCGTTCAACAAAGTGTTTGGGTCTGGGACTGAAACAGCCCTTGGGATAAGATAAGATAAGATAAGCCTTTATTAGTCCCACAATGGGGAAATTCCAGGATTGCAACAGCACAGGGATAGCAACACTCAGAGCAACAATCAGAAGGCAAGAAAAAACAAGAGCAGCGAGTGTACATATAAGCATAAATATATAGACACACGATGTGGAGCATTGCAGCTAGATGGAATAAATATATAGATATATAAACACACAGTGTGGAGCATTGTAGCTAGATGGAATAAATATATGAACATATAAACACAGTGTGGAGCATTGTAGCTAGATGGAATAAATATGTGAATATATAAACACACACAGTGTGGAGCGTTGTAGCTAGATGGAATAAATATATGAATATATAAACACACAGTGCGGAGCATTGCAGCTAGATGGAACAAACATGCAAATATATAAACACACACACAGTGCGGAGCATTGTAGCTAGATGGAACAAATATGCAAACACATAAACACACACAGTGCGGAGCACCGTAGCTAGATGGAATAAATATGTAAATATATAAACACACACAGTGTGGAGCACTGTAGCTAGATGGAATAAATATGTAAATATATTAACACACAGTGTTTAGTGATAACTGCTTTGTTTACCACCTGAAGGTCTTGGACCATTCGCCATCTGGAGGATGGTCCAGTCTTCCTCACAGGACACAAAGGTGTGTTACATGGAAAATCTGGGCATGGAATAATGATGCCTGCTGCTTTCAGGTCCTCTATGACCCATTTAATGCCCTCTTGGGCTTCAGGATTTTTAAAAAAAAATTTTTTTGACTTTGTATACTTTATTGATCCCCAGAGGGGAAATTGAGGGCATCCACCTGGATGGATGAAGCAGCCACGGTACGGCACTATCCCTTAACCATTCACACACACATTCACACCTAGGGCCACTTTAGAGTCTCCAATTAACCTAACCTGCATGTTTTTGGCCTGTGGGAGGAAACTGGAGAAATGTATGTAGAAGATGTAGAGGATACTGTCTTTGGTAAGGCCTATAATGAGATTTAGCATTTATTTTAACCAATTCTGCATTTTTTTTTTTTATTAAGCCTACATTTGCCTTTCCTATTGACCACAGTGAATTTGGAATTTGTGAGAGTGTGTGTTCCTTTTCTTCTGTTTATGTAAAAAGTGATCACATGGGTGAGTTGGGAACATCAATGTGGACTTTTTTCTGCACTGTGGTCACCCAGTTCAAAGGCAGTAAGTAGGTGTCCAATTTTGAGGAACACTGAACTCTTTGATCAGGAGTTTGTTTCCAAGATTGACCACATTCCTCTGCTGTCGTTACAAAGCATCCAACATCCTTCCAGTGCATGTGTTTGGGTTTGATTAGTGGGATGTGGGGCACCTCCCAGTGTTTAAAATGTCTGTTGTCTTCAACACATAACACAACAGATGCTTCCACATAGCCCCTTGGTGACCAATACAGATTTTTAATCACCAGTCTGGAGGATGGATTTGCAAGGAATGTTTTTTTCATAATCTCTGGCCACTGTTTGATCTGATTTTGTGAAACCCTCGACATCTGTCCCTGCAATCACTGATTTGCACACATCTATATCACAGAGAAACCTTATGGGGACCTCTTGAGCCTTCAATGTCACTTCAGGAAAACACTGCATTGTTAGCATCAAGTCAAAATCACGTAAATGAAAAATGGCTGCTGTATGATTGTCAGTGTCAGTGTCATGTGTTGTACTTAGCTTCAGGTCAGTCAGTCACATGTTGTGGTCTGCAGGTTAGTGTTCCCCTACTTTTTCTCCTACCCACCTCGACAGGAAGACGCTTCAACCGGCCCACATTACAGCCGCTACAGGCACTTGCTCAAGCCCAAAGGTCCAGAGGGTTAGGACTCCTTCTGGGTGTTTGGGGGTGGGGGGGGGTAGGGGCTGTGTGGTGGCACAAAAAAGATGACCCAGTACTTTAGGGTGTTAGGGGGCCAGCCAATGGCTCCAGAGTGTTGGGGGGGGTATGAAGTAAATAAAGATGTGCCTTTCGCCCCGCCGTGCCAGGCTCACACCTGAGGACACAGGGGCGCGAATGTATTGTACTAAGCCTTGCCCTGTGATGTGTATGTTAATGTGTATGTTGATGTGTATGTTGATGTGTGTTTAACTGGTATATTCATGTGTTTACCCTGAGTGCCAGAGGCGGGAAGAAAATGTATAAAGCAGTTCGCTTTGGCACTCAGAGTTAGTCTGTTCTGTGTTGGAGAAGAAATAAAGTTCTGTGTCATCAGCTCGTGTCTCATCTGCTTTCATCCTCCACAACATTATTTTTTTTCTGATGTGCTGTATGCTTCACTTAATGTATTAAATTAGCATGCTGAACGGCTACTTTTTCTGAAGTCAAACCTTTTTTCCCCATTAATGTCAGTTTATTAGCTAATGTTACTAATATAAAAATACAGTATGGCGTGGTTGAAATAACTTGCTTTAAGATAACTTTTAAAGTCCTGTAGAGACATCAGGAAGTTGATGTTATTTATTTGCTTACGTGGTGCTGTAAAAAAACAAAACAAAACAAAACAAAAAAACACCTAAGGTTGTTTTTAAAGAAAATGAAGCAGTTAACCCCTTGAACTCTGTGAATTCCCCGGGCGGTGACGTCTCTGCATCTTAGTGCGTCTCAGTGCACACTGAAAAAAAAAGCTGTATTTCTGGTCTTTCAGTACAGACACAGCCTTGTTACAACCTGAGAAAAAAGCTGTGTAATATATTCATTTTTTGTGGTATTTTTACAAAATTTTGACCTGAGCTTGAAAACACTTGGTTCTACATTTCTGTTGTGTTTTCCAGCCAGTATCTGACAGCTGTATGTTATTTGCAAGCATTTGTATCTAAAAAAAACACCCAGGCGAACTTTCTTGTTACTCAGTGGCAGGAGCACTTAGAGAGATTATGACTGTTTTGCCAAAAAATTCAGTGTTTTCTTTTAAATGAGACTAACCCCATGAAGATGCTGCAAAGGGTTGAAGAACAGCTTTTGATTTACTTTGGGCATGTTATTTTTAGGCGTTTTTAGGGAAGTTGAACAGAGTTCAACAGGTTAATGAAGCTGAGGCGGGACATCTGTAATAATATGATTGCGCTGATTTTAAAAATGTCCCATCACATCTGAAGTGATAATCAGATTTCTCTGATTTTTCCCCTTTTTTCTGGTTTATTTCTGAAGTCCACGGTGGAGAACCTGCAGGAACCGAGGGTCAGCTGTGGAGAGAATGGGCTGAACTAATCTATCCGAAATAAAGATTCATTCATTCATTCAACTGAGGATTTATAAAACTGATATTTGACTGAAATAACCACAATAAAAGAGATCTGATGAACTGTTTTATTGATTATGATTTTTTAGCAGTTTACTTTGCAAACTGAAACAAACTAAATAAAAAAAATATTGTATGTTTACTGTTAATAGAAAAACTGTATTTCAGTGAAGTAGTTTTTTTGAAAAACATTTTTTGCAAGATAATTCTAAAAGAGACTTTCATATATTTATTACACACAGAGTGAAACATTTTAAACCTGATTTAATATTGATGATAATGATTATAGTTTTTAAAATTAAATGACAAATACTGTTTTTTTAATTTACTGAGATGCACTGGTACAACTGAGATGAAGCCGAGGATAGAATCTGTTCTGCTGCTGAACATCATTGAGGGTCATCATCCTACAGTACAGGACTGTGGTATGCTTTAGAACATTAAAAACTAAATGTCAGAGGTGATACAAGGCAGAACATCTAATAATTTAGCTTCATAATGGTCATAAATTATAACAGTAAATCATTATATTTTCTACGGGTCATGTAATTAAGAATATATTTTAGAGTACAGTCTAACTGGTATACATATTTAAAGTAATAAAAAATAATTTATCTATTTTGTGGTTTTAGAATTTACCTTAATTTTACCTGCTGACTTTAACATTAGTTAAAGTCTTATTTTATCTGTCATGGTCCTCTGTGTCTGGTGAACATTCTCAAGTAGAAAGTAAAGAAAATACAATAATGAAGATAGAAATAAAGTTCTCTATCAAAAATGTCAGCAAAAAAAAAAACCCTGACGCTGTCATGGTTGCTAGGCAACAGGGTAGTGCGTGCTCACGCAAACATACATCTTCCAAAGACTAGACAGTCTCATTTAACAGCCTACCCGACCTTTGAGTGTTCTGGCCTTCAGTGCCGCGGTTTACGAGGCTGCAACACCTGAACTGAGACACAGCCTCTGTCTCCCTTGTTGATTCTCTGTACCTGCCCAATTGTTCTCAACCGTTTCCCATCCCTTGATTATCTCTACCTTAAATGTTTGTCTGCTGCCTTCCCCTGATGCGGCGTCACTGTATCTGTTATGTGGCTTTCATCCATGGTCTCTAGCTCCTTTGTGGTTTATTCATTTAGTTATTGGTGTCTCCTGCTCCTTACTTTATTTCTCTTGTGTTTAAGTTTATTATTGTAGGTTTTCAGTGAGGTCATTCTCAGATTTCTGTTTGGTTTATAAATAAATCATTGTGAATCTGCTTAACTGTCTGCAACTGGGTCTTCTCTCCCTGGCTGCTCTGGGTTCCCAGCCATGACAATACGTAAATGAGCATACAAGTGTAATTGTCACAGCTGGAGTGAGTGTAAATTACATTCTCACCTTTTCCTACTATTTCCTTATTCCAAATCAAGAATTTTTAGTGTCCAAGCCAAACCACTGGTCTAGCTTTAACCATTGTATGTGTATTAAATGAGTAAATAAAGGCCATCTTAAAACTGGAAGTGAGTTGTGAATGAGGAAGTAAGAACAAATATGGACAGCAGAGCCATAAAGTCAAGAAAGGTCTGTGAATTCAGACCTTGGGGGAAGCATCATTTTTCAAATCCATTCACTATACTTTCACTTACTTCATAATAGTATGATATTTTATTTAACACTAGTGAAATAGGGAAACACCGTGAAAGGTGGTGATATGACCATCTTCAAGATGCTATATACTGTAGGGTCTGAGACTAGGAGCTTACAATGTTTTATCATTAGTTGGAGGACTTGCTGGACATGTTGCACTTTTCTGTGCACTGTCCTCACAGTGTGATTCCAATATACATTTATGTAGCAAGGGCCAGACTTAATGGCACACCCAAAATCTCACCTGTTTGTTAACCAAGTCTGCAAGTATTGACATATTGTTATCTATGAAAACAAATCACAAACCATTAAGTGTTCAAACTAAAGAATTGTAAACATGAAGGGACATCACAGTGGAGTATTGTATGATTATAAACGAACATGAAATTCTTAATACCTATAAAATTTCTTCTTTTAGTTTCACTATTTGGAGTAAACTTATAAAAATATGCAGAATTATCCGAGTTAAGAATCTCTTGCACTTCTATAATTACCAGAGACACCATCTTTTTCTGTGCTTAATTAGAATGGTTTTCTGCCCATTTGCCTCCTTTTGTTTCTCAGGAATGTCACCAATCCCCTCAGAGACACTAAAGCTCCAATTCCTTCCATCCCTCCCTCCCACTACTCATTTAAACTTTCTTTTTTTTAGAATAATTCTGATTGTATCTTAGTCATAATTGCAGTATAATTATGGAAGGTAATTCTCCCATGGTGCGTGGCCAGGTCCACTGTTATAGCGTGAGCAGAATCTGCTTGGAGGTTAAACTACTGATTTGAAATTGAGAGGCAGAACGATGGGGAGGATACAAGAATGGTGCAGAATGAACAGTTGGTTAATTGGGTGAATAAGTGTGGTTGACCTTGAAGTACTTGTGTCCTAATTTCTGTATGGAAAAAAATCAAGTTTCCAAAGAAAAAACATTAACATTCACACTTACTGGTGGAAAGGGGACTTTAATCCTTGTATTCAGAGCTGACTTTCTCTTTTAAACACAGCGTCAAACCCTCTCCTGTCATGATTCAATAGTGATAGATGCAAAACCAGGCAATAGAGAGAGCAGGTGGTGAGTTAACAATTTTATTGATAAATGTGCAGGGAATGAGCTGCGGCGAGAGGTCTGGCAACTTTATGGGGAGAGAGAGAGCGAGACCAACGGTAAGTATAGCAGTCACAGGGAATTATTCACTGTACTAATGACTGCTGTTTGCTTACAGATGCTGTGAGGGAGCTGGGCAGTGAAGAAAAAGCTGGAACCCCCAGCATCAAAGCAGACTAGGTGAGTGCTTACAGGGGCGGAGACTGAGGAGCTTGATGGAAAAGGGAGACAGGTTAAGGAACGTTAGTAAGTGCACTTACAGGGTGTGGGTAAAGGATCTAGGTGAAGCCTCCACAGCTCAGGGGTCCAATCTGACAGGGTTGGGTCCACTGTCCACCTGGAGAGTGCTGGAGAAGGGAAGAGGGAACAGTAGTTGAGATAATACTTTCCTTTGCAGAAGCATTGGAGGAGAGGTACTGGCTACACATGCATCTAAAGGCGACATGAAGTCATCAACAATCTCCTGAAGATTGAAGGACGCTGGGGCTATTTAAGGAGTCGGCTGATTGCTTGCAGATGGTGAGTACAGTTGTGGAGAATGAGATTAATTAGTGAGGGAGAAAAAGCAGTGTGCTGCCAAACCATGATCTCTCCAGCCAAAATCAGTACAGTAATTTCCAAAATGGGGTGTCTTGCACCCACACTTTTTTTTGTTATACTCACTGCCAATGAAAATGCAACACACTGGAAAAGTTTGATATTTTCACAATTTTTTATGGAAATGGTCAATTAAAGGAGTCAAATTATTTTTAGACACATTCAAAACAATATCGGAGATTGACAAGTGAAAATCTGTCTCTCAGCAATTTTAAAAATTGAACAGAAACATCCTGACTTTCCTAAATCACAAGGCGTCTGTCTTAAAAACAAATCAATATGGAATACGGCCTCCATTTGCATTAATGTAGGCAGTAACATGCCTCTGCATGGACCTCACGAGCCATCTAATGTTGTCCTGGGGGATATTTGGCCACTCCGCCTGCAATGCCACAGTTCCAGTGGCGCCCCATTGGATGACCCTAACCCTAACTCTGGACTGGCAAAATCGGGATTCATCAAAAAAAAAGAACAGTGTTCCACTGCCGTAGGGTCCACCTGTTGTACTGATGAGCCCACTCGTGGCAAATTTGTTGCCATTCTGCCGTCAGGATCATCCCTCGAATGGGTCTTCGGCCCCATAGGTCCTGATGCCTGAGGTGCCTTCTCACGGCATTGGCTGAGAGCCTTGGCTGGTGTCTCCCTGGAGCTTCCTGGGCTGTCTGGGTGGCTGTGCAGAACTGACCTTGGAGGTGCTGCAGCACAATCTACTGGTCTTGATGTGAGGTGGTGACAGGTGCTCATCCTTGTCATGGTCTATTGGTCATGGACTCAGTTTTAACCTGGTGTTGTTGCAGCCAAACAATGGTTGATGCATTGCAGTCCAATTGGAATGCCACCTGTTGTGCTGATATTCTACCATCCAAAAGGCCCAAAGCATAGTTACGTTCATCACGTGACAGTCGTGGCATTGTAGAGCTTTCACAACATAGTGCTATACATTTTTGGTCATCTTTATATAGGGAAGATGACCACTCCTTAAAATCATCCACTTTTGACTTTTGAGTACCCAAAACAAACAAGCTGGAAAAAACTATAGAGTCAGATCTCAAAGGCAGTGAGTCGTGACAGGGAGTATAACCACTGAAAATGAGTTCTAGACATATTTTGAGTTACACAAACACTATTACTCAAGTTCAGATAGGATGGACCCAAAATATTTATACAAAAATAGTGTTGTGTTTTCATTGGCAGTGAGTATACTTTTTTTTCAAAGATATGAAGTTAAGAAAGAGGCAGGTGTAACAGTAAAGACGCAAGGAGTAGAAGTACTGAAGGTAGATGAGCTTAAATACCAGGGTAAACCATCCAATGCAATGAAAAATGCAAAGGAGAGGTGAAGAAAAAAGTGTAAGTGGGGTGGAGTGGGTGGAAACGAGTGTCAGGGGTGATTTGTGACAAAAGGATAGCAGCTAGAGCGAAAGGGAAGATTTACAAGACAGTAGTGAGACCTGCTATGATGTATGGTTTGGAGATAGTGGCAATGATGAAAAGACAGGAGGTCAGCGCTGAAGGTGGCAGAGTTGAAGATTCTAAGATTCTGGTTGGGAATGAAGGGACATGATTAGAAATAAATATACCAGAGGGACAACTCAGGTTGAGCAGCTTGGAGACAAAGAAAGAGAGGCATGGCTGAGGTGGTTTAGACATGTGCAGAGGAGGGATAGTGGATATATTGGACAAAGGATGTTGAACATGGAGCTGCCGGGCAGGAGGAAAAGAAAAAGACCACAGAGAAGATTCATGGATGTAATAAAGGAAGTCATGGTGAGAGTTGGTGTGAAAGAAGAGGATGCAAGGGATAGGGTGAGATGGAGGCAGTTGATCTGCTGTGGTGACCCCTAAAGGAGCAGCCAAAAGGAGAAGAAGAAGATGAAGTTAATACAGTATATTAGGTAGAGGGTCAAGTGGTATCAACCATACTAAATACTCATTAGTGTAAACCACTGCATACACCCACAACACACATTTGTACTGTCTAGAAATAATAAACAGTGAAATACTATAAATTGTATTTTTCTAAAACTGTGATTCATGGATCTTTCCAGAAGAATAAAAACTTTTAGTTTATTGTATGTACAAATCCTGTTTTCTAGAAAAAAAATCAGATGACCAAAGATGGGAGTTTCAGCAGGTGAACAGGAAGCTGATCATTGCAAACAGTGAAGCATGGTGATGACCAACTGTGGGAGCATTAATAAAGGTCTAGAAAGTTGTGAATAAAGAGAATAAGTGTTAACATACATTTCTAGAAGCAGCAGGTGATTTGAGCAGGGATTGGCTATCCACCTTTTTAGCAAAATGATCTAAAATCATCCCGCTTGTTAAGCGGCCATGCCCCCATCACAATCCAGATTAAAAGAGCAAGGACAGTAGTAGAAAGTGACATTTCTATTTTATTTATAGATCCTTTATTTAATCGGGTCAGTCTCATTGAGATAAGGGATTTACTACATGTACTCAAGAAGCTTTTTCACAAAGTGTACTTTCATGACACATCTGTGGAATTTGTAGGATTTGTCTCAGACCAACATGTGTAAAAGTAAAATGTCACAAGTTGGTGGGAGTATAGTTGTAAATCTGCAAGAACAATGTTGAAAATTTATGAAGGGGAAAAAAGTTTCAAATTTACGTATGCTGGTGTGAATTTGTGTTGAAGAAAGCAACAAATTTATCACAAAAAGTGGCAAATTTATAGGGATAAAGTACTAAATTTAATAGCAGTGCTCGGAGTAATGCGTTACAAAGTAATGCGTTACTGTAACACCACTACTTTTGCAATAACGTGCTGTGTAATGAAATTACTGTTTAAAAGTTCAGTAATGTGTTACAATTACTGAAATTTGATCAGATGCATTACTTGTTACTCATTTTATTAATATGGATAGATATTTTTAGCGCAAATAAATATAAACTGACCCGATGTAGCTGATGCAGCCACCAGTCAATGTGACCTGACGCAAAGAGCCTCTTCACTGCTGCAGCCACAAATGGAGCTTGCTCCTGCTGGGAAAAGATGAAGCTACTTTGTTTTTGTGGGAATAGACAGATTATTTTTCCTTTGTCAAGGTTAAGGACAAAAGCATATCGGTGGGTTGCAAACTAAAGTGTCAGTTGAGACTTATTGCAATCTTCAGAAGCGCCTAAGAACAACAACAAGTTCCTCCGACAAAGCTAGTGCTAAGTAACGGCTAACTTTGCTAACAACACCGTGAAGTGGAGCTAGTGTATTCTCAACAGCCACACTGGATTTCAAGCACAGGTATGCATCTGGACAGTTTGTAACCCAGCAAGAATTAAACCGACTGATTGCCAGATACGTTGTTACAGACTGAAGACGTAATATAAACAGTGACTTTCCATCAGACAGCTGAAACTGTGAGCCACTGAAGTTAAAACACATTTACCTGCTACCTGGACAAAGTTTATTCAAAAATGGATTTTGATTTCCAAAAGGAATTTGAGAGACGAGATCATGTCTCTGTCACAGCAGACATTTGGACTGTGGATAATGGACATTTTCTCCTGGATCACTGCACATCAGATTAAATCCATAATATAAAGGTAAGATATACATTGACAGTTTTATGTAGTGTTGCCAGCTCACTCTTTTGGAGTGATTCTCACTCTTTTTCCCTCTCTCTCACTCCACAAACCCTATTTCTCACTCCAAAATGTGGAAATTACTGGCAATTTCATGTTGATTTTGTTCAGATTTTTCTCACAATCAGCGCTCTCAAGGCAGGATAAAGCAGACTGAACATGTTCTAAAAGCTCTGTCTGAAACAGTCTGTTTTTTTGTTTTTTTTTAGATTTTTAGATTTAGTATACTTTATTGATCCCCAGAGGGGAAATTGAGGGCATCCACCACCTGGATGGATGAAGCAGCCACGATACAGCGCTATCCCTTAACCATTCACACACACATTCACACCTAGGGCCACGTTAGAGTCTCCAATTAACCTAACCTGCATGTTTTTGGCATGTGGGAGGAAACCGGAGAAATCCTGGAGTAAACCCACGGAAACACAGGGAGAACATGCAAACTCCACACAGATCACTGTTGGTCGGGGGCTGGGATCGAACCCACGATCCCCACGATCTCCCGGCCAAGGGTAAACTGTGCTGCCGCAGTGCTAACCACTGCACCACCGTGCAGCCATGAACCCAGGAGACAGACGCTGACACAAGTAGATTAATTTGACAATTATTTATTAACTCAAAGTAGAATGTTGGGTGTGAGAGTGAGTGAGTGAGTGAGTGCGTAGTTGTCTGGCCACTGGAGCTGAGCGGGTCTTGCTGCGACCTGGCAACCCTGGAACACACAAGCACAGGATGTTATTACAGTTCGTGAGAATGGGAGACTGAGGCTTGTGGTGCTTACTTGCAGGTGCCGCTGCGAGAGTCCTGCTGGCTGCATGTCCTGGTGTAGCGTGGTGCGCGTGGTGTTTGGTGCTGAGGAGGTGAGGAGGAGATCCGAGGAGGAGGAGATGACGTCCCATTATCAGGGGAGGTGAGTCCGCCGCCAAGGAGGTCCACCTGTGCACAGGGGAAAACACTTTGACAAGGTGAGTGTTGCTGTAGCTTACATGGCGTGGCTTGGCGAGAAGATCTGATTCCAACTCTGGCTTGAGGTCGTGTCCTAGACGCGATGCGTGGCGAAGACGACAGACGACTCCGTGCAGAGCAGTCAGAGACACTGGCTTTTAAAGCCTGCTGATTACCGCTGACAGGTGTGTGCGCAGCTGACGTTAATGACGGCCCAGCGGCCGCCATGACAGACATTAGTAAGCCCATAAAGTAATCCATTAATTAATTCATCTTGCTATGTGTGCAAGGTGATTTAAGTAAGCATTTAAAAGTAACATGAAAGTTACTTTTCCAAGTAACTAGTTACTTTAATCATGCAGCGATTGGTAAAATAAATCAGTTACTTTTGAAAAGAAGTAACTAGTAACTATAATTAGTTACTATTTTTTAGTAACTTGCCCAACATTGTTTAATAGACAAGTCACAAAAAGACATGGGGAAAGATGGAAACTTACAAGAAAAGAGAAAAAATGTGAAAAAAGTGAAAAAAAAAAGTTCAAAAATTCATACAAATGTGCAGCCTTTTTCTTGTAGATTTGTGATTTATTATTGTGAATTAATGATTTTTTTGAAGAATGTTCTTTCTCCTGGTTTGTGAGTTGCTTTTTCCTCCTTGCTCTTCCCCACCTTCACAGCCATTGCAGATTAGGGGGTAGGATGTGGAGGTAGTGGAGGATTACAAATACCTGGGTGTCATGATCAGTAATGGACTGGACTGGAAATCTAACACCGATGCTGTGTACAAGAAGGGGATGAGCAGACTCTACTTTCTGAGGAAGATGAGATCCTTCAACGTGTGCAACAGGATGCTGGACCTTTTCTATCAGGCTGTTGTGGCCAGTGCCATCTTCTTTGCTGCTGTCTGTTGGGGTAGCAGTATCAGATCCAGTGACAACAACAGATTTGACAAGATTATCAACAAGGCTGGCTCTGTAATTGGTCTCCGGCTGGAGACCTTTGAGACTGTGGTGAAGAGGAGGACACTGAACAAGCTGAGATCCATCATGGCCAATCCTGATCACCCCTTCCACCACACACTGGACAGACAGCGGAGCACTTTCTCCAGCAGGCTGCTACAACTCCACCGCTGAATGATTAGGAAGAGGAAGCCTTTTCTGCCACATGCCATTTCACTGTACAATAACTCACTCTAATGTTGTTTTCTGGTCATAACCATGCTGCCATACTGCACCTTGCAGTCTAATTGGTACCGCACATTGCACCCTGCACCTGATAGTCCTGCATTGTACAACGAGTATGATTCATGTATCTAGATGGGTCATCATCTATTCATCTGCTATTTATATAAGTTATTATGCCTCGGTGAAACTAAGAGGTATACGGTAATCAGTGCTTCTGTTTATGGATGTGTGTATCTGTCCGTATGCCTCTCTGTTTCAGCTCACCCCGTCAAAATTAAGTGGAACTAAAGGCTTGTATCATTGTATCACCATATTTTCTTGACTTTTAATTTGCCAGAATTTATAAATAACACTTTGTTTTTTTAAATAAACACAAAAATAGCTCACCTTTACTGTCAAAGGAACGGTACTGTGCATGCACCCGGAAATTCCCGCCAGAGGAAAGTACTCAGCAATCCGCCAATACTGGGTGAACAAATGTCTGTCTTGTTGCTCATCTGTTTTCTTCCTCTACCACTAAACAACAAAAGCTCCTGTTTGTCTTGATTGTCATTGTATTCACTCACCTCCATCACTTCCACCATTTAAAATGTCTGCCACCATGTTCTTCTTCTGTGTTTGGATTGCAGATGTTCAAATCAGTTTGGTGGCTCTTGGCTGGCGCTGACAGTACGAGCATGTGAACTGCAGATTTTCACTGTGCATGCGTGTACTCCAAAATTACTGGATGGATTTGGATGAAATTTTTACCAGAGGTGGTCCTTGGGGTAGAGAGGAACCCATAACATTTTGGTGATGATCTGGGAATGCATACCTCTGCCAAGGCTCTGGCACTGAGGCATCAGCACCTTGGTGCTTTCATTTAGGCAGTTTTTCTTTCCATGTGTAATCCCTTTTTCTTTTATGCTGTGTATGTTTCTGTTGTTTTGGTTGTCTAATGTCATGCTGCTGTTATACTGTAATTTCCCAGGTTGGGATCAATAAAGTACATCTATCTATCTATCTATCTATCTATCTATCTATCTATAAACTTGTAACATTTTTTCTTATTGTAAATTTGCATTTTTTAAATTGTAAATTAGCATTTATTATATATTTTGCACATTTATTCTTGAAATCATTAATCTGTGAATACCGCCCCCCCACAAAAAAAAACAAACTATCACCACCACTGCTACCACCCCCTTGTTAAATAATAATAATAATAATAATAATAATAATAATAATAATAAATACCCACTGCTTAGGAGCAAGTGTTTTTTTTTGTTTTTGTTTTTTTGTTTTTTTATGTATATCACATACCTTTTGCTAACTGTCTGTAAAGAGTAAAAATTTGAAAGAACAGCTATTAGACAAACTTAGTGTTAGCTCCATTGATCAAAACCAGTAGCTGTTGCTCAGTCCTGACACTGAACAACTTTACACAATGGTTTATTTGGTGGGGGGGGGGGGGGACTCTGTGAGCACTCTCATAATGGAATCACTCCTGGCTACAGAAAGCCAGGCCTGCAACAAATAAGTTCTCCTTTCAAATCTCTTCAAACCCCCATCAGGACTCCAGGAGGTTTGGGGCTCCACTTTCCAGCTAGTCATCTTCACTGATGTGTCTGCAGCTTTAAGTCTGGTTCTGGATAGCGGCAGACAGGACATCTGCTCTTCATATCCGCCTGGTGTGTTGCACAAAGTGGACTCTCTTAGCTCCAGCCATGGGCCCAGCAGCTGCACGGTGGGCACAATTCCCTCTCCAAACACAATTCAGAAAGGAGACTTGTTTATCCAAGCGTTCAAGGCTCGGATCAGAAGCAGATAATGTCTGGATGGGTTTGAGTCACTCTCTCCTCCATGTTGCAGCACCACATCTGCATCTGAGTTTTCCCGAGACAAAATGTGATTTAAACTGAAGCTGGTGTATGATATACAAACACAGACAGCAAAGGGGATCGTTGAAACATAAATACACAGGTAGGTTATGCATCTCCAAGCCTCCAATGAGACATTGGTGGTCTGTAATATGTTGATGTCTTGCAAAACAGGCAAAATTTCAAAATCACATACAACTTTAACCTGTTTTACCTTGTTTGAGAGAATTGTTTTTACCAGATCACAAATAGAAAAACTTCTTTAGAACCCTTTATGATGCATTTTCTTCATTTCTCTGCACACTTGCCAACTCTTCCCATTTTCTCAAGAGACTCCCTTGTTTCACTGCCTTTTTCCAACTTCCAGAGGCACATTTCTCATGACTTTTTTGAGCTGCCACTTGTTTGGATTCAAAGTATGTATTAGCCAGTGTTAGCTCTTTAACTCCAGCCATTTCACCATGAGAACTAGACAGCTACACCAATGTCATGTCATTAGCCATGATAGCGTAATTTTTTTTAAAAAAATATCCTTTACTGAATATCTGCATCAAGTATTCCAAGCAGCATATAAACAGCAAAACAAGAAAAAAAAAAGAATAAAAATGATTAAAAAAGAAAATAAATAAATAAATAAATAAATAAATAAATAAATAAATAAATTGAGCAGGCGTATATGGTATATAGGAGGGATGTTCGGTGGAACAGTGGTTAGTACTGTGGCAACACAGTAAGAAGGTCATGGGATCGATTCCACCCCTGACCATTGTGGGTTTGATCCCGCCCCCCTGACCATCAGTTACCCTTCTGTGTGGAGTTTACATGTTGTCTGCGTGGGTTTACTGTGGGTAGTCCAGTTTCCTCCCACAGGGCAAAAACATGCAAGTTTGCTTAATTGGAGACTCTAAAGTGGTCCTAGGTGTGAATGTGTGAATAGTGAAGGGACTGGTGCTGTACTGTGGCTGCCTCATCCAGGTAGATGCCCTGTAATTTCCCCATTGTAGGACTAATAAAGGATTATAAATAAAAAATGCTCATTAAAAATTTTCCCTGACTCATTTCCCATGGGCTGAAAGGAACAAAACTTGGCACATTTGTTAGTCTCTTTCTACATAGGTACCACCAAGGGTCACACACTTCTCCCATCGCTTAATGCAGCTGTGGAGACCTCTCCTTTAGAAGTCTGCATGGTGTGTCAGAATCCATGATGTGACCTCGGAAATCAGCATTTCATTATCTTGAAAGTGGCTGTCCTTCAAAAATGACTTCATGGTTGGAAAGCGGTGGGAATCTGAGTGGGGTCAGGAGAGTAAGAGGGGTGAGGAAGATTTTCATAGTCACAGGACTGTGTTTCCATTTGGGCAACATGGGAGTTGTAAACCATGGCATTGTCTTGCAGGTGTCTTGACCTTTGGTCAGCATGCCACACCTCTTGGTTTTGATGGCCTTCCTGTCATAGTCTAGGCTTGATCACATTATCAAGCCCACATTTTATGTTTATTCATAGCTTTTCTGGAAATTTGTTTTGATTATCGTTTGCATTTATTGCCCTCTGTGTTCCTCTGAACGCCCCTTGTCATTGTCTCCTGTGCCATCCATTGTTTGGTCATGGGTCTGTGTGTGTTTTCTGTTTGCCTGTTGTTCCAGCTTGTCTTGTTTCCATGCCCATAGCCACTCTCCCTCATGTGTGCTCTGTTCAGCCCTTGATTATCCTCCCAGCTGTCCCGTGTTCCACTGAGTAGTTTCCCCCCATTTATGGTACCTCCTTGCTTACAATGATTGTTGAGTCATTGCATCAAATTCCTCTCTGTGCTCAACCTGTATTCCCCTACGTCCCCAGTTATTCCGTGAGTTTATGTTAGTCTCTAGTTCTGAGTTATTTTCCAGCCCCTGTGCTGTGCCTTTTGTTTGTTGTTTTGTGGTTTTTTGTCAATAAACAATTTTGCACCATATCCATGCCTGCTACCTTGGGTCCTGCTTAAAAACTACATCTGCCTCCCAAAGCAGAGTTTCATGACAGAATGACCTACCCATACAAGGATCCAGCAGGTATGGACTTCTGGGGGTTAGGGCTGAATGCTGAAGAGGTGTGGGTAGTCAAAACTATAGAGGACTATAGGAAGAAACATGTACAGTGGTGTGAAAAGGTGTTTGCCCCCTTCCTGATTTCTCATTTTTTTGTACATTTGTCAAGCTTAAATGTTTCAGATCATCAAACAAATTTAAATATTAGACAAAGATAACACAAGTAAACACAAAATGCAGTTTTTAAATGAAGGTACTTATTATTAAGGGGAAAAAAATCCAAACCTACATGGCCCTGTGTGAAGAAGTGATTGCTCCCTAAACCTAAAAACTGGTTGGGCCACCCTTTGCAGCAGCAACAGCAATCAAGTATTTGCAATAACTGGCAATAAGTTGTTTATAGTGCTGTGGAGGAATTTTGGCCCACTCATCTTTGCAAAATTGTTATAATTCAGGCACATTGGAGGGTTTTCAAGCACGAACTGCCTTTTTAAGGTCATGCCACAGCATCTCAGTCAGATTCAGGTCAGGACTTTTACTAGGCCACTCCAAAGTCTTCATTTTGTTTTTCTTAAGCCATTCAAAGGTGGTCTTGCTGGTGTGTTTTGGATCATTGTTCTGCTGCAGAACCCAAGTGCGCTTCAGCTTGAGGTCACTAACAGATGGCTGGACATTCTCCTTCATGATTTTTTGGTAGACAGCAGAATTCATGATTCCATTTACCACAGCAAGTATCCCAGGTCCTGAAGCAGGAAAACAGCCCCACACCATCACACTACCACCACCATATTTTACTGTTGGTATGATGTTCCTTTTCTGAAATGCTGTGTTACTTTTACGCTGGATGTAATGGGACACACACCTTCCAAAAATTTCAGCTTTTGTCTCGTCAGTCCACAGAGTATTTTCTTAAAAGTCTTGAGGATCATCAAGGTGTTTTCTGGCAAAACTGAGATGAGTCTTTATGTTCTTTTTGCTCAGCAGTGGTTTTCATCTTGGAACTCTGCCATGCAGGCCATTTTTGCCCAGTCTCTTTCTTATGGTGGAGTCATGAACAAGACGAAAACCACTGCTGAGCAAAAAGAACATAAAGGCTTATCTCAGTTTTGCCAGAAAACATCTTGATGATCCCCAAGACATTTGAGAAAATACTCTGTCGACTGACGAGACAAAAGCTGAACTTTTTGGAAGGTGTGTGTCTCATTACACCCGGCGTAAAAGTAACAGTATTTCAGAAAAGGAGCATCATACTATCAGTAAAATATGGTGGTGGTAGTGTGATGGTCTGGGGCTGTTTTGCTGCTTCAGGACCTGGAAGACTTGCTGTGATAAATGGAACCATGAATTCTGCTGTCTACCAATAAATCCTGAAAAAGAATGTCCGGCCATCTGTTCATGACCTCAAACTGAAGCGCAGTGTCCGGGCTGCAGCACTGTTCCTTCACATAAATGTGTTCAGGATTACACCACATTCACAACTAGAAAAGCACACAGAGAGCGCAGACCTCCGCCAAGCACCACGGTTCCCCCATACAGTGTTTGTGTGTACGTTTTCAGATTCCTTGACCATGAAAACATATGACTAGCAAATAGATTGACAATGATAGGATTAGTGGTTCAGTGGTTATTCACGAAAATGGCATTTTCTGTAATGGCGGCCACAGTTCCCCCCAAACAGTGTTTGTGTGTACGTTTTCAGATTCCTTGGCCATGAAAACATATGACTAGCAATTGGATTGACAATGATAGGATTAGTGGTTCAGTAGTTATTCACAAAAATGGCATTTTCCGTAATGGCAGCCACAGTTCCCCCCATACAGTGTTTGTGTGTACGTTTTCAGATTCCTTGGCCAAGAAAACATATGACTAGCAATTGGATTGACAATTATAGGATTAGTGGTTCAGTAGTTATTCACGAAAATGGCATTTTCCGTAATGGCAGCCACAGTTCCCCCCATACAGTGTTTGTGTGTACGTTTTCAGATTCCTTGGCCATGAAAACATATGACTAGCAATTGGATTGACAATGATAGGATTAGTGGTTCAGTAGTTATTCACGAAAATGGCATTTTCCGTAATGGCGGTTTTCTTCTGGACGGTGATCCGGATCACCACCAAAATGTAATCATCTGGAGGATACCCCATTTCTGACAATCTGTGAAAATTTAATGAAAATCCGTCCATAAGTTTTTGAGGTATCTTGCTAACAAACAGACAAACAAACAAACAGACAGACAGACAAACAAACGCCGATGATCACATAACCTCCTTGGCAGAGGTAAAAAGTGCCAGTCATCCTCCCCTCCTTCTCCAACTACTTATACCATCCCTGTCCAACCGGATAGTCTTAAAACCAGGTATTGCTACTTTGTTGACCACGTTTCTGTAAAACACATGATACTACACTCACAATATTCCCTTTGCGTCCTGACCAGCACTGTTAGCTCACCTGCCTTGTTTCCCAGTGACCTCACATTACCCGTGATGAACATCGGTACAGCCGGCTTATGCTTCCTCCTCCTCCTCCTCACCATGGCTTCAGCCTTTCGCCCGCAGCATATCGTCTTGAGCTCATCCGGCATAAGGGGCTTCACTCCGGGAAGCAGAACTGTCCTCCCCAGTGCAATCAGCTGGTCACGCGAGTAAACAATGCATTCGCCCCCACTTCTATTGTTCTCCATTGCCTTGAGGGAGTAAGAGAAAGACAAGGAGTAAAATAGAAAAACTTGGTCCAGTCGTTAATCCGAGCCTTCCTACCGAGCCCTGATGAAAAGGAACACACTATATACAAGGATACAGACGTGGACAAAATTGTTGATACTCCTCTGTTAATGAAAGAAAAACCCACAATGGTCACAGAAATAACCTGAATCTGACAAAAGTGGTAATAAATAAAAATTCTATGAAAATTAACCAATGAAAATCAGACAATGCTTTTGAATTGTGGTTCAACAGAATTATTTTAAAAAACAAATTCATGAAACAGGCCTGGACAAAAATGATGGTACCCTTAACTTAATATTTTGTTGCACAACCTTTTGAGGAAATCACTGCAATCAAACGATTTCTGTAACTGTCAGTGAGACTTCTGCACCTCTCAGCAGGTATTTTGGCCCACTCCTCATGAGCAAACTGCTCCAGTTGTCTCAGGTTTGAAGGGTGCCTTCTCCAGATGGCATGTTTCAGCTCCTTCCACAAATGTTCAATAGGTTTTAGATCAGGGCTTATAGAAGGCCACTTTAGAATAGTCCAATGTTTCGCTCTTAGCCATTCTTGGGTGTTTTTAGCTGTGTGTTTTGGGTCATTATCCTGTTGCAAGACCCATGACCTGTGACTGAGACCAAGCTGTCTGACACTGGCCAGCACATTTCTCTCTAGAATACCTTGATAGTCTTGAGATTTCTTTGTACCCTGCACACATTCAAGACACCCTGTGCCAGATGCAGAAAAGCAGCCCCAGAACATAACAGAACCTCCTCCATGTTTCACAGTAGGGACAGTGTTCTTTTCTTGGTATGCTTCATTTTTGCGTCTGTGAACATAGAGCTGATGTGCCTTGCCAAAAAGTTCCAGTTTTGTCTCGTCTGTCCATAGGACATTCTCCCAGAAGCTTTGTGGCTTGTCGACATGCAGTTTGGCAAATTCCAGTCTGGCTTTTTTATGATTTGTTTTCAACAGTGGTGTCCTCCTTGGTCGTCTCCCATGAAGTTCACTTTGGCTCAAACAACGACGGATGGTGCAATCTGACACTGATGTACCTTGACCTTGGAGTTCACCATGAATGTGTTTAGAGGTTGTTCTGGGCTCTTTTGTTACCATTCGTATTATCTGTCTCCTCCTGCAGCCACGTCCAGGGAGGTTGGCTACAGTCCCATGGATCTTAAATTGACATGATTTACGACCCAAGAGACAGACGAGTCTCTCGTGTAATCACTCGTGTCACGCTGACACGAGTGATTACAGACAATAATCTTTTATTTGTTAAAGTGAGGGTGTAGTGCGTGAGTGGATGTATGTGTGCTTGTCTGGTCACTGGAGCTGAGCCTGACTTGTGGTGACCCGGCAACCCTGGAAACACACAAGCACAAAGGTTACTGCTGTTCACTGACAATAACGGTGTAAACGTGCTGCAGGTGCTTACTGGCAGGTTCCGCAGTGTAAGTCCGGCTGGCTCCCGGTGTCCGAGTGATGTGGTGCTCGAGGTGCCCGGCGTTGCGGGGGTGAGGAAGAACTCCAAGGAGGAGGAAGCTGTGCCTCGTCAGCTGAGGAGGAAGGTCCGCCGCCTGGGAGGTCCACCTGTGCACAGGGGATAGAACTTGCAGATGATGAGTGCTGGGTTTGCTTACGTGACTGGACTTGGCTTGGCGTTGGTTTCTTGACTTGAGGTCGAGATCTTGGCGCATTGCTTGGCAAGGAAGACAGACAACTCCGTGCTGAGGAGTCCGTGCGTCAGGCTTTTAAAGCCCGCTGATTACCACCTGCTGGAGTGAGCACAGCTGATGATGATGATGCTGATGATGGCCTGGCGGCCATCATGACAGTACTCCCCCCTCTAGAGGTGCCTCCAGGCACCTGCCCAATCCTACCTGGATGCGCCCGATGGAAATCACGGATCAACTGCTTGTCGAGGATCAACGCAGGGCGTATCCAGGAGCGATGCTCAGGGCCAAACCCCTCCCAGTCCACCAAATACTGGAGGCCCCGTCTCCTCCTGCGGATGTCCAGGATTGCTGTCACCCCCCAGGCCGGATGGCCATCGATCATCCTCTGGGGGACAGGAGCCGCGGGAGGCGGGCACAGCGGGTCGGCGATGTAGGGCTTGACCTGGGAGACGTGGAAAGTGAGGCAGATGCACATGTGAGGGGGGAGAACAAGACACACAGACACAGGGTTGACAATGCGGGCAATGACAAAAGGACCGATGAAGCACTTGGTCAGTTTACGCTTCTCGGCAGGCACACTGATGTTTCTCGTGGACAACCATACCTTCTGACCCACCTTGTAATCCGGGGCGGGCCTCCTGTGACGGTTGGCCACCTCAATGTTGCGTTCCGTGGTTCTCAGAAGGGCTCTGCGGGTGATGGACCAAATCCGCAGACAACGCCTGATGTGAACCTGTACAGATGGAACTGCCACCTCTCCCTCCTCCTCAGGAAATACAGGTGGACCGTACCCCAATGAGGCCTTAAAGGGGGACATCCCCGTGGCCGAGGACACCGTGGTGTTATGAGCGTACTCGATCCACAGGAGATACGTGCTCCAAGAAGAAGAGCAGGAGGAGATGACGCATCGCAGTGCAGCCTCCAGCTCCTGATTGGCCTGCTCGCACTGGCCATTGCTCTGTGGGTGGTATCCAGAGGAGAGACTGGCCGTGGCCCCCAGTACCGTGCAGAACGCCTTCCAAACTTGAGACACGAACTGTGGCCCTCGATCCGAAACGATGTGAGCGGGGATCCCGTGAGGACGAACCACGTGAAGGACGAGAAGATCCGCCGTCTCCCGCGCTGATGGCAACCCCTGGAGAGGCACAAAGTGGGCAGCTTTCAAAAAGCGGTCCACAATTGTCAAAACAGTCATGAAGTGGCCAGAGGGGGGCAACCCGGTCACGAAGTCCATGGCCACATGGGACCAGGGGCGGGAAGGGACGGGCAAAGGATGCAGAAGACCCGCTGGGGCCGATGATGACGTCTTCCCAGTGGCGCACTGAGCGCAGGCCCGGACATAGTTGTTAACATCCTTCCGAAGCCCTGGCCACCAAAAGGTCCTCTGGAGGAGGCCAATGGTCCGACTCACACCCGGATGGCACGCCAGTTTGGACGCGTGACCCCACTCTATTACCTGGCCCCTAACAGAACGAGGAACAAAAAGACGACCCAGGGGCCCCCCACCCGGATCGGGCTCCATCTCCTGTGCTCTTCTGACCTTGTCGCAGATTTCCCAGGACAACGCACCCACCACACAGGCAGACGGCAGGATAGTCTCCTCCTGCTCGTCAGAGGATGGCACGTCAAACTGCCTGGAAAGGGCGTCAGGTTTACCCTTCTTGCTTCCCGGCTGGTAGGTGATCGTAAAATTAAAGCGACCGAAGAAGAGTGACCAGTGGGCCTAGCATGCGTTCAGCCGCTTGGTCGTCCTGAGGTATTCGAGGTTGCGATGGTCAGTCCACACGACAAAAGGCTGGGCAGCCCCCTCCAGCCAGTGCCTCCATTCCTCCAGAGCGAGTTTGACAGCCAGCAGCTCCCTGTCACCAATGTTGTAGTTCCTCTCAGCAGGTGTTAAGCGATGAGAGAAGAAAGTGCAGGGTCGGATCTTTCCATCCGTCGGAGAGCGCTGAGAGAGAACGGCCCCAACCCCCGAATCCGAGGAGTCCACCTCCACCAGGCATTGTAGCTCCGAGTCCACCTGGGTCAACACACGAGCCGAGGCGAACTCCTCCTTCAGTCTCTCAAATGCCGCAGCAGCCTCCTCACTCCAGCGAAAGGGGACCTTCGGGGATATGAGCGCAGTCAGGGGTCTGGCGATGTTCCCAAAGTTAGGCACAAAACGCCGGTAAAAATTGGCGAAACCCAAAAAACCCTGCAGCTGTTTTCTAGATGTAGGTGTGGGCCAATCCACCACCACCTTGACCTTGTCCGGATCGGGGAGCACCTGGTTACGGGCGATGATAAATCCCAGGAAAGAGGTGCGGTCCGTGTGGAATTCACATTTCTCCGCCTTGATGAACAACTGATTCTCCAGGAGGCGCTGCAGAACCCGCCGTACATGCACCTGGTGCTCCTCCAGTGTGCACGAGAAGATGAGGATATCATTGAGGTACACGAAGACGAAGGAGTTCAAAAAGTCCCGGAGTACAACATTTATTAGGTGCTGGAACACCGCCAGAGCGTTGGTTAACCCAAACGGCATCACTAAATATTCAAAGTGGCCGCTTGGGGTCCGGAAGGCAGTCTTCCATTCGTCACCTTCTCGAATACGCACCAAGTGATAGGCATTCCGTAGATCTAACTTGGTGAACCATGACGCCCCCTGGAGGGAATCGAAAGCAGTGTTCATCAAGGGGAGCGTATATTTGTCTTTGATTGTTATATCATTGAGACCCTGGAAATCGATGCAGGGGCACAGCGATCCGTCCTTCTTCCCCACGAAGAAGAACCCTGCGCCTACGGCCGAGGACGAGGGACGGATGATACCGGAAGCCAAAGACTCCTTGATATACGTATCCATGGCCTCATGTTCCAGAGCTGACAGGCTATACAGGCGGCACGCCGGAAGAGGGGCCCCAGCCTTGAGATTGATTGCGCAGTCATACGGGCGATGGGGGAGAAGGGACAGCGCCCGTGACTTACTAAACACCAGGCCCAGGTCATGGTAGATGTCAGGCACCTTGGACAGGTCCGGAGGAGGCATCGAGGGAGGCAGCATCGGGACCGAGGGGGCGCACGCCGCTGACTGGAGACAGGCGCTCAGACAAAACGAGCTCCAAGCCGTGATACTCCCAACTTGCCAGTCGAAAGTGGGGTTATGCAGCCGAAGCCAGGGGTACCCCAGGATGATAGGTGAAGAGGAGATGGGCAGGACCAGGAACCATATTTCCTCCCTGTGATTCCCAGAGACTATTACAGACACAGGGGCCGTCTGGTGGGAAACTGACATCAAAGATGTTTTGGATAGGGTGACAAGATGAACAGGGGGGCATAAGGGCTGACAGCTGAGGCCCATCAGGGTTGCCAGGTCTCTGGAGATGAAATTCTGCTCAGCTCCAGAGTCAGCTAAGGTGTGTGTGGTGTGTTCCTTGTGTTTGTGGAGTCTAATGGGGATGTGGCAACTAGTAAGGGTTTTTTCCTGATTTTTGTCCGCGAATCCCCCTACTGTGGTCCGTGGACCTCCCCTTTTAACGGGCAGTCCACTACTCCATGTGACCCATTCCCACAGTAGAAACACAACCCCTGCTCCCTGCGGCGCTGTCTTTCAGCCGCTGTAATACCCGATTGCCCCACAATCATATCCTCCTGCTCCGGAAGTTCCTCAGATGAGGGCAGAGCGAGGAGGGAGGACCTAACGGAGCGAGGACGAGGTTTACTCGAATGGGAAACTGTTCGCCGTTCAGCCGCCCGCTCCCTTAGCCTGCTATCTAAGCTGATAGTGAGGGAGATTAACTCCCCTAATCTGTCTGGTTTATCCTTTGCTGCTAGCTCACCCTTCAACTCTGGGCTAAGACTGCGGAGGAAGATTCCACAGAGCGCTGGCTCCCCCCACCCAACCTGAGCAGCTAATACCCAGAAGTCAACGGAGTAATCGGCGGTAGACCTACTGCCCTGCCGAAGACCTAGCAGCCGTTCGGTTAACACCGCGCCCCGGTCAACATGATCGAACACCTCCAAAAACTCTGCCACAAACTGCTGGTAAGTTAACAAAGGATAGTTTGGTTTGGCCATGATGGCGTATGCCCAATCTAAGGCTCTGCCTCCCAGCAAAATGATAATATATCCAATCTTGTTCAAATCAGTGGCAAAGTCCCCCGGGACGCGGAGAAACACAGACTCGCACTGCAGCAAAAGCCCTCGTGCCTCCCCAAGTTTACCATTAAAACGAGCGGGGGTTGGCACAGGAGTGAAGCGATGTGCGGATGGTGGGGTGGTTTGGCTAGTAGCAGTAGCTGCGGGTGCTGAAGGCGCCCCGCTGGCCGGGGGAAACGCCTAGTGTCCTTCCAGGCGATCCAGCCGGCTGTTAATTTGTGTCAGCTGATTTAAAATTACTGTCTGTTGATGGGAAATCATGTCAATTCGTGCACTGAGAGTGTTTAAGCGGCGCAACAGCGTGCTGTCTGTTGGGTCATTCTGACGGAGTCGTACTGACATGATTTACGACCCAAGAGACAGACGCTGACACGAGTGATTACAGACAATAATCTTTTATTTGTTAAAGTGAGGGTGTAGTGCGTGAGTGAATGTATGTGTGCTTGTCTGGTCACTGGAGCTGAGCCTGACTTGTGGTGACCCGGCAACCCTGGAAACACACAAGCACAAAGGTTACTGCTGTTCACTGACAATAACGGTGTAAACGTGCTGCAGGTGCTTACTGGCAGGTTCCGCAGTGTAAGTCCGGCTGGCTCCCGGTGTCCGAGTGATGTGGTGCTCGAGGTGCCCGGCGTTGTGGGGGTGAGGAGGAACTCCGACAAGGAGGAAGCTGTGCCTCGTCAGCTGAGGAGGAAGGTCCGCCGCCTGGGAGGTCCACCTGTGCACAGGGGATAGAACTTGCAGATGATGAGTGCTGGGTTTGCTTACGTGACTGGACTTGGCTTGGCGTTGGTTTCTTGACTTGAGGTCGAGATCTTGGCGCATTGCTTGGCAAGGAAGACAGACGACTCCGTGCTGAGGAGTCCGTGCGTCGGGCTTTTAAAGCCCGCTGATTACCACCTGCTGGAGTGAGCGCAGCTGATGATGATGATGCTGATGACGGCCTGGCGGCCATCATGACATAAATTTCTGAATAATATGTGCAACTGTAGTCACAGGAACATCAAGCTGCTTGGAGATGGTCTTATAGCCTTTACCTTTAACATGCTTGTCTATAATTTTCTTTCTAATCTCCTGAAACAACTCTCTCCTTTGCTTCCTCTGGTCCATGTTTAGTGTGGTACACACCATGTCCCCAAACAGCACAGTGACTACTTGTCACCCTTTAAATAGGCCGACTGACTGATCACAAGTTTGTAGACACCTGTGATGTTAATTAGAGGACACATCTTGGTTGAACATGTCCCTATGGTCACATTATTTTCAATCTTTTCTAGGGGTACCATCATTTTTGTCCAGGCCTGTTTCATGAGTTTGTTTTTTAAAATAATTCTTTTGTACCACAATTCAAAAGCATTGTCTGATTTCCATTGGTTAATTTACATAGAATTTTTATTTATTACCACTTTTGTCAGATTCAAGTTATTTCTGTGACCATTGTGGGTTTTTCTTTCATTAACAGAGGGGTACCAACAATTTTGTCCACGTCTGTATGCTAATAAAGGCACAAAGACACGTAATCTGCTGCTGTTATGGTCGCCTCTCCTTATGAAGCCAGAAAAAAAAATATTGAGGAGGAGGACTGAGGAGGAGGCGGAGCGGCCACCTCCATGTGATGGCTTGGGATTCTTCACCCCACACTACCAGAGTGCATGCGGGATGTGCTACACACACAATGAATGGGAAGCATGAAAATGCACACCTAGGTGAACATGTACCTTTAGTTTCTGATCATAGTGATGAACCCATGTTTCATCCTGCGTGATTAGTCTGTCAAAGATGTCCTCCTGGGTTTTTTTGGCACATGTCCAAAAGAGCCTGGGAGTCTGGGAGTTGTTCCTGCTTCCGGAAAGGTGTGAGTAACCGGGGAATGCATCATACAGAAAACTTGTACATGTGCAAATGGTCATGGTAGGGCTGTGCGATATTGCAAAAAAATCATATCACGATATAAGTCATCTTATAGTATCACGATAACAATATATATCACGATATACATTTTTTGTAAATTCTACAGTTTAGATAATCATATAAAAAGGACCATCTCTTTTTTTTTACATGTACCACTTTCCCTCATAATTTTGCAGTGTTCTAAAATAATTTTGTAATGTGCACTTGAGACTTGATTCTCATAAGTTTCAAGTTTTTCTTCTAAATCATATATGAATAAAAAGTGAACATCAATAGTTAAATATTTCCTGAGCCAAAAGACAATAGCAAATCAATCAATAAATAAATAGATAGATAAATATATAAATAATATTAACAAATGTCTGAAAATGAGAAAATTACCCATGGCTGTCACCTACAGATATGAATTTGCTGTTAGTTTAAATCAATGAAAATTTAAGTGTCGAACTGCAGCCTAAAGACTGCTATTCTAGCCTGATTTAACCTGTTTGCTTCTTAGTAAAAATATTTCAGATTGGTCATGATCTGAAAATCAAAGACAAAAAAGGTAATGTAATACAATACATGTGATGACTTTATTCATTGTCACTACTTGACTAATTAAAATGATTAGAAATCAAATAAATTACATTACAAGCCAACTTGCTCCTCTGACCAGTTTTAATTTATTTATTATTTATTTTGTGTGTATGTCCCACCATCACACACTTTTGTAGCTTTAATTATTTATTTTTTTTAGACAAAGCTAAGAAACTCAGCAGTAATTTACCAAAAAAAAAAAAAAAAAAAAAAAAAAAATGATGGTCTGCTACGGTTTCCAGTTGGCACAACTAAGCTGAAATAACGATCATTTAGCATTTTATAATTAGACATAGTGTTAACGTTACCTACCTCCTATTAAAACGAGGTTAGCGAACTATCCTCTGGCAGCACGATGAAAACCAGTCCCACATCCCTGGAAAACAGGAGTTGCAGCTACCTGAACTGGTAATTTTGGAGATAGCATTAGCAACCACCGGACTGAAGTCTAGCCACCCACCACACCTGTTCCACTGCACACAGTCGCACACTGCGGGGAAGAGACGGGACGCTGACAAGTAGTGGTGAGGTGGGAGCTTTACTGAATAAATTGGGGTATGGGCATTTTAAATACGATATAAACGATTGAGTATTCTATGAAACGACAGGCGTTTTTTTTTTTTTTTATATTGTCGTCTAATATACGTATATCGTCATATCACACAGTCCTAGGTCAAGGATGATTTTTTTTCTCCCAGACCCCACAGTGATGTTGACATCTTGGGCTAGTTGGTGAATGGTTATGGGGTGATCCTCCAAACTGGTTGCCTCCACTTGCTGGATGGTTTCTTCATCAGTGGTGCACTGTCGTCACCCGGGAATGGGTGCCTTTCCACCAATATCTGACCACACGTGAACTGTTGATGCCAGTGCTTGACTATGTCATATAATGGGGGTATAAGGCTCTTTCATCTCATCAAATGTCTCCTGTGGTGTGCGGCCTCTCAAGTACAGAAACATGATGACCGCTCTGCATTCAACTGGCTCCATTATCACACCTTACGTCACCCTAGCACCCGTAAAAGAGAAACTCTAAGGGGTTCAGAGCTGCAAATTACCATGTCACCTATAGAGATACACTACTGTTCAAAAGTTTGGGGTCACCCACACAATTATTTTGTGTTTTCCATGAAAAGTCACACTTATTTACCACCATGAGTTGGAAAATGAATAGAAAATATAGTCAAGACATTGACAAGGTTAGAAATAGTGATTTGTATTTGAAATATTTTTTTTTTCCAGATACTCAACCTGCTCAAAGGAAGGTCAGTTTTATAGCTTCTCTGACCAGCTAAACTGTTTTCAGCTGTGCTAACATGATTGCACAAGGGTTTTCTAATCATCCATTAGCCTTCTGATGCAATGAGCAAACACATAGTACCATTACAACACTGGAGTGATAATTGCTGGAAATGGGCCTCTATACACCTATGTAGATATTGCACCAAAAACCAGACATTTGCAGCTAGAATAGTCTTTTACCGCATTAGCAATGTATATTAGATATTAGAGTGTATTTCTGATTAGTTTAAAGTTATCTTCATTGAAAAAAACAGTGCTTTTCTTTCAAAAATAAGGAAATTTCTAAGTGACCCCAAACTTTTGAACGGTAGTGTATGTATTATATACATGTGCAATTTCAGCCTCCTACAATAACCAGAAGTGGGTCAGGGGAAATCTTTAATGAGCAGCCCTTGTAGTGTGTCTAAAGCCTTATGTGTAAATTATGCTGCTTCATAAGTAATTATGCAATACTTCTTAAATTAAAGAAAAAATATAAAGATAAAATTTATTTTATCCCCCCTCCAACCTCCTCAGCTAAAAAAACAAAAAAAACAAAACGTTTTCAAGTCTGAAGTTTGGCAAGTTTGTTTCTGTGTCATACTTCTGTAGCAAAGTTGCAGTCTCAAGCCTACTATCACCTGTTTAAGGTCATCAAATAAAAAAAAATCAAACTCAAACGTTTTACAGTCACAAAAATGATTTATAACCTGTATATTTCAGATATGTAATGGCTGCAGAGTATCTCCTGGCAATGCCATTACTTATTTCTGAAAGCCCACCTGATTACAGTCAAACAGACTCACCTAAAACACCTAAAACAGCTCAATATAGCACCTTGAGCTGTGATTGGGATCTCACTCATATTCCCTCGTCACAAAGATGAATGCATTCAGAGGGGAAGGATGGGAGAGAGTTGAGTTTTAATAAATTCTGCATCATGTTTCTGGAGCGCGGCTCACAAGCCAGTGACAACTGCATTTATTTAAAGACAGTTTGATAAATTAATTTGTTTTTTTTTTCTGTATTATTAGTATTATCTAGGAAAATACATTCACAGAGAAATAGTAATCTTGAGTGAAAAATGGAAGTGTTACAGCAAAGGAGAGAAGATGTGAATTTCCTTTGCTTCATATTTATTATTCATGAAATGTTTGATGGGTGAAAGGAGAGGCTGCAAGTCAAGAAATAGTTTTGTAGGCATCTTCAGCATTGGAGTGTAGCTTTTTTTATGTTCAGCATCCGGTTACTTTTTCTTTTTCAGCGGTTTACGTCTCAGTTGCTCAAGGAAAGACATCACCACTGGATCTTGATAAGAGAAAATTGTGCAACAAGAAAAATCAGATAAATGGCCAGAGGTGACATGCACACATAAACACATCTAGAAAGCCAAAAGTGTTGCTGGGTGTTATCCCATTCAAAAAGTACCTTTTTACATGATTTCTGTTAATAAAACTTAAAAAGCTATCAGATTATGAACATAGAGTTGTTAGATTTTTTTTGTTTTTTTTTTAGCAATACCTCAAATCAACCCTCTTGAAGTTAGCTTGAAGTCATTTATGTTTAAAGAGAGCATATTAATACAGCATACCTACTCAAATTTTACAAAAAAAAGATGATATAATAAAGTAATTTCTTTTTCAAAAAACTGGATAAAAATACTACCAAAAGGGAGTCTCATGGAGAACAAGTGGCTGAGGTCCATGAATGATAAAGTATGACGACCACCAGCAGTAAACAATAGAAAACTATTGACGTTGATATTTTAAAAGAAAAATTTAATATGAGCACTAACT
The DNA here is from genome assembly GCA_020510985.1 of Pholidichthys leucotaenia. Lineage (NCBI taxonomy): Eukaryota > Metazoa > Chordata > Actinopteri > Cichliformes > Pholidichthyidae > Pholidichthys > Pholidichthys leucotaenia. Next base: position 177,196,351 of record CM035845.1, read on the forward strand.
CAAAGGTAAATATCAGATTTGAACACTTCATAGGAGTTTTTCCCCGAAAAAATTTAAAGAAACTAAAAGCCACTCATTTATGTACAGTCATGTGAAAAAATTAGGACAACCCATTAAGTATTCAGTTCTTTATTAAGAAATGTTCACATATCTATGTGTAACCTTGTTTTTGTTTTTATTTGCATTTTTTTACCATTTATTTTAGCCATTTTTAGTGGGAATGAATGTAGGGGTGTCCTAAAAAAGATGGGGGTGTCCTAATTTATTCCCCATTATTTGTTTAGAATGATATTTTACAGAAAATTTGAAAAATGTCTTTAATTAATTTTTAATTGTTTAGCTGTATTACATGAATCTCCCAGTATTTTAATCACTGATATTAAATATCCACATGTCAAAATATGTTTAAAAAAAACACACAGGCTTATACAGGGTATCCTAAATTTTTTACATGACTGTATTTGTCATCATAGGCCCCAGTTAATATGCTTCTTGCTGGCTGAATGTAAAGGCCTCACACTAGGGACATGCAAAAAAAAAATTAGTACAAACTTCTGGATGTCAAGCTGCCCACAAAGCTGTCCAGTCACACTCTAGTTGTGTACTGTATTGCTATTTGGCAAGAACCCTTAGCATTTACTACAAAATGTGAAAAGTGCCCTTTGGCTTCACCTAGTGACATGCTGGGCTGTAGTACTAGTAGCTTAAGCTGAAACACTACAATAGCGTTACCATTCCAGCCAAAGACATCACATCTAACAATGTGCATTCTGTAACTGAGTATTTTTTAAAAGCAGAGTCATGATCTTTTCCTTTTTGTAATAGTGATATAATTTTAGTACCTAATAAAGTGCTTGATTAATGCGAGGGTATCAAAAGCATGGATCGGGGGCCACGTGTGACAAGCAGGTCCTTTTAAAGTATCATTCATCCATCCATCCATCCATCCATCCACAAAAGAATAAGTGTGTATATTTATTTGCAAGAATCTGCTTTAGTGTTAAAAGAGAATGATTTTGGAAGATGTTATGAAACCAAGCAAATTCTGGAGCTGATGGCAGCTAGCATGCTACTCTAACAAAAGCATTTTGCGCAAATGCTTTTGTGCAAAACAAACAAACAAATATATATATATAAATACACACAAAATACATTTAAAAAAAATACAGTAGCCACAATGAAGGGCATCTAATTGTCAAACAATAAAACTTTCGCAGAGCTGTACTTTGACTCAAATAACACCAGTTTGGGATCAATAAAGTACATCTATCTATCTATACCAATGATTTTTTTTTTTTAAATTGAGCACGCTTTAGTTAATAAAAGACACAAAGTTTCAGAAGCAACTTGCACATTCTATTTTTATTTGATTACAGCACAAATACCACAAGATGAAATTTAAAAAAAAATACACAAAATTAAACTTTGGTAAATTTGGACATATATTGAGAACATGCACTTTCTACAGTCAATGCATCTGAAGAGAAACTCTGGAAACAGCAATGTGTCTGCTCAACCACAGTCATGGCGATAATAAGCTACAAGTTTGTTTTTTTTATCAGAACCCAGCATCCTCAATGGACAGATAACAGATCTCTGTACAAGTGAGCTGTGAGATGTTTTTTTTCCCTCCCTAAATTCATCATGTTTTTTGTATATTTGCAGTTTTGGTTTTTTTTCAGACTTGTTATTCTTTGAAATACCCTAATACCTCACCATGAGAGAAAGGTAACAGTTAAATAAAATGCCTTTGTCTTGTTGTTGTTTAGCAGTTTAGCTACCAGCCATTATTTATGTTATTCATGTGTTTTTAAAGCAGATTTATTGATGTTCACCAAACATTGCTGAGTCTGACTGCCAATCCCCAATTATTATCAGTGTTAATTATTGTCAGAAAACATTATCTTTGCTCCTGAGAATTCAAATCTTTGAATTTTGACTTTTTAACTTTGGGGGTTATGTTTATTTAGTTAAATAGTCTCTCTCACAGTTCTAGCTTTCATTTGTCCTCCATTTTCCACAATGGCAGATATTTTATTTGCAGTCAAACTAGATTACAGCGTCTAACTACTGTCAAGCTACTTTTAATGTTGTGTTACTCTTTGGAGCAACAAAATATTCTTACAGTCACTTTACAACAGTATCAGAACAGCAACAGAAGCTAATCACAATATTTCCAGATTTAAAAAAAACAAAACCAAGCAAACCATTCATAATATCTTTCACATCTGCATGCATTTCAGGCCAGCCAACAACAATATCCTTCACAGGACAAAGTGTTTGAAATGAATCAATAATCTCAAAAGCCCTGAAATCTCAAATCCATTAGGGCTGCGATGAAGCACATATTACTTCAAAATGGAGTTGCATTAAGTGTCAGATGTCTGTGATAAGACTGCCTTCATTTGGGTTTCGCTGTTTTTCCCCCGATGGGACACATGAGTGGTGTGTCCTTATCATTCATGCCATAAAGTGCTATCTGGGTCTCTTATCGCCCGTCTCTGCACGTAAGAGGAAAAGAGACCGTGACAGAGAGGGAGAGAATGAAGGTCGGAAAGCAATGATGATAAAAATCACCGCTGTGGCCACATGCATGTACACTTGTACGAGTGGACATGGGAGCTGCCTCGCTACCTTAACAGGCACATATCAAACAAGGCCACAGGTCTGACATGTTCTTATCTCGTGTTGCGTTTTGCCGTGAACAAATGTACACTCATAGCGCAGAGGAAATCAAACTGTTGCAGAGAAGTTGGAAGGTTTTTTTTTTTTTCCTCCTCACTCCCTCTCTTCACAGATGGTCTGTTGTGTTATCTTTTCAGATGAACTCAAAGTTTTCCAGTCAATAACTTTTTCTGATGAACTTGCTCTACCAGCAAATAACTTTGATTAAACTGTCAAAAGTATGTAGATTTTAAAACTTAATTTTGTTGAGACATGAAAATTAAACCGCTCCCCCCCCTTTTCTACTGCATCATCACTTTGAACATGAGGAGAAGTGTAGAATAGAAATTTAAATAGGGAATTCTCTGCTCTGAAGAGTGTCACGGCTTGCAGATTGTGTGCATGATACAGCAACATTGACCCCGGTTGGTTTAGCGGATGCATCATGATACATTCATGGTTCATCGTGGCTGTTTTTAATACCATCTGAATCCCTTCACTATGCCAGGCATAACCTTAATCTCATCGCCTTTAACCTTGCCATTCTTCCACTGTCACCCCCCACCCACCTATCGCTCCCTCCTCCGTGCTCTTGTTCAATCTCGCCCTGCGTTTGTTTATCCAGCACTCTCTCGCTGCCTTTCTGATGAGTGTTTTATCTTGCAGCCCACCTTTTCACACTGCCGCATTCACAATCAGGAGTATCACCCATAATTATCTCGCCGTATTCCCCCTTCCCACCGTATCGCCGACATTCATCGCTGCGCTGGAATTATATGTGTTTCAGTTGGGTGCCACTGCACACCTCCTCCAACCCCAGAGGAGAGGGAGAGGAGGAAGACGAGCGGGGAAGAACCAGACCCAGGCTGGGTAAAACTGGTGTTTCACATCTGGGAAACTGTAAAGCCCAGTTAGCCTGACCTGCGTCGCCACACAGCAGCAAAGACCCAGATCTCAGGTGTAATTACGTTGTTTCACAGCTCCCTTTATCGTCCATCGACTTTGCATCTGTCCCCTTTCATACTCGGGCACTCCTGTGCATAATATAGTTGTGGTCGCTGTCAAAGTCGTCTTGACCTTCCTCCTTTGTGCAGCCGCCATTGTACCAATAAGAAAACCAATTAATGACTTATCTGTCCATCTCAATGTCAAGTCTTTTTCTGAGGTGTACTATTATGTCTGCTTTTCCGACACGCTGTTAATTAACTCAATGCTTTCGCCTTCTCCATCATCTGAGCCTCCCACTGCTCACTCATCCACCCAGCCATGCCAGTATTCAAGGACTGCACAATAGTTACTGTAGGTGTAAGACGAGCATCAGTGGAGCTCGCACATGCAATCTTAAACTTCTGAGAGCAAAAGAATTTAGAGGGGGATGGTGGACTGGCAAAAAAAGGGGAGGGGGATGAAAGTATTTAATGAACAAGATGTCTGAGGGGGAATTCAATGGAGAGGCCAGATAAAGCTTTTTAAGTGGTTCGGAGTGGGCCAAGTGTAGCACATTCGTGTCTTTGGGTGAAGACGGCGGCACAGTAAAACCCTGCACACATCTTCACATTTCATGAGCCCCCAACACTGGCTCAGTGTGAAGCCTCTGCCATCTTTTCATATTCAAATTTCTGAGTGAAATGTCAGAGATGACAGATGCATCACTTCTGACTTTTCTGTAACAGCAACCAGGTTTAAAACCCTTCTCACAGCCTGGTTTTAAAAGGTAGAAATACCCACTGGGAAAAGCCGTGTTTGGGCGACATTCATCTTTGGATGCCAGGAGTGATGTCTATCAGTTTCACTTGTTCTCATTTTCATATTTTCTTTTCATTAGAATTTGGCAGAGTATTGTCCCAGGGGATAACTATTGTGAAAATAATTCCAATATCATAAAATGTAAAATTAGAGCAGCTCTGTGCAGTGTTTTTTCTTTCTTGAACTTTCTAGTAATAAATTTTATACTCCCAGAGCCAGAGTGTGAAGGCACCCTATATCTTTTTAATTGTCTAAATGCAATTCATTGCTCCGAAACTGGATTCAAAACACTAATTAATTTGTATTAAATAATTTTCCCACTTTCATGGCATGTCATAAGTGCCCCCCCCAACTTTTAAACTTTGCACTGCATGCACAAGTTTAATTAAGTGAGAACTCTTCACATTATCTACATTGTGAACTGTACAATTTTTTTTGTAGGAGGCAAAAAAAATAGGTCTGCAAGGGTCTTTTTCCACTCATCTTCCCCACTCCCACAATTTCCTGCATTAAATACATTTTCCAAATTACAAGGAGTGGTTGCTGCAGGAGGTATGCATTTCAAGTTAATTTTACATTGACCTCATAAAAGGGACTGTGAAAGAGCGTGAATAAGTTAAACAGTAATGAAAAAAAGGAATTAATGCACCTTCATCTGCTGCACTGCACTGCCTCACTAACGACAACCACTTCCCTTCTCAGCTACGGTACAGCCACACTATAGGCGTCTCTCACATACCCATAGCCATCCTACATTTGAGCTAAACTGTACATTAAAGAAGATTAATGAGATTTTGGTTTTGGGGTTTGATTTTTTTTTTTTTTTGACCATGTCTGTTCCCGGGTTTCTGGAAAAAACTGTCTTCATTTTCTACTTTGTGACCATGCACTTATGAAATCCCTCTTTATTACCTCTAACAACTCAGACTTGAGTCGTTCTTTGCAGTATGTGCAGTGATGTAGGACAGGGGAAGCTGAATCGATGTAGTGATCTCAAAGCCAGTATCAACCAATTCATCTAACTTACAACTTGATTTCGCTCTCTGCTCCATTTTAGAGAATAAAAGACCAACATGCTTCTTACTGTTCTGTATATGACATCTCTGTGAGGCTTTTATGTAGCTTCTGTCCAATTAGCTTCATAGATTTAAAGTCTAACATCCTGTACTGTAGTGCAGTCTTTTTTAACCAGGGGTCCCTGGAATGTTCAAGTTTCTGTGGGAAATTTTCTAATTTCACTCCTTTATTGGTACAAAAATTGGTTGTGGTGGTCAAAAGAAAAAAAAGGAGGAGCAGAGAGGGAGCGAATTAAATGTATAAAAGCCTTTACCACAGCTGCAGCAAATTGTGGTAAAATCATCAAGATGTTCAGAGCTTAAACTGCAGTTCAGTCAAGAAAACATACTTTTACATAGGCTAAGGCGGCTTCTGTATAGTTATTTCCCTTGTTTTCCAATCATTATATTTGCATTATTGACATCATTTTATTCTTTTTTTTTGCCTCTGTGTGGCTCATTGCAAAACTCCTTATACTGGGCAGTCAGTAATGATCCAAATAATTTTTACAAAATAAATCCACACATCATGGGTAAATATTATTTTATATAAAATATGATACCTAGAGGAGTACACTGAGGTTGTTGTAGCATACACAGCTAAATGCATTGATGATGTCACTTACTGCAAAACCATTACTGTTCGTGCCAACCAAAAGCCATGGACAACAACAGAGGTCCACAGGCTCCTGAGGGCTCGGGAAGCAGCCTTCAGGGCCGGCGACACTGCAGGACTAAGAACAGCTAGGGCCAACCTGTCCCGCGGCATCAAGGAGGCAAAACGACAGTACAGCAAGAAAATATCCAGCCACTTCAGCAACACCAGAGATGCACATTCTCTCTGGCGTGGCATACAGACCCTCACCAACTACAAATCTCCACCTCAGACCTGTGTGAGTGACATCGCATTGCTCAACAACCTAAATGACTTCTTTGGCTGCTTTGAAGCACAAAACAACACATCAGCAAAGAAGACCACTCCTCCTCCAGACAAGCAGGCCATTAGTCTGGATCCGGCTAGAGTGACGAGGACCCTCTCCAGGATCAACCCACACAAGGCAGCTGGACCAGACAACATACCAGGTCACGTTTTGAAGGACTGTGAGGAGGAGCCCAAGAATGTCCTGGCTGGCATTTTCAACATCTCCCTGAGTCAAGCTCTTGTTCCCACATGTTTCAAAACTGCTACCATAATACCAGTCCCAAAGAAACCCCTACCATCCAGCTACAACAATTAACCGGCCAGTAGCACTGACCGCCATCATAATGAAGTGCTTCGAGTGGCTGGTCATGCAGAACATCAAGTCCATCCTCCCTCCCTCCCACGACCCATCTCAGTTTGCATACAGGTCAAACAGATCCACAGAAGATGCCATTGCTGCTGCTCTCCATCCAGCCCCCACCCACCTGGACTCAAAGAACTCCTACATGCAAATGGTGTTCTTGGGCTTCAGTTCAGCATTCAACACAATCATGCCCCTGCACCTGATACAAAAACTCAGACACTTGGGACTCAAAACTTCTCTCTGTAACTGGATGCTGGACTTTCTCATAGGGAGGCCACACAGAATGTGTGGGTTGGCAGCAACACCTCCAAAACCATCACACTGAGCACAGGGGCCCCACAAGGGTGCGTGCTCAGCTCGCTGCTTTTCATCCTGCTGACCCATGACTGTGCATCAGCCTACAGCACCAACCACATCATCAAGTTTGTGGACGACACGACGGTGTCAGCCTTATCGCCAACAATGAGGAGGCCAACTACAGAAATGAGGTGAGCCATTTGGTCCAGTGGTGTAAAGACAATAATCTCTTACTGAACATGGGAAAAACCAAGGAGATTGTGGTTGACTTCAGGAGGGGCCACACACAGCATCCCCCTCTGATCATCGATGGAGCAGCTGTGGAGAGCGTGAGCAGCACCAAGCTCCTGGGAGTGCACATCTCTGAGGACTTCTCCTGGTCCAACAACACCACATCACTGGCCAAGAAGGCTCAAACTCACCTCCATTTCTTCCGCAAACTGAGGAGAGCACAAGTCCCACCCCCACCATGTGCGCATTCTGCCGGGGAACCACTGAGGGCATCCTCACCAGCTGCATCATGGTGTGGTATGGAAGCTGCACTGCCTCCTGTCGGAAGACACTACAATGCACAGTGAAAGCAGCCAGCAAGATCATCGGTGCCCCTCTGCACCCCCCTCGAACATCTACCTCACCCACAGAGCCATCAACATTGCAGGCAACACCTCCCACCCCTCACACTCCCTCTTCAGCTTCTGCTCTTGGGGAAAAGGTACCGGAGCCTCCAGGCCCGCTCCACAAGACTGCTAAACAGCTTTGTTCACCAGGCCATCAGGACCCTGAACTCTGTCCACCCCCCCCACCCCCCCGGGACCATGACGTCCTCACCCACACAATAACTACCTCAGCTGTTGGCACAGAAAGACTGGCACACCAACAGTAATACATTTGCTGCTGTACGTGTGATGATCAGGCGAGCGTGCACCCCCTCCCCTCCTGTTTCTGTCTTCCCAGCTCCGGAGTCATCAGCATACCTGTACGATTGGCTGCACCTGTTGCTCTCTGGGCCACCAGTGTATTTAAGAGCCAGTGTGTGAGAGATTTTCCACTGGACTTTTGGGTACTGCTACCAGGCAACTATCAGCTAATGTTATTTGGTGAGCTCCCTCCAGTTGTCTCACTCCTGTATTTCTCCTGTTCAGGTTTGCTACCATCTCTGCGGTGTGTTCTCCGGGGCTGGTCACATTCACCTGAACCACTCACCCGTGAAGACAACAGATCCTCCACCTAGGTCAACCAACCCTGTCCCATCCTCACTGTTATCCCATGCAGGAGTTCCCTGCCGGGTCCTCTGCTTCACACAGTGAGCCATTTCCTCCCTCTCTCATTCTTCTTGCCCTGGCTGTACCTTGTGTCTAGTTCTTTCTCTCTTGTCTCCCCTCAGGCTACGTGCGCTCCAGCAGGCTCCTGCGTTTTGAATGTCAATTTAAGTTTGTGTCTAGTTTGCGTTGTTCCTTAGTTTTGCACATTTATCTAAGTTGGTGTATTTTGAGTTTGTGTTTTCATTAAAAACGTGTCTCTTCACTACCTGAGTCTGAGTGCTTATCCGGTGTGGTTGCTCTGCGTTTGAGTCTTTTGGGTATAAATCATGACACAATGTCTCTGCGCTTTACTGCAGCTATTTGCACAAATGCCATATCTGGTGCTGTCTGTCACTGCAATACTGATCATGTGCAGTCCTATCTGTCACTGTCTGCACCTACACTACTTCATCAAACTTGCAACTACGAGTATTACTGCTCTACTTTTTCTGCATATAGGATTGCTGGGTTTTACCGTTTATCTTTATTTGCACTATGGGATGTCTGGGTCTATCTTTCTTCGCTATTTGCACTACAGGTAGCATTACTGTACATAGACTGCTGATGTTGTTTTTCCAGCCTTATCCCTTTTGTTTTTTATGTTACGCATACCACTGAAGAGAGAGAAAAACGCCATTTCAATTCTCCTGTATGTCCTGTATGTATAGTAGTATTGACAAATAAAATCTTGAATCTTGAATGACACTTTTTCCATCCAGGTTAAAGTCTTTCTGCAGCTTATGCTCTGTCAAACCTATTTTTACATAATGTTTTTAAGTGCATGTAAATTCTTATTACTTAAGTATATTTCTATTCTATTTTTTAATCACTGTTTCTTCTTGCTGCTGTAATGTGTAAATTTTCTGTGAAGGAATTTTTTAAGGTGTTCAAACCTTTAAACTGTTTTACCTAGAGAGATGGTGAACTATTATGTAATAAGAAGGGGTTTACATGGCCAATGCATGCAGTCATCGTAATCATCCATCATCATATATGGCCATAAGAAGCCCTGGCTCTGATAGAGAGCATCTGTACTGAACAAACAGCTATAGGAATCATATTTTCATATTTAAGTCATTAGGTATTTATTACAGAATATTTTATAATATTTTTTTTCCACAGAACAATTATGTGATAATTGCTTTTATAATAGATCTGTCCAGGGTGCACCCTGCCTCTCGCCCAAAGATGCTGGGATAGGCTCCAGCCCCCCCGTAACCCAAAAAGGATTAAGCAGAAGATGATGAATGAATGAATTAATACAACATTTCTTTTACATTCTTAAACAACTACATATCCCATTTTCAGAAGAAATATATATACCTAGGCTGTTGAAGATTCATGGATGTAGGACACGGAGGTTGGTGTTGGAGAGGAAGATGCATGGTGTGACGAACCCCCTCCATGGGTAATTGGTCCATGGTGCAGGTCATGACACCATTAGGGTATACCTCCACTCCTAGCCAAGTTACTAGGGAGGAATTCCTCTTTGGCTCAGTGGTAGAGCAGGAGGTGGTTGGGATCCTGGTGTCATGAGTTCAGTTCCCAGCCTGGGGCATGAGGTGTGGTCTACCTTGCCTAATGGTGAAAGTGACTTGGGAGGAGTGGTTCTACCTTGCCTAAGGACAAAAGTGACGAGGTCAGTCCACCTTGATGCCAGGGTCGAAACAGACTCTGTGATTTGTGATCCCAGGATAATATATATGCAATTCTGGCCTTGGCCCAGTTGGGGCCATGACACATGGGATAGGGTGAGATGGAGACATGATCTGCTGTGTCCACCCCTAATGGGAGCAGCGGGAAGAAGAAGATATACCCAGATAATCAAACTCATATCTTCGTTTACTTTTCCAAAGTATCTGTTAACAAGTATTTAAAAGTTATCGCAAAATATAAAACAAGATCACAGAAACAACTAAAAGGTAGCCCCTTGACTTCTGGGGCTGGGCAATAAGACCCCGATCAGCAGTATCATCAAATCATCCAGATCCCGGTCCCCCAAACAGGCCACCACCCTATAGGGAAGAGGAGGGGGAAACCATGGGGAGAAACCAGTAAACAACCCCGACTGACAATAGAGCTCCCCACCAACAAACAATCCACTGCCACACTGGAGGGGCACGGTCCCCACCCCGGGGGTCTCGGCTTGGCAAAACCAGCCCCGCCCCCACCCAGTCTATGAACCCTAATCCCACGATGTACGGCCAAGGCAGCCACCGCCAAACACCAAGGTCACCCCACACCACAACAACCCACCCCCAACCAGCCCTTTACTAGGACCTGTTTATTAAACCTTGTTTGTTTGTTATTTAGGGGGGAAGTAAATGTTTTTGTTTTTCTGCAGATTCTCTCCATTGGCACAGGGGCGAGCACAGTCATGTTGCCAGATCTTAAATCCACGTCAGTCTCCAGTGTGTCTATTTCTCCTTTCATGAACTTTTGTTCATCTATCATTGGACAAAAAAAAGGGGGGGGGGGAGTTCTGGTTGGCCATAAGCCCAGAAAATCATTTAACAAGGAAATCTGAAGAGGGGCCAATCCCGCTGCTGCTATTACAGAAACCTGAGTCCAAACTGGACGCCCTGTCTCTCATAGCCTCTTTGACGTTTTAGACACTACAAATTGAGCGTCATCCTCCAACTCTCAGCAGCCATTTTGTCCATGGAAGATGAGAGAGTGGGAACAGACATGAAAATGATGTTCATTTGGTTTATGGCAGAGATGGGAAGCAACAGATAGAAATGAAATATCCATGCTGACTAAAGGGAGGCTTCTAATTCTTCTCCAACCCCTCCTCATCTCTCCTCTGAACCTCAACCTTTAGTTCACTGACTAAAAACTGTGATAAAACCCGATTTCTCCTCTTTTATTCTTTCACTCGTGCTCTTCTCCCCTTCGATCCCACCACCAGGGAACACTCAGGCCTTTGTTCACTGAATTGGTTTTCAGATGTTATTTTTTCTTCTCTCTTTCTTTCCATAAGAGCATGTGATTAAAATCACCTCCGTCGTTTAGCACTGATGCCTTTTGTCTCTCCAGTCCTATTCTACTGAGAGTCAGAGGGCTTACCACGCTACATCTCACAGGTAGGATATAATAGGATTTCATTCCTACTCTTCTCTATCCGTCTGCATTTTTAGACTTTAAATACATGCATATGTATAAATTAGGCTTCACAGGAATAATCACACATTTTAATAAGAAGCAGGGTATAATTTTAGCTTTTAAGACTCAGAGTGCAGGATATATGGATATTTTGCATGTCCAAACAGGGTTGTGTTTGGCCAGGTTATAACATTTTCGCAGTGGTTGTAGCACTGAACTTATTCCAAGAACAAAGATTATTTATTCATGAGTAAGGCTGAGTGTGTAAGCTCTGGTATTGGGGAAAATTTCATGAACACATGACCATTAAGCCAAAGGGCAAACACAAAAGCTTTGAAATTTGAGTGTAAATGTCTGAGTTGAACCTGCAAACGGGGAAAAATAATCATTTTAAAATTGTTGGCAATATTAAATTTACATTTGTACAAAAGGAGAAGGAAAAGGGAATGTAATGCTAACTTTTCTTAGCCTTTTGTTAGAACTTTTTTTTGATAAACCCATACTTAACCCGAGGCCCAAGGGCCCCAACAACCTCCAGCATTAGGAATGAAGTCATACATACCAAAGCATCCCAAAAAATCTGAATATTGTGAAAATTTCAATTGTTTTTTATAACTTAATTCTAACAGTAAAACTTCATATATTTTATACTCCTCACAATTAAAGGTAAATGTTTCAAGCCTTTTGCGTTTAAATTATGACGATTTTTTTTTTTTTTTGATTTTGTATACTTTATTGATCCCCAGAGGGGAAATTGAGGGCATCCACCTGGATGGATGAAGCAGCCACAGTACGGCGCTATCCCTTTACCATTCACACACACATTTACACCTAGGGCCACTTTAGAGTCTCCAATTAACCTAACCTGCATGTTTTTGGCCTGAGGGAGGAAACCGGAGAACTCCCGGAATAAACCCACTCTGACACGGGGAGAACATGCAAACTCCACACAGATCACTATTGGTCAGGGGCTGGGATCGAACCAGGGATCCCATGGCCAAGGGTGAGTTGCTGTGCTGCCGCAGTGCTAACCACTGCACCACCGATTTATAGCTTATGAAATTCATAACGATATCTCAGATTATTAGAATATGGTAAATGGCGTTCAATTATATAGTGCATTTTACTCATCTCTAGATGAGTAAAGTGCTTTGCAGATCCTGCTATCCACCCATTGACACACTTATGGCAGTGGAGCTTCCATATACAGGTGCTGGTCTGATCCACCAGGAGCAACTGGGGGTTCAGTGTCATGCTCAAGGACACTTCGACATGCAGACTGCAGACAGAGCAGGAATCGAACCACCGACCCTCTGATCAGTAGTCTGCCACACTATACCTGCACCACAGCTGCCCCCAGTGTATTTCATTTATGAGAGTGAGTAAATTACTATCTACAATATTTACAATATATATACTGTGTATTTCACTGACCAGCTCAGTCTACTGACTTGACAGTCATCCAGAAGACAATCATGGACACGCTCCACAAGGAGGGTAAACCGATTATGATTTTCGATTGTTCTAATTTTGAGATATGTGATTTCTCATTTTTATAATATATGGAGGGGGGGGGGGGTCAAATTTGACCAAATGTGGTTTATTTTTCAACATAGTCTCCCCTTCGGTCCACTCACTTCTTCCATCGGTGTTGCAGCAGTTGGATCCCTACGGGTGAAAAACAAGCTACATTTGGTCAAATTTGACCACTATGAACTTTTCAGACCCACCACCACCACCACCACCACCACCACCAACCTCGTGTACTGAGCAGATCAGTGAAATACATATCAGTGATATATATATATATATATATATATATATATATATATATATATATACTGCTCAAAAAAATAAAGGGAACACTTTGAAAACACATCAGATTTTAATGGGAAAAAATAAGCTGGATATCAAAATTGTGGCAGCCTAGTCCAGCTTACTCAGAATAAAAAGTGTTCCTTAAGTGTTGATTAAAAAGTGTTCCTTTACACAGTTCTACCCCTTTACACAGGGGTGGAGATCTGGCAATTTTTCATCTTTTATTGATCTTTCAATTATCTTTCAGAGATCCCAGCACTCACCAAGATCTCTCAGTGATCTCCATGGTCCTCACAGTTGAGAGACTGTTTTGACTCAGTCCAAAGGAAAGCAATCTCTCAACAAATTCTCAATGAACTCTCAAGGAGTGTTCAACAATCTCATAGATTTCCCAATGATCTTTCAGCGATCTTTCAAGGAACCCAAATTTTTCCACCCCAAAGGTAGAAATGGCTGAGAGATCAGTGATGGATTGCTGAGTGTTCAATGAAGGACCATTAGAGCTCACTGAAAGATTGCTGAGAGATCACTGGGAGATCAATGGAAGATTGATGAGATTTGAGCGCTCGTTGAGGAATCCTTGATAGATCAGTTCCTTTTGGTGATCATTGAGAGATTGTTTTGGAACAAATCAAAACTGTGAGGACCGTTTAGATCACTGAAGATCATTGAGAGATCATTGAGATCTTGGTGATCGCTGAGAGATACTTGAAAGATCATTTGCTATTGCTTCTCAGTGCAAATTGATTGTTGATGAGGACCCACACTAAGTACAGTCCTAAACAACCCTGAGAAGGTTGGGGGGGGGCACATGTGACATTTGTAGTTGAGGGGCACTACAGCAAGTGCCTGATGGCCTGGTCTTCACTTATGGGCCCAGTTGGTTAGATTCTGAAGGAGCAACATGGGTGAACTTCCTATTGTCCAGAAACCTTCCAACATGTTCTTATCAAGGTGCATTGTATGCACTATATCCTTCTCTGTAGGCCTTTTGATGCTTTCAAATGATAAAACACAAAGCTGTGAACGATGACTTCAAAGGGTTTCAAAAGACAAAGTCTGCATAAAATGGTTTGTTTTAAAGTAGGGCATGGGTAAAACAGCTTTGTGACTTTTCACTTGTGTGCTTAATCTTCATTATCACCTTGCCTTTAATTCACTAGTTACCTCTGCCAAGGCGCTTATGATTCCATCTGTGTTTTGTTTATTTGTTGGTTAGCAGGATTATTCAAAAACTGCTGGACAAATTTTGATAGAATTTATAGCAGACATGGTCGTTTCCTTAACAATAAAGCCACTACATTTTAGATCACATTCAGTTAAATATGTGGATTGTGAATTATTTTTTCACTTTGTAACCACCCTGGCAGAAGTAAATACTCTCTACTGGCTGCTTTACCTAGCACATAGACCACTGAAAGGTTGGGCCATTTTTATTTTTTTTTTTATCTTTGGTATCGTTTGGGAGATTCTTGTATGTTTGGACTGAATCAAAACTTTGGGGAGACCGTGACAACTGTGGAGATCATTGAAGATCCTTCCACCTGTATGCTGATGACTGTCAGACTTATGTCCCTCTAAAACAAAAAGCTGCCTCATCAGTAAACTCACTCCTGGCATGCACTGAAGACATAAAGTCTTGGATGGCCCTAAACTTCCTAAATTTTAATGATAAGAAGACCGAAGTGATGGTGTTTGGACCTAGTCGCCTCTGTGAGTCCCTTCCTGTATACTTGGCCCCCCTTACTCCTTATGTTAAATCCACAGCTAGGAACCTTGGTTTTTTGGCTGCACGGTGGCGCAGTGGTTAGCACTGCGGCAGCACAGTTTACCCTTGGCTGGGGGATTGTGGGGATCGTGGGATCGTGGGTTCGATCCCAGCCCCCGACCAACAGTGATCTGTGTGGAGTTTGCATGTTCTCCCCGTGTTGCGTGGGTTTACTCCGGGATTTCTCCGGTTTCCTCCCACATGCCAAAAACATGCATGTTAGGTTAATTGGCTGTTCTAAATTGTCCCTAGATATCTGTTTCCTATAGGCCCTTAGAATAGAGGGTTAGTATTAATGAAAGCGCTTTGAGTGGTCTTTGTGACTAGAAAAGCGCTATATAAGTGCAGGTTAGTTAGTTAGTTAGTTAGTTATCATGGACAGTGATTTTAAATTAGGCACGCAGATTCGTTCTGTGGTAAAATCCATCTTCTTTCATCTAAGGCGTTTAGCAAAAGTAAAACCCATTCTCTCTAGACCACACTTGGAAACAGTAATCCATGGTTTTATTTCATCTCGGCTGGATTACTGCAACGCACTTTACGCCAGCGAAAGCCAGTCATCTCTTTCCCGTCTGCAGCTGGTTCAAAACGCCGCTGCTCGTCTTTTAACAGGTACACGTGGAAGGGATCACATCACACCCATCTTAGCTTCACTCCACTGGCTGCCCGTGTATTTTTGAGTTCATTTTAAAATTCTTTTATTTGTTTTTAAATCCTTGAATGGTCTTGCTCCGCCTTACTTCTCTGAGCTTCTGCATCCCTACGCTCCCACCCGGTCCCTTAGGTCAGCTGAACAGCTGCTTTTGGAGGTACCAAAGGCGAGGTGCAAGCTCAGAGGGGACAGAGCCTTTTCGATCATGGCCCCCAGGTTATGGAATGATCTACCCCTGGACATTAGACAAGCACCTTCACTGTCCATTTTTAAAACACGTCTTAAAACACATTTTTACTCCCTGGCCTTCGACCCAGTATGAGACATTGATTTTATTGAATGAAATGGATTTTTATTTATTTTACTTTTTATTTTATTTATGAATTTATTTATTTTTTGTGGTTCTTGTGTTAGCACCCTTTGTGTTAGTGCCCTGCTTTTATGTTCTCTTGCTGTACAGCACTTTGTGTAGCGAGTGTTGCTTTTAAAGTGTTTTATAAATAAAGCTGATTGATTGATAAATCACATATTGGCCAGATCTCTCAACAATCTCTGAATGATCTCCATTCACGTGTAAAGGGGTATAAGTACCCCCTACTTGCCATATTCTTTCAATATAAAATTTTACGGTTACAGACTAAAACTAATTCTTAAGATAACAGTAATGTTTGGTTTAGTAAAAGATCTGTATCTACTTCAGACATGATGCCCCTGTAACTGTCCAACTTATCCACTTTTTTGCTTCACACCTTTCTACAACTTTAATAATGGCACTGCCCAGGGCTTTTGTTTTTGAAGCCAAAGGCTCTTTTTGTATCAGCCATATGAATCAGTGATTGTGGGGCCTTTTCCCTACAAATACATATGATATGAGATAGCTGTTGTTGTGAAATGGCACCAATATGTGACTATTAAGTTAATGGGTAAACATTAAAGCTTTGAAAGTTGAGAATAAATATGTGAGTTGAACCTGTAAACAGGAAAAATAATAGTTTTAAAGCTTTTGGCAGTATTAAATTTACATTTTTATAAAAACAGAAGGAAGAGGGGATACTGCCATGCTTATTTTTCTTAGTCTATTGTTAGAAATGCTTTTCTGATAAACCCACACTAAGTCATAAGATGACCAACACAGAGTGAGCACGCAGCATGGCAGGTGCTGCATGAAAGCTCAAAAAACAGCTAAAACTACAGCAAAACCTCTACGTATCTTACAGTCCCACGTGTTAACTGTTGCCTTAATCCTGTACTTAATTTTAAGTACAGTATGACATCGGATCTCAGCAACAAAATGCAGAGAACAACTCCACTCCGCAGGTAAAGGAAGCCAGTATCTTTTGAACACGAGTCACCTGAACAAAGGATGTGCCAGACTGCCAACTTACCACGGGCAATCCTGCATAGTCAGCAGCTTCGTGAGATTATTCCACCTCAGCGTTATCTTGCCGCTGGCGGGTGATGTGGAAATAAACCCAGGACCGGTGACCACGGACCTGTGTGCGGGGCACACGCCACCAATGATAACAGGACTAGCACGGCTAATGCCTCCATCATCAGTGGAGACATCGAGATGACAGCTGTTTATGGGACCAGCATGGACATGAGCACTATTGCCAGCGGAATTAATGCTGCGCCCACTACCAGCACTGGCTGCGCTAAGGCGGCCCACACCCACACCAATCAGTACTGCTGCAGTCTTGCAGCCCACCAACATCACCGTGGCGTGGCAGCCTAATGGCGTCGTCACGGACCAACAGCGGAACAGAGCTGGGGTGGACTGGCGATTGACCCTCGTCCCCACAACACAGCAACCAGCTCTTCTCACCATGATGCAGCGGAGAACCCATATCACCAGACGGCGAGACACCGTGACTCCACTGCTGGCCCTCGGCACCATGACATAATGGCCGGTCTCTGCCGTTGTGTCAGTCTCCTCTGCAGCAGCCGAGCGCAAGGGCTTCACCACAGTGGCAATGTAACAACCTGCCGGCAGTGAGTGTAAAACTTGTCTAAGCGATCCAGTGTTAAAAAAAACATAGATCGCTAAAAGTTTTTCAATCCCCGAACCAGGCAAAATGAATTTGATACCCTTAATGGGAAAAAAAAAAAAGGTCTGGTTGGGGGGCACTTAAATGTTCGGAGTATGATCTCCAAATGAGAACAACTAGAACATCTGTTGATAAACTCTAATATTGATTTTATGGGTCTGTCTGAAACCTGGATATCATCTTCATTACATGAAACTGTTGTTATCATGCCTGGCTATAATGTGTATAGGAAAGTCAGGGAGCAAGGAAAAGGTAGAGGAGTTTTACGATATGTTAAAAACACCTTAAAACGTAATCAGAGTTAATGGTCAAAAGATAGGAGTCTAGAATGTGTAGGGGTTAACATTAAGTTGTCAACCAATATGACCTTCTCTGTTATTTGTTTATAAATAACCCTCCTCTGAATCAGATTTTTATGACCAATTTAAAGCGCTTCTTAATCAATGCAACCTAAAAATGAATTAATCTTATAGGGTGATTTTAATATAAACTGGGATGACAAAAAAGACAGGAAAAATTTAAAAATCATAACAGATCACTATAACCTAACTTAATTAATAGATAAACCAACCAGAGTCACAAGCCAGTCAAAAATCAAAATTGATTTACTTTTTACAAATAGACCTGAAAGAATCTCCCAGACTTATAACCTTTTAACAAGACTGTCTGACCACAATATAATATTGGCAACAAGAAAACTTCCATGGAAACAGCTTTCAAATCCATTTAAGAAATCATCAGGTAACACAGTAAATTATATAATCCCAAAAAAACAACAACAAAATATAACAATGGCAATAAACAAAACTGAATGGAAGGAAATCACCTCCTCAAATGACATGAATCACAGCAATGATTTTTTTTTTTTTTTTTAATAACAAAACTCAGAGGTTATCGCGGCATTTTCATAATAAGAAAATAACAGAAGAAGAATCTGGCTAAACTCTGAATGTCTACAACTAATGAAGACCAGAGATCAACTTCTTAAAATAGCTCTAAAAGCAGGTTTAACAATGGACAGACAAAAAATTTATGTCTGTTAGAAAAAAGGTAACACAAACTCTGAGGAAGGTTAAGGCAAAAATTTTTTTTTATAACCATTATTGAAAATGAAAAATGAGATGGCAAAAATCTTTGGAATAATATTAACAAATTGACTAATAAAAAGAACAAAAAAGATGACAGAGACATGGAACATAATATTAATAACAAATTGGTACAGAATCCCACGGTCATTGTTACAGAGTTTAATAACTTTTTCATCAACTCTGTGCTAGAAATATCCAATTCATTTAATCCACCTGATCATAATTCTTGTCCTATTAACCCCTCACAACCAATTTTTAATATATTAGAAATAATTGAAAATGAAGTAGCAAATATCATCAGCTCATTGAATAGCTCAAAAGCAAGAGATGAACATGGTCTTAAAACCATTTTTTAAAAGAAAATAAAGAATCTCTCATTTGTCCAATTACTCATTTAATCAATCTGTCAATCAAACATGCTGTCATCACAACTACTTGGAAGGTAAGAGTAGTCAGACCAATTTTCAAAACAGGGAGTAAAACTGATATAAATAACTACAGACCAATCAGCATCTTACCTGTCATCTCCAAAATAATTGAAAAATGGGTGGCCACACAGTTATGTGAACATCTGAATTATGGAAACACCACCCTGCATCATGCACAGTTTGGGTTGCATGCCCACCACTCGACAGAGTCTGCAATAAGCTTATTTTTAGAGAAAACTAAATCTTTCTTAGATAAGTGCAATTGTGTAGGTGCTGTTCTTTTAGATCTGAAGAAGGCATTTGACACCAGTGACCACAACATCCTTTTAACCAAACTTACTCAGTTTAACTTTTCAAATGGATGAAATCCTACTTAACCGGCAGACAGCAATGTGTAATGGTCAAAAGTGTCAAAGTGCCATATTTGAAATGTCAAATGGGTGTCCCACAAGGCTCCATACTTGGACCAATATTATTCTCCCTACACATAAATGATTTACCAAATGCATGCAGAAACATTCATATACAAATGTATGCAGATGACATGGTAATATTCACACCTGCAAAAAACACCCAAGAAGCTGCCTGTATTCTTACAACAGCGATGACCCAAATCTATGACTGGCTGAATAATTCATGTCTTCTACTAAACACTAAAAAAACTGTTTTGCATGATGTTTACCAAACAATGATCAAATATTACAAACTCAAACATTTTCTAAAAAGGGGAGGAGCTGTAACTAGTGGAGGAATTTAAGTACCTCAGCATGATTTTAGACTCCCCATTAACCTTAAAAAAACACATCAAAAAAATATCAAACATAATCAAATTCAATCTAAGAAGTTTTAAACAAATTAGACCATCACCAACAGTTAATGCGGCCAAAATGTTCCTGTATGCAATGATCTTCTCACACATCGATTACTAGTTAACCAACTGGTCACACGCTGGTGTAACCATAATCAAACCCATTGAATCTTTATACAAAAAAGCCATAAAAATCTTTGATAGGAAAGATCGTACATATCATTGCTGTCATATTTCCAAGAAATACAATTTTCTGTCTTCTGAAAATTATAAAACTCTTAAATTTGCCTGTTCAATGTATAAAATATTAAATGGCTATGCACCCCCCCCCCACTGGGAGAACAAGTTAAACTGAGGACTATCACCGGCACAACCACCAGAGCAATCACTAGAGGAGACTGTGAGGCCCCCCACAGGTGCACCACATTTGTTCAATCTGTGCTATCAGTGAAAGGCACCAAGATCTGGAATAGTATACCACCTGCAATCAGAGAATGTACCACACTAAACATTTTTAAGAAACATTGTAAAAATTGGGTTTTAAACAACCAAAACTGTACCCATAACTAGTGGTTGCTCTGTGGCATATGCATATACGTATATGTGCCCGTGCGTCACACACATTTGCACCGCTTCTTGTCTGTTGCTGTTTGTTGTTGCTGTGAGGTGCTTGGGTGCATGTGTGTGTATGCATACACAGCACTTCACTCGTGTGACATTTGAATGTTTTGCTTTGTCACACCTTAACTCTTGCACTTTAGCATATCCACTTTATACAGTTTCATTGCAGTTGTTCTGCTCGTGTATGACGTGTATGACATCTGTATGTGCTGAAATGTGCAATAGAGCTGTGCACAATTCACTAAGCACTTTAAATTCGTGCATGATGTAATTCTAGAAATGCACGTAATAAACTACACGATGCACCTTAGTACTTTACACTTAAACATCCCAAGCAACACCTGGTCATTGTGGTACTTTTTGCTGGTCTGAGATCAACAATATTCATCTTAACTTTATTTGCTCGTTTCTCTCCTCCTATCAGTGTGCAATCTTACTGCTATTGTTATTGCTGTTGTATTGCGTTATTTGTTTTATGTGGCTGGCATTGGCTGGCCAGGGGACACGAGATGGAAATTAGCTCCAGCTATAATCTTGTATGCTGCATATACAAGATTATATGACAAAACTATTTTGTGTGACCACTGCAAACAACTACCGGAGTGGTGACCAAATTGGTAGAGCATCTGCCCCACACCCGTGTTGGTAAATTTGTATGATGCCCTTGTCTGTCTGAGAATGTTGGTTATTCTGCAACTATGTTTCTCCAACATTCATCCTGCTTGCTTTGAGAATGTCATGTATTATTATTATTATTATTATTATTATTATTATTATTATTATTATTATTATTGTTGTTGTTGTTGTTGTTATAGCTTTTCTCCATCCTTTCCTTCTTTTTCAAGCTATTTAAAAAATTGCTGACCACACACATTCCCCACTCCCACACTACCAGAAGGAGCAAAAGAAAAAAGAAAAAAACCTTACTTGCTTAGGGTAAACCTTTCACACATTTTAAAAAATATTTTCAGCCCCCTCCCCCATCTTGCTCTTAGTCTAGCTGGCAAAGGCCTTGATTAATGGACTGCCTAATTAATACTTTTACAGTATTTAGAGTGAAGACCTTACAATTAGCATTGCCCCAAAGAGAATAATCGCTTGAGCTCAACCAGATCCTTAACAGCAAACTGACTGACTGACCAAACGTGTGCAGGCCTGTATAGTGGAGAAGCCTTTCACTTTCTCTGAGGTTTTGTGGGACTGTTCGATCTCAAATCCAACTTTTTATGAGGGTAAATATGACTTTGGCTGACTGTGCTTCTATGGTGGCTTAGTGTTGTGGGTATGAATGGGATAAATTAGCACATTAATTTGCAATAAAGGGTTATTGAATATAATGTGATAAATAAAATTAACGCAAACTGCTGACACCCACACCTCAGTGTTTTGAGGGTAAATATAGCAGAAGGGAAAGAATGAATGGCAATGAATAGATCAAATTCTGCTCAGTTAGAAAAAAAAAAGTGAAGCTTTTTATCATTCAGAAATTTTTACACCATTAAGCACAAAATTCAGCACAAAGCACAAAATTCACTGGGTTTTGCACCGTAATAAAATACCCCCCCCCCCACACACACACACACACACAGGGACCCAAAGCCATAGTGCTGATGTGATAGGTGACAAAACAGTCATGTTTATATTTTTCCAAATACCTCAAGAAAGGCTAAGTCCAAAAAGTCAAAATCAAGCATGCATCATCTACAGATATTGATAATGAAAATTTGTTAAAATTATCAAAAAATGTCAATCTGTTTTGATTTTACAGCCCAATGAAGTTGTTCAGTTTCTCTTTAGTCTATACTTTCCAATTTATCTTCTGATGTAGACATCCAAACTTAAAACTTCACACTCACAATCACAACTATATTCTTTAGAATCACACCAAATTTCATGGAATTCCATTCAAGTGCCAAAACTCATCCTTTTGAAATGTCTGCCAGCCTTTGTGTCTTTTCTTCAGACCAACCTGTGCTGGAAAATTCAGGTTATGAACTGAAGCAGTCCTCTGGTGTAGTGGGTTAATGTAGAGGTGTCAATATGGTATGCTGGGGGACCGGGGTTTGAATCTTCTCATTGAAGTGGTATTCTTCTGAACACAAACTGAAGTACAACATACCTTTCCTGGGCCTTTTAAAACCTAAAGTGCAGTGCAACTAAGGTTTTAGATGTTTTTGGTAAACAGTACAAAACCATGAAGTCTACAGCTGCTTGGAACTAGATGATCGATGACGGAGGCTATATTGTTGTTGTTTGAACTGAAAACAGTTATTACAAACTTATCAAGATGTCAAATTCAAATAGTCTCATAAAATTTAGATCAGTTTAGCAGTACCTGCAGTGAATATTTATAATCACAGGTCACAGGTATATGCAGTGTCAGAGATGCCATTAAACATTTGCGATATACCTGATTTTTTAAATTTCTCAAATTATTTGAGTTAGTGTATCATTACATGTTTTCAGTTTCTCTAATTGATTGTGAGTAATTCATTAATCAGAAAAATTTGTTTTTTAATCAACACACAATCCTGTTTATAAGACAAACTAAGCAGATTATCAAATATCAATATCTAATAGAGAGTATTTTTAAAACTAAACTTTTGCAATTAATTGGTAATAAATTGGTTCTGCACATCCTACTTTTTTTTTAAGCTGTTAAGAATAGGGTTAAATCTTTTCTTTTTAATAAAGCCTATAGTTAGAGTGGGGTCAGGTGACCCTGAACCCTCCATTAGTTAAGCCTAGTTTATGCACCACGTTGACGTACGTATCACGTATCACGTTGACGCCATTGCCGGCGAACAATGCCTACACAGTCCTCTGCAACATATACTTCTGTGCCAGTTTTTCAGCATCGATCTGCAATTCACTGCCCAAATGGTAGGCGGTTATGGGGTCTCACTGGATATGTAGAGTGCTTCCTGTCCTCTCCTCCCGTATTTCCTGTTTTTGTCAGTGCAAGTGATGGCGACCACACAAAAACGAATTTTGATGCTGATGGCCTTTATAAACACTGAACAACAGCTCGTTCTACAACAAGCAATGCAACGCAGAAAGCAGATATGGTGGAGGAGATGGTCTGTGTGACCGCTGAACCAACAGAGACAGACACAGGGTGAATTTCCCATGCTAATCCAGCCACTGAGACACATACTGTAGATGAAGAAACGAGGGCATCTTCAGAGAGAGCCAGTTTGGATCGATGCTGTTGGAAAACAAACTGAATCTACCCCCACCCGCCAATCTCCCTGGGACAACAATCAGAGTTTTCCCATGTGATCATTGGCCATGCTGCCTTTCCCCTACAGACCACTATGATGCGACCATTTCCAGGTATGTCACTGACAGTGGTACAAAGCATGGCTAGAGGGGATGCACTGGAACAGAATTCTTGGCAGTTACCATAGTTACCCAGCACTGAGTGGCAAACACATGTGGCAGCTTTAGTTTGTATGCAGCAAAACATAAAACCACACAAAATATTTAGTCACACTAGTACACAGAGTTGCTTTTTTAACTGCAGATGTTAATATCACACTGTTTACTTGACTGTAATGATGTGTGGGTAAGAGCACACAAGTAAAGAACTGGTTCTGAGCCTTTAAATATTTATTTAGCTTTTTTTGTCAATTAATACAAGACAGAATGATAAGATTAACTCTCTACAGTGCAAACAGGCACTCTGTGTACTGCTGTGAATGAATACTGTGAGTATTGTTTGTGTTTTACTGCAGACACACTTTGCTGCCACTCATTTTTGCTACTCTGTTTTGTAACTGCCATGAGTTCTGTTTGGTGACATCATATGCATACCCTTTTTTTTTAAACTGCAGAACTTAATACCACACTGTTTACCTGACCTTTTTTTTTTACTGCCATGACTCCTGTTGTGACATAATGAATCGGCCATCTGTTTTGTGACTTGTCTGCCTTGCATGTGTCTATACAGAAGTATAAACACATATATCTGTGTGTTTCTGATTATTGATGTTTTCTCTGTGTGCTTTCCTTTTTGGCTTAACAGGGGTAAACCTGCCATTAAACAAAACCATCAACAACTACCACCACTCCACAGCCAGACGCATCATTGAGAATACATTTGGCATCCTTGTGGGATGCTGGATAATCCTTGGCCGATCACTGGAATTCCTCCCAGAGAAAGTTGTGAGAACTGTGAAAGCCTGCATAGTGTTGCACAACTTTGCCTATGTCGATGAAGTCAGTGCAGCTGAAACAGCCCCCCAAATTTTGCTGAAATAGAAGCTACAGGGTTATCTTAACCAGGAGTGGCAAAGAGTGGTGGTTCAGGGGGACAGGAGTGTGTTCAAACATCTGGATCTGCAAATTCTGTCACAGAGCCAATCAACCAGGGCTGCCATCGCTGCGAGGAATGACCTCATGACGTTTTTCTGATCGCCCCAAGGGATCGTGCCATGGCACAACACCATTGTATGCTGTGGACAACTTAGGAACTCGTAATAGTACAATTTTTGTTACAGGACTAAGCACGGGCTGTACCGGGCTCAGTATCTCGATTTATTTATGAATATTTTCTGTATGTTTTCCAAGCTTTGTGGTGTCTTTCTGTGTTTTGATTTCTGATGATTTATTGTTCTATTTATTATTTATACTTCAGTATTGTTATGATGATTCCCTATTTGTGTGGTTTAGACTGTTTTGTCTTTTCCTGTGACAGGGCCATTATTCCTCCTCTTCCAGACATCCCCATCTGGTTATTTGCTCTCTGACTGCTCTCCTAGTTGCCTCAGTTGTGAATAATCTGTCATTAGGTCACCAGTTCGCTCCTGTTCCCCGCACCTGTGGCTCATTGTGGCATCCCATTCCCCACTACTTAAGCTTTGTTTGTTCAGTTAGTCTTCATGACTACATTGGATCATTCTCTCATCACTCCTGGTTTCCCAGCCTCTGAAGTTTTGCTACTTCTCCAGAGCACACCCTGCTCCGAGGCTTATCTCTGTAAGTTGTTATTTGTTACATTTTTATATTGACAGCATGGTTTGATGGACTGTTATGGTTATGTTCTTTTTGTTAAATGAATGTCACTAATACAATTCAGCACTTGGGTCTGTCCTTCTGCCCCGAAGGGGCACTCATGACAGAATGTTGTCGCCAGTGAAGGACCCAGGTGTTGTGTTAGTACATTTTTCCTTTTCCTTTTTTTTTCCACTCACCTGATCAGTGGAGCTCATTATGCCCCTGGCTCGTCGGCCTCGTAAAATCAATGGAGGGTTGGCAGCAGGGTCTCCGTCGGTGGAGGAGGAATGGGCAGCGGACTTCGTCCGTGATTTTGTGGGCGAAGCTCTTGAAGCCTGAGGACCCAAGAAGACATGGGAATGTTTGTATGCAGCAGTGGGAATCCTGGAGGCGCATCCCGGCCTGTGGAGATATCCCAAATTCTCAGAGCTGTTATCCACGGTGTCTGTGCTCCTACGATCATTTCCTGATCTGAGGGTAGGAGCATTTTCAGTGGAACCGAAGTGGAAGCGCTCTCCACGGCCGAAGCCCATCCTTTCTCCTGGCTCACCACCTCCCAGCTCCAGGGTGTGCGTCACCAGCTCCATGGTGGTGCTGTCACTGCTGGAGGAATAACTCTGCCTCTCTGACAGCTTCTTCTCCAACACCGAAGCAGGAGTCCCCCTCACCAGTGCAGCCCCCTCTCCTCTCTTCTCCGGCTGCATCATCAGCTTCCATTGGGTCTGTAGCTGCTGTTCCTCCCTCTCTTTCGGTGTCCTCTCCTGCTGTCGAGAGGTCCTACATTTGTTCCCCAGCTGCGTCTGTCCTCATGACTACAGGGGCGGCTCCTCAACAGTCCTCAGAGGGGCCCACATTAACCATAGCCATGGAGATGGATGACGCTCCACCTGCTGCAGCAGGCAACATCCTACACTGGGAAAACAGGCAAGAGTCATTTTTCTCTCTTCTATTTATGATGATATGCCTTGCCTGATTCCCAGTAGGGAGGCTCAAGACATGCGGTCCCCTGAGCTCTCCCCACCTGCTGCAGCAATCAATTACTCACCTGCCCTCTCCGTGTCTCCCCCATCTGTCCCTGAGTGTCCGCTGGCCCCAGAACAGAACCACTGGACATTGGAGGAGCCCGAGGCCCTGGAGAATCCAGTTCCAGGGCCAGTGGTGAGTCGACCCCCTGCTGCCACATTGAATGAGCCACCAGCGTGGGCCCTTTCGCCTGGGGGTCCCAAGACTGCTACAACCATCATGCCTGCTGCGGGAGCGTAGTCACCTCAGCTGCGAATAATCTGTCATTAGGTCACCAGTCTGCTCCTGTTCCCCGCACCTGTGTCTCACTGTGGCATCCCATTCCCCACTACTACAGCTCTGTTCAGTTAGTCTTCACGACTACATTGGATCATTCTCTCATCACTCCTGGTTTCCCAACCTCTGAAGTCTTGCTACTTCTCCAGAGCACACCCTGCTCTGAGGCTTATCTCTGTAAGTTGTTATTTTTTACATTTTTGTTACATTGTTACATTACATTTTGCTTGGGTCTGTCCTTCTGCCCCAAAGGGGCACTCATGACAATTTTTGTGTTTACTCATGTCAGTGTGTACCTCCCAAAAAAATGGAAAAATAAAGCCGATGACTTTAACATTTCATTTGTTGTTGTCAATGTTCAGATGATGCACATATATACTGAAATCAAAAATGACCGTAAAGGTAAATGGGAGAGAAGAGTTTGTACTTGAATGTTTGTTGTTTGGAATTACACAGCTACATTCTAGGAAAATAATTGACATGAGAATAAAAAAGAATTGCTGATCTGAGGGTCAAAACAGTTTTCCACAGAATAAGGAGATTTTCTGGCCTACAGAGGTGATGCAGTGGAACCAAATTCTTGGCAGTTACAGGATAGTTACCATAGCAACACAACACTGACATGTGACAGCTTTATTTTGTATAGAGCAAAACATAAAAATCATACAGAAGATGTAGTCACAGCAGTGCACAGAGTACCTCCTTCACTTTTGATGTTAATACCAGACCATTTACTTGTCTGTAGTGATGTGTGGGTAAAGATAAAGGAGCACATGGGAAGTGAAGAACTGATTCAGAGTCTTTAAGTATGTATTTATTTATTTATTTGCCAATTAATACAAGATGGAATGATAAGATTAGCGCTCCACAATGCAAGCAGGTACTCTGTGTACTGCTGTCATTGAATATTGTGTGTATTTTTGTGTTTTAATGCCTACCATCTAATGCTGCCACTCATTTTTGCCACTCAGTGTTTGTTAATTGCCATGTCTTCTGTCCAGTGACGATATACAGTATGCAGTGACTGCAAGCACGATAATGATAACAATCACTCACATGGATGTTACATCAGCTAAACAGAGAGTGTGGTGACGTGGGCTTGTTATTCAACAATATGCAATGTGATTTAATTTTGGAAAAACACAATACAGGTAATTTTGAGAAAATGTTTCCTTGCAAGAACACACAACTTTGTTGTGTGTTTTTGTTTATGAAATAGTGACGGACAAGAGCAGATTGTCATGGAGTTGGAGTTAAAAAATGTTAAGAAAAAGCAACTCTTAACACGATCATTGCACAGAGAAAAGGAAGTTGGAGAAAACAGTGTGCGCGACCACCGCTGCTGCCGTTTTGACAATCTGTGTAATTACTGGTGTTATGACGAGCCACAAAATGTTCTGTATGTGCTTGCTAGCTCCATATTCTTTTGAATTTGGACTGCTGTTTAACTGACTCGCCTCAGAAGTTGTGCCGCCGTGAACAGACAGAGTGAAGCAGCTGTGATAATCAGGAAATGTGAAGGAGACAAAGCGGACAATCTGTGTAATTACTGGGGTTACGACAAGCCACAAAATGCTGTGTTTGTGCTTACTTCGTCAATATTGTTTTCAATTTGGACCGTTGTTAACCGACTCGCCCTCGAAGTTTTTGTGCAGAAAACAATGCACAAGGAAACTTAAGGCCTGAAAGAGGTACTTTTCCAGCATCTACTTAGCCATTTCCAAAGCATTTGCATGGGTTTCATTGAGTTAAATACTGTAAGTGTGAAGGCAAAAAACATTGTTTGGTTATTTGTGACATGTTTTCAAAGTGGACAGAAGCCTTTCCTTGCACTCACCCAAATGCTGCTACAATGGCAAAGAAACTACTAGCAGAAATTGTACCTAGATTTGGAATACCTGAAAAGATGTATTCAGATAATGGAACACATTTTGTAAAACAGATTATATCACTCTTAGGTACAGCACTCAACATTAACCTAAAAAAAACAAACAAAAACAAAAAAAAACAACAAAACATGCAGCTTACCATCCACAATCTGCAGGATTGGTGGAGTGCACAAATAGAAACATTAAAGAAAGGCTTAGAAAAACAATGGCAGAAACGGGACAAAACAGGATATATTGCCTTCCCCTAGTTTTGTTTTACATGAGGATAGTTACCACCAAAGGGGAATAATTGCCATTTGAAATAATGTATGGCAAACCCTACTATTCCCACCATTAATTAAGGCAATTTAATCTAAGTGATGAGGAGGTGTGCTTAGTTGATTATATGTGAAGAATGGTGACTGACAGAGGTATTATCTATGCTACTCTTCCCAGGAGGGACCACGGGGAAGCACCCATCTTGGCCAACCCAGGGGATCTGGTCCTTATCAAAGTTGTCAAAAAGAAAAACTGGGCCGATGCTCCTTGGCAAGCTCCACACAAAGTCATCCTGGCAAAACCAACAACCGTGAAAGTCGAAGGATGTGACTCTTAGGTGCATTTAACACATTGCAAAATTTACCCTGTACAAAACCCCCAACAACAAAGTAATTAATCCCTGTTCCCTTAGCAAGACTGTTTATCTCCATTCTTTCAGCGAGACTGTTTCTATTTTAATTCCCATTGCAAACTTTGACTCATCAGCGGTGCCCACTAATCATTAATGAACTCTTTCGCTAATCGCCTGGCAAGGTGATTGAAGTGGTGGGACAAGAAAGAACTCTGAGAAAGAGGAAAAAAGAAACAAGGGGATCCTTGATAACTAACTAACCTGCACTTATATAGCGCTTTTCTAGTCACAAAGACCACTCAAAGCGCTTTCACTAACCCTCTATTCTAAGGGCCTATAGGAAACAGATATCTAGGGACAATTTAGAACAGCCAATTAACCTAACATGCATGTCTTTGGATTGTGGGAGGAAACCGGAGCCCCCGGAGTAAACCCACGCAGCACAGGGAGAACATGCAAACTCCGCACAGAAAGGTTCCTACCCCTGCCAACCTGGGGATTCGAACCAGGAACCTTCTAGCTGTAAGGCAACAGTGCTAACCACTGCACCACCGTGCTGCCCACGGTGCATGGTTAAGTGACTGCTTAACTGTTGAACTTTTTGTTTGTTTGTGTTTAACCTTTTGTTTGTTTGTTTGTTTACCATGGAGAGACAAAATGCCAGAGAGAGAAGGTTGGCAACTTAAGGATGTAAGTGGTACACCTGTTTTTTCATCATCATCACCCTTGTGGAAACAATTTTATTTTGGTTATTTTTAATAACACCACTACCTATCTATCGTAGGGCTAGATACATCACACACACACACACACACACACACACACACACACACACACACACACGCGCACTCACGCACGCACGCGCGCACACACACACACACACACACACACACACCATGACTGGCTGGAAGGTCCAGGCCATCAGGATCATGTTTATGCTGGTAATGTGTGGTGGAAGTATACTAATTACACAGCCAAATCAGCTAATTGTTCAAATTGTTATGTATGCTCCTTACTCCTAATATCAGCTGGTCGAATATCTGTCACTGCTAAACTAATGAACTATCACAAGCTGTTTGTTTCTTACAAGAGGCTATGTACAGAAATAACACAGCAAGCATCACTTTGAATCACACCTGTCACACTGCTTATGACTCCACTGACCGGAAACATGATGACACCCCTAACTCAGTGAAGGCAAGGTTAATCTCAATGGGGAATTTCTCCTTTTGCCTAAAAGGATGTGGTAATGTCTCTCTGGGCAGCATACCACTTTCTAAGTGTGCAACAGTGCATAGTGCATCTCGCCCCTGTACTGTTACCTGCTGGACCAATGAAGTGGGCAAATGTTGTCCTGAAGACTCTCCTTGTCAGTCTGGAACGGTCAATCTGCAAGAACTCTGTAGTGCTGCCATTTGCAACTCCTACAAATATGGCACACACATGGTGACGGGGGATGGTGGTTATGTGGCCATCGGGCATACTCACACCTGTCCATAAAGTGGGGAGGGGTGTGTGCTCCCATAGTTGTGACTGACCATACCATCATAATGTTGGCAGGACAGGTGGGCAGGGTGAAGAGAGATGCCTCCTTTGCACCACATGATGCCATCTGGGGCATGGATGTTCCGGAGGAATTTAAGTTAGAAACTGCAGGGCAGAAGATTCTTCATGCACTGTTTCCTTGGGTGGGAGTGGCTAAGAACACCTTGTGGATTGAAACAACCAATTACAGATTACAATCCTTTGTGATTTTTTTTCTTTATCTGCTTTTTATGGTATGGATGAGAAACTAACGGCTCTTATACTTATGCTAACCCAAAATAGAATGGTTCTTGATCAAATAACTTCTACCCCTGGGGACGTGTGCGCAATCATAGGTGATTATTGTTGTACTTTAATCCCTGAAAATGATGCAGATGGTCGTGTGATTGCCTCGGCCATATGCAACCTCTCTGCCTTACAGGCTGCTGTGGCCAAGGACAATGTTACTGATGAACAGACCTGGTTAAGTTCGTTATTCTCTTCATGGAGAAGTCTCATCATGAACCTGTTAGTGATTTTTGTAGTGATACTTTTGGCTTTTTCCTGTGTCATTCCCTGTATCCATAGTATGAAGATGAGACGTGTTCATGTTAATTTAGTGATGTACCATGATGCAACTACCAGGGGTGATGGGGATGATGGGGATGATGAACAAACAATGTGAGCTCAAGGTGTCTCTCCATGACCCAAGTACAGAGTAAAAGTATGATTGACATGCAGAAAACCAAAAGGAGTTGCATGATCACGATGTGAAGTTGAAATGTACTACTTGTAAATATATTTATGAAGTTTGAGACATTACTTTTGTTTTTATTTTGGTTTCATTTTGTTTTTATATTACACCATTACACTTTATTATTATGATTACTGTTTTATCTCTTAAGTAACCTTTTAAGTTTGTTTTTATAAGCTGCAAACACACATATATCCTTATTATATCCTCTTAATACATTTTTATTATCATCATTCATCATAATCATTTTTGCCTTTATTATCCTTTTGCTTTCACTGTTTGTTATTATTAATGATTTTCTTTATTGATCAATGACTTTGTTGTTTTATTCTCCTCCTAAAGAAATGAAACGTTTAACCGGTGCCTGGGGCAGCAGGGCCTATGGCAGACTTTCCTCATCGTTAACTAGTTCGGGTCTGTTGCATAAAAATGCATTGGAGCTTAGCATAGTTGCCAGTTGGGGTTTTAGAAGCCATAAACAGTTCTTTTCTGATGCCTTCCATGGCATCGGGGGGGGGGGGGATGAAAGAATAATTCCATATTTGTCTTTCATATTTGTGGAATTTCATTTTTGTCTTACACTGGTCTCTGTTTGGTCTCAAAGTCTAATTCCAAGTTTGTGTGAAAAATCAAGGCTACAGCTGCACTAATTATCATCTTGTTTATAGTCTGATTTGCATGGCTCCTGAGAGACTGAGAAAGTATGACCCAAGAGAGATAATCTGTACACCAAGTTTTGACCAGATGTACTGAACCAATCGCAATGGACATTTTCTCCTGCACCTCTCAGATAACAGAAAACTTAAAAGACTGAGCAATGTGTGTTTGCATCAGAATGATGCGCATGTAGGCTTTGAGACCATTTGTGTATTGTTCTCCACTGGCCAGTGTGATTAAATTTGCTGAAACTCTGATTCTGCCTGTTTTTTTGACTGAAGGTCTTCACAGATTTTTCTAACATGGTCCATCCCAAAGGTAGAGATGGCTGACAGATCAGAGAGGAATTGTTGAACACTTGATGAAAGACCAATAGAGCTTACCGAATGATCACTGAGACATCACTGCAAGATCACTGGGAGATTAATGAGATTGTTGAGTGTTCCTTGACAGCTCCTTGATAGATCTTTGAGAGATGGCTTCCCTTTGGTGATCACTGAGAGATTGCTTTGGACCCAGTCAAAACCTTGGCGACCGTGGAGATCACTGAGGCTTATTGAGAGATCTTGCCATTTTTTATCACTAGAATGAAGTCTCAACAATCTCCACCCCTGCGTAAAGAGGGTATAAACTGATTAATATGAGTTGAAAAAGACAGAACTGAGGTTTCAGTATGTATGTGCATAGATACGTATGTTTGCTTCTGCAATTTCCATGGTAATTCTATATAATCAAATCAGTAGGGTTTGCTGTTAGCTTCAGATAAGGTAACAGTATATTCCAATATAATACCTTTTTAGTAACGAACATAAAAAGGAAAGGCCTCATTTTTATTTGTTTATTCCTTTTAATGGAGCTGGAAACAGCAGATGGTGAGAAAAATCCCACAGCATTAATTACAAACTGATTAGATGTTTCTTTTGCAGGAGCCTGTATCATTTAATTGAGAGGAAAATAATGATCACAATTCCAGCAACTTCTAATTAGAAAAACAGCTCAAATCTTATCAGGACTGCTTGATTCATGTGGAACACACATTACTTTAACTGGCACACGGAGGCGCGCGCATATACACACACACACACACACCTGGAAATAAACAGTTTCTGTTGAGTGTACTCTTTTGTACCTTTTTTTTTCTCTGGGATACACACTTGTGTAGGAATCCCACTCAGACAGAGGAGCAAGTTTAAGCCCATCATCTCAATGGAGGATTATGTTTGTAGATATTACCCAATGAATCAGCGGCACACTTTCTCAAAAGAGGCACAGACAATTACAGATCTGATAACCCCTGAGTTGTATCACAGTTGTTGCAGTGTGTTTACACTATCTGACATGGCTGAAACAACAGCACAAATAAGAACAAAGAAAAAAGATTCTCATCTCAACTTTCCTCACTTGCTGCTTATCACAAACCACAAAAGTCAGTGTCAGACAGGATTTGGAAAGGGACCGAAAAAAAAAAAAAAAAAAGATGAATACTGGTGCACTTGTACAACAGCCAAGCAGCCTTGCACCAAGTTTTTAAAGCCAGAGTTTTTTATGTTTATTGGCAGCTGGCAGGAGTGTTTTTTAGTACTTAGGTCCCATTCACTGAAAACAGGTGATTGTAGGTTTTAACCTTCTGAAATGTGTCTATTGATCACGTGATTATCAGAAAAACTTCAAAAAACTCACTTCTCTTAAAAAAAACAGCCTTTATATTATTTCTGTCTCTGATGAGCCGTTTAACTCCTCCAAGTTAAAGGTGACCCCAGCCTCGATTCCCACTTCCTACTCTATTATTGGCCAGCCTAGCTGTCTGTCTGCAGATGTGTAGGTGAGTGGGGAGTCCACTCAGCCACTTCACTTCAGTTCAATTCAATTCAATTCAAACAACTTTACTTATCCCTCAAGTGGAATTAATTTAAAAAGCAACATGTACATTGATGTACCGAGTTGTGCAAACTCAATAGACAATAAAAGAAGACAAACTGAAAGTCAACCAGTAGAAAGAGTGCTATAATAAATAGTACTATTAAAAAATACAACAACAAGATTGGGGGCAACTAAAAGAATAAAAAGAATGGTCATGATAAAAACAAAATCATAAAAGTTGTATAATAAATAATAATAATAATAATTATAGCTTCAGCGCTAACAGTTCTATTAGGGAGGTAACTTACAAAGTGTGGTTTATTTTGTAATTTTCTTTAAATTTCAGTCACTCTAATGTAACATGTTCCACCTGGTTCACTAACCCACACCTGATAATATAGCTCACGTCATTCTGACATATTTTGTTAGGGAAAAGGACTTGTACTTATAGAGTGCTTTTTCTAGTTTCAAAGCACTTAACTAGTACTAACCCTCTATTCTAAGGAGTGACAGATACAGTGGGGTAAAAAAGTATTTTGTCAGCCACCAATTGTGCACGTTCTCCCACTTAAAAGATGAGAGAGGTCTCCAATTTTCATCATAGGCATACCTCAACTATGACAGACAAAATGAGAAAAAAAATATCCAGAAAATCACATTGAAGGATTTTTAAAGAATTTATTTGCAAATTATGGTGAAAAATAAGTATTTGGTCAATAACAAAAGTTCATCTCAATACTTTGTTATATACCCTTTGTTGGCAATGACAGAGGTCAAACGTTTTCTGTAAGTCTTCACAAGGTTTTCACACACTGTTGCTGGTATTTTGGCCCATTCCTCCATGCAGATCTCCTCTAGAGCAGTGATGTTTTGGGGCTATCGCTGGGCAACACAGACTTTCAACTCCTTCCAAAGATTTTCTATGGGGTTGAGATCTGGAGACTGGCTAGGCCACTCCAGGACCTTGAAATGCTTCTTATGAAGCCACTCCTTCGTTGCCCGGGCAGTGTGTTTGGGATCATTGTCATGCTGAAAGACCCAGCCACGTTTCATCTTCAATGCCCTTGCTGATGGAAGGAGGTTTTCACTCAAAATCTCACGATACATGGCCCCATTCATTCTTTCCTTTACACGGATCAGTCGTCCTGGTCCCTTTGCAGAAAAACAGCCCCAAAGCACGACGTTTCCACCCCCATGCTTCACAGTAGGTATGGTGTTCTTTCTCCTCCACACACGACAAGTTGAGTTTTTAACAAAAAGTTCTATTTTGGTTTCATCTGACCATATGACATTCTCCCAATCCTCTTCTGGATCATCCAAATGCTCTCTAGCAAACTTCAGACAGGCCTGGACATGTACTGGCTTAAGCAGGGGGACACGTCTGGCACTGCAGGATTTGAGTCCCTGGCAGCGTAGTGTGTTACTGATGGTAGCCTTTGTTACTTTGGTCCCAACTCTCTGCAGGTCATTCACTAGGTCCCCCTGTGTGGTTCTGGGATTTTTGCTCACTGTTCTCGTGATCATTTTGACCCCACGGGGTGAGATCTTGTGTGGAGCCCCAGATCGAGGGAGATTATCAGTGGTCTTGTATGCCTTCCATTTTCTAATAATTGCTCCCACTGTTGATTTTTTCACACCAAGCTGCTTACCTATTACAGATTCAGTCTTCCCATCATGGTGCAGGTCTACAATTTTGTTTCTGGTGTTCTTTGACAGCTCTTTGGCCTCGGCCATAGTGGAGTTTGGAGTCTGACTGTTTGAGGTTGTGGACAGGTGTCTTTTATACTGATAAAGAGTTCAAACAGGTGCCATTAATACAGGTAACAAGTGGAGGACAGAGGAGCCTCTTAAAGAAGAAGTTACAGGTCTGTGAGAGCCAGAAATCTTGCTTGTTTGTAGGTGACCAAATACTTATTTTCCACCATAATTTGCAAATAAATTCTTTAAAAATCCTTCAATGTGATTTTCTGGATTTTTTTTTCTCATTTTGTCTCTCATAGTTGAGGTATACCTATGATGAAAATTGAAGACCTCTCTCATCTTTTAAGTGGGAGAACTTGCACAATTGGTGGCTGACTAAATACTTTTTTGCCCCACTGTACCTAGGGACAATTGAGAATCACCAATTAACTTAACATGCATGTCTTTAGACTGTGGGAGAAAACCTACCTACACAGCACAGGGAGAATATGCAAACTCCACACAGAAAGGTTCTTACTCCTGCCAGCCTGGGGATTCAAACCCGGAACCTTGTAGCTGTTAGGCAACAGTGCTAACTCCTGTACCACTGCGCTGCTCAGATGGTGCAGCTCTCCTTCCTGCGCCTCTTCCTCTTCTTGCCTCCTTTATCAGTGGTCGTGGTGATGGCCTTCTTGGAGCCCTTCTTGGCTGCTTTTGCTTGCATCTGTTCAGGAATGATGAGTAGTTGTTATCGTAGTTATTATATTTTTGCCATAATGTTACATTGAATCATTAGCATTAGCTTGGCAGGTTGGTTGGTCAGGATAACCACATTAAAGCTCACCTCAGTGTCAAGATGCTGACAGACAGGCTGCATGGTGTTAAATGTCAATCAGGCCGGTTTTGATCACTATTTTCTATAAATTTTATTCCCCTCCCAGTGGAATCCTTCATCGACCAACACTTGACCATATATGTTGCTCATAGATGTTATTTTTGTGGCTAGCTGACACTCATGCCCAACAATGGTGAATTATTTGCAGTTTTTTTAGACCAATTAAATAGTGAAACTAGAAAAGCACTCGGAGAGCGCAGACCACCGCCAAGTGTTCTGACGATTTTTTGGCAGAGTTACATGCACAAAAAAAAAAATAAATATTGAAAAAATATTGAAAATGGCCCTATCTCGCAATGTTAAAAAAAAAAAAAAGAATCCTTTAAAAAATTCCTGGATCCAGACGGTGATCCGGATTACCACCAAAATGTAATCATCTGTAGGATACCCCATTTCTGACAATCTGTGAAAATTTCATGAAAATCCGTCCATAACTTTTTGAGTTATCTTGCCAACAAGCAAACAAACAAACAAACAAACAGACAGACAGACAAACCAACGCCGATGAAAACATAACCTCCTTGGCGGCGGAGGTAATTAGACAATTTCCCAAGGAAAGGTGAATATTCCAGAGACCCTTGGTTGATTAAACTGATTAAACTGTAAGGTAACACCCAAAGTAATGGATGGATTTGTGTAAAAAAAAAAAAAAAACATAGTTTGGTCTAACTTTGATTTGTTTTTTAAAGCTTAAAGTGATACACGAAATGTTTGGGAAGTGGCTTTTTGGTTTTTTGTTTGGAGTTGATCTGGAAAAAAAAAGTTTACCATTGTTGGAAGTTAAACTTGATCCAGCTTTCTTCCATTCATGCACATGCTTGATGGAATTTTTAACTTTATTGGGCATCTTGTGTACCAATGTGAATCCTGACATTAACATTGCCTTTACAGTATATTGGCAATTCTGGCAAAATTTGGTCAATTTGGAATGCTGTCATAAGCCTAGTGGTAGAGCACTGGCCCCACAGCTAGGAGGTTGTGGGTGCAAGCCCCAGTTGAGTCATACCAAAAGACCAAATAAGTGGTACTTTCCACCTCCTAGCTTGGTGGTGGGCATAATATAGAATGGGGAAAAAGGAAAGTTAGTTACCCAGCTATGGGGGAGCACAAGCCAGTGTACTCTTAGTGCAACTGCCCAAGCCTGGGTAACTGTGGAGGGTTTCCTCAGAAAGGGCATCTGGCGTAAAATGCTTATCAAGTCAAATATCTGCCACAGCAGATCATGGGTCTCTTCTTGGCAGCAGCTGAAAGAAGAAGTCCCATACAATTTCCCTACTCAATAAAGTTAATAAAAAAAATGCATTTGTACTTGCCCTATTTACACTGAAAACCAAACAAACCACTATCCTAGTAAAGGTTTTCAGATGGATGAACCAGAAATTCTACATAAACTGTAGTCAAGCTGCTATGGACCTGTTCTTTGATCTCCAGCCCCTGTTGATTGTAATCATTTACTTTTTTCTCCTCCTTTTAACACACATGTACATTGATACAGTAGGATTTGTAATGTAGTCTAAAGGATTTTTATAAAACAATGCTCAGGATTACTTCTTTTAAGGGGGAAGTTTAAAGGAAATATGTGATATTTAATAATCCTAAGTGGTTTTAGTACCTAAATGCATAAATCTAATAATGGCATTTTGAAGAAGAAGAAGAAGAAGAAGAAGAAGAAGAAGAAGAAGAAGATGTCGTTCACCATATCATTCATGCCACTGTAACATCTAAAACTTGCCTTTCTTCAAGCTGAAGACATAAATAAATTTAAACATGCATGAAAAAAATCCAAGTTTTTTTTTTTTTTTTTTTATTAAAGGAAAGCTTTTTTCAACACAGGCAATCACAACAGTTTTAAAGCATCTCTTTCTTTAGGAGGACCAGTCTGAGTGGAGTGAGAAAATGTTTGTTCATTCTCTCTGCTGTTCATGAAATTTATACACAGCTCTGTGATTAATAGTCAGTTTTGTCATTGGTTTTAATAATGGGAAAAACCCTGATTTATGGGCCATGTCTAGACACAGTAACTGCTTTCTCCTCTCTGGCAGCAGATCAACTGATCAGCTTAAATGTGAGTTTGTGTGTCTCTGAAACAGACAGACTGCATTTTTTTGTGCCATTAATCGACTCTGCTGTTGTTTGCTTGCTCTCAGGGTGAAAACGAGTACTGTGTATGTGGGTGGCTTCTCCACTTCTTTATAAACAGAGTCATTACAGTGTATTAGGAAAGACAACAGTAAATCAGTTCACTGACAGGCCTGGCAGAGCAGCACAATTGATGGCACCGAGTTGAAAGGAAAAGACAGGCGGCACAGACTAATATTTGATATTGCCCTCTCACTTGATTGACTGTATATTTGCAGCTGTCACGAGGGGGCGGTTGCAAAATTTGACTCAAAATTAAACACGTTAAAAAAACTCTCCCCTTTCTTCATTTAAAAAGCATAACAGCCAACAGCCATATTTCCATCCATGAGAGAGAACGAGTCATTACAACACATCAGACACACGCAGGCAAACACATCCTCGTCGTCGACTTAATAAAGGTATCCACTTGAGGAGGAATTGGAATTAACCACTCCCCTGGATCAGCCAGGGTATTCCTTTACCATGTTGCTCAGGCTCGGATATGGATGCTTTGTGTCTATTCATGCATGTGTGTGTGTGTGTGTGTGTGTGTGTATGAGTGTATGTTTGTGTGAAGGGGTTGGGTCGGGACGGCGACCGTCCAAGGAAAGTGTCTGCCTGGGCTTCCCTGGCTGAGAGGAAAGCTTTGCTCACAGTGTCCTGAAAACCAACCGTGTTGTCGCCGTGGAGCCAAAATCACTGACGCGCTTTAGAAAGGGCCGCCGGTGCCTGAGAGGATGGGGCTGTGAAGCGAGCGCACACATGCTCAGTCATGAACATGCACAATGCTGTTAGGCACACATGCACACACACACCTACTCAAACAATGCTTAAACAAAAGTGCAGGCATATACTATAATATGGAGCCAAAGGTACAGTATACCCCTGGATGCAAACACACACTCACTAACACACACACACACACACACACACACACACACACACACGTACACACAGACATGGGCAGATTCAGAGCAGCGAACTGAATCATTGTGCCAGGTGGCAAGGGGAAGCTCTAGGCTCAGAGCGAGCTGTGAGGAGGAGGAGGAGAGGCTCTTGGCCGGCCTTGAAAGTGAGAGGCACAAACGGTGGCGGCAATGCCCAGGTTTGGATGCGGCCAGGGAAGCCCTGGAGGGGTTTCCTGAGCATGCAAGTAGGGGGGACCAGAGGGTTGCTGGAATGGTTTATGGGCTGCTTTTGGGCTGTGGTCAGCCCCCTCTGTAACAGAGACGCATGATCCCAGACACAGCTGTCCTGTTCTGAGGCGGACCTTCTTGTCTACAGGCCCAGAGCTGCATTGCAAACAGAGATGCTCCGGCAGGGCTAAGACTGGGCTTACACTCACCATATTGTTCCCTGCATCTGCACTAGATACCAAATAAGATCTACTTTTTTCCCCTCCCTCTACCATCCTTTAGCTGTGGCAGGTTTGGAACAAACGGTATGCTAATTAACTGTGGAGTAGAAATACAACACCTACAGATAAGGCTATGTGTGTTTGTGTGTTCGCACCCTGCCTGCTGAGGTGATCAGATAAGGGAAGAGTAGACAGGATACTGTAGCCAGATGAACTGGCTTTCTTGATACACCATAAGCTACAAAAAAGTTAAACTCTATAAATGGCATGTCAAAATGGATGTAAAGAAAATGCCAATAATGAAAAAAT
The DNA here is from genome assembly GCA_020510985.1 of Pholidichthys leucotaenia. Taxonomy (NCBI): domain Eukaryota; kingdom Metazoa; phylum Chordata; class Actinopteri; order Cichliformes; family Pholidichthyidae; genus Pholidichthys; species Pholidichthys leucotaenia. The sequence continues at coordinate 177,236,989 of CM035845.1, forward strand.
ATAGCTGCTTAAAATGCTTTCTAGGCTATACATTCTCTGGTTATTTATCTGCTGCTGTAAACTCTAAACCACATGGGAGCTTCCCATTTCATGCTATCCTTTGTCCTTGTTGCCCCTGAACTCCCTGAACAAGATCATGTCCTGACTCGAAGAAAGGATGACTGTAAAGAGAAGACAGGTGAGCATATGAGGAGAAGAGAAGACCAGGTGACTGGAGGTTAAGACAAGGAAGCAAAACAGAAAGAGTGAAAGATGTGAAATAACGGAGTGCTGGTGAGGTATTCTGGGCTAGTAAAGTGAGCTGTAGGGAGTGTAAAATGAGCAGGGGGCTATTTGGGTCATTTTCACATGGAACTTGGCCAGACTCCAGAATGGAGCAAGGAACAACAGAGTGAGAGAGAGAGAGAGAGAGAGAGAGAGAGAGAGAGAGAGAGAGAGAGAGAGAGAGAGAGAGAGAGAGAGAGAGAGAGAGAGAGAGACTCTTAATGGCTAAGCCTTTCAATAGGCCACACTGCAGTGAGCCGTAATTGAAGGTAATTGTGGGGAAGAGCCGACACACACAGCTTCTCCACTGTTCCCCGGACTGAGATGGACAAGCATGGGATAACAGAGTGGTGGGGGTGGGGTTGCTGAGAGTGAGTTCCGTGGGGAGGCCAGGTGAGGCAGAGAGGCATGGAGCAAGAACATAGAGGCAGATTGCATTACCCTACCTCCACCATCCCCAACTGTCCTACATGGCATTTGTCTGCTTGCACAATTGCATAATTGTGTAACCGCTAAATGGTCCAAAGGGCCAGCATCTTGGATGCAGTTGGGCAAGCTCAAATATCACCAAAATAAGACAGACAAGGGACACTCTGAAAAGTGGAAAGACAGGGAGGAGCATGCTGGAATGATGGCCACTCACAGTGGTACAAAAACTTTGAAACACCCATATACAGTGTATATACAGTATATATATATATTGTCTGCTCCCTAATTGGGGTCACCACAGCAGATCATGGTCCACATATTGGATTGATTTGGAAAGGATTTTTACGACAGATGCCCATCCTGACAGAACCCTCCTGCATTCTACCTGGGCTTGGGGCCAGTGCTGGGAGTACACTGGTTGTGCTTCCCCCTGTGGCTTCATAGCCAACTTTCCTTTCCTCATTCTATTTATGTTGAACATCAAGCTAGAATGTGGAAAGAATCATTCTTTATGGTCTTTGGAAATACTCAGCTGGGGCTTGAACCCACAACCTCCCAGCTGTGCGGCAGATGGTCTACCGCTAGGCCACCACTCCAGTTTTAATATATATATACACACACACACACACACACACACACACACCCCCCAAAAGCCAGTTTATTCTGGGATTTCTCCGGTTTCCTCCCACATGCCAAAAACATGCAAGTTAGGTTAATTGGCATCAAAACTGGGGATTCTAAATTGTCCTGAGGTGTGACTGTGAGAGTGAATGGTTGTCTGTCTCTGTGTTGGCCCTGCGATGGACTGGCGATCTGTCCAGGGTGAACCCTGCCTCTCGCCCAAAGATGCTGGGATAGGCTCCAGCCCCCCCGCGACATACATGTGTATACGTGTGTGTGTGTGTGTACACACACACACACACACACACACTCACACACACATATATATATATATACATATATATATACACATATACACACACACACTTTTTTCTAGTTCAGTCCAGTAAATTTGATCTTTTCTTCCACCAGAATCCTTCAATGAATACATTTTGCTCTTTGTCACACACACATACACATTTTTTGAAATAGATTTCATGAGCTTGTGCTGGGGCAATGATGTTCCTGTGTGTGTGTGTGTGTGTGTGTGTGTGTGTGTGTGTGTGTGTGTGTGTGTGTGTGTGTGTGTGTGTGTGTCTGTGTGTCTGTGTGCATGTGCGTGGCCAGGAGATGGAGGAAATCACCTTCCCCACTTTGCCTAGCCTCCTCGGTTGGATGGGTTTAGCTCCATGAGCGCACTGGAGCAGGAAATCCAGATTCACAGCCTATCAGCGAAATAGCACATATATGACTCCCCAGCCTAAGACGGTCTAATCAGGCCTGCCAACCCGCTAACTCCACTGCCATCATCACCGGGTGCCAGATTGACTCCTGAGCTCAAATCGGAGTTCCTGCTTTACGCCATAAAATGATTCCTGTATTGGTTTCCCCTTAAACCTGGTGAAGCTAATGCAATGTAATGTAAAAATTAGAAGCATAGTACTACTGTGCTGCATGTCAGCAAGTGCAGATTTGACGAGGCTGGGACCGACTGGACTTACTGAAGGAAGTGGGTGGGTGGACAGAAAAAAAAAAAATCAACACAATTACCCAGGCGAGCTACTGTTCTGCGGTCTCTTGTAACGGAAGCCTGATGATTGTGAAATGTTGGAACTTGTGAGTGCTGATAGTGACAGAAAAGTGGCATTAGATCCAGACCAATCAGAATAAAAGGAATGAAAGATGGGATCTGATTTCTTTCCCATCAGAAGTCCGTGTCCACCCCCACTCACAAGTTTCTTCTTGATATGTAAGCTAGTTCATCTTTTATTTCCAGAGCAACCTTTTTGCCTTAATTACTTAGTATCTGTGATCCAGGGTCTGCGTTGCTATTGGCATTGAAGAGGCTTTGGCTGGACACACACACACACACACACACACACACACACACACACACACACACACACACACACACACACACACACACACACACACAGAGGATGAGCTTTGATAATTAGGCAAGAAAAATGAACTTTAATTCTTCCTTTTCAAATGCTAGATCTTTGCCCATAATTACCACTTTGTAATTAAAAGTCCCAATCAATCTTTCGGATTGCAGAGTTTCAATGAAAGAACAGGAGAAATTAGACCTTAATCCTTAGAGCACTGCCTCCCTCACTCCACTTCTCATGCCCGCCCTCCCATGTACACATGTTGTTAAAGTTAAGTGCCCCCCACCCCACCCCCCCCACACACACCGTGGCACACTTTTCTGTTTCAACCTCTGAAAAGACAAACCCCATTTTAACAGTGAAGAGCTTCTGATTTATCCTTCTTCCTCACCTCCTCCTGCTAAAAAATTATATAGACTATTATATTCTTTAAAAACTCATTACACTGTTTGAAATGGGAATCTTGAAAAGTCTGTTTAAATATTGCCTTCTTCACATTGTGTGCAGATGTGGGGGGAAGACACATCGAGGGACGTGGCATGCAATTAAGAGCAGAATGGATTAGTTTTCTTTTTAAAGTTATTGAGACACAATGAAGGGACAGGCGTTCTCTGTTCCCCACCACCCTCTCATCATCTGTATTGATGGTTTCCCCTGTAAGCCCCTCTGCTTGCCCTCTGCCGGTTAATGACAGTTTGCATTTCACACTACAGGAACCAAGGAAAACCCTTTGGCCTTTCGCCGTGAAGAGTGAAAAGATAGAGAAAAGAGGTGTGACAGAGCCGTTTGACTTTGTAGGTCGTGGCTGTCGTGGTGTGGAGAGGAATTAGTCCAAGACAAACATGTCAGAAACGCTAAAAGGCATTACCTCTTTCACATGTTGTAACGGCCCATTCTTCTGTGCTCTGAAAGTCAGACAATCCGAAAAGTTTTCTGCGAGTAAGCAATTACTTGGCTTGCTATGTTCATGAGGAGCAGCTCCATTAAAATGGGCTTTAAAAAAGGCCCGCTGCAACTAGAACTGAAAGATAAGTCCTGTATAGATGTAAGTTCAAATATGTATGTAAAATATTTACTATAACTGATGATTTTTTTTACAGTGCCCAGTACTCAGTTAGCACCTCAACAAACAGCACGTGTGTTTCAAGCTGCAACACAGTGGAAACTGAGTGACATTTTTTGTTTTTTGAGTTAATGTGTTTCTAGTTTTTCTTTACATCATTTTTTTTTATGTGGACAATGCCAAGGTCAGATCTGTGTTCAATTTATGTCCTGGTCAGCTCATTTGTCATGATTAGTTTGCTTGATAATTAATATAATTAATAATTCAATAATTCTTAATGTTCCAAGGTGGTTCCAAGGTTGTCATAGCCAGAAGCGGCACTGGGGTTAAGCTCCCAGTGCTCATAAAATGCTCCTTATGGCGTGCGTCTCGAAAAGCCTCTGACAACTAAGTCCAACTCCTAGCCTGCCCGTGTGGTTTAGTCTCTAAGCCCGGCGGAACTGCTTTTACTAATAGGAGAAGGGGCGAGGGCGGATCTCTGGCGCCTTAAAACCAGATGCTTCGGGTAGATGGTGGCTCGTCAACCTGGGAAGGTAGCCCATCTAGGGGAAGGTAAACCCTGATTTACCCAAACCCAAACCTCTGCTGCCTTGCGGCATACCCGGTCACGGGAAAGGCTTCGGGAGTCAACCCTGAGGAAAAATCCGGAGTCGGAGCCCCTAAGGCAGTTCTATGTTGTGCTCAACATCGTTCTGGCAGCTCCTGCAACGGCGCTGGTGCCAAACTGTAGCAGCCCTGCTGTTCCTTTGGATTCATCAGTGACGTGGAGAGGGGGGACATGCTGCATGGGCAACATCTTGTCCTCCAGATCTTCCTGCCCAAGCTTGAATCCTACCAACGCCCAACGCTGGAAGGTAGAACACCGGATCACTGGAGAGGACACTCCAGCTTCGCCTTTGGCGTAGACAAAATACGGGGAATGACAGTTACCGGTTATAAGCCACTGCTCAATTGGCGTAGAGCGTGGCGCCAGGGGTTGTTCCCGACGGTGGGAGGGATCATCAGATCTCACTGGACAGCTACCGCCCGCCTCAAGCTGGGCAGCCCCCAGCCAATAAGGTGTTGTCCCGCCACAGCTTGCTTTCCTCATTGGGTGCATGGGGATAAGGAGAAATCCAAACAGCAGGCTGAGAACCTTCGCACCAGGCAAGACAATAAAACAAAAGAGACCAACTCTAAAACTGGGAACTTGGAACGTCCGCACTATGATGACAGGACTCGCTGCTAACCTCAAGGACATCAACGACACCAGGAAGACTGCCATCATCAATAATGAGCTGAAGAGGCTGGGAGTGGATATCGCCACTCTCCAGGAAACACGGTTAGCTGATGCAGGCACACTGAGAGAGAAGGACTACACGTTCTACTGGCAGGGAAAGGGCAGTGACGAACACAGGGAACACGGAGTGGGCTTCGCAGTGAAGAACACTTTGCTGAAGATGGTGGAACCGGGCAGCACTGGCTCTGCACGACTCCTCACCCTCCGCCTGAACACCACTGAAGGCCCAGTCACCCTCGTCAGTGTGTATGCCCCAACACAGACAGCCACACCAGAGGCAAAAGACGAGTTCTACGAGAATCTCGCAACAACTGTCAGGATCATCCCCAACTCTGAACAACTCATTCTCCTTGGAGACTTCAATGCCAGAGTGGGTGCTGACCACGACTCCTGGCCCTCCTGTCTTGGACCTTTTGGCGTGGGCAGAATGAACGACAACGGACAGCGGCTGCTCGAGTTCTGCACATATCACGATCTGTGCATCACAAACTCGTTCTTCAAGACCAAGCCCCAACACAAGGTTTCCTGGCAACATCCGCGCTCAAAGCACTGGCACCAGCTAGACTTGATCCTGACCAGGCGCACCTCACTGAAGAACGTGCTAATCACCCGTTCGTTCCAGAGTGCAGATTGCGACACAGACCATTCATTGGTGTGTTGCAAGGTCAAGCTGCAGCTGAAGAAATTCCATCGTGCTAGACAACCTGGAAAGGCACGGATTGACACCAGCAAGATGGCCCAACCAGAACTTGTTGAGCAGTTTGCCTCCACCTTTGAGAAGGAACTTGGTGTACCACAAGGAGGAGAATCTGCAAAGCAGAAGTGGGAAGAGCTGCGAAACACCATCTACCGCACAGCCTTGGCTACCTTTGAGAGGAAGACCTCGAAGTCACAGGACTGGTTTGATGCCAAGTTGACCGAGATGACCCCCATCATTGAAGCCAAGCGCTCAGCACTTGCTGAGTACAAGAAGTACCCAAACAAGAAGAATCTCCAGATTCTCAGGGCTGCGAGAAGCAAAGTTCAGCAGACTGCTCGGCGCTGTGCCAACGAGTACTGGACTCAGCTCAGCCAAGACATTCAAACCACTGCCATAACAGGGAACATCCGTGGTATGTACGATGGCATCAAGAAAGCACTTGGTCCGGCTTAGAGCAAGACGGCCCCCCTCAAATCTTCCACTGGGGAGATGATCACAGAGAAGAACAAGCAGATGGAGAGATGGGTGGAACACTACTCCGACCTCTACTCTAGACAGAACACCATGACACCGTCAGCCCTTGATGCCATAGACTGCCTGCCATCCATGGACCAACTTGACGCCGAGCCAACCATCGACGAACTCAGTAAGGCCATTGATAGCTTGGCCGCTGGCAAGGCACCCGGCAACGACAGCATACCCCCTGACCTGATCAAGCACTGCAAGACCACCCTACTGCTGCCATTGCATGACGTCCTCTGCCAGTGCTGGAAGGAAGGTGCCGTACCACAGGACATGAGGGACGCCAAGATCATCACCCTCTACAAAAACAAAGGGGAGAGAAGCGACTGCAACAACTACAGGGGCATTTCCCTCCTCAGCATTGTTGGCAAAGTCTACGCACGAGTTGTTCTCGTTCGTCTACAGAAGCTTGCCGAACGTGTCTACCCCGAGTCTCAGTGTGGCTTCCGCGCTGAGCGATCGACGGTAGACATGATATTCTCCATCCGCCAACTCCAGGAGAAATGCAGAGAACAGAATATGCCTCTGTACGTCGCCTTCATCGACCTCACCAAAGCGTTCGATCTGGTCAGCAGAGAGGGCCTTTTCAAGATCCTGCCAAAGATAGGATGCCCACCAAAGTTGCAAAGCCTCATCGAATCGTTTCACACCAACATGCAGGGGATAGTGCAGCACGATGGCAACGTCTCAGAGCCATTCAACATACGCAGCGGAGTGAAACAGGGCTGTGTACTTGCGCCAACCCTCTTTGGGATTTTCTTTGTTATGCTCCTGAGGCATGCCTTCAGCACAGCAACAGAGGGAATCTACCTGCACACAAGATCTGACGGCAGGCTTTTCAACCTCGCCCGCCTGAAAGCCAGAACCAAAGTACGCGAGGCTCTAATCAGAGACATGCTGTTCGCAGACAACGCTGCAGTCGCAACCCACACACAGCAGGAGCTTCAGACCCTGATGGACCGCTTCTCCCAGGCATGCAAGGACTTCGGGCTTACCATCAGCCTGAAGAAGACTAACGTCTTGGCGCAAGGCACGGAAGCACCACCAACCATCACCATTGATGACTACAAGCTGGAGGTTGTGAATCAGTTCACGTACCTGGGGTCCACGATCAGCAACAACCTCTCCCTTGATACAGAGATCAACAAGAGGATTGGAAAATCAGCCTTCACACTCGCTCGCCTCACCACACGAGTGTGGGAGAATCCCAAACTCTCTGTCAAGACGAAGATGGCAGTGTACAACGCCTGCGTCATCAGCACACTGCTCTATGGGAGTGAGACGTGGACAACATACGCCCGGCAGGAAAAGAGACTGAACTCCTTCCACTTGCGCTGCATTCGTCACATCCTGGACATATCCTGGCAGGACAAAGTGCCCAACACAGAAGTTCTGTCCCACGCCGGCCTTCCCTCCATGTTCACTCTACTCAGGCAGCGCAGGCTCCGCTGGCTAGGCCACGTTCACCATATGGAGGATGGCAGAATCCCCAAAGACGTCCTCTATGGAGAACTGGCAACTGGCAGGAGAGACGTTGGCCGCCCACAGCTGCGCTTTAGAGACGTCTGCAAGAGAGACATGAAGGCCCTGGATATCAACACAGAGCGCTGGGAGGACCTTGCAACGGACCGCTCCAAATGGAGAGGCACCCTGACCAGACAGCTCAAGGCGGGTGAAGAGAGACTGACTGCTGCAGCAGATGAAAAAAGGACCCGCAGGAAGAACCGCCACAGACCCAGCAGCACGGAGACCACCCACAAGTGTGACCTGTGTGACAGGGACTGTCATTCGCGCATCGGCCTGTTCAGCCACAGGCGGTGCTGTCCCAGCAGAGTAGACGTTTAGGATTCTCTTCCATGGTCATCATAGACCGACGGAGGCCGACGAATTCTTAATGTCTGTGCAAGTCTTTTGGTGACTGCTGCCGTGTTAGAGCCCTGCACAGGATTCAGGACCCAAACAATTCACACGTCAGAAACTTTGGTAAAAATTTCTTTTTGAATTTTTTCCCCCACTCTTCTCTCAAGGCAATCAGAACAAATGCGAACTACTGACATGCTGGCACTCAGAAACTTTCACCAACTGCTGTTCTAAGAACACTGCTGCAGCAGCTGACAGCTTGCAATGTCAAAATGAAGATATTAATAAATGTCCAACCAACAGGTGAGCGAACTGTTATACAAGACAAAGAACATTTGTTGGCCAGGTCACCTCCCTCTGGCAGTCAAGATTTTTTTCAAGAAAATATTCAGTTTAGATATGGCAAATTCCAAAGGCTCTAACTTGAATGTGGTGAGAGATAATGGCCTATTGTCAATTACAAAGATATAAAATATGATCCAAAGTTTGAGATAGGAGTAAATTTATGCATCTAATTTTCATAATATGACAGCAGCTGTATCAAATTACATGAGTTTCAGTCAAAAGTGGACTTTGGACATATTTACATAAAGGATGGTTTTGTTTTTTTGTCACTGTTTTTGCTTTTTTTCTATCTTATCTTCAAAGTATTTGAACCAGAAAATCAGTAGAATGACAGCGCGCGCAAAATAAGTGCGTGCATGTGAGTTGCTGTCAGGAAACATACGAAGAGGGGGGCCGGTCGCAGCAACCCCCCCCCCCCCCCCCCCCGGAACCCCGAACAGGCAAGGCAGCGCTGCCAACCCCCACAGGGCAAAAATGCCCGAGGTCAGCAAGCCCCAGGAAAGCCAGGCATCCGCCCTCGGAGGAACGATCGAGAGAGGCCAGGCCACGAGGCTGCCAGAGCGGCGGGCCCACACTCCCGGGCCCATCATTCCCCACCCACCCCCAGCTGGGCCAACGCCAGTCCCCGGGCCCCAGGCGCCAGGAGGCCAGTGCCCCCTCCCCCCAGGCACCCCCACAGCGGGTCTGTCCCCCCCAGTGCCACTGCCGCACACGCCGGGGACCACCATGCCCAAAGAAGTCCCCCCGCCCAGGGGAGCCCACATAGGCGAGAGCCAATACCCCCCTCAATCCAGCACCTTCACAGACACATCCATCCCCACATCTTCTCTCTTTCATATATGCACACACGGACGCACACGCACAAATGTCTCTCCTTTAACAGGTGCAGATACCAGACTTGTGTTGAGACATCTTAGATGGAAGAAGCAGTTTGCCTTCTGTTTGTTTTAGTTGTTGGTTTGTTTGTCTTTTTGTCTGTTCCCCTCCCTTTCTTTCCCCCTCCACACACTTCCTTTCTCTATTCCCCATCCTGCCGGGTCCTCCATGGGTAAAATAATTTAAATAAAGTATTAAAAGTTATTACAGGAGGAGTTTACAACAATATACAGTACATAGTTAGGTACTGTATAAAGCTCCTTTTGGAAAAGTAAATCTGTTTTGACACAATAAAGGTAACAGATCGCTGTTCTGCTTACCTAGCTGTGTGACTGGACAAGGGGAAAAAAAGAAAAAAAAATCAGTAGAATATATACAAATCGCTAAAAACCGGTCAGACCTACTGCTCGTCGTGTCTTCATTCATCCATTTTCGTCATCCACAGCCCTTATTTCGTCTTCTACCAGTCATTTTCACTTTCTCTCCCACATCCAGAATCTGTCACATTTATCTTATAAATAATTCCACCTCAATTTTGGTTACATTGCGCCGCCGAATCGGTGCTATTTTTCTCTGTCGTCACGTGAAGCTCCGTCAATGGCAGACGAAAGTGTACACACTCCAGATCATCTTCTGCTGTCACAAAATGTAAATATTTCCCTTCAGAGGCTAAATAATCTCTTTTTAGAAATATAGTTGGCAAAATTTGGAGCAAACGCTTCCTCCGTATAGAAATATATGCTGGAATGGACCCTTTGTTTACATTCTCTTCTTCGTGTTTCCGGAAATGATGTTTTGAGGTGGCTCGTTCGGGTGAAGTCCTCAAGTCCTCCAGTGAACAGCAGTAAACTATATGTGTCTGATATGTTGTGACGTGAAATGCTTGTTACAACTGTGTTTTCTGTGCTTTTGGGACACATCACGTGACAGGCGCAGACCTGCGACATAGGCAGCCAGTGATGCACATGTTTTATGACAGCTGGAAAGTTAAAGGGTTAAACTCAGCATCATATAAACTGAAGCTCCCTCCCTGAAGCTTTGCAGTTTAGGGAGGGGCCTCATTTCAAAGACAACAACGCAATCTCAGTGCATTGGTATCTTGGTGCATTTTATGACAATGTGCTTTTCATCGGGAAAAATGAGGTCTATCATCAGAAGTGCATTGTTAGTGGTATTCCAGCGGCATGTTTTGAAATCACGCAGCTCTTACTGACAGAAGCACATGAGGAAGCAGCATGCGCTGGGATTTTCTGTTATTTTCATAAACAATTGTAACAGTTTGCTATATCTAGCTGCCAGGGAGGCAGAGATGAAGGACTCAAACAGAGGTTGAGTTTCAGCAATTTATTAAGGAATGAACTAGGGGCACAGCAGTGGGACTGGTAACACAAAACTAAACATAAGTACAAAAATGATAACTAAAGGTGCTAACCAGACTGGAGTGTGGTGAAAGGCAGAGGAGTGATGATCATAACATGGACTTATTTCCCAGCAGGGAACTGAGGAATGAGGGGAGCTATATACAAACACTAATGAAGGAAAAACAGCTGATGAGAATTAAGAAATGAAATGTAAATACCAAATCATGACGGTGAACTGGAAGGAGGACTACAACAATAAGACTACAGAGAAAACAACAGGCAGGATTTCAAAATAAGACCAAACACAGAAACTAGGATAAATGAACCACTGAGAATAATAATGGAGATAATAATAACAATCAAGAATATACAAACACACAGAAAACGCTGGGCATGACCAGGTGCCAAGCCCAGACCCTGCACAGTTTTAATCTAATAACCCATCATCCTTTTAATTATAACATGATGATATTCAACAGTTTTTTTTTTTTTTTATTCCATCCACATTTTCAATTTAATCATGGACTTATTAGGCATTAATGTGCATTTTTAGGGGAATGAATGAATGAATGAATGAATGAATGATAGAACGAATGAACATCAGGAGGACATCAGGGCTGCCGAGAATATCAATGGTTTAAAAAGCAGGCTCAAGACCTACTATTTTAACCGTGTATTATGCATTGAAAGCTAGGATTGTTCTTACAGGCTACCACAGTATGCATCTCCCTCTCCTACGATACCTATGTGTGATTGTTCCAGTTGATAAAAAAGTGTGCTATACAGTTCCATGCCGAGTCCTGTCGAGTCCTGCTGCCCACACCCCACTCCACCAACACCCCCCAACTCCCAACACACAGCCCCCCAACATGACCCTCACTAAGACCCAGGTGAGGACGGAGCTGAGGAAGATCAAGGCGAGGAAGGCGTCGGGACCGGACGGCATCAGCGCAAAGCTCCTCAAGTCCTGTGCAGACCAGCTGTGTGGGATTGTGGAGCTCATCTTCAACCTGAGCCTGAAGCTGGGAGGGTACCACAGTTGTGGAAAACATCTTGTGTGGTACCTGTACCAAAGACTTCCCACCCTAAAGACCTGAACAGCTACAGACCAGTGGCCCTGATGTCCCACATGATGAAGACCCTGGAGAGACTGCTCCTTGTTCACCTCCGTCCCCTGGTGGGACCAGTGATGGATCCACTCTAGTTTGCCTACCAGCATGGCATTGGGATGGAGGATGCAGTGATCTTCCTCCTTCACCATTCTCTGTCCCACCTGGAGAAGCCTGGGAATGCGGTGAGAATCATGTTCTTTGACTTCTCCAGTGCTTTCAACACCATCCAACCGATGATCCTGAAGGACAAGCTGCTGTGCGCAGGGGTGGACCAGTACCTGTCATCATGGATCCTGGACTACCTCACTAACCGGCCACAGTTTGTGAGAACCCAGGACTGTGTGTCCAACACGATCATCGGTAGCACGGGGCCCCCCAGGGAACGGTTTTGGCTCCCTTCCTGTTCACCTTTTATTCTGCAGACTTCTCACACAACACAACACACTGCCATCTACAGAAGTTCTCTGACGGCTCTGCGATCGTCGGCCTCATCTCCAACAGAGATGAAGCTGAGTATAGAGGACTTATCCAGGACTTCGTGGACTGGTGCCATCGGAACTGCCTCCAGATCAACGCGAGGAAAACTAAGGAGCTGGTGGTGGACTGCCGCAGGCAAGGACAACCCCTCACAGCACCAGTAAACATACAGGGAACAGACATTGAGATGGTGACATCCTTCAAGTACCTGGGTGTTCATCTGAACAATAAACTAGACTGGTCACACAATACCGACACACTCTACAAGAAGGGACAGCGCAGGCTGTTTCTACTGAGGAGACTCAGGTCTTTTGGTGTACAAGGGGTGCTGCTGAAGACATTCTACGACACAGTGGTGGCATCAGCCATCACTTTTGGAATGGTCTGCTGGGGCAGTGGCATTATAGCAGCCGATAGGAAGAGACTGAACAAACTGATCAAGAAAGCTAGATCTGTTCTGGGGCAGCGCCTTGACCCAGTGGAGGAGATAGGAGAGAGAAGGATGGTGGCTAAACTGTCATCTCTGCTGGAATCCGAGTCCCACCCTATGCAGGACATACTGAACGCACTGAGGAGCTCATTTAGCAGCAGACTACATCATCCTAGGTGCGCAACCGAGAGGCTTCGCAGGTCCTTCCTACCTACGGCTGTCAGACTGTATAACCTTAGCAGGGCTGCTCGTAGAGATAGCAAAAAAAACGTGACGACTTAATAGTATTGAATGCAAAAGACGCAATAGACTTACACAGTGGTCCCCTCCAGTATACAACTAGGACAATATCGGTCGCTACGGAGGGTGACAATATGTATGGGTACATATTCATACTATGTAGGATAACTAAGTAGACGGTTATGCTGTTTATTCCATCTAGCTACAATGCGCCGCACTGTGTGTTTATATATTTATATATTTATACGTACATATGTATATTTGCTGCTCTTGTTTTTCTTGTCTTCTTGATTGTTGCTCTGAGTGTTGCTATCCCTGTGCTGTTGCAATCCTGGAATTTCCCCATTGTGGGACTAATAAAGGCTTATCTTATCTTATCTTATCTTATTTTATCTTATCTTATCTTAAATATAGGACTATTTGATGAGAATGCTGAACAGTGGAGCTCATACACGGAAAGATTTGAGTACTTTGTACTTGCAAATGGAATCAAACCTGATATTTTGGTGCCAACTTTCCTGAGTGTCACGGGAGGGAAGACCTTCAATTTACTATGCAGCCTGGTACACCATCAAAAGCCTGTAGATAAATCCTATAATGAGATTGTGCAAACACTAGGAAATTGGATTCGGGAGTCAGACTCGATCTCTGTTTTTAAGAATAGGGCTAAAACCTACCTTTTTGATATAGCCTACAATTAGGGAGGGATCATGTGTTTCTGAACCCTCCCTTAGTTATGCTGCTAATAGGTTTAGTCAGCCGGGGGACCTCCAGTAATGCACTGGGCCTCACTCCTTTCCTCACTCTCAATGAAATATTTTTTTTGCTGGTCATTAACATTTGTTTGTTCTCTCCCATAGATTGAGTCCCCATCGTGCTGTTTGCTCTCTACATGTCTGTTCTTTTCTTCTTCTCTATCCCCTCACCCCCCAGCCAGTCGCAGCAGATGACTGCCCCTCCCTGAGCCTGGTTCTGCTGGAGGTTTCTTCCAGTTAAAAGGGAGTTTTTCCTCTCCACCGTCGCCAAGTGCTTGCTCACAGGGGATCGCCTGATTGCTGGGGTCTTTCTGCAACTGTGGGGGTTCCCCCTACAGTTGATAGTGCTATGAGATGACTGTTGTTGTGAAATGGCACTATATAAATAAAGTTGAATTGAATTGAATTAGGAAATCACTTCTCACCAAAACCATTGATCATTGCAGAGAGGTTTAGATTTCACAAGAGAAATCAAGAAGAAGGTGAATCTGTTTCCCATTTTGTAGCTGTATTCAAACAGTTATCTGAACATTGTGAATTTGGTTGTTCGCTAAACGATACCATACATGACAGACTAGTATGTGGTTTTGGTAGTGAGTCTATACAGAAATGGTTACTTACTGAGGCAAATCTGTCACTAGAAAAGGCCATAGAAATCAGCATGTCTATGGAGATGGCTGTTCATGAAGCAAAACAGTTGTTTCAACCCATGTTCATAAGCTGTCCACTGAAAATAAGAGCAAAATGTGGAGCAAGCCAGGCTGCCGATGTGGAAAGGCTTGACACCAAGCGGCAGAATGCTGGTGTAAAGACTTAGACTGCAGACAGTGTGGGAAGAAAGGCCACATTGAACATGCATACAAAGGAAAAAAGACACAAGCACACAAGCAGAAAAAGAAACATGTCAACAAAATTGAGCATAAAGAAAATGGAAAGACTGATTGTGATGTGGACATTGTGCGTGTCTTATCTGTTACTGACTATGATGATAGATACTGGGGAACACCACTGTTAGAGAACAAAGCAGTGCGAATGCAAGTTGACACTAGTACATGTGTGTCCATGGTATCAGAAGCCATATACCAGGAGAAACTATGAAATCTTATGCTTAAAAAGACTAAACTGAAATTAAGGACCTACACTGGTGAACCAGTTCCCATGTTAGGAGTCGTGGATGTGACAGTGGAACACAACAAACAAAAAGAGACTCTTCCACTGTACGTCATTGCAGGAAATTGTCCAGCCCTGCTCGGACGTGAGTAGCTAAACAAGATGAAACTGAACGGGCAAGAAGTGTTCTTGCTTAAAGACAGAGAGAGAAGCTCACTCACTCACGTCTTACAAAGGCACTCCAAAGTTTTCAGTGACGAACTTGGCAGCATGAAGGACATTACAGCAAAGCTGGTGGTGAAACCAGAAAGCACACCCAAGTGTTGGAAGGCTAGATCTGTTCCTTATGCCATCCGACCTAAAGTAGAGGCAGAACTGGACAGACTGGTTAAAAGTGGAGTATTGGAACCCGTCACAAGTGAATGGGTGACACCAATTATTCCCGTCATGAAAAACGATGGTACTCCAAGAATTTGTGGTGACTTTAAAGCGACTGTAAACCCTGTCTTGACTGTAGAGCAACACCCATTGCCTGTTATCTCTTTTCAGGTCTTGCTGGAGGTCAGAAGTTCAGCAAGACAGATTTATGTCAGGCATATCTACAGATGCACGTGGCTCCTGAGTCAAAAGAGCGGCTATTCATTGTAACACACAAGGGTCTGTATAGATACCAAAGGCTTCCTTTTGGGATTACTTCAGCCCCTGCTCTTTTCCAGAGAGCGATGGATCAAATTCTGAGTGGGTTACAAGGGGTCCAATGTTACTTAGATGACCTGCTTGTCACAGGATCAGATGAGTAATGGCATCTGAGGACTTGGATGTGACATTACAATGACTGGAGGAGTACAGATTGAGTGTCCGTAAAGAGAAGTGCGAGTTCTTCAAACCTTCTGTTGAATATTTGGGCCATGATAGACAGCAAGGGGCTCCACAAAGCACCATCAAAGGTAAAGACTATAGTGGATGCCCCATCCCTACCAAATGTGAGTCAGTTGAGATCATTCCTTGGCTTAATGACATACTATGCTAGGTTTGTGCCTAACCTTGCTAAGAAACTAAAGCCATTGTATGAGCTGTTGAACAAATCAAAAGCGTGGAAATGGACTGACAAATGTGAAAAAGCATTCAGGGTGATTAAAATGGCTCTTTCTCAGTCGGAGGCCCTGACACCTTTTGACTCCAAACTTCCACTTCAGCTAGCATGTGATGTCTGACCTTATGGGATGGGTGCAGTTATATATTTCCAGTTATAGAGGACGTCTACAGGAAAAGATGTCTGCGCCGGGCACGCAGCATTCTTAGGGACTCCAACCATCCTGCTCATGGACTGTTCCAGCTTCTCCCCTCCAGAAGGCATTTCAGAAGCCTTCGGACTAGAACCAGCAGGTTTAGGAACAGTTTCTTTCCAACAGCTGTCACGTTATTGAACTTAGTTCCCCGCTGACTCTCTTACCATCATCTCTTACCATCCTCACCTGTACATAACTGCCCATCTAACTTATTGTACATTATTTGCACATAACAGTACTCTTAACTTTCTGCACTGTTGCATATATTTGCATATATTTGCTTAAATTGCACATACTGTTAATTACCGTATATACTGCACTGCTGTCCTTTGCACTTCTGATTGGATGCTAAACTGTGTTTCATTACCTTGTATTCATACATGTGTAATGACAATAAAGTTGAATCTAATCTAATCTAATCTAATCACATATCATGCCATCAGGTGAAGAGAGACCTATCGCTTTCGCATCACAAACATTGAATAAAACAGAAAGTAATTATGCACAGACTGAGCGTGAAGCACTGTCGATTGTGTTTGGGGTGAAGAAATTTCACCACTATCTTTTTGGCAGGAAATTCATGCTGCTGACTGACCAGCGACCTCTGACCACTATCTTTGGCACTCAAATAGGGATCCCTTCACTTGCAGCTAGTCGTATGCAATGATGGGCTTTGCTATTGTCAGCTCACCAGTAAGACATCAAGTACAGGAGATCGGAACAGCATGGGAATGCTGATGGACTTTCAAGGCTCCCATTGCCAGTAAAACATGCTGAGCAAACACAGGGAGAAATTTTCTATTTTTAAGAAGTTTCTGTTGCTCCGGTGACTGCAACAGATGTGAAGAAGTGCACAAGAATGGATTCTGTCATGTCTTAAGTGATGGACATTATCATTCGTGGAAGGAGAGGAGAAATGACTGTGAACTTAAAGCCTTATATGGTGAGAAGAAATGAGCTTTAAGTCCTGTCTGAACGTCTATTGTGGGGATACCGTGTAATCATTCATCCACCACTAAGACAGAAAGTGCTGGAAGAGCTTCATTCTGGATATTGCGGTGTTGTACGCATGAAAGAGATTGCATGCAGTTATCTCTGGTGGCCAGGTCTTGATGCTGCAATAGAAGAGAAAGCGAAGTCATGCTCTGCTTGTCAGAAATTGAGGAACCACCAACATTGGCTCCAATACACCCATGGGATTGGCCAGAAGAACCATGGCAAAGAGTTCATATTGACTTCGCTGGACCAGTGGAGAACCATATGCTCTTGGTGGTTGTTAGCACCCATTGCAAATGGCCAGAGGTGGCTGTGATGAAAACCACTTCTTCTAAGAGAACCATTGAAGAACTCAGATCGATGTTTTGTCATTTTGGTCTACCAAAACAACATAGGCAGGGTTCTTTACTATCGCCAACCCTCTTCAACATTTTTCTGGAGAAGATCATGAGTGATGCTCTGGAGAAGTACCAAAGCTGAATCAGTATTGGAGAGAGAACACTCAACAACTTATACTTTGCTGATGACACTGATGGATTAGCAGGAACAGAAGAAGAACCTGAAAACCTCGTGGAACAGCTGGATAGAGAATCAACTGCCAATTCCGGGCACAGTCTGGGACCATGTCCACGCCTCTTGTTCATTTTGTTCCTCTGTGATTATTATTATTATAATTAGCAGCTTGCCTGTATTATTATTATTTAGTGTTGTCTCCTGTGTCTAACCCGGGTTTGCTGTGTCACCCTGTTTGTCTTTAGTGTCTTTATTGTGGTCCTGTGGAATAATTGTCTACCTATAGTCTCCAGTCTCTCATGTTTCTGTATCCATAGCAACTCCCTCATGTGTGCTCCTGTTCTGCACTTGATTGTTGTCCCAGCTGTCTCACATTTGGAATTATTAGTTACCCTTTTTAAGTTAGTTTGTGAATGTGCTCTGTCTGGCATCATCATCATTCATTTTTGGTTTTCTTGTCTTGCTTTCTGCCTCTGAGTAGTCATTTATGGTGGTGTGAAAAAGTGTTTGACCCCTTCCTGATTTCTCATTTTTTTTATTTGTTTATCACACTTAAATGTTTCAGATCATCAAACAAATTTAAATATTAGACAAAGATAACACAAGTAAACACAAAATGCAGCTTTTAAATTAAGGTGTTTATTATTAAGGGACAAAAAATCCAAACCTACATGGCCCTGTGTGAAAAAGTGATTGCCCCCTAAACCTAATAACTGGTTGGGCCACCCTTAGCAGCAACAATTGCAATTTAGTGTTTGTGTTAACTGGGAATGAGTCTTTTTACAGCGCTGTGGGGGAATTTTGGTCTACTCATCTTTGCAGAATTGTTGTAATTCAGCCACATTGGAGGGTTTTTGAGCATGAACAGCCTTTTTAAGGTCATGCCACAGCATCTCAATCGGATTCAGGTCAGGACTCTGACTAGGCCACTCCAAAGTCTTCATTTTGTTTTTCTTAAGCCATTCAGAGGTGGACTTGCTAGTGTGTTTTGGATCATTGTCCTGCTGCAGAACCCAAGCTTGAGCTTGAGGTCACGAACAGATGGTCGGACATTCTCCTTCGGGATATTTTGGGAGACAGCAGAATTCATGGTTCCATTTACCACAGTAAGTCTTCCAAGCCCTGAAGCAGCAAATCAGCCCCAGACCATCACATTACCACCACCATATTTTATTGTTGGTGTAATGGTCCTTTTCTGAAATGTTGTGCTACTGTTACGCAGGATGTAATGGGACACACACCTTCCAAAAAGTTCAACTTTTGTCTCGTCAATCCACAGAGTATTTTCCAAAAAGTCTTGGCGATCATCAAGATGTTTTCTTGCAAAATTGAGATGAGCCTTTATGTTCTTTTTGCTCAGCGCTGGTTTTCATCTTGGAACTCTGCCATGCAGGCCATATTTTCCCAGTCTATTTCTTATGGTGGAGTCATGAACACTGACCTTAACTGAGGCAAGTGAGGCCCGCAGTTCTTTGGATGTTGTTGTGGGGTCCTTTGTGACCTCTTGGATGAGTCGCCGCTGCGCTATTGGGGTAATTTTGATCGGCCGGCCACTCCTGGGAAGGTTCACCACTGTTCCATGTTTTCGCCATTTGTGGACAATGGCTCTCACTGTGGTTCACTGCAGTCCCAAAGCTTTAGAAATGGATTTATAACCTTTTCCAGACTGACAGATCTCAATTACATTGTTTTTCATAGGTTCCTGAATTTCTTTGGATTGCAGCAAGATGTCTAGCTTTTCAGGATCTTTTGGCCTACTTCACTTTGTCAGGCAGGTCCTATTTAAGTGATTTCTTGATTGAGGACAGGTGTGGCAGTAATCAGGCGTGGGTGTGGCTAAAGAAATTGAACTCAGCTTTCCAAAGATGTGATAAACCACAATTAATTTATATTTTAATGGGGGGGGGGGGGTCACTTTCACACAGGGCCATGTAGGTTTCCATTTTTTTTACCCTAAATAATAAACACTTTCATTTAAAAATGGCATTTTGTGCTTACTTGTGTTATCTTTGTCTAATATTTAAATTTGTTTGATGATCTGAAACATTTAAGTGTGACAAACATACAAAAAAATGAGAAATCGGGAAGGGGGAAAACACTTTTTTCACAACTGTATTTATGTTACGTTTTGTTCCTTGAGTTTTCTGTTTATTTAATAAAATGTTCCTCTGGAGTTCAGTCGGCACTCTAGGTCCTCCTTCCACCCATCCTGTACTGCGTGGAAGGCAGTATTATTATGACATTGACAGCTCATGGTATGGAGAGTAGTGCTGAAAAAAACAAAAATCATGACAACCAAGATGGTTTTAAGAGAGAAATCAAAGTAAGAGCTCAAAAACTTGAAGCAATCACTAGCTTCAAGTATCTTGCAGCCATTGTAACAGATGAAGGGTCGACTAAAGAATTTCTTGCAAGAATAGCACAGACCATGGCAGCACTAACCAGGCTGAAGAAAATCTGGAAGGACAGGAACATCACTGACAAGCACAAACTACGCCTGCTGCATTTATTGGTCATCTCAACCTTCCTCACTGCATGTGAATCATGGACCCGTACAGTGGACCTACAAAAGAGGATCCAAACCTTTGAGCTGAGACGCTACAGGAAAATCATGTGCATCTCTTACAAAGACTACATTATAAATGAAGCAGGGCGGAATCACGTCAGAGCAGCCATTGGCCCATATGAGGACCTCCTCTCCATTGTGAAAAGCAGGAAAATGAACTGGTATGGCCATGTGACATGATCCACTGGAATTGCAAAAACAATCATGCAAGGCATCATACCTGGAAGAAGAAGACATGGCAGACAGAAGAAAAGGTGGGATGATAACATCAAGGAATGGACAAACCTACCTCTCACCAGCATACTGAGGTTAGCAGAGGACCATACAAGATGGAGAGAACTTGTCAAAAAGTCATCAGTGGTGCCTCTACAGCCACCTGGCTTTGAGGCTAAGTAAGTAAGTAAGCAAGTAATTGTCATGAATCTGGGTTTGGTGGTTCCAAACACGGTTCTGACTTATTATTGATTTGCCCTATTTTTTATCAGGCGCGTCAGGCAGCTGTTTGGGTCCTTCGCTCCCTGACAGCTTGGGCACGCCCCCTCCTCCTGTCAAGTGCCATCAGCTGTGCCTTGTTACGGGTGTTCACACACACACACACACACACACACACACACACACACATACAAACTCCATTCATTCCTATTCACACGCTCATACACTCACCCATGCACACCAGGGATCAATTATGTCCAGCCCATGCATTCTCACACCGGCAATCTCTTTCCTCGTTAGGATTATTATTATTTAAACGAGGAGTTAGTAGGAAGAGCTCGTTGGAGCATTCACCCTCATATGTGGC
Source organism: Pholidichthys leucotaenia (assembly GCA_020510985.1). Lineage (NCBI taxonomy): Eukaryota > Metazoa > Chordata > Actinopteri > Cichliformes > Pholidichthyidae > Pholidichthys > Pholidichthys leucotaenia. The sequence goes on from CM035845.1 coordinate 177,257,966, forward strand.
AGCGTGTTCCTCTACGTATGTTGTCTCATCACCTGCTCGTTATTCAGCCAGACATTTGAAGCTGGTTAATCCCTTGATTTTAGCGGCTGTCCCTGCCTCACTCCCTCATCCAGCAGACTGCATGAACAGCCCCGGATCACTCCAGTCCCGTAAGTTTTATGTTTGCCTCTCTCCCTGTGCCGTCAGCAGCTCTGTGGCACTAGGCATTCCCTTTGCCGGGCTGTAGAGCATCCGGGTAGCGTTCCTGTTTGTCTGGTGACCTTTACTCCATTATTGCAACGTTCAGTATTCTTGTGGTTGACTGGACTTGTTATTTTGGGTGTAGTTTATGTTAATAAATGGCACGTTCTACTCTAGCAATTGAGTTTTTCATTCCCTCCTTCGTGCGCCGCATTATAGCGCACAAGGAATTATGACAGTAATTTCTGATTTTAAACTTATTTTAATGTTGTTCTTGCTATAATTATTCACTTTGTTTTTAAATACTATTACATTTTAAACTGTTTGAGTTTACTGTAAATGGGGGGTATGATTATCTTTTTATTAACAAATTATGTATTATTATTATTGTCCAGCCAGCCAGCCAGCCATCCATCCATCTTCTACTGCTTTTTCGGAGGTCCGGGTCACGGAAGCAGCAGTTCAAACAGAGAAGCCCTGACTTCCCTCTCCTCAGCCACCTGCTCCAGCTCTTCAGAGAGGATACCAAGATGTTCCCAGGCCAGCTGTTAGACGTAGCCTCTCCAGCATGTCATGGGTCTGGACCGGGGTCTCCTCCCAGTGGGTTGTGCCCAGAATGCCTCAAGTGGAAAGTGTCCAGGAGGCATCCTGATCAGATACCCAAACCACCTTAAATGGCTCCTTTCGATGTGGTGGAGCGGCGGTTTATTCTGAGCCTCTCCCAGATGACGGAATTCCTCACCCTGTCTCTAAGGGTGAGTCCAGTAATCCTACGGACAAAGCTAATTTCAGCTGCTTGTATCCGCGATCTCATTCTTTCGGTCATTAGCTCATGATCATAGGTGAGGGTAGGAATATAGATTGAATGGTAAATTGACAGCTTTGTGTTAGAGCTCAGCTCCCTCTTCACCACAACAGACCGGTACAACATCCGCATCACTGCAGAGGCTCCTCCAATCCGTCTATCAATCTCCCGCTCCATTCTCCCCTCACTCGTGAATAAGACCCCGAGATACTTAAACTCCTCCACTTGGGGCAGGAGCTCATCCCCAACGCGGAGAGGACAATCCACCCTGTTCTGGCTGAGCACCATGTACTCGGACATGGAGGTGCTGATTCTCATCCCAGCTGCTTCACACTATTATTATTATTTATTAATAGGGCTGCAACTGACCAATTATTTTGGTAGTCGACTAATCAAATGACTATTTTTTCGATTAGTCGACTGATGGCGATTATTTTTCTCATGTCCACCAGCTCTGCTTTCTGTTGGGGGTCTAGTGCATATTTTACCTCACAAGCTGTTTAAGCCTGCATACCTGTGAAAATCAAATTGTTGTCAGTCCCTGCTTTAATATAACATTTTATAAGCAGTTTCCAGAGCTAAATACAAAAAAAAAAACCAAACATAAAAAACCAAGAAAGCTGTATTAATTATCACAAGTTTAAGGTTAAAGTCATGTGAAAAAATTAGGACACCCTGCATAAGCCTCTGTGTGTGTGTGTGTGTGTGTGTGTGTGTGTGTGTGTGTGTGTGTGTGTGTGTGTTTTACATATTTGGACATATGAATATTTAATATCAAAATACTGGGAGATTCATGTAATACAACTAAACAACTAAAAATGAATTAAAGACTATTTTCAAACTTTCTGTAAAATGTAATTCTAAACAAACAGTGAGGAAAAAATTAGGAGAACCCCCCCCCCCCCACCATCTTTTTTAGGATACCCCCACATTCATTTCCACTTCAATGGCTAAAATAAATGGTAAAAAATGTAAACCAAAACAAAAACAAGGTTAGACATACAGTGGTGTGAAAAAGTGTTTGCCCCCTTCCTGATTTCTATTTTTTGTATGTTTGTCACACTTAAATGTTTCAGATCATCAAACAAATTTAAATATTAGACAAAGATAACACAAGTAAACTGCAGCTTTTAAATGAAGGTGTTTATTATTAAGGGGAAAAAATTCAAACCTACATGACCCTGTGTGAAAAAGTGATTGCCCCCTAAATCTAATAACTGGTTGGGCCACCCTTAGCAGCAACAACTGCAATCAAGCATTTTCCATAACTGGCAATGAGTCTTTTACAGCGCTGTGGAGGAATTCTGGCCTACTCATCTTTGCAGAATTGTTGTAATTCAGCCACAATGAAGGGTTTTTGAGCATGAACAGCCTTTTTAAGGTCATGCCACAGCATCTTAATCGGATTCAGGTCAGGACTTTGACTAGGCCACTCCAAAGTCTTCATTTTGTTTTTCTTAAGCCATTCAAAGGTGGACTTGCTGGTGTGTTTTGGATCATTGTCCTGCTGCAGAACCCAAGTGCACTTCAGCTTGAGGTCACGAACAGATGGTCGGACATTCTCCTTCAGGACTTTTTGGTGCACAGCAGAATTCATGGTTCCATTTACCACAGCAAGTCTTCCAGGTCCTGAAGCAGCAAATCAGCCCCAGACCATCACACAACCACCACCATATTTTACTGCTGGTATGGTGTTCCTTTTCTGAAATGCTGTGTTACTTTTACACCGGATGTAATGGGACACACACCTTCCAAAAAGTTCAACTTTTGTCTCATCAGTCCACAGAGTATTTTCTCAAAAGTCTTGGGGATCATCAAGAAGTTTTCTGGCAAAACTGAGACGAGCCTTTATGTTCTTTTTGCTCAGCAGTGGTTTTTGTCTTGGAACTCTGCCATGCAGGCCATTTTTGTCCAGTCTCTTTCTTATGGTGGAGTCATGAACACTGACCTTAACTGAGGCAAGTGAGGCCTGCAGTTATTTGGATGTTGTTGTGGGGTCTTTTGTGACCTCTTGGATGAGTCGTCGCTGCGCTCTTGGGGTAATTTTGGTCAGCCGGCCACTCCTGGGAAGGTTCACCACTGTTCCATGTTTTCACCATTTGTGGATAATGGCTGTCACTGTGGTACGTTGGAGTCCCTAAGCTTTAGAAATGGCTTTACAACCTTTTCCAGACTGACAGATCTCAATTACTTTGTTTCTCATTTGTCCCTGAATTTCTTTGGATCACAGCATGATGTCTAGCTTTCGAGGATCTTTTGGTCTACTTCATTTTGTCAGGCAGGCCCCATTTAAGTGATTTCTTGATTGATAACAGGTGGGGAAGTAATCAGGCCTGGCCTGGATGTGGCTAGAGAAACTGAGCTCAGCTTTCCAAAGATGTGATAAACCACAGTTAATTTATGTTTTAACGGCATACAACTAGCAAAATACCAGTCGCTATGGAGGGTGAGAATATGTATGGGCACATAATCATACCATGTAGGATAACTAAGTAGACGGTTGTGCTGTTTCATCCCATCTAGCAACAATGCTCTGCACTGTGTGTGTTTATATATTTACATATTTATTCCATCTAGCTACAATGCTCCGCACTGGGTGTGTTTATATTTATATATCTATATATTTATTCCATCTAGCTACAATGCTCCGCACTGTGTGTTTATATATCTACATATTATTCCATCTAGCTACAATGCTCCGCACTGTGTGTGTTTATATATTTACATATTTATTCCACCTAGCTGCAATGCTCCGTACTGTGGGTGTTTATATATCTACATATTTATTCCATCCAGCTACAATGCTCTGCACTGTGTGTCTGTGTATATATATATATATATATATACGTATACAGTATATATACAGTGAGGTAAAAAAGTATTTAGTCAGCCACCAATTGTGCATGTTCTCCCACTTAAAAGATGAGAGAGGTCTCCAATTTTCATCATAGGTATACCTCAACTTTGAGAGACAAAATGAGAAAAAAAAATTCAGAAAATCACATTGTCTGATTTTTAAAGAATTTATTTGCAAATTATGGTGAAAAATAAGTATTTGGTCAATAACAAAAGTTCATCTCAATACTTTGTTATATACCCTTTGTTGGCAATGACAGAGGTCAAACGTTTTCTGTAAGTCTTCACAAGGTTTTCACACACTGTTGCTGGTATTTTGGCCCATTCCTCCATGCAGATCTCCCCTAGAGCAGTGATGTTTTGGGGCTGTCGCTGGGCAACATGGACTTTCAACTCCCTCCAAAGATTTTCTATGGGGTTGAGATCTGGAGACTGGCTAGGCCACTCCAGGACCTTGAAATGCTTCTTACGAAGCCACTCCTTCATTGCCCGGGCGGTACGTTTGGGATCATTGTCATGCTGAAAGACCCAGCCACATTTCATCTTCAATGCCCTTGCTGATGGAAGGAGGTTTTCACTCAAAATCTCACGATACATGGCCCCATTCATTTTTTCCTTTACACGGATCAGTCGTCCTGGTCCCTTTGCAGAAAAACAGCCCCAAAGCACAATGTTTCCACCCCCATGCTTCACAGTAGGTATGGTGTTCTTTCTCCTCCACACACGACAAGTTGAGTTTTTACCAAAAAGTTCTATTTTGGTTTCATCTGACCATATGACATTCTCCCAATCCTCTTCTGGATCATCCAAATGCTCTCTAGCAAACTTCAGACGGGCCTGGACATGTACTGGCTTAAGCAGGGGGACACGTCTGGCACTGCAGGATTTGAGTCCCTGGCGGCGTAGTGTGTTACTGATGGTAGCCTTTGTTACTTTGGTCCCAGCTCTCTGCAGATCATTCACTAGGTTCCCCCGTGTGGTTCTGGGATTTTTGCTCACCGTTCTCGTGATCATTTTGACCCCACTGGATGAGATCTTGCGTGGAGCCCCAGATCGAGGGAGATTATCAGTGGTCTTGTATGTCTTCCATTTTCTAATAATTGCTCCCACAGTTGATTTTTTCACACCAAGCTGCTTACCTATTGCAGATTCAGTCTTCCCAGCCTGGTGCAGGTCTACAGTTTTGTTTCTGGTGTCCTTTGACAGCTCTTTGGTCTTGGCCATAGTGGAGTTTGGAGTCTGACTGGTTGAGGTTGTGGACAGGTGTCTTTTATACTGATAATGAGTTCAAACAGGTGCCATTAATACAGGTAACAAGTGGAGGACAGAGGAGCCTCTTAAAGAAAAAGTTACAGGTCTGTGAGAGCCAGAAATCTTGCTTGTTTGTAGGTGACCAAATACTTATTTTCCACCATAATTTGCAAATAAATTCTTTAAAAATCAGACAATGTGATTTTCGGGATTTTTTTTTTCTCATTTTGTCTCTCATAGTTGAGGTATACCTTTGATGAAAATTGAAGACCTCTCTCATCTTTTAAGTGGGAGAACTTGCACAATTGGTGGCTGACTAAATACTTTTTTGCCCCACTGTATGTATATATATATATATATATATATATATATACGTACATATGTATTTATAGTAATATGTACATATGTATATTAGCTGCTCTTGCTTTTTTTTCTTGCCTTCTGATTGTTGCTCTGAGTGTTGCTATCCCTGTGCTGTTGCAATCCTGGAATTACCCCATTGTGGGACTAATAAAGGCTTATCTCAGCTTATCTTATCTTATCTTAACGGCGAGGGCGGGGGAGGGATCACTTTTCCACACAGGGCCATGTAGGTTTGAATTTTTTTTCTCCTTAATAATAAACACCATTTAAAAACTGCATTTTGTGTTCAGGGATGTTGTTGATCAGGAAGGGGGCACTTTTTCACAGCACTGTAGATATGTGAACATTTATTAATAAAGAACTGAATATTTAATGGGGTGTCCTAATTTTTTGACATGACTGTATATGTCAGTTTATCACAGACAGCATAATGCCTAATGTCAGTTAAACAATTGATTAAATATCTTACAACTGAATTTCTGATCTGCTCCAACCCACAAACTAACATTAGGTGGAAGTTTTCTATAAGTGCATTTTTTAACAACATAATTCAGAAAGTTAAATCTTCATATTCAGTATTCACTGCACTTAAGAGGGCTATTTCAAGCCATTTGATTTAATTTTGATGATTATGGTTGCAGGTTTTTATTTATTAAATTACAAATTGGGATATCCTAATTAAACCATATGCACTAATATTCAGAATGAGGGCTAATATTAACAAAGATGAAAAAGAGACAGCAACTCCTGTAATTCAGTCATTTACTGCATTCAACAGGTTAGCCATGATTTAAACACCTCAGCCCTCAGCAACCAGATAGATTGTCAAACAGGTAAGCTAACATAAACAGCATGTACCAACAGTATTGTCATTTTTCTAAAGCTTGAAACAGTTGGCCACTGAAAATAAGCAACGCTAACTTTCTTTACTTGCTAAAACTTACCAAGCAGCCGTTAATGCCGTGGCTCCCGGGTGCCATCGTTTCAGATGTTCATGCATTACTGTAGTGCTGCCATGATAGGAAAGGCCTGCCTTGCAAAGTCTGCATTTTACTTGTTTTTTTTTTGTTTGTTTTGTTTTGTTTTGTTTTTTTGTGAAATGTTCCCTTACTATAGCAAGTTTAGGTATCCTTCTTTTTTTAGCTACACTCCGACATGTTTATTATCCTTCCACTTCGCCATGCCATGCTCCTCTTCTTCTTCACTGGAAATTGTTCACGTATGCCAGAAAACAGAGGCGCTACTGCCTGCAGCAGTTCTGGTCGTGCATTGCAGTTACAACTGAACTTTTCCACGGCATGCATATAAACTTCATAATTAAACGATTTGTCGCCAATAAAAATCTTTGTTGACAAATTTTTATTATTGACATTATTGACAACATTGACTAATTGTTTCAGCCCTATTTATTAGTGATAGTTTTATTCATCTTTTCATCCTGTCCTAGCTCCATTGTTTCCTCATGGGTGGTGGTGGTGGGGGCTCCCTCCCACAGGGAGTTGCCTGGCTCTGACTGCAGGGCACTGGCCCGTGATTGCCCTGGCCCACCCAATGACTGGTTGGTGGTGTCCCTGTACCTGTGGACTTGGAGCTTCCTTCGTGTTAATGGCTCCCTAGGTTGGTGCTTCTACACCTGGATACTCGGCGCTCGGAAATGTCTCACATAGATGAGTCTGTGTGCGTGTATGCGGGGTTGGGAGGGTGAAGGGGTGGGTGGGGAAGTGTAATTGTGTCATATTTTTAATTTGTAAAGCACTTTGTGCTACAACCTTTTGTATGAAAAGTGCTATATGTAAAAAAAAAAGTTTTGATTGATTGATTGATGAATGAACAGAGAGTGTGTGTATTTTACTTTTCACAACAGCCTGTAACTTCCAGGAGAGGTATGGAGACAGGATCTGCTTCTGCCTCTCTGATCAGGTCTGGACTTCATGGTCTGGACAGACTTGCGGTTTGGTGCTTGCACCAGGTATAGCCCCTGTCGTCTCTCTCCTCTGGAGAGAGAAGAGAGAGGCAGTGGGCTGGAACTGTCAGCCTGAAGGTTTTAAACTACAAACCTCTCTGCTGTGACAAAGTATTATTCTGTCCACATGCAGGAAGATTTTAGAGGGGGTTAAGTGTAATAGACATGAGGATAGGATTTTAATCAACCTGCAATCAGTTATTGGGGTTTTTAAATCAATGCATACTAATAAGGCAAAGGGGCCAGATAATATGTTTGCTTTTATGCTAAAAACTTTTGCAGAGGAACTCTCTTCACCTTGGCATCAAGTCTTCCAGCTTTCTATTGATACTTATACAGTACCTGAGCTCTGGAAAAGATCTATTATTGTTCCAGTTCCTAAGAAAGTATGCCTCCAGGTGAACAATGATTTTAGGCCAGTGGCTCTTACCTCCAATGTTATGAAAGCACTGGAGAAATTGTTAATTCAAGAACTTTGCATGTAGGTGGAGCCACACCTGGATCAATATCAATTTGCATACACAAAGAAACAGTGTACAAGTGATGCCATTCTAACTATAATGCATTTAGTTTTAAAACATCTTGAGAGTCCTTCTGCATATGTCAGATTGTTTTTTATTGATTTTTGTTCAGCTTTTAACTGTATTTTGTCACAGATCCTTCTTAAAAAATGATTCAGTTGTGTGTGAATCCCTTTTTAGTCAGGTGGTACCATTCTTTCCTGTGAAAAAGGTCACAGCAGATGAAGTTTAATTCTGTGTTCTCTGATATTGCATTGAGTAGCACTGGGGCCCCTCAGGGCTGTGTCAGCTGACTGTTTTTATTTACATTGTATACTAATGACTGTGTTAGCTCTCAGCAGGACCTACAGTATATGTGGTGAAGTTTTCAGATGACACTGTAATACTGAGTCTGCTAAAGACCAATGTCAGCTCAAACAGCCACAGATCTGGGGTGGATGGGTTTGTGAACTGGTGTGATGACCATCAGCTGCAGATTAATACAGAGAAGATGATGGAGATGCTGGTGGACCCCAGGTCAGATGGTGATCACAGTCCTGTGGCCCAACATGGTCATGATATCAAACAGGTTAAGTCATATAAATATCTTGGTGTTCACATTGATAATGATCTGAGCTGACACACACAAGTGGCAAGTGTTTGTGCCCGAATCCACCAGCGTCTGCATTTTCTTCGCCGGCTCAGACTGTTTGGCGTCTGTAGAAATATTATGCTGATTTTCTATGGGGCAACCATTGAGTCTGCATTACAGTATGGTATTACCAGCTGGTTTAGTAATTTAATGGTTAAATCAAAAGCTCAGATATTAAATCTGATAAAGATAGCAGGTAAGATCATGGGTATGGCAGCACTTTCAACTCCCCAAGATCTGTTTGAACAAGCCACCCTCAGGCAAATTGCCTTTTATTTGATGGTTCTCATGTATTGTATCCCAAATATGTTTTAATGAATTCGGGAAGAAGGTATAGGGTCCCTCTCTGTAAATATAATCGGTACCAGCATTCGTTCATTCCTTTGTGAGTGAAGCTCATTAATGAGCGGATAAGTCAGGTGAACAAAAGTTAGGGAGACTGTGAGGTTGAGCAGACAGTGGCACTTTATTTGCACCTTGGTGAATTATGTTGATTTTATTTTTGGTGGTTATTTATGTATTCGTTGTAAGTACTGTATGTGTTTTTGTTGTGCAGCAGATCCTTCTGTCCAAGACAAATCTCTCCTAAAGGAGACCAGTAAAGGTACTTTGACTTTGACACATATAATCTCTTATGTCTTTGTCCTCAATAATTTCCTTTGATTGATCTTTTGACTGCACGTCCTGTCCAAAGTAATGAAAAATGCACACTCAGCTGGTATTTTTCTGTTAAATGAATTAATTTTAGGACAATTAAATACAAACCATCCACCTACACCCTGTAATATAGACTATTCCAAATCATTTGAAGAAACAGCTGAGTTTTTCACTGCACAGAGAAAAAAAGGAGTGTGGGTTCATGAAAATATCTAGTGGATTGTCCTCTTTTCCTGAAGTTCAAACCCATTCATGTCTGCGTGTTGCATTCATGCACAGTTTGTTAAACCATTCAGCTCCAGTATTCAGCTCACTTCATCATCTCTTCCCCATTTGTCCTCTCTAAAACTGGGCATCAACTGTGATTAATGCCTGCTTAATGCCAAGCAGTGTTACTATCGCACACATTTTCACTCATGCGTGTGCCATTTGGCCAGTGCAAAACTCATCTTAAAGGAAACCTGTACTGGTCATTATAACAATATTAATCCTGCTTTAGGTATTATTTATAAACCAAAAATGTGTATTCAGTAAAAATAACCTCCTAGAGTCAGTATACTGTATAATTTTATCCCATGAAAACCGTTGGGTCAAAACCAGTGGGGAGCAGCCATCGCCGGCCGGAAATGACGTACAATTATTGTTTCCAACTTTACCGCGGAAGAGTAACGTGTTTACTGCGGACAAATAAACCAATCCAGCAGATGCTCAGTGGGTCAAGATCCGAGTTGAAAATGATGCAAAATCTGCACGGATATATACTGCACAACCCCTCCTTGGAAATGGCCTTTATTGACGGCATGATCCGTAGTTACCTTCGGGGACCAGCAGCTGAAGGGGGGCTGACGAACAGGCAAGTTCCCAGTCAAGTAACTTCAGAACACGGTGAATTAATCTTGATATACTAGAATTTTATTTCATTAAATTATATGTGGGTAGGTTTGAAGAGTTTGTTTGCAAAAACTGATAAACGCTACTTTCCAAGAAAAGTTCCTTCTTTATATCAAACAACTGTTAATATTACCTACGTATAGAAGTTCAAATTGTTTTTTCTCAAAATCCGATATGTCCTACGTTACAGATACTACAAATTCACGTTTTGTTTTTTTGTTTTTTTCAAAAGCTGATAAATGCCGGGAGCTTTTTTTTTTTTTTTTTTTTAATAAAAGCAGATAACTCCACGTGGCAAATCAGCACTTGGCATTTGGGTCACATGACTCATCTTGGCTGTCTTCCCAATCTGCTCACTCTGACTGAGTTCCCTGGCTGTGTTTGGAATGTCCACTCACTCCATCCATCTCTACTCGCAGTATAGTGAATATAGATATAGTGGACTATAGAGTAAACTTTATATAACAATAAAATTAACCGCTTTCGGACAGTACTTGGCTTGTTTTCATGGCACGGTTAATGACGTCATCATGTGAGACAGTAAAACGTAACAGACTAATGGTGGTAAAAAAATGAATACCTGCATGTAATTTGTAGTAAATATGTATTAAATCAAATCGTTTTTGCTGAATTATTAAATATAAATACCTTAAGGTAGTGTATGTTGTGATGTGAAGCTCTTCTCTCACTGCTCTGCTGACTGCTCATTCACTATATAATACACTATATGTGGAAGGAGTGAGCATTTCAAACACAGCACCTGCTTGCTGTTGTCATGAATGCCCCTTCGGGGCAGAGAGACAGACTCAAGTGCTGAATTGTGTTAGTGACATTTATTAACTAAAAGAACATAAAGTTCAAAAATAGTGCCAACAATACAAAAATGCAAACAATAATAACTTACAGAATGAGCCCCAGAGCAGGGAACACTCTGGAGAAGTCAAAGACACCTCAGAGGCTGGGAGAAGTGGAATGATCAGTAGTTGATCCAATATTGCTGCACCAACACAGTCAAAAGGCAGTGCTTAAATACACAGAAGGGAATGAAATATGAGTCACTGAGTGAGCAGGTAACCTAATAAGACCAACTGCTCACAGCTGAGCTGAGAGGGGAGCAGACTGTGAGCAGTTAGAGGGAGTGTCTGGGAAAAGGGGAGACCCAAATATAAACAAATGCCAAAATATATACAGGAAACTAACAAAATCAAACTAATCAGACATACAATACTTAGGGATAAAGTGAGTGTCTGAGCTCAGTGAAAACATGAGCTCAGACCCATGACAGAGCCCCCTCCCCCTTTAAGGGGTGGATTCCAGACACCCCCAGGTAAGACCCAAAAGACCCCCCCCCCCCCACCCAACCCGAGAGAAAGAGGTACATCAAAAAACCACTCTGGGTGGGAGGTGGGGGAAACAGGCTAGGAGGGAAACACAAACCCGCTCATGACCCGCACCTGAACAACACCAGGCCCCTGGGCCCCTCTAGACAAGAGAACCAAACAGTTTGGGTGGCCGACCAAAGTCCTAGACCAGCCGGACGGCCAGGTGGTATGAGATGGGCGGCCTGCAGGAGAATATAAGCCACCCAACTGTGTGGCTCAGTCCTTCGGGTGGCCGGCCTGAGTTCTTTATCCACCAGAACCAGAGGGGTGACCTGGGAGGTGGTTCCCCCACCAGAAGGCCCAGTGACGGGAAGCATAGCCGGAGGAGGGGGACCACCACAGCGTCTGGTGGTAGAGGAAGGGGGACCATGATGGCATCTGGCAGAGGAGGATGGGGGACCATGATGGCATCTGGCAGAGGAGGAAGGAGAACCCCAACAGTGTCCAGCAGGAAAGGAAAGTCTTTGGCGTCCTCAGGCTGGCCGGCAGCACCCTCGGTGGTCTCGGATTGAGATAATGTAGCACCCGCGGTGGCTCCGGGCTGGAGCTCTGCAGCACCCACGGTGGACCCGGGCTGGAGCTCTGCAGCACCCACGGTGGACCCGAGCTGGGCCAAGACTGCACCCTCGGTGGACCCCGGGCTGGGGCGTAGCGCCCATTGTGGACCCAGGCTGGAGCATAGCACTCACGTAGGATTAATGCTAGGGCGCAGCACCCATGAGGATCCCTGACCGGAACACAGCACCCACAGGGACTCAGACCGAGGAGGAACCCAGACGACGGCCTCATGCAGAGGAGGAGCTGCACCCACGGAGGTCCCGGGTTGGGACGGAGCACCCGCAACGACCTCTGCTGAGGGAGCTGGACCTCTGGTGACCTTGGGCAGTGAGTCTGAACCCACGGAGGCTTCTGGCTGTGCTAAATCATCCCTGGTGACCCTGGAAGAAAGCTCGGACACGCATAGAGAAGGGGGTTCAGGGTCACCGGCAGCAGCAGAACCCAGCGAGGCAAGCTCAGGTGCAGCGGGCGACTGCACCTGTCTTTCCTCATCAAGAGCAAGGCAAGAATGCTCTAAAACAGATAAGAGGAAGACAAAAGAGAGCACTTGCCTGAATACGAGCTCCACCGCCGTCCAGGACTCCGTCGATCCAGGCGATGATGTTTCTTCGGGCTTGGCCCTCTGGAGGTCCAGCTCAGCCTCAAACTCTTCTGCGGTGGCCTCCACAGCATTCATGATGGTGGTTGCAGTCCTTGTCTCCCAGGCGACGTAACCAACACTGGTGGCTCTTCCGGTATGGAAGCTGGGGGTCGGCTCAGTGCTGGCACTGGAATTGGGTACTCCAGGGCCACAGGCTCCTCCATCATCCGGCAGCTCAGTTCAGGGACCGGTGGACACTCAGGAATATCAGGAGGAGACACAGAGAGGGCAAGTCTGACTGGCGCCTAGTGGCTGCCCCGGCCTTGGATGCGCTCTGCAGAGCGTGCCCAAATGCCAAGTCACGTTTCGTTACCTTGTATTACTCATACATGTGTAATGACAATAAAGTTGAATCTCATCTCATCTCATCTCATCTCAAGTGAGGGTTTAGTAATTGCAGCAGGTGGAGAGAGCTCAGGGGACTGCATAACTTGAGTCTCTCTCCCCGGAATCGGACTAGGCATATCATCAAAAATTGGAGCAGAAATAAATGACACTTGCCTGTCATCCCGGTGTGCAATGTTCTCTGCTGCAGCAGGTGGGCAGTCATCCCTCTCCATGTCTATAGTGAACCTGGGCCCCTCAGTGGATTGTGGAGGAACAACCCCTGTAGACACAGAAGTGGGCATAGCTGGGAAAAACCTGGAGGACATCTCAGCAGCAGGAGGATACGTCAAGGGGACGGAAGTTACAGCAGCAGCAGAAAGGACGTAAGCTAGCGGGACAGCCGGCAAAGCAGAAGAGAAGAGGGGCTCTGCCACAGGAATTGTAGGGCTTGATGCCAGGCGAATGGCTGCCGAAGAGGAAGAAGGCTTCCTCCAGCGGTCTGGAGCAGGACGACGGCGCTGCCGTGGGGCTGGCGACGTGCATGCTGGAGCTAGAGGGTAACCTGGCGAAGTGAGATGGGAGGAGAACATTGGCTGTGGAGAGCACCTCCGCCTCGACTCAGCTGGAAATGTTCCCATCGTTAAGTCAGGAAATGACTGCCGGAGCGCACAGACCGTGGACAGCACTCTCTCACTCTCTCACTCCTTCACTTCCGCCCTCCAAAGAGAGCAGACGCTTTTTTCCTTCTCTCCAGCTCTGACTCTTTATCTCTTTCCTCCCCTAACTGACTGGATCCCAGCTTGCTGTCGTCTGTCTGCGTGTCCTACTGCTGATTATCGAACGAAATTATGGATTTAATAAGCTGGGCTTTGAACGCAATTGACACTATTTTTTCAACGAGGAAAAGTGCCCCGGGGGAGGTAGTTTGCCCCGCAGGAACAGCAGCTGTGGGCTATTTGAAGGACACAAGTAATTGGAAACTCTTGTGCCTGTGTGATCTTTCTATCGAAGATGTCGAAGATTTATACATCTTCGTAGCAATGGTAATCGGAATCTTTCTGATTGGATCTGGGATTGTTCTGGTGTACCGCAAATTGATGAAGATGGAGGGAGCCTATCAAAATGCTGACCAGGCGAGGATTAACCGTCAAATTGAACAAATGGGCAGGACTCTGACAGCGGCTAATGGAAAACTGTCTAGGAAAATGGATTACATCATGATCACGCTGAGAGCCGTCCATGAAGAATTCAACGTCCAGCACTGAAGGATTAAAGTACTGAATCTGTAAGAGAATATAAAGGGTTTTTTTTCTCTGGGAACAGTACTATTCGACTTATCTGACCTGCCCCTTACAATCAAGTCCTCCAGATTATCTGCAGTTTTTTGTTTTCAAAACATTTGAGCTGCATTGACTCTTATGGACAGCCAGCTGCCTGGCTCAAGGACAAAGTGCCAGACGCTAGACACAACAACTCCTGCTGAAGAGACTTTGTTGTTCTTAACTGATATAAACACCTTCACTCAACACTACACTCATACTGACTCAATAAACTGATGAGAAGATCATTCACTCACTGCTCTCTTTGTGTCTTGTATACATTCTATGTCTGCTAATTGTGCATTGAGGGCTTTTTTTCTTGTAATCATAATATTGATCATTTATGATGGGTATTCTGACAATCAATGCTTTTTTGCTCTCTCCTATTGTGTTTATCCTTTTCTTCCCCATGCTTCCTGTTCCTAGTCTGCTGACAGGCGCGTTATCGACGCTGCCGTGTCACCGGAAATGCATGTTGTTTTCAGTGTCAAGTCAAATCCCTCGTATGTTATCAGTTGTTTACTGTTAATGTACTTGGCAATAAATCCTTTCTGAGTTCTGAGCAGTTCTGCGTATTGTGGATAATTCCAAAGGCCGGGGAGTGCCTCAAGGATTCCCACCGCTTTGTACAAACATTCCCACGTCTTCTTGGGACCACGGGCGGCGAGAGCCTCATCCACAAAGTCTTGGATGAAGTCCGCCACCCATTCTTCCTCCACAGTTGGAGACCCCACTGCCAATCCCTGTTTAGTTGTGTGAGCCCGGCGTGCTGGGAACATGATGAGCTCCAACAGGCAGGTGAGTGGAAAAAAGGCAAAAATGTACTAACACAACAACTGGGTCTTTTAACTGAACGTAATATTCTGTCATGAATGCCCCTTTGGGGCTGAGAGACAAACTCAAGTGCTGAATTGTGTTAGTGACATTTATTAACAAAAAGAACATAAAGTTCAAAAATAGTGCCAACAATACAAAAATGCAAACAAGAATAACTTACAAAATGAGCCTCAGAGCAGGGAGCGCTCTGGAGAAGTTAAAGACACTTCAGAGGCTGGGAGAAGTGGATTGATCCGTAGTTGATCCAATATTGCTGCACCAACACAGTGAAAAGGCAGTGCTTAAATACACAGAAGGGAATGAACTGCAGGTGTGAGTCACTGAGCAAGCAGGTAACCTAATTAGACCAACTGCTAACAGCTGATCTGAGAGGGAAGCAGACTGTGAGCAGTTAGAGGGAATGTCTGGGAAAAGGAGGGACCCAAAAATAAACAAACCCAAAAATATATACAGGAAACTAACAAAAGCAAACTAGTCAAACATACAATAGTGTAACGTTGGGGCTGTGTTAAGGGGGACAGGGATTTCCCCAGCATGCTTTGCCTGCAGAGGACATTATTTTTGTGTGTGTTAAACTGTTATTATTGTGTCATTATACTGCTGTGTCATTATAACTGTGTTATAACACTACCTATAACACTGCTGGGTCTAATTCTACCTATAACACTGCTGGGTCATTATAACTGTGTTATAATGACCCAGCAGTGTTATAGGTAGAATTAGAACAGGAATGATTATGTGTCTGTGTAACCCTTTTTGAAACGGAGGTCTGGGAGAATGACCTCCCCTCCTGTGTGTGTTCAGTGTTGTGTCATCAATAAAGCCTGTTTTGTTGTGGCAGCACAGCAACTCACCCTTGGCCTGGGGATCCTCGGTTCGATCCCAGCCCCCGACCAACAGTGATCTGTGTGGAGTTTTGCATGTTCTCCCCGTGTCTGCGTGGGTTTACTCCGGGATTTCTCCGGTTTCCTCCCACATGCCAAAAACATGCAAGTTAGGTTAATTGGCATCAAACTGGGGATTCTAAATTGTCCTTAGCTAAGACTGTGAGAGTGAATGCTTGTCTGTCTCTCTGTGTTGGCCCTGATCTGTCCAGGGTGTACCCTGCCTCTCGCCCAAAGATGCTGGGATAGGCTCCAGCCCCCCTGCGACCCGAGAAGGATTAAGCGGAAGAAGATGAATGAATGAATGAATGACTGAATGAATGAATGAATGTCACAGCCATCTGCTCCTCTTCTTGCGTGAACCCCTAATACGTCACACTGGTGTCAGAAGTGGGATATGGAGCAGATGGAAGCCAGGATCCAAGCGGAGATGCAGCAGCTGGAGCAATTCATCACTCAGCTGGGGACAGACGACAGAGCTGAGACACCGACCTCCGGAGTTGCTCTCCGGGATGAACGGAGCAGCGGACCCGACGGGACCAGCGTACCCCACCTTCTGCTTTTTTCAAGGCAGGGCGGGCTGAGCAGAGCAAACCAGCCCCGCTTCCCGCCCTATTCAGGGCAGGACGGGCCGGCGATTCCACTGCGACCAGGAGAGGCGATTGACCGTGAGGGGACCGTCCCACCCATCTGGCAGCGGGCCAAGATTCCCTGCTTCAAAGGTGAAACCCTGCTGGACGACTACTTGGTCCAGGTCGAGCTGGCTGCTGCGCTGAATGGCTGGCCACCCGAAGAGACCACCGTGCAGGTCGCGCTGGCCCTGGAGGGAAGGGCTCTCCACACGCTGTCCGATCTCCGGCACGAGGAACGCCGCAGCTGGCCAGCGCTACAAGGAGCACTCCGGAGGCGGTTTGGGAGAGTGGCCAACGCTGAGCATGCAGAGGAACAGCTGGCCAACTGCCGGCGAGGCAGCCGGGAGAGCCTGGGAGCCTACGCAGCGGACATATGGCTGCTGACATGACGCAGCTACCCGGATTTTGAACCGGAGGTAGTGGAGAAGCTCGCCCTCTGGAACTTCATCCGGGGTCTCCGCCCGTCCCAGCTCCAGAGCCAAGTCCGGATTAACGCTGCGAGCAACTGGGAGACTGCGGTGGCAGAAGTGGAGCGGGTGGAGCGGCTGATAAATTGAGAGTATCATATTTTTTTCTGGCTCTCTGTGTGCTCCTGTTATCACCTCGGGTTTTGGTCTGTGGCTGAGCCTCTCCCTCCAGGCCTGCTCCCCCATCCACCCACCCTGGGGGGGAAGGGGGGTGGGGGGGGCTTGGGTGTCATTGGGTATTCAGAGCCCGCCCTTGGGGGGGGGGAACTGTCATGGTCCGAGCGCCGATCTCGTCCGCGCTCGGGCCATACATCATCTCCGCCAGGTTTGACAGCAGTGTTTACCATCTGGCTCCCCGAGCTCTTATTTTGACAGCACTCAGAGGGGCTTCCTGCTGTCAAAGCCTAACAGCTGTGCTGCATTTACGGCTCATCAGCAACCCAGCATTTAAGCGGGCGCTGGGAGCAGTACTATGCAGCAGTCTCGTCATTATTCCTCTTTAATTCCACGGCAACGGATTGTCAACGCTCATCCCCTGTTCATGGTCAGGGTTGTAAGTGAGCTTCGTGTAAGCCTTACGATCTCCTGTATTTAGTGTTGTGTGTTTTAGCCCACCGTTCCTCATTACTTTCTGTTACGTTGTGTGTTCTTGTGTTCACCAATAAACACCAATGCAAACCTCACCGGCGACTTTTGGCGTCTTATGGTGGCTCGCGAGGGCCACTGCATGACAGTAGACTGCTGCCAAGGTGCCTAAACCGAGACGCCAAACCGAGACGCTGTTCCCGGTGAGTTTGCTTAATTGGACAATTGTTCTTTTCTGTCTGGGTAACTGCGTGCTGGGAGAAAGCCGTCGCGGAGGGGCCACGCTCGGAGTCGGGACTATGAGCTGGCGGAGGCTTTGGAGTACGTGGACGAAACGCTTATCTCTGCCTCCCTCCTTGACTATCACAGCGACGTACACTGATACCTGGACTGTGCTGAGGATGTCCTTAATCGTTTCCCTCGCTACGCCGACCATCCTGAAGTCAACGCTAGGAGGGCCGACATCGCCGCACAGCGCGAGATACTCCATATGGTGGAGGAGGACTACGGCAGGAAGCAGAGGAGGAGGCATCCCAGCTCCCCGCTTTGGGATCCCGTTCCTGTCCTCGATCCAGTCAAGGAGTTTGCGCCATCCGGGGGCCGTCGAAGACGTCGGCGCCATGGCCAAGGTAAACCTCAGCAAGATCCCCGTCCAGATCCAGTTCCAGGTCGTCGCAAGGACTCCACCTCTCGGACAGCTGCCACTCCTGCATCTCGTCTGGAAGGAACCCCCGCAGCCTCTTCCCCCGGGTCATCTTTCCCTGCTGTCCCGTCAGCTCATCGTGCCCGGTTCGGCTCGGCCGTTACCCCCTCCTCCTCGACGTCTTCCCCGGCTGCTGTGTGTTCCAAGAGTCCCGCTTCGGCGAGCCCCGTCCTTGATCCATCGCGAGCGGCTCCTCCTCGTCCTTCCAGGGGGCCCTCTGTCACCATCCAGCGAGGAAAGAGAGGAACAACGTCCCCTACAGCAGGCACCATCCTCCCTCCTGGAGACAGGCAAGTGCAAGTTCATTCTTTCCACCATAATTGTGATCTGCCTTGTTTGACTCCTGGGTGCGGAGTTCGGGGTTCGCAGTCCCCTGAGCTCCCACCACCTGCTGTAGCTCTAATTGCTAAACCTGCTGCCTCTGTGTCTCTCTCCGTTGAGTGGTCCACGACGCCAGGCCTACGTCGCCGGACGAGGAGGGGGCCTGCAGTTCTGGAGAGCCTGGTTCCAGCCCCGCAGCCACGCCATGGGCAGAGGAGAGGAGCAGGCTTCAGCCTGGAGCCTGAGCCGACAAAAAAGCGTCCTCGGGTCTTCACGCTGGAACAGTGTGAGCCAGTGGGTCAAGGGTCCCCTGCCACCATGCCATGTGGGTTATCGGCGTGGATGTCAGCGCCAGAGGATCCACAGACTGCAGTGACCATCATGCCGGCTGCGGAACCCACTGTAGCCGAGTGGGAGCCTGAGGATGAACTTCTCCGCCCTGAACCCGGATCGACGAAGTCCTGGACGGCGACAGAACCCGAATGCAGGCAAGTGCTCTATCTTGTGTTTTTCCTTTCTGTCTTGGAGCATTTCTGCCTGCCTCTTGGGGAGGCGAGTCAGGGGCAGCCGCCTGCTGCGCCCGAGCTCGTCTCGCTGGGCTCTGTCGCTACCGGTGATTCTGATCCCAGGTCTTTCTTGTCTTCTGAGCCTTGTTAGAGAGTCACCGGTGCGGAGCCAGTCGTGGTCGCTGTGCTGGAGGTTCCAGGTTCGGGGCCGGAGGTCGTTGCCGGTGCTGCGCCGACCCAATCGGGGTCCGATGTGGGTGCAGCCGAGACCCAGAGAGGGTCCGACGCAGGTGCAGCCGAGACCCAGTCAGGGTCCGACGAGACCCAATCGGGGTCCGACACGGGTGCAGCCAAGACCCAATTGGGGTCTGACGTGGGTGCAGCTGAAACCTAGTCGGGGTCCGACGAGACCCAGTGGGGGGCAGACGTGGGTGCAGCCGAGACCCAGTGGGGGTCCAACGTGGGTGCAGCCACAACTGCAGCATCGGTATGGGTCAAGTTCGGTGGAGGAGCTGCAGACCCTTCGCCGCCTGACATGGTGCGGGCTCGTCATCACCATCATTCCCCTCGTTTGAGTGACCAGCCCAGCTCATCATCGCCGGGGGCCATTTTCCCACGGTTCTGGTGGCTGAGGGATGCGGATCGGCCACCCGAGGAACTGTTTTGCCGGTTTGGCGCCCCGGGTCGGCCACCCAACACACTGTGTTTGCTGCTGGGCGACCTGGTTCGGCTACCGGAAGGTTGGACTTTCTGGGCCTGGGACTGGGGCAGGCCACCCGATCATGTACTGTTCCCCATGACCACCCATTGGCCATCGGACGCAGGGAGACCGCCGGAACTATTCCAGTGGTTTTTGGTCTCAGCCTGTCGTCATTTTCCCAAACTGTCTGGGTTAAAGGTCATTCGGGGTGATAGTCTTGTTCTGTGTGTAATGTGCATTATGGGGTATGGTATTTTCCGTGAGTCATGCTCTGTAATTGCTTCATTTACGCCGTGTGATTGTCTCATTTGCGCTCTGCCTTAGTTATGATTTGTGCATCTGAGAGTACTGTTTTTTCTGTTATCATGCCCTGTGATTGTTTCATTTGCGCTCTGCCTTAGTTGTGATTTGCACATTTGAGAGTATTGTATTGTCTGTTATCATGTCCTGTGATAATCTCATTTGTCCTCTATCTTAATTATGATTTGTGCATTTGAGAGTATCATATTTTTTTCTGGCTATCTGTGTGCTCCTGTTATCGCCTTGGGTTTTGGTCTGTGGCTGAGCCTCTCCCTCCAGGCCTGCTCCCCCATCCGCCCACCCTGGGGGGTGGGGGGTGGGGGGGTGGGGGGCTTGGGTGTCATTGGGTATTCAGAGCCCGCCCTTGGGGGGGAGGTACTGTCATGGTCCGAGCGCCGATCTCGTCCGCGCTCGGGCCATACATCATCTCCGCCAGGTTTGACAGCAGTGGTTACCATCTGGCTCCCCGAGCTCTTATTGTGACAGTGCTTGGAGGGGCTTCCTGCTGTCAAAGCCTAAAAGCTGTGCTGCATTTACGGCTCATCAGCAACCCGGCATTTAAGCGGGCGCTGGGAGCAGTACTATGCAGCAGTCTCGTCATTATTCCTCTTTAATTCCACGGCAACGGATCGTCAACGCTCATCCCCTGTTCGTGGTCAGGATTGTAAGTGAGCTTCGTGTCAGCCTTACGATCTCCTGTATTTAGTGTTGTGTGTTTTAGCCCACTGTAGCTCATTACTTTCTGTTACGTTGTGTGTTATTGTGTTCACTAATAAACACCAAAGCAAAACTCACCGGCGACTTTTGGTGTCTTATGGTGGCTTGCGAGGGCCACCGCATGACAGTCACCGCAATACTGATCATGTGCAGTCCTATCTGTTACTATCTGCACCTACACTACCACAATGAACTACAACTACAGGTATTACATCTCTAGTTGTCTGTATATAGGATTGCTGGGTTTTTATCATCGTTAATCATTTATCTCAGTTTTGCACTATGGGAGGTCTGGGTCCTTCTTGTCACCATTTGCACCACGTGTTGCATTACTGTACATATTGTGGCTTATATTAATCATATATTCCATACCTACATATGTATAGACATATTAGAATGTTTAGTGATTACATATGTGGAATGACCTCACGCCTCAGAACAGGACAAGAGGTCTCAACCACCGGCGAGGATCAAAGAACAGACCGAGTCGCAGCGGTGGAGACCGGATCGAACTTCCTGACCACCCAGGGTCAGGTGGAGGAGATGGAGGACAATGGAGAGGGATTATGTTAATGCGGGATGTCAGCTTTGATATGCAATGTCTTTTGTTGAGTGTGGGTATAAGTATGAAGGTCTGACTGCGCTCGACCTCTGATTCTGCTTCTGCACCGAGATGAAACATGTTAGGGAGGTGAAGCTGATAATAAACTTTGATTTATAAAATCACATCGCTTCTTCATTCCAAGCTCCCTACACTGGTGACCAGACGTGAGGATGGAACAGAGACGTTCTCCCGCGACGAACTCATCGGAGGCGACCCAGGCAAGCGCCGTCGCCCATGCAGACAGGGGAACGGATGGAAGACGTTCCCCCACGGCAGAATCCACAGAGAGGGCTCAACCGAGCACCATCCCCAGCTCCGCCGTGAGGACAGAAGAAAGGCATTCTCACCCGGCGGACACATCAGAGACGGCCCACACAAGCACCATCACCGTCAAGCTGCCAGAGTTCGGGCAAAATGACCCGAGCTTGTGGTTCCAGCAAGCTGAGGCTCAGTTTGCACTGGCAGGCATAAC
The DNA here is from genome assembly GCA_020510985.1 of Pholidichthys leucotaenia. Classification (NCBI taxonomy): domain Eukaryota; kingdom Metazoa; phylum Chordata; class Actinopteri; order Cichliformes; family Pholidichthyidae; genus Pholidichthys; species Pholidichthys leucotaenia. The sequence continues at coordinate 177,280,038 of CM035845.1, forward strand.
GGCGGACGAGACGAAATTTTACCACATCGTCGCCAAACTCGACACCGCCACGTCAAGATGCTCGTGGAGCATAATTCAACAACCGCCCGCCCACGACAAATACAGAGAACTAAAGGCGACCATCATTGAGAACCTCGTCCCCTCAGCCGAGGAGAGAGCAGAGAGGATTCTGGCGATCTACGGCCACAGAGGATGCAGACCCAAGGCCCTCATGGAGGACATGCTGCAGCTTAAGGAAGAGGACAACGACAACTTCCTTTTCCAACATATCTTCCTCAGCACTCTGCCGCTACACATGAGAGGGACGCTGGTCAACATGCGGTGCAACACCCAGCAGGACTTCCGCGCGCTGGCCCGAGAAGCGCAGCGGCTCATCAACGCCTGCGGCAAACAGATGGCCACAGCAGCATCTGCAGATCTCAGCGCGGAAGCCCAGAGCAGCGGAGAACCGCAGACAACTCAGCAGAGCCTGCCCACCATGGCAGCGACATGACCAAGGCGCAGCAGGCGGAACGACCTCTGCTATTATCATCAGCGTTTCGCCGAGAGGGCGTACAAATGCGTGCCCCCCTGCAATTTCAAAAACTCGGGAAACGCCAAAGCCCAGAAAACGTTGGCAGCTACGGCTCTCGGCGAGACGAATAAGCTGCTTTATGTGACTGACGGACACACCGGGAGACAGTTCCTTATCGACACTGGAGCTCAGGTGAGCTTCATCACCCCTTCCAACGCATACCGGGCCATGGGACCCCGGGGAAACGGAGCGATGGCAGCCAACGGCTCGACCATCGACACTTTTGGTGAAAGGAACCTGCCTCTTTGCATTCACGGCCGCAACTATAGATGGACGTTTATTATAGCGGCAATGAGTTTTAACTTGTTGGGTGCTGATTTTTTATGTGCACATGGGTTATTAGTTGATCTAGCGAACAGACGCTTGGTTAATGCACTGTCCTTTGCTTCTATCCCCTGCTCAGCTCGAGTTTCTCCACCACCCGTGCAGGCCAGCGTCACCACAGCAGGAGGTAAGTTTGACCAACTCCTCACCCAATTTCCAGCACTCACAGTTCCAAAATTTTCAGCAACAGTAGCGAAACACGGGGTTGAACACTTCATCCCCACAACAGGCCCACCCGTGTTTGCCAAAGCTCGGCGCTTAGACGCAACCAAGCTCGCCATAGCACGTGACGAGTTTGCCAGCCTGGAAAAATTAGGTATTATTAGGCGCTCAAAAAGCCCTTGGGCATCGCCACTCCACATGGTCCCGAAAACCGACGGTTCTTGGAGACCTTGCGGCGATTACCGCAGATTAAGCAATGCGACAGCGCATGACTACTACCCAATTCCTCACATCCAAGATTTTTCACTACATCTGGCGGGTGCGCTCATTTTTTCTAAAATAGACCTGGTCCACGGCTATCACCAAGTCCCCGTTCGGGCGGAAGACATTCCTAAAACGGCTGTAATAACCCCTTTTGGTCTTTTTGAATTTTTGCGAATACCGTTCGGCCTCAAAGGCGCTGCTCAAACCTTTCAGCGTATGATGGACGCGGTATTACGCAACCTCCCCTTCATGTTCGTCTACCTCGACGATATGCTGGTAGCCAGCCCGTCAGAGGAAGAACACGAACAACACCTCTCTACAGTTTTTCAAAGACTAGAAGAGCACGGGTTAATAATCAACCCAGCCAAATGCCGATTCAGCGCGTCAGAAATTGATTTTTTGGGACAGAGTTTCACCAAAGGGGGCAGTCCCATTGCCAGACAAAGTCCGCGCGGTAAAAAATTTTCCACGACCACAAACGGTCAGATCGCTGCAAGAATTTTTGGGAATGGTGAATTTTTACAACCGTTTCCTCCCCCGCGCAGCTCAACTCATGCAACCCCTGTATGCCGCACTCAGAAAACAAAAGCCTTCCAACGCGGTCGAATGGACCCCGGAGCGCGAAAACACCTTTGCGGAAGTAAAGAATGCTCTAGCGAATGCCACATTGTTGGTTCACCCTGATCCCTCGGCCCGCATAGCGCTAACCACAGACGCTTCAGACCTGGCCATAGGGGCAGTTGTGGAACAACACGTTGGCGGAACCTGGCAACCGTTAGCATTCTTTAGCAAATCTTTAAACCAAACCGAGTGCAAATACAGCACTTTTGACAGGGAGCTGCTAGCGCTTCATTTATCCATCCGCCACTTCCAGTTCTGGCTGGAAGGGTGGCGTTTCACTGCTTTTGTAGACCATAAACCACTCACTTTTGCGATGGCTAAAATTTCAGAACCATGGTCAGGCAGGCAACAAAGACAGCTAGCTGCAATTTCAGAGTTCACCACAGACATTCGACATGTGGCAGGCAAACTTAACGTAGTAGCAGACTGCCTCTCTCACGCTGTGACATCGCCAGAGCACGAGGAGACAGATTATACTACCTCAGCCGCAGAACTCTTCGCCAACGCGGACGCGTACGCGGCCCCAATTCACGTAGGGCTAGATTACGCAGCCATGGCAGAGGAACAAAGCAGTGACGCGGACGTGCGTGCACTCCTGTCTGGACCAACAGGGTTAAGACTGGAGGAAAGGGGTTTACGTGACAGTGTACCCCCCCTAATCTGCGACGTGTCAACCGGCCGACCTCGCCCGGTAGTTCCAGCTGCATGACGCCGCCGCATTTTTGACTCGGTTCACTCCCTCACGCACCCAGGGGTGCGTGCCTCGGTTAAAATGGTCGCGGAAAAGTTTGTTTGGCCGGGCCTGCGCAAAAATGTAAAGGAATGGGCAAAGACTTGCATGTCTTGCCAACGCGCCAAAATACACAAACACACAAAAGCTCCTCTAGAGCCTTTTCGAATCCCAGCCAGGAGGTTTGACCACGTTCATGTCGACCTCGTGGGACCACTACCTTCGTCTCAAGGTTTCACACACCTGTTAACAATGATAGACCGTACTACGCGCTGGCCGGAGGCGGTCCCTTTGGCGTCAACCACAGCCGCGGAAGTCGCTCGCGTTTTTTTAACAAACTGGGTGGCACGTTTCAGCGTCCCATCGGACATCACGTCCGATAGGGGGCCTCAATTTGTCTCAGAACTGTGGTCAGCCATGGCCAGCAGCTTAGGAGCGACAATTCACCGCACCACCGCGTATCACCCTCAGGCTAATGGGTTATGCGAGCGTTTTCACAGATCTTTAAAGGCCGCCCTCAGGGCCTCACTAACGGATACAGATTGGGTGAATAAACTTCCCTGGGTTTTATTAGGGTTGCGTTCTGCGCCCAAAGAGGATCTAGACGCCTCCCCAGCAGAATTAGTTTTTGCACAACCTCTCAGACTCCCAGGTGAATTCTTACCAGAGCATCCAGAGCCTGGGCATCTTCCAGCCCTGAGGCCCTTAAGCAGCACCGGACCGGACACGCTCCCCGGACCGGCACATCACTCTTTTCCATGGGTTTTTGGCCCCCAAGCTTTAAAAAACGCCGAGTTCGTTTTTGTTAGACACGAAGCTTTAAAATCAACCCTCCGTCCACCATACGACGGACCATTCAGAGTGCTGGAACCTGGTGATAAGCATTTTGTGCTTGATTTAGGGGACAGAAAAGAAACAGTCAGCATTGACAGACTTAAACCTGCCTTCTTGTTGAGCGACGAGCCTGCACGGGTGGCGAGAGTACCTCGGCGGGGTAGACCCCCCAAGAAAAAAAACTCAGCCCCCCTGCAGGGAACAAATAACCGCTCTCCTCCCCAAGCTGCAGATTCCTTACAGGATGGTCCTACCAGGACACCAAAGCGGACCTACAGCAGATTCGGGAGAAGGTTAAAACCCAGACGGCACAGGGACTGATGCAAAATTGACAAAGAGTTGTTAACTATGTTATCAGATTGTGCCATGACAGTTTTTTTTTTATTTTTTTTTTTTTATTTAAGTTTTTGTAAAGGGTATACAGGTCATTACAGCATTGCATTGTTTACGTTTTCATCACACATTCCCTTATTTTTTCCTATTTGACAACATTGGTAGGATAGTTATTACAACACCCCCCCTTTTTTTAAGTGAAAGAAAAAGAGAAATTAAAGAGAATTAAATAAAAAAACAAATAAACAAACAAACAGAACAGCAAAAAACAAACAAACAGAAAATTAAGTAATTAAAAGTAAAAGAGCATCTGAGTAGCATTGGAACAAAGAGCGGGACCATTATTGAAATGGTATTTGTCAAAGATTAGATCTAATGGAAGACACATATGCGATCCAGGGTTGCCAAAAGTTCATGAACCCATCCATGTCCTGTCTCAGTGCAAATGTCAACTTTTCCATCGAGTAAATGTCTTGAATCACGTTAATCCAATCTTCAGGTGTAGGACAGTCCTTCAGCATCCATTTTTTAGTTAGGGCTTTTTTACTTGCCAATATTAAAACATTAAATAAGTATTTATCTCCTCGTCTTTCCAGTGAGTCCGGTAGTAAACCCAAATACAAAGTTACAAAAGAAAAGGGAACTGTTATTTTGAATATTTTCCCCAATATTGTCTGTACATTGGTCCAATTATTGGTGGATAACTGGGCATGACCAAAACACATGAAAATGATTTGCAGTCTTTTCACCACACAAGCGCCAACAGTTCAACCCCTTATGGGTAAATTTGTTTTGTGCAGGTGTTCTGAAAAATCTTACCAAGTTTTTCCATCCAAATTCTCTCCACTGCAGGGATGAGGTACTTTTCCATTGCTGTTTATTTAGCTTTTCCCATATTTCCAATTGTAAAGTGAAATTCCCCTCTTTTTCCCATCTCCCTTTTATATATGATGTGTTGTCTCCTTTTAAGTCTTGAAGACCTTGGTATATTTTAGAAATGTATCTGATCCCTGGGATCCCTTTATATGCCATTAAGAAGACCTTCAGAACACCTGACTGGGCCCTTTCCAAATCCTCCTTTTTAAGTATATTGTTTATGTGGTGTCTAAGCTGAAAGAACCTGTAAAGATCTTGATTTATTAGACCTTGTTTTTTCAAATCTTCAAAACTTCTTAAAGTTTGCCCCTTAAAAAAATCGTAATATTTTATCAGCCCTTTCTCTTTCCACTCTTTAAATCTAGTGTCTGTTTTATTGGGGGTAAAGTCTTGATCATAGGCAATCCATTGCAGAAGTCGATAGGGCTCTTTAGCTTGATTCTCTCTGACTATCTTAAACCAAATTTTTAGCGGGGTCTCTATCCACGGGTTAGTGTTATTCAAGAGTTTAGGTAAGGCATTGTTCCCTATTATCGCCTGTATGGGGATGTCACTTGTTATTTGGCCTTCCATCTCCTTCCATTGTGCAGTGTAGACTGGGTTACATATCTCTACTAAAGTTTTAATTTGTGCAGCTATAAAATAGTCCCTGATATTTGGCAGCGCGAGCCCACCTTTGTCTTTGTTTAGCTGTAGGGTTCTATATCTGATTCTAGGTCTCTTGCCCTGCCATATGAATCTTGAGATCCTTCTGTCCAGCTCCTGCCATGTTTTTTTGGGAGGTTCTACCGGTATTGTTTGGAAAAGGTATAGAAGACGTGGAAGTATATTCATTTTGACTGCTTCAATTCTTTGTGCAGTACCTAAGAATGGTATCATATTCCATCTTGCTAGGTCAGATTTTATTTTTGTCACCAGTGGATCATAGTTTAGTGTTATAATTTTGTCGAGTTGTTTCGGGATATTGACCCCCAGATATTTCATAGATTCCAACTCCCAGTTAGTTTTGAGTTCACTTAGTGAATAATGATTTGGGTCATAGTTGAATGTTAAAACTTGGGTTTTATGCATGTTTAATTTGTACCCCGATAAATCTCCATAGTCTGAAAAAACTGAGATTAGTTCTGGTAAAGAAGTGTCTGGCTGCCCTAGGTATATTAAAATGTCATCAGCAAAGAGTGCTATTTTATGTTCCTTCTGACCAAGTGTAATACCCTGAATTTTTTGATTTTGTCTTATCCATTGGCTCAGAGGTTCTATGAAGATTGCAAAGAGCAGTGGAGACAGGGGGCAGCCTTGACGACATCCTCTTTCCAGCTCAAAAGATGATGATAAATTACCATTAATCCTTATTTTAGCTGTTGGTTTTTTATATAATGCCTGTATAGTTCTAATGAAGTTGTTATGAAAATTGAAACTGGATAAGATTCTATATAGGAAAGACCAGTCAACCGAATCGAATGCTTTTTCAGCATCTAATCCCAATATGACTGCATTTAAGTTATATTTTTTTATATGATGAATTATGTGTAAAGTGCGTCGAATGTTGTCTTGTGTCTGTCTTTGTCTTATAAAACCTGTTTGGTCTAAGTGAATTAAGTCTGTCAGTATGTTTTCTAACCTTTTGGCAAGGATAATGGTAAAAAGCTTATAGTCCTGATTTAATACACTGATTGGTCTGTAGTTGGAGCAGTCTAGTTTATCCTTTTCAGGTTTAGGTATAACTGCAATGACCCCTTCTCTCCAGGAGGGGGGGGATTTCCCCTGTGTGGAGGACATAGTTAAATGTTTTCAGGAGGAGAGGAGATAGTTGCTGTTTAAAGGTTTTGTACCATTCTGCTGTATAGCCATCTGCTCCTGGGGATTTGTTAGCTTTAAGTTTCATAATTGCTTTTTCCAATTCTTTAGGTTGTATTTCTGACAGTAGTGTTTTATTTTGTGATTCCGTAAGTTGGGGAAGGTTTAATGTGTTTAGGAATGTCTCGGATGCGTTTTTATGTTTTTTGTGGGAGTATAAGTTCTTGTAGTAATTCTTGAAGCTTTTAAGAATATCCTGAATTCTGAATTTTATTTCCTTTGATACTGGGTCTCTGATTTTGTAGATTGCTCTTTCTGTTTGTTGTTTCCTCAATTTATAGGCTAGTAATTTTGCCGATTTACTGCCTGCTTCATAGTGTTTTTGTTTCAGAAATGTAAGTTTCTTCTGGATTTCTATTGTGTAGATCTCATTTATTTGATTTTTAATTTCTTTAATCTTGAGTGAGCCATTAGAATGAGTGTTGTCTTTGTGTTCTTTTTCTAGGTTCTTGAGTTCTGACTCTAGTGTGATTAGTTTTTCTTGTCTCAGTTTCTTTTGGGTTGCCAGTTTTGCAATAATTTTTCCCCTTATTACAGCTTTGCACGCATCCCACAGTATTAAAGGGGATACTTCTCCATTATCGTTTTCTTCCAAATATCTGAAAATATCTGATTCCAATTCATCTTTCAGTGGTCCTTTCAGGACATTTGAATTCAACCTCCAGGAAAATGTATTATTTGTGTATTTTTGGATGTTTAAGTCCATATAGATCGGACTGTGGTCAGAGAGATCCATCAGTCCTATTTTACATGTTTTTACTCTTCCAATGTCTCTATTAAACATAAAAAGTAATCAATCCTTGAGTAAGATGAATGGGGTGTTGAATAAAAAGTATAATCTTTTACATTGGGGTGGAATTCCCTCCATACGTCACAGATTCCCATTTCTTTTAGTAGCATCCGAGTTTTCCTATTTTGAGTGTTATTTTGATGTGAAGAATTACCTGTTGCATCCCAGTATGGATTCAGTCTTAGATTGAAGTCTCCACCACATATCACTAAACCTTGGGCTTTAGTTATCATTAGGTCAAATACATTTTTATAAAATTTCCATTTAGCCCCTGGTGGTGCATATACATTCAGCAGGGTGATATCTTCTCCCTCTAGCCGCCCAATTACCAAACTGTACCTCCCTTCTTTATCTTTGTGTTCTGATTTTTTTTCAAATGTAATTTTGGTTGATATCAATGTCGCTACTCCCCTCCTCCTCCCTGATTTATATGAAGATGAAGAGATCATTTTAAACCCTTGTCTATTGAGTTTAGTGTGTTCCACGTCTGTTAGGTGGGTTTCTTGTAAGAATATTATTTCTGCTTTGTCTTTTTTCATTTTGCGTAGAATCTTGGATCTTTTAACTGGATTCAGGATCCCTTTTACATTATATGAGGCTATTTTGGTTACACCCTGTTTCTCCATTGTATTTTCTTATTTGGTATAACAGTGTGGTGGCCCTCTTTTTTGCTACTCAGAAACTGAAAGAACATTAAGAACATAAAAAACATTAAGAACATAGTGTACGAAACTTTAAAACAAAAAACTGTCAAAAAAACTTCCTGAGCTGGGGTCTCTTTAAAGACCCTGTAAGAGCCCTGATGGAGTGTAGGCTCTGAGGGAAATTCCTCAAACTCTGTTACGTGTTGAGGGCCCTCTCTTACCCCTGTAAGTTGTCCCATGTTTTTAACGTGAATTTCAGATCCCAATCCGAATTTGTAATGATTTTTTTTTTTTTAATGCCTATACCCTGAGATTGTGTGCACCCTCCCACCCCCATCACAGCAAACATTCACTCTAATACAGTATTTGTTAGTGTGGAGAGAACATGTGGGTCATTGTTACATTTCTATTTTAACAAGATTTTTTTTTCCCTTTAAATTAAGAAGACATTTGTTTCTAATGCTATAACTGCTCCATGAAAGGTTTTACCACATGCTGATTCTGCACCTTGTAGGAGGGGGGATGGAAGTGCAGAATGGCTGAAAAAAAAATAAAAAAAGGTCGCTATTCCTTCCTGGAACTGGAAAGCTTATCTTTGTAGCTCTGGGGCTGGGTTTCCCGCTGCTGGCCCGTGGATTTTGAAGGTCTCTGAGTGGACCACGTTTGAGCTCTGATCTTCTCGCTCAGATTCGCTGCGGGTTTAAACACCGTTACCGGGAGTCCTCTTCTCGCCATGTCAATTGTTGCCTCTTCCGCTGAATTATAGAGACATGACTCTTCACCGTAAAAGACCCTTAACTTTGCCGGAAATGGCGTCTGAAAGCGTAGATTCTGTTCCCGTAGAACCTTTCTGGCGTCGTTATATTCCCGTCGCTTTTTAAGAACCTCAGGGGCGTAATCGTGCTCCACGAAGACTTTTCTCTCTTGATGCATAAATCCTTTTTTCTGCCAAGCCCGTCTTACAACCTCTTGTTTTATTTTGAAATCGGAGAATCTTACCACCACCGAACGCGGGGGCGCTTCTGCCGCTGGTTTTGCGGCTAATGTACGATGGGCCTTTTCTATCTTCAAATCGGTGGTTTGTGGAATATCCAACTTCTCTCTCAATAAGGATTCTACGCATTCCGCCACTATGTTGAAACTATCTTCAGCTCCTTCTTTCAGACCGTGAATTCTGATGTTATGTCGTCTCTGTCTTCCTTCTTGGTCGGTTAGCTTAGCCTCCAGCCTTGACTGTTTTCTGTGTAAATCCAGCATAGAATCTTCAAGCACTTTTACTCTTTCTTCAGCTTCCAAGATTCGGTTTTCGGCCTGATCCATTCTGCTGTTCGTCCTTTTTAGTTCCTCTCTGAATTCATGAAATTCGGCCCGAAATCATCGTAATTCATCAAATAGCGATTTCAAGCTAATCTTTTTGTTAGCTAGGTCCAGCTCCTCGTCTCCTGAACGGAGGTCCTCGGGATCAGATTCTGCGGCCGCTGCGCGTCCTGACCTGGGGAATGTCAGTTTCTTCTGTTTTTGGTTAGGCATGGTGTTTTTGTCTTTTGATTTTTATTCTTCCAAAAATCCGTTAAGTCTGATTTTGAAGATGTTTTTCTTGGATTGGATCTGGGAGGTTCAGCGTTAAGTTGCTATCACCATGGCGTCCAGACCGGAAGTCCCTTGCCGTGACAGTTTTAAGGCTGATTTGTGACATTACTATACTGTTGTTGTTACCACTGAATTTTCTACAGGATCATGATTGCTGGAAAGATTTTTTCCTTGTTTTCCCTGTCAAGATGTTTAACAGTATAATATGTCATAGAGATTATCTTAAACTGTAAACTTAATTTGATTGTCCTTTTCTTAGTCGTTTGGGGGGGCTGTGGCTTATATTAATTATATATTCCATACCTACATATGTATAGACATATTAGAATGTTTAGTGATTACATATGTGGAATGACCTCATGCCTCAGAACAGGACAAGAGGTCTCAACCACCGGCGAGGATCAAAGAACAGACCGAGTTGCAGCGGTGGAGACCGGATCGAACTTCCTGACCACCCAGGGTCAGGTGGAGGAGATGGAGGACAATGGAGGGGGATTATGTTAATGCAGGATGTCAGCTTTGATATGCAATGTCTTTTGTTGAGTGTGGGTATAAGTATGAAGGTCTGACTGCGCTCGACCTCTGATTCTGCTTCTGCACCGAGATGAGACATGTTAGGGAGGTGAAGCTGATAATAAACTTTGATTTATAAAATCACATCGCTTCTTCATTTCAAGCTCCCTACACATATTGTATATTAGACTGCTGTTGTTGTTTTCTTTTTTCCAGCCTTATTCCTTTTTGCTTTTATAGTGTGCACACTAATGAAGAGAGAGAGAAATGCTATTTCAATTCTCCTGTATGTCCTGTACGTATAGTAGTATTGACAATAAGATCTTTGAATCTTGAATCTTGACTTATAGATTTATTATAGCTATATTATTCCATTTTACTGAGTGGATATGCCTAAATCAGTGTGTCAACCATACTACGTTGTTACTTATAGACATTCAAGTATGTTCCAGACAAACTAGCATGGTTTTCGGGACATGTCTGTTTTTGCAAAAGAATGGCTTGTGGATTGTATCGGTTTTTGTGAAAAAAGTACTAATAAATTGCCAAAAAGAAACAATGAGTTGATGTTTGATTTTTTGTTTTACTATGTCTGAGATACTCATATTTCAAGTGATCATGTCTTAGAAGCTGAACTGGAAATACTAACACCTATAAACCAACTGATGCAAATGTTGTTTTTCTCAATATTAAACCAATTAAACTTTTCTGTTTTTGCAAAAGAACTCTTCATTCGCTTGTACATTGTAGTAAAAAATTACATAAAATTCTTTGTTGACTGCTATACTGCAGCCCAGTCAACTGCGCAAAGCAACGACTGTGCGTCACTACCGTGCTGAAACTGGCCATGGAGGAGGCAAGATGTCGCTGATCATGACTGACTGACAGAGCAGTGACTTGAAACTCGTGTGCATTTGAGAAGGAATCATGACCAAAATTACTGGACAGAACCACTAGTATCATATTTGATCCTTTGAAATAGCTTTCAATTAAAATTCACTCCAGATACGGTGGCGGAGTGGTTAGCACTGCGGCAGCACAGCAACTCACCCTTGGCCGGGGGATCCTGGGTTCAATCCCAGCCCCCGACCAACAGTGATCTGTGTGGAGTTTCCATGTTCTCCTCGTGTCTGCGTGGGTTTACTCCAGGATTTCTCCGGTTTCCTCCCACAAGCCAAAAACACACAAGTTTGGTTAAGTGGCATCAAACTGGGGATTCTAAATTGTTCTTAGGTATGACTGTGAGAGTGAATGGTTGTCTGTCTCTCTGTGTTGGCCCTGTGATGGACTGGCGATCTGTCCAGGGCGTACCCTGCCTCTCGCCCAAAGATACTGAGATAGGCTCCAGCCCCCCCGCCTCCCCCGACCCGAAAAGGATTAAGCGGAAGAAGATGGATGGATGGATGGATGGACTCTTTAAACAAGCCATCATGATCAGAGTTCACTTTAGATAATGCACATATGTGCATTAAGGGATGGGTAGGAGTGCTTTGGATTGGATTATCCAAAATATACCACTGAATAATTAGACCAGCCTCTTTGCATTTTTTGCCTAGCGCAGACACCGTTTTCCCACTGTCTTGATAACAAAATGGACCTGACCACACCCACAAATGCGCCCTGTGCCTCTGACCACGGTCAAGTGAATGGACTGTCATATAACGGCCCTATATGTTTCTGAGTGATGCCTTAAGCCCTCAGATGTTGTGTCCTTCTTTCTCCTGTTTAAGCAATGTAAATTCCTTGTATTGGTCCAGATGATGACTTTAAGATGAGAAATCCATTCATAGTGTTAAAGGAATGTGCTTCACATAACTATGATAGAGCAGTTTCAGCTACCTTAAGAAACCTCCAGACAGCACAGCAGACATGCTTTTGAAGTACATGTTTTGTTATTTTCTCACCGTCTCCAATGTGATGAAATCATTCTCTTGTGCTGTGTGAAAAGCGTAACGTCAGCAACAGAGCATCACTCCTTAACTCCGGTGTTATATTTTATTGGGTGTAAATACTGTATAAATCAATGCCAATGGTGAAGATTAATTTTAAATACTTTATCGGCCAGTGCTGACAATGTACTAATATTATCGTGCATCCCTTTAATAAACTCATTATGCTTATATCATATACAAAAAAGGCACCACTGACTGGGCTTCAAAGCCAAGAATTTCATAGAACTATGTCTGTTTGCAATTCTTCACAGACCTGTTTGGTCTTGTTTTCCTGTCACATAATGTGAATATCATAGGTGAAAACTAATGTGTGATAATTATTTTTTTTCCTTCAATAAACTGAGGTTTTGAATGAATTACTTTCCAGTAAGAAAATGAATCACATTTAATATTAACTTCTAACCCAGGGAACAAAAAGGTTAGAGAAAGTAACATTACCAGAAGTCAAGAAAGTAGATGCCATTGCAGTGGCCTACATTCCTCTAATGCCAGTAATGTCATTCTGCACAGGACCAAAAACGCAGGGCTTATGATTAAACACCAAGCATATATTAAATTAAACCAATTCCTTCCTTTAAAAGAAGAGGCTAAAAAATCTGCCTTTATCGATTCAGGTATTTTAAAAAAAATGGTATGATAATCAGCTTTGTCTGGAGTCTATCCGGCTACAGTTACATGGACCACTAATCCAAACGCAGCTCTTCTCCTGCACTTGAAAGCCTTCCTCATCCCAGCTGAATTCTAATGATTGAAATGAAAGAAATTGGCATGCCAAAATCATATAATGTAAAAAGAAAAAAAATCCAGAAACAATATTATGACCTTACTTGGTCTTTTTCATAAACCAAACACATCTTACTCAACTTATTCTCTGAGAATCAGTGGGCTCTGAAGTGATAAGTGACTGATGTTTTGTTCAAAGTTCTGTTGCCCTAAATTTAAGAGATATACAGCATATATAAGACTTTGAACTAACAAAGCTTTGACTACTATTTACACGTAGTAAGCATGTGATTGGTAACCAAGTAACTTGAGAGTAACACAAGAATATTTAAGCAATATCACACAAAGGGAATATCGTTAGAGTGAACAACAGCATGGCTGCAATGTGGCATAGGCACTAGGTGCAGCAGAGGACAAAAGCCATCATTGCTTTGGATGTTTGCATAGGAGTCTTCTGGGGCCTCATTTATAAAACTTTGCATAGAAAAGCAATCTACTGTATCTGTGGTGTACACACAAAACCTATGATGTACTGTACATATGCAGAAAAATATTCAATTTTTTTAAAACAATGAGCACACACATCCTATGCCAGTTTCTCTTTAGAAATCACACTCTACTTGGAAATGTGTGCACAATGATTTGCCTCACATTCCACCCTCTACACACCCACATAAATGGCCAAAGCAGAGCAGCTCATGAATACTAGCACATATTTTTACCGTCCAGTCATGTTGTCCTCCAACGTTATTTTTTTTCTCCAAGGCACAACTGGATTCACCCAGAAGAAGAGTCACTTTATAGTAGAACTGGGCTCCCTACTAAAAGCTTTGAATAGCTTATTTGGGATGACCTGTTCACACTCCAAAACAATGTAAAAAAAAAAAGCCTATTGTATACTGCTAGTCATGCTGTTGATAATTCATATTGTAATTCATTCATGCTGTTGATAATGTGTGACGTGTGTGTGTGTGAATCAACTGTGAAACACTCTCCCAAGAGTGCCACAGCAGTTACCATTAGCAAACTACCAGTATTACTGCCACTTCACCCTCAGGAAAGCAACAACATGGCTTTCGCATATCTCCTGCTGTCCCATAAATGTTGCTGGGATCTTGTTTCAGTACCCCCACATAAGTCAGTTTTGGACCTTCCTCTTGAATGCTGTACATGGGCAGGTTTCTGGAGCACAGGGTTGTTAACTTAAATGCTTCTTCGTAACTCCAAACTACCATTCTAGTTTTACTTACTCTATTATTTCTATTAAGGTTTATCACCATATACTAGTTATGACAATTTACATAAAACAACACATTTGGCATAATCACTTCCTCCAAAGGGCAGTGCACCCAAATGCAGTGAGGCCCACAAACTACAAATGTAATCTCAGTGTTACAGTGTAAAATGCCAGTTTGTATCACTGCCATAGCAGTTACACTCATGGTGCAAAACATGAAAGTTATCTAAAACTCCATATCAAAGCAACAAATGCTTCAACATATATACAGCAGTAAAACACAGTAAAACACAGTAAAATGATTAAGTGTAACTAAGGGGACGATGCTTATGTTCCAACATTTAACACTTTCTATCAGCCCTTGCAGCCACATTTTTTTTTTGACATTTGAAAGTACCCATCTTCATCTGATGATTATGGTTATAATTTTTGAAATTACAAACCAAAATATTCAAATTTACTGAGAAACACGAGTATTGTTTTCTGCAGGTTTAAATTGTCTGATTCAACTTGAGATCTTTAATCTGAATTTTAGATCGACAAATCTTCCTTGTTTTTTTCTTAAAGTATAACAGACTGATGTACTGTCATGAACCATCTTCCTCTACTTGACAAAATTAGTGGCCCCCAAACACAATCTTGCATAGGATCCCCAAAAGCAGGAAATGGCCCTGTTCCTTGATTGCTTGGTTTTCAAAACATTAGAATATAGTAATTAAAAACAACAACAAAAAAAAAACACCTGTCACCGGTCCATGGACAACAGATGGAAATTAGCCACTGGCTACAATCTGGCAAGTTTACACTGAGTGATATAAATGTTCATCAACTTGCACTGTCCTTAACTACAGCAATTTACGGTTTACTTGAGAGCTCATAGTGATCATATTAAATGTTATGTCCTGCCATAATAAAAGACATGAAAATTTACTTTAATTATGCCATTATCAAAGTGATTGATAAATTGTGTGTGTGTTGACTGAACAAGGATTGCAAGACTGCAACTCATGTCAGTTTAAAAGAACATAAAACTATCTGGATTATTGGTTCATTGGAGCATAAAAAACAAATGACAATAATGAAGTTAACACAGATGAAATGAGTAAATGCAACAACTGGAATTATGACACCATTACTTAAAATGTCCACAAAATTCAAGTTCAGTCAAAGCAACTGAATTACTATGACAAATGTGTATTTTTCAGTGAGGCTAAATTTGTAGAAATGAGTGACTCAGTTTTTTTTTGTTTTTTTGTTTTTTTTTTTACAGATAAAGCTATATTTACTTAATTCTTTAATTAAGAGGTACCCCCTCATGGATTGTCACCTTATCGTGATGGGGAGTTTGCATACCATGGTGATCCCAGGAGCTATGTTGTCCGGGACAATTTGCCTCTGGTAGGGTCACCCAAGAAAAACTGGTCCTGGGTGAAGGGCCAGACTAAAGACAATCCAACAGACTCTCATGATGAATGCTAGAACAAGGATTCAGTGTACCCCGCCCAGTATGGGGTTACCAGGGCCCCACCCTGAAGCCAGGCCTGGGGGAGGGGTGTGGCGGTTCGTTTTAACCCCACAACAGACTAAGGACAGACAACTCGCTACTCCTGGTTTTTTCCGCTACACTGCTGTGATAATGTCACCTTTGATGCATTGTGTTCATGCGCCTTGTCCTTACTGTGACCTAGAGACTCAGATCAGTATGTAGATGTGCCTGTTAACCTCTTTATCCTACACCTGGAGCAAGGTCTAGCAAATCTGCCTATTGTGATGTATGTCTCACAAATGCAAATATCTCCTGCCTGTTCTGCAGTCCCTTTGATCAGACCATTGTTTTGATGTATTGTTTGAGTAGGGTATAAATACTGCACAGGTTCTGTAATCTTTCTCTCTCACTCTGAATCTGACTTCAACCCTGCTGCGAGACACACACACTGTGTGTCTCCTCTTCTCAGAGAGCCGGAGGATCCCGCTCCGGTCTGCTCACACTTGGATCGGAGCGGGGATCCTGTGACGGCGGTATGATTAATAAAACCTGCTTAAAACCACAGCATCGCTGCTTATTTTTGCATGCCGCCGCACTGGTGACCCCTCGAACACGCACACGTTTTGTGCGAAAGCAACCTTTTGAGCTGGACAGCTGCACTGGTGACCCGTTTTTTCAGGATGAGATCTGCACGTCTGAGATCTGCTCATCCACGCTGGACCGGCCGCTCTCGCAGTTCCTTCACAAGAGAGCGCGGGCACCTCGTCCTCTCTCCACGACGGCAACCTCCAGGGCCGACGGAGAGCGCAGCGCGTGGAACTGAACGCACCATGGCTGCACGAGCCCGGGGCACAAAGATCGTCTATTGCCTTGCACCGCTCCAACGCGTCTCCTCCCTCTCACCGCTCCAACGCAGCTGCATGTGCCTGAGGAACAAAAGATCGTCTATTCCCTCCCGCCGCTCCAACGCATCTGCACGGGCCTGAGGGACTAAAGATCGTCTATTTCCTCTCACCGCTCCAACACACCATGGCCAATCTACAGCCACAGCTCAACCTGGATTTTATCGGCGCCATCTGCGCCGATCTCCAACTAGTTTCTGCACCCTGACTCGCCACTCCAGCGGCCCACCCACGCACTGAACCCCCGCGCACGCATCGGGGAGTTACGAGGACGGCGCATCACGCACGGGACAAGTAACGGCTCCAGAGACCGCCATCGTCCTCCGCCGCTGCTCACAGGACCTTCAGGGCTGCTCGTTCACCTGAAGCAAGCACGCAGCTCGCCACTGGATTTTTTTTTTAACGGTCTCAGCCACGGCACAAAGGGATTTCAGCCGTCAGCTGTTCCCGGGGGGTTTTGGGGTTGCTTCGGCACCTAAAGCCAACACGCCAGTCCCTCTGCTTTGTTTACTTTTTTTCTTACAGCCACTCCTGCTTTTCTTCATGGCCACGAGAGGAGTCAGAGACTAATTTTTCTTCTTGTGATCTCCGCACGCGCAACGGGACAGCCCCTCGATGTCGCGGAGCAGCAAGCAATTTTTGCGCAGCTCAGGACGATTTCACAGCTCCTGCCGGCACTTACTACCCCTCCCCTCCCTCCCCCTCCGCCTGCAGCGAGCTTCTCCCACAGCTCGCTCACACAGATGGATTATCGAGGTCGCGGCCCCCTGCCGCGTCCTCTGGGGGGGGAGCGTGTGGCGGTTCGTTTTAACCCCACAACAGACTAAGGACAGACAACTCGCTACTCCTGGTTTTTTCCGCTACACTGCTGTGATAATGTCACCTTTGATGCATTGTGTTCATGTGCCCTGTCCTTACTGTGACCTAGAGACTCAGATCAGTATGTAGATGTGCCTGTTAACCTCTTTATCCTACACCTGGAGCAAGGTCTAGCAAATCTGCCTATTGTGATGTATGTCTCACAAATGCAAATATCTCCTGCCTGTTCTGCAGTCCCTTTGATCAGACCATTGTTTTGATGTATTGTTTGAGTAGGGTATAAATACTGCACAGGTTCTGTAATCTTTCTCTCTCACTCTGAATCTGACTTCAACCCTGCTGCGAGACACACACACTGTGTGTCTCCTCTTCTCAGAGAGCCGGAGGATCCCGCTCCGGTCTGCTCACACTTGGATCGGAGCGGGGATCCTGTGACGGCGGTATGATTAATAAAACCTGCTTAAAACCACAGCATCGCTGCTTATTTTTGCATGCCGCCGCAGAGGCTCCATTGCTAGCATCTGGTGGCCGGGATTCCACCGATGAGACCCGGCCAGGCTTAGCCCGAAGGAGTTACATGGGTCTGCCCTCCAGTGGGCTCACCACCTGCAGGAGGGACCATGGTGGTCAGGTGCTATGTGGATCAGGTGGCGGTCAAAGGCGGAGACCTTGGCGGACTGATCCCAAGCTTTCTAAACTGGCTTTTGGGACGTGGAATGTCACCTGTCTGTTGGGGAAGGAGCCTGAGCTTGTGCATGAGGTTGCTCTGGAGACTGGTTCTGGAACCAGTCTCCTGGAGAGGGGCTGGAGTTTGGCCTACTCCGGAGTTGCCCTGGGCTAGAGGCGATGAGTAGGGGTGGGTATTCTTGTATCCCCCCACCTTGCTGCCTCTATATTGGAGTTTTCCCTGGTGGACGAAAGGGTTGCTTCCCTGCACCTTTGGGTTGAGAAACAGGTCCTGACCATCATTTGTGCCTATGCACCAAATGATGGTTCAGTGTACCCACTCTTTATGGAGTCTCTGACTGGGGTGCTGAAGAGTGCTCCATCTTGGAGACTCCATTGTCCTACTGGGGGACTTCAATGCACATGTGGGCAATGACACTGAAATCTGGAGGGGGGGTGACTGGGAGGAATGGCCTGCCTGACCTGAACCCGAGTGGTGTTCAGTTATTGGACTTCTGTGCTAACCACAGTTTGTCCATAATGAACACCATGTTCAAGCATAAGGGTGTCCATATGTGCACCTGGCACCAGGACACCCTAGGTCGCAGGTCGATGATAAATTTTGTTATTGTCATCAGACCTGCGACCATATGTCTTAGACACTCGGGTAAAGAGAAGTGCAGAGCTGTTAACTGATCACCACCTGGTGGTGAGTTGGATCTGATGGAAGGGGAGGAAGCCATTCTGACCTGGTAGACCCAAATGTATAGTGAGAGTGTGCTGGGAACGTCTGGCTGAGGCCCCTGTCCAGGAGGTCTTCAACTCCCACCTCCGGAAAAACTTCAACCACATTCCAAGGGAGTCTGGAGACATGGGGTCTGAATGGGCCATGTTCTTTACCTAGATTGTTGAAGCGGCTACCCAGAGCTGCAGCTGCAAGGTCGTCAGGGCATCTCGTGGTGGCACCCCCCAAACCAAATGGTGGACACCAGTTGTGAGTGGGGGCATTAAGTTGAAGAAGGAGTCCTATCAAGCTTGGCTGGCTTGTGGGACTCCCAAAGCAGCTGAGGTGTACCAGCAGGCCAAGCGGTGTGCAGTTCGGGTGGTTGCTGAAGCAAAAACTCAGGTATGGGAGGAGTTCAGTGAGGCCACGGAACAAGACTTTCGGTTGGCCTCGAAGAGATTCTAGCAAACTGTCCGGCGGCTCAGGAGGGGCAAGCAGCTCCTTGTCCACACTGTGTATGGTGTGGATGGAGCACTGTTGACTTCAACTGGGGATATTGTCGGGCAGTGGAAGGAATACTTTGAGGAGCTCCTCAATCCCACTGACATGCCTTCATCAGAGGAAGCAGGGCTTGTGGATGAGGGGGACGACTCGCTTATCACAGGGGCTGAGGTCACCAAGGTCTTTAAAAATCTCATTGGTGGCCGGGCCCCAGGGGTGGACGAGATACACCCTGAGTACCTCAACCCCTTGGATGTTGTAGGGTTGTCATGGTTGACACGCCTCTGCAGCATTGCGTGGAGGTTGGAGGCAGTGCCTTTGGCATGGCAAACCGGGGTGGTGGTTCCTCTCTTCAAAAAAGTGGACCGGAGGGTGTGCTCCAACTTAAGAGGGATCACACTCCTCAGCCTCCCTGGGAAGGTCTATGCCAAGGTACTGGAGAGGAGAGTCCGGCCGTTGGTCGAACCTCGGATTCAGGAGGAGCGATGTGGTTTTCGTCCTGGCTGTGGCACATGGGACCAGCTTTTTACCCTCTCGAGAATTCTCGAGGGTTCGTGGGAGTTTGCCCAACCAGTTTACATGTGTTTTGTGGACTTGGAGAAGGCATTCGACCGCGTCCATTGTGGTTTTTTGTGGGGGGTGCTTCGGGAGTATGGGGTATCGGGCTTGTTGTTACGAGCTATTCAGTCTCTGTATGACCGTTGTGAGAGTTTAGTTATTGCCAACACTTGGTTGGACTCATTTCCAGTTAGAGTTGGACTCCGCCAGTGCTGGCCTTTGTCACCGATCCTGTTCATAATTTTTATGGAAAGGATTTCTATCCGCAGTCAGGGAACAGAGGGTGTCATGCTTGGTGACCACAGGATCTCATCTCTGTTGTTTGCAGATGATGTTGTCCTGCTGGCCTCATCCAGCAATGACCTACAGGTCTTACTGGGATGGTTTGCCGCTGAGTGTGAAGCAGCTGGGATGAGAATCAGTACCTCCAAGTCCGATCCGAGTCCATGGTCCTCAGCCGGAAAAAGATGGATTGTCCTCTCCGGGTTGGGGACAAGGTCCTGCCCCAAGTGGAGGAGTTTAAGTATCTTGGGGTCTTATTCACGAGTGAGGGGAGAATGGAGCGAGAGATTGACAGACGGATCAGTGCAGCATCTGCAGTGATGTGGCTGTTGTACCGGTCAGTTGTGGTGAAGAGGGAGCTAAGCTCTAAGGCAAAGCTGTCGATTTACCAGCCAGTTGAGGTGGTATTGGCATCTGATCAGGATGCCTCCTGGATGCCTCCCATTTGAGTTGTATCGTACACATCTCTCTGGGAGGAGACCCCGGGGCAGACCCAGGACACGCTGGAGAAACTATGTCTCCCAGCTGGTCTGGGAACGCCTTGGTATCCTCTCTGAAGAGCTGGAGCAGGTGGCTGGGGAGAGGGAAGTCAGGGCTTCTCTGCTTAAACTGCTGCTTCCGTGATCCGGACCTCCGGAAAAGCGGTAAAAGATGGATGGATGGATTAAGAGGTACTGGTAGGTTTTACAAAGCAGGATTTAATCTTAGTCCAACTTTGCTACACTCAGCTTGGACATGTTGGGGCATCTCTTGGGCTTGTTCAATTTCATCTGATAGAAGTGACATGTCATTGGAGTAGTGAAAGTCTGTCAAAACAACCTTATGGTTAATGGTGAAACTCAGTCTCTCCTCTCTACCATTCAGTGCTCTTCTTAAAGCAAAATCCAGCACAATGATGAAAAGGAATAGGGAAAGTGTGTCGCCCTGTGTTACCCAGTCATTAATGTCAAAGTACTGTACCTAGTCTCTCCTTCTGGGGTAATGACCTTGGCCCTTTTGTTTTTATATAGTTTCAACTGCCTTACCAGCCTTCATGGAATTCCACAAGTCTTAAGGATTTTCATCACCTTGGCTCTGTGGATTGAGTCAAAGGCTTTTTTTTTTTAAGTATATGAATGTGAGCACAGCTGATAGGTTGTTTGCCTTCATGCATCCTATGATTCTTCTTAAAGCCAGGATCTAAGCAACTGTTGTGTGGTTGGTGTGGAAACCCTTTTGGTTGTTCCTCAATCTCACATCATTGATGTTTCTGATGCTGTTTAGAATCAGGTGATTGAACAATTTAGATATAGCACAATTAGCACAAGTGAGACAGATACTCTGCTAGTTGTCAGGGACTGACAAGTCTCCTCACTTGGGAATTGGAATATTGTTCATAAATTACCAAAGTTCAAGCTTGTCCTTCTTCATCAGGACACAGTAAAAGAATTCCATGGATATATTGTCAAAGTTGCAACTCTTGAACACCTCTGAGAGAATTCATTTAGATCCTGCATTTTTCCTTAGTCTTAAAAGATATCTTCCCTTCTTTGTATTTTGCTCTTGAAAATCGGGAGGCATCCTAATCAGATGCCCATACCACCTCAAGTGACTACTTTCAATGTCTAGGAGCAGCGGTTCTACTCTGAGCCTCTCCCGGATGACTGAGCTCCTCACCCTATCTCTGAGGGTGAGTCCAGCAGTCCTACGGAGAAAGCTCATTTCAGCCACTTGTATCCGCGATCTTGTTCTTTCGGTCATTACCCAAAGTTCGTGACCATAGGTGAGAGTAGGAACGTAGATTGACTGGTAAATCGACAGCTTTGCCTTAGAACTAAGCTCCCTCTTCACCACAACAGACCGGTACAATGGCCGCATCACTGCAGATGCTGCTCCAATCCGTCTGTCAATCTCTCGCTCCATTTTCCCCTCACTCTGACATAACGCACGGCTCAGGAGATGCACACACACAGGCTCAGAGTAGCTCAAATAGCTTTATTAACAACAGGAGTGTATGAATGTGTGTCTGCGAGATGTGAATGTGTTGGTGGCAGCGTCTGCTTCGGGCACAGAGGCAGGAGGCCGTACAGCCGGACAACCCTATGGGAAAAGCACAGGGAGAAGGGTGACGGGCACACACCAACACAGGAGATATATAAGCGAGAGAGGAGCTTACTTGGACAGGACGGATGACTGGCACAGCAAGGGACGAGGTCCGGTAGACAGCCACCTGGAAAGCCCGGTGCAGCAGCGAGGAACAGGCGATGGAGAGGAGTAGTCCGCCGCCGGGAAATCCACCTGTGCTCAGGGGAGCAGACTTGGAGGAGAAAAAGGTAAGATCTTCTTACTGGAATGATCAGCTGAGAATGAAAGGGAACTCACAGCGATGCGTAGGGAAGTCTGACGGCTTCAGGCCGAAGCCCAGGGCGAGGCGGCTTAAATCCCTCGCCGCTGATGATGTGCAGGTGTGCGTGCAGGTTGCGCCGCTGATGAGTGGCGCGGCGTGACAGTACTCCCCCCTCTAGCAGCGCCTCCTGGCGATGGCTTCTCTGGGTGCGCTCGGTGGAAATCGGCGATGAGCGATGGGTCTAACACAAATGACGAGGGTACCCACTGTCGATGTTCAGGCCCATAGCCCTCCCAGTCCACCAAGTACTGCAACCCACGACCCCGGCGCCGGGAGTCCAGGATGGAGGAGACAGGCCAGGCCGGATGGCCATCAATCATCCGGGGCGCGGGTTGCGCAGCAGGAGGAGGGCAAAGGGGGTCGGAGACTGCCAGCTTCACCTTGGACACGTGGAAGGTGGGATGGATGCGGAGGGAGGGGGGAATAGCTACACGCACAGCCACCGGGTTGATGATCCTGGTGATGGGGTATGGGCCCATAAAGCGCTGTGCCAGCTTCCTCCTCTTGCCCTTAAAATCACGTCCTGGGTCGACACGTAGACTTGCTGACCAACTCTGTACGCCGGGGCAGGTCTTCTGTGCCGGTCCGCCACGGCTCTGTTGCGCTCCGCCGTGCGTAAAAGTGCATTGCGCGCTGACGCCCAGATGGATCAGAACTGCCTGAGATGCGCCCGTACTGAGGGGACAGTTACCTCACTCTCCTGCGCCGGGAGCAGAGGGGGGTCGTAACCCAGGGATGCCTTAAAGGGGGACATCCCAGTAGCAGAAGAGCGAGCGGTGTTATGGGCATATTCAACCCAGGCGAGGTGGTTACTCCAGGATGTTGGTTTGGACGCCGTGACACAGCGGAGCGCAGCCTCCAGCTCCTGGTTGGTCCGCTCACACTGCCCGTTGGTTTGGGGGTGATGGCCGGAGGAGAGGCTCACCTTGGCTCCCAGGGCATTGCAGAACGACCTCCAAACCTCTGAAGCAAATTGGGGCCCCCGGTCCGAGACCACGTCCACCGGAATCCCATGCAGCCTGACCATGTGCTGGATTAGGAGGTCCGCCGTCTCCAGGGCAGTTGGGAGACCTCGTAGGGGGACGAAGTGTGCCGCCTTGGAGAAGCGGTCCACGATGGTCAGGACGGTGTCGTAGGTGTTTGAGACTGGGAGTCCAGTGACGAAATCCAGGGCGATATGCGACCAGGGCCTGCCAGGGACGGGCAGAGGCTGGAGCAAACCCGCTGGAGGGGCATTACCCGATTTGTTGGTGACACACACTGGACAGGCCCGGGCGTAGCGGGCAGCGTCCCTCCGCAGGCCCGGCCACCAGAAGGACCGCTGGAGGAGGTCAATCATCCGGGAGGAGCCAGGGTGACAGGTGAACTTGGATGTGTGCAACCAGTGGATGACCTCCCCCCGAACCGTGGATGGCACGAACAGCCTCCCCTCCGGTCCGCCGCCAGGGTCAGGTTCCACTTCCTGCGCCTTCCGGATCTTGCTCTCAATGTCCCAGGTGACGGCTCCCACGACGCACGACCTGGGTAGGATGGTGTGGACCGTGTCCTCCGACTCCTCAGGGGCGAATTGCCTAGAGAGGGCGTCGGGCAGGCCGTTCTTGGAGCCAGGCCTGAAGGTGATGTTAAATTGGAACCTGGCAAAGAACAAGGACCAGCGCGCCTGGCGGGCGTTCAGGTGCTTGGCAGATCTAAGATACTCCAAGTTCTTGTGGTCCGTCAGGACCACGAACGGCAGGTCCGCCCCCTCTAGCCAGTGACGCCACTCCTGTAGCGCGAGCTTGATGGCGAGGAGCTCTCTGTCCCCCACGTCGTAATTCCGCTCCGCCGGGGACAAGCGCCGGGAGAAGAAGGCGCAGGGCCGTTTGACTCCGTCATCTGGCGACCGCTGGGATAGCACCGCCCCCACTCATGTGTCCGAAGCGTCCACTTCCACGATGCACTGCAGCGCAGGGATGACTTGGCTAAGGACCCGGGAGGAGGAGAACTCCGCCTTCAGCGCCTGAAAGGCAGCCGCGGCCTCTTCGGTCCACCGGAACGGGACCTTAGGGGACGTGAGGCGGGTCAGCGGGCCGACGATGGTGCCAAAATTTGGGACGAAGCGGCGGTAGAAGTTCGCAAACCCAACGAACTGCTGCACCTGCTTTCTTGATGCAGTTGTGGGCCATTCCACCACCGCCTTCACCTTCTCTGGGTCCGGAAGCACCTGGTCGTGGGAGATGATGAACCCGAGGAAGGATGTAGTCTTCGCGTAAAACTCGCATTTCTCGGCCTTCACGTACAACCGGTTTTCCAGCAGTCTTTGGAGGACCCGCCTCACGTGGACCTGGTGCTCGTCTCTGGACTTGGAGAAGATGAGAATGTCATCCAGGCAGATGAACACAAAAAGGCCAATGAAATCCCGGAGGACGTCATTGATGAGGCGCTGAAAGACGGCTGGAGCGTTGGTCAACCCGAACGGCATCACCAGGTATTCGAAGTGGCCGTTCGGGGTACGGAAGTCTGTCTTCCACTCATCTCCCTCCCGGATCCGGACGAGGTGGTATGTGCTGCGTAGATCCAGCTTGGTGAACCAAGTCGCCCCCTGGAGGGAGTGGAAAGCGGTGTCCATGAGGGGCAGGGTGTAGCGATCCTTCTCCGTAATGTCGTTAAGGGCACGATAGTCAATGCAAGGACGGAGGGATCCGTCCTTCTTACCGACGAAGAAGAATCCTGCCCCCACAGGTGATGACGATGGGCGGATTATCCCAGCACTCAGCGACTCCTTGAGGTAAGAGTTCATGGTCTCCTTCTCCGGCGCCGACAGACTGTAGAGTCGCCCAGAGGGTAAGGGTGCCCCCTGGCGGAGGTTGATTGCACTGTCATAGGGCCTATGAGGAGAGAGAGACATCGCCTTGGACTTGCTGAATACCATACCCAGGTCGTGAAATTCCAATGGCACCAGGGACAGGTCCGGGAGCGCAGCGTCCGTAGGTGAAGGAGAAGCGGACGGAGAGCAGGCAGCGGACTGTAGACAGGTGCTCATGCAGAACGTGCTCCATGCCAACACCCCGGCGGACTTCCAATCCAAAACGGGGTTGTGGAGGCGTAGCCAGGGATACCCCAGGATGACGGGCGACACAGAGTTGGGCAGGACGTAAAAGGTTATCTCCTCCCGGTGGTTTCCAGAGATAATAACCGGGACAGGGATGGTCTGGTGTGTTACTCTCCCCAGGGAGGCACGAGAGAGGTTGACCAGGGAGATAGGGTTCCTTAGTGCCTGACAGCGGATGCCCAATCGGGTTGCCAGGCTTTGTGAAATAAAACTGCCCTCCGCGCCCGAATCCACCAGTGCGTGGGTGAGATGCCCAGTGGAGTTGTGACAAAAACGGATGGGCAGTTTCAATTGTGTGAGGGGACTTAACCGATTGACATCCGCGAGGCCCCCTACAGTGACTCGCGGACCCCGCCGTTTGGCTTCTGTGGACAAAACTCTACCGTGTGTTGACTATCTCCGCAATACATGCAGAGATTTAACTCACGGCGGTGTTGTCTCTCCGCCGGGGAGAGCTTTGTCCAGCCCGTCACCATCGGCTCCGACTCCTCGGGGCGCGAAGGTGGCGGCGTCGCCAGGGGGCGAGCTTGGGGCAGGCGCGACGAGGCTCCAAGAGGGCGAGAAGAAGACGACTTCCGTCCCGAGGAGCGCTCGCGCAGCCTGTTGTCCAAACTGATCGCTAGGGATGTTAGCTCCGCTAGCGTCTCAGGGATATCCCGCCCAGCCAGTTCATCCCTCAGATCATCGTTGAGACTGCGGAGGAAAAGGCCACAGAGGGAACGTTCCTCCCAGCCTAATTCCTCCGCCGCTACCCGGAAGTCGACCGCGTAGTCCGCTGCCAACCGGCTTCCCTGCTGGAGGGCGAGAGGCCGATCGACCTGGACCGTCTCGGTACGAGAATGGTCAAAGACCTCCAGGAAGCGTCTCACGAATTGGTCATACGTGAGGGTGGCATAACTGGGCCTCGCCATTACGGCGTAGGTCCAGGTTAATGCTTGCCCCTCTAGGAGATTCCCGATATAACCAATTCGGCTATGATCTGAGGGAAAGTCTCCGGGCACACGGTGGAACACGGACTCACATTGCATTATGAACCCCCGTGCTCCGCCGAGCTTTCCGCTAAAGCGGGCGGGGGTTGGAATGGGCGTGAGCCGAGTCGGTGCCGCCGGAGCCTGCTGGACGGCCGCTGGAGCAGCAGGAGCTGCGCCACCCTGACAAGCCGGGGGGAACGGCTGTTGGGGGTCCAAGCGGTCCAATCGGTTAGTTATATTAATCAACTGATTGAGTATCACCTGTTGCTGATAAGCTATCTGATCCACACGAGCCTCGAGAGTGGTAAGCCGGTGTGCGAGCCCACCGTCTGCCGAGCCGCTCTGCTGAAGCCGTACTGACATAACGCACGGCTCAGGAGACGCACACACACAGGCTCAGAGTAGCTCAAATAGCTTTATTAACAACAGGAGTGTATGAATGTGTGTCTGCGAGATGTGAATGTGTTAGTGGCGGCGTCTGCTTCGGGCACAGAGGCAGGAGGCCGTACAGCCGGACAACCCTATGGGAAAAGCACAGGGAGAAGGGTGACGGGCACACACCAACACAGGAGATATATAAGCGAGAGAGGAGCTTACTTGGACAGGACGGATGACTGGCACAGCAAGGGACGAGGTCCGGTAGACAGCCACCTGGAAAGCCCGGTGCAGCAGCGAGGAACAGGCGATGGAGAGGAGTAGTCCGCCGCCGGGAAATCCACCTGTGCACAGGGGAGCAGACTTGGAGGAGAAAAAGGTAAGATCTTCTTACCGGAATGATCAGCTGAGAATGAAAGGGAACTCACAGCGATGCGTAGGGAAGTCTGACGGCTTCAGGCCAAAGCCCAGGGCGAGGCGGCTTAAATCCCTCGCTGCTGATGATGTGCAGGTGTGCGTGCAGGTTGCGCCGCTGATGAGCGGCGCAGCGTGACACACTCATGAAGAAGACCACAAGATACTTAAACTCCTCCACTTGGGGCAGGAGCCTGTCCCCAACCCAGAGAGGACAATCCACCTTTTTCCGGCTGAGGACCATGGACTCGAACTTGGAGGTGCTGATTTTCATCCCAGCCACTTCACACTCAGCGGCAAACCGTCCCAGCAAGAGCTGTAGGTCATTGCTGGATGAAGCCAACAGGACAACATCATTTGCAAACAACAGAGATGAGATTCTGTGGTCACCAAGCATGACACCCTCCGTTCCCTGACTGCACCTAGAAATCCTGTCCATAAAAATTTTGAACAGGATCGGTGACAAAGGGCAGCCCTGGCGGAGTCCAACTCTCACTGGGAATGACTCCGACCGAGTGTTGGCAATACAAACCAAACTCTCACAACGGTCGTACAGCGACCGAATAGCTCGTAACAACAAGCCCGATACCCCATACTCCCGAAGCACCCCCCACAAAAAACCACAAGGAACGTGGTCAAATGCCTTCTCCAAGTCCACAAAACACATGTAAACTGATTGGGCAAACTCCCACGAACCCTCGAGAATTCTCGAGAGGGTAAAGAGCTGGTCCGATGTGCCACGGCCAGGACGAAAACCACATTGCTCCTCCTGAATCTGAGGTTTGACCAACGGCCTGACTCTCCTCTCCAGAACCTTGGCATAGACCTTCCCAGGGAGGCTGAGGAGTGTGATCCCCCTAAAGCTGGAGCACACCTTCCGGTCCCCTTTTTTGAAGAGAGGAACCACCACCCCGGTTGGCCATGCCAAAGGCACTGCCCCCGACCTCCACGCAATGTTGCAGAGGTGTGTCAACCATGACAGCCCTACAACATCCAGGGCCTTGAAGTACTCAGGGTGAATCTCGTCCACCCCGGGGCCCGACCACCAAGGAGATTTTTAACCACCTTGGTGACCTCAGCCCCTGTGATAGGCGAGTCATCCCCCTTGTCCCCAAACCCTGCTTCCTCTGTTGAAGGCGTATCAGTGGGATTGATGAGATCCTCGAAGTATTCCTTCCACCGTCCAACGATATCCCCAGTCGAAGTCAACAGTGCCCCATCCGCACCATACACAGTGTGGACAGGGGGCTGCTTTCCCTTCCTGAGCCGCCCGACAGTTTGCCAGAATCTCTTCAAGGGCGACCGAAAGTCTTTTTCCATGGCCTCACCGAACTCCTCCCATACCCGGGTTTTTGCTTCAGCAACCACCCGAACTGCACACCGCTTGGCCTGCCGGTACACCTCAGCTGCTTCGGGAGTCCCACAAGCCAACCAAGCTTGATAGGACTCCTTCTTCAACTTAATGCCCCCTCTCACCACTGGTGTCCACCACTTGGTTTGGGGGTTGCCACCACGAGATGCACCGACCACCTTGCGGCCACAACTCTGGGCCGCCGCTTCAACAACAGAGGTGGAGAACATGGCCCATTCAGACTCCATGTCTCCAGACTCCCTCGGAATGTGGTTGAAGTTCTTCAGGAGGTGGGAGTTGAAGACCTCCCGGACAGAGGCCTCAGCCAGACGTTCCCAGCACACCCTCACTATATGTTTAGGTCTACCAGATCTGAATGGCTTCCTCCCCTGCCATCAGATCCAACTCACCACCAGGTGGTGATCAGTTGACAGGTCTGCACCTCTCTTTACCCGGGTGCCCAAGACATACGGTTGCAGGTCTGATGACACGATAACAAAATTGATCATCAGCCTGCGACCTAGGGTGTCCTGGTGCCAGGTGCACATATGGACACCCTTATGCTTGAACGTGGTGTTCGTTTTGGACAAACTGTGGTTAGCACAGAAGTCCAATAACTGAACACCACTCGGGTTCAGATCAGGCAGGCCGTTCCTCCCAGTCACCCCCCTCCAGGTTTCACTGTTGTTGCCCACATGCGCATTGAAGTCTCCCAGTAGGATAATGGAGTCTCCAAGAGGAGCACCCTTCAGCACACCAGTCACAGACTCCAAAAAGGGTGGGTACTTTGAAACATCATTTGGTGCATAGGCACAAATGATGGTCAGGACCCATTTCCCAACCCGAAGGCACAGGGAAGCAACCCTTTCGTCCACCAGGGACAACTCTAATATAGAGACAGCAAAGTGGGGGGATACAAAAATACCCACCCCTCCTCGTCGCTTTTCGCCCAGGGCAACTCCAGAAAAGGCCAAGCTCCAGCCCCTCTCCAGAAGACTTGTTCCGGAACCAGAGCTTTGTGTTGAGGTGAGGCCGATTATATCTAGCCGGTATCGCTCAACCTCGTACACCAGCTCAGGTTCCTTCCCCACCAGAGAGGTGACATTCCACATACCAAAAGCCAGTTTAGAAAGCTTGGGATCAGTCCGCCAAGGTCTCCACCTTTGACCGCCACCTAATCCACATAGCACCGGACCCCCATGATCCCTCCTGCAGGTGGTGAGCCCACTGGAGGGCGGACCCATGTAACTACTTCGGACTGAGCCCGGCCGGGTCCCATGGGTGGAAACCCAGACACCAGACGCTAGCCTTCGAGCCCCTCCCCCAGGCCTGGCTCCAGGGTGGGGCCCCGGTAACTCCATACTGGGCGGGGTACACTGAATCCTTGATATAGAATTTATCATGAGAGTCTATTGGATCGTTCTTAGTCTGGACCTTCACCCAGGACCAGTTTGTCTTGGGTGACCCTGTCAGAGGCAAATTGCCCTGGACAACATAGCTCCTGGGATCACTGGGGCATGCAAACCCCCCCACCACGATAAGGTGACGATCCATGAGGGGGGATTGAGGTGTTTTAGGCACGTCCCACTGGGAGGAGACCTTGGGGCAGACCCAGGATTCGGTGGAGAGACTATGTCTCCCAGCTGGTCTGGGAACGCCTTGGTATCCTCTCTGAAGAACTGGAGCAGGTGGCTGGGGAGAGGGAAGTCTGGGCTTCTCTACTTGAACTGCTGCCTCCGCGACCCGGACCTCCGGAAAAGCGGTAGAAGATGGATGGATGGATGGATGGCTATTGGAAATAGTACATCTTCTATCTGAGACCGTCTAAGACTATTGGAATCTCCTCATTTGGTTAATCAACCTCTGGAGGGCTATCCATTGACTTGTAGGAGTGAGTGAACAGTGCCTTTACTCTCACTTGAGTGCTTGAGCCTGCCATCTTAGCCTCTTTTGCCTTCTTCCTCCTTATAATCTCATTTACAACTTTCCAAGCCTCACCATATCTTTCACCACCGTGTGCTGCTCTTGTCCTTGCTTTCTCTGTTGTTTCTTGTTTTATATGCACCTTCTGTACAGCTTGTCTCAATTCCATTATACAGTGGGAAAAATAAATATTGAACACGTCAACATTTTTCTCATTAAACATATTTTTGATGGAGCCATTGACCTGAGATTTTCACCAGGTATCAGTAACAACCCAAGAAATCCATACATACAAAGAAATCAAGCCATCTGTGTTCACAAATCAAGTTATATTTAATAAAGTGGAATGATACAGGAAATAAGTATTGAACATATAAAGAAAAAGATGTGCAAAAAGGCATAGAAAGCCAAGAAAACAGCTGGAATCCATAAGAGATTAGGAAGTTATCCCATCCCCATTAGTGCAAATTATTTTCAACTGGTTAAGTCCTGACTGAAAGCCTTTAAAAGGTCTGTGAATATCAGGTTGTCACACCACAAAGAACTCGTAATAGGTAGAAGCAGAGAGCTCTCTCTAGACCTTTGCAACCTTATTGCTGGAAAACATAATGATGGCATTGATTACAGGTGCATTTCTAAACTGCTGAATGTTCCAATGAGCACTGTTCGAGTCATCATTCAGAAGTGGTCAGAACATCATTTTAACATAAACCGGCCAGGAGCTTCTCGCAAGATCTCTGACAGAAGAGTCAAACGAATTATCAGAGGAGTTATCCAAGAGCCAAAGACCACTCAAGGAAAGCTCCAGAAAGACCTGGAATTAGCAGGTTCTGCTGTTTCAAAGAAAATAATAAGTAATGCACTCAACCAACATGAGCTCTATGCCCGTTCACCTCACAAGACTCCATTGCTGAAGAAAAAGCATGGTGAAGCTTGTTTAAAGTTTGCTGAACAATATTTGGGCAAACCATTAAATTACTGGGAGAATATAGTCTGGTCAGATGAGACCAAAATTGAACTTTTAGGATGTCACAACTCACAGCATATTTAGAGGAGAAATGGCACTGCACATTACCCCAAAACACCATATCAACAGTGAAGTTTGGAGGTGGAAGCATCATGGTGTGGGGGTGTTTTTCAGCACACGGTGCAGGCCAACTTCACATAATTGAAGGAAAGATGAATTTAGAAATGTACAGAGATATCCTTGATAAGAACCTGTTGCCATCTGCCAAGATGCTGAAGATGAAATGAGGGTGGACATTTCAGCAAGACAATCATCCCAAACACAGCCAAAGAAACTCAACTGGCTCCAGATAAGGAAAATAAAGCTGCTATGGCCCAGTCAGTCACCTGACCTGAATCCAATTGAAAATTTATGGAACAAACTGAAGATCAGAGTTCTTAGAAGACACCCACAGAACCTTCAAGATTTAAAGTCAGTTTGTGTGGAAGAATGGGCTGAAATCATTCCTGAGCAATACCTGTGCCTAGTTCCTCCATACAGGAAGTGTCAGGAAGCTGTTATTACTAAAGAAGGCTTTTCTACTGAATAAGATAAGATAAGATAAGATAAGATAAGATAAGATAAGATAAGATAAGCCTTTATTAGTCCCACAATGGAGAAATTCCAGGATTGCAACAGCACAGGGATAGCAACACTCAGAGCAATAATTTACCAGATAAGAAAATAAAATAAGAGCAGTGAATATACATATGTACACATAAATATATAGATATATATACACGGTGTGGAGCATTGTAGCTAGATGCAATAAACAGCATAATTGTCTATTTAGTTACCCTTCATGGTATGAATATGTACCCATACATATTGTCACCCTCCATAGCGACTGATATTGTCCTAGTTGTATACTGGAGGGGACCATTGTGTAAGTCTGTTGCGTCTTTTGCATTCAATACTATTAGGTCGTCACGTTTTTTTTTGCTATCTCTGCAAGCAGCCCTGCTTAGGTTATACAGTCTGACAGCCGTAGGTAGGAAGGACCTGCGAAACCTCTCGGTCACACATCTAGGATGATGTAGTCTACTGCTAAATGAGCTCCTCAGTGCGTCCAGTATGTCCTGCATAGGGTGGGACTCGGACTCCAGCAGAGATGACAGTTTAGCCACCATCCTTCTCTCTCCTATCTCCTCCACTGGGTCAAGGCGCTGCCCCAGGACAAAGCTAGCTTTCTTGATTAGTTTGTTCAGTCTCTTCCTATCGGCTGCTGTAATGCCGTTGCCCCAGCAGACCACTCCAAAAGTGATGGCTGATGCCACCATCGTGTCATAGAATGTCTTCAGGAGCACTCCTTGTACACCAAAAGACCTGAGCCTCCTCAATAGGAACAGCCCGTGCTGTCCCTTCTTGTAGAGTGCGTCAGTATTGTGTGACCAGTCTACTTTATTGTTCAGATGAACACCCAGGTACTTGAAGGATGTCACCATCTCAATGTCTGTTCCCTGTATATTTACTGGTGCTGTGAGGGGTTGTCCTTGCCTGCAGCAATCCACCACCAGCTCCTTAGTTTTCCTCGTGTTGATCTGGAGGCAGTTCCGATGGCACCAGTCCACGAAATCCGGGATAAGTCCTCTGTACTCAGCTTCATCTCCGTTGGAGATGAGGCCAACGATCGCAGAGTTGTCAGAGAACTTCTGTAGATGGCAGTGTGTTGTGTTGTGTAAGAAGTCTGCAGTATAAAGGGTGAACAGGAAGGGAGCCAAAACCGTTCCCTGGGGGGGCCCCGTGCTGCCGAAGATGAATGAATGAATGAATGAATGAATGAATGAATGAATTTATTTCGGATAGTACATTACAGGTTAAAAGAAACTGTATAATATAACAACAAGGTCAAATTAGACAAAGACTCCTTCTTCTATACAATTCCACGTGAGTTATCCGAAATGGGTGATGGCTGAAGCCGCAGCTTATATTGCCCACCCATATTCCATCCGAGAATTCAAAAGAGAAAAAAGAGAAAACAAGACAAGAGCGATTACAATTTAAAACAAAGCTAAGACAAAATGTGACTGAGAGAAAAAAAAAAAAAGAAAACTAAGCTAAGTTAAGCGGTTACTATTCAAAACAAATCTAAGACAAAATGTCACAGAGAAAAAAAGAAAAAAAAAATCGTGTTGAACACAAAAAGATCGTGTCGAACACACAATCCCGGGTTCTCACAAACTGTGGCCGGTTAGTGAGGTACTCCTGGATCCATGATGACAGGTGCTGGTCCACCCCTGTGTACAGCAGCTTGTCCTTCAGGATCATCGGTTGGATGGTGTTGAAAGCACTGGAGAAGTCAAAGAACATGATCCTCACCGCATTCCCGGGCTTCTCCAGGTGGGACAGGAAACGGTGAAGGTGGAAGATCACTGCATCCTCCACCCCAATGCCATGCTGGTAGGTGAACTGGAGTGGATCCATCGCTGGTCCCACCAAGGGGCGGAGGTGAGCAAGGAGCAGCCTCTCCAGGGTCTTCATCACGTGAGACGTCAGGGCCACTGGCCTGTAGCTGTTCAGGTCTTTGGGGTGGGAAGTCTTTGGTACAGGTACCACACAAGATGTTTTCCACAACTGTGGTACCCTCCCCAGCTTCAGGCTCAGGTTGAAGATGTGCTCCACAATCCCACACAGCTGATCTGCGCAGGACTTGAGGAGCTTAGCGCTGATGCCGTCCGGTCAGGAGGCCTTCCTCACCTTGATCTTCCTCAGCTCCGTCCTCACCTGGGTCTTAGTGAATTTCACCAAACGTGTTCAAAACTTATTCCCTGTGCCATTCCACTTTATTAAATATAACTTGCTTTGTGAACACAGTTGTCTTGACTTATTTGTATGTATGGATTACTTGATTACTTGGGTCCGCCCTCCAGTAGGTTCACCACCTGCAGGAGGGATCATGGAAGTCCGGTGCTATGTGGATTAGGTGGCAGTCAAAGGCGGAGACCTTGGCGGACTGATCCCAAGCTTTCTAAACTGGCTTTTGGTACGTGGAATGTCACCTCTCTGGTGGGGAAGGAGCCTGAGCTGGTGTACGAGATTGAGCGATACCGGCTAGATATAGTTGGCCTCACCTCAACACACAGCTCCGGTTCCGGAACCAGTCTCCTGGAGAGGGGCTGGAGCTTGGCCTTTTCTGGAGTTGCCCCGGGCGAGAGGCGACGAGCAGGGGTAGGTATTCTTGTATCGCCCCACCTTGCTGCCTCTATATTGGAGTTTTCCCCGGTGGACGAAAGGGTTGCTTCCCTGCGCCTTCGGGTTGGGAAACGGGTCCTGACCATCATTTGTGCCTATGCACCAAATGATGTTTCAGAGTACCCACCCTTTTTGGAGTCTGTGACTGGGGTGCTGGAGGGTGCTCCTCCTGGAGACTCCATTGTCCTACTGGGGGACTTCAATGCGCACGTGGGCAACGACAGTGAAACCTGGAGGGGGGTGATTGGGAGGAACGGCCTGCCCGATCTGAACCCGAGTGGTGTTCAGTTATTGGACTTCTGTGCTAACCACAGTCTGTCTATAACGAACACCATGTTCAAGCATAAGGGTGTCCATATGTGCACCTGGCACCAGGACACCCTAGGCCGCAGGTCGATGATCGATTTTGTTATCGTATCATCAGACCTGCGACCGTATGTCTTGGACACCCGAGTAAAGAGAGGTGCAGAGCTGTCAACTGATCACCACCTGGTGGTGAGTTGGATCCGATGGCAGGGGAGGAAGCCATTCAGACCTGGTAGACCCAAACGTATAGTGAGGGTGTGCTGGGAGCGTCTGGCTGAGGCCCCTGTCCGGGAGGTCTTCAACTCCCACCTCCGGAAGAACTTCAACCACATTCCGAGGGAGTCTGGAGACATGGAGTCTGAATGGGCCATGTTCTCCACCTCTGTTGTTGAAGCGGCAGCCCAGAGCTGCGGCCGCAAGGTGGTCGGTGCATCTCGTGGTGGCAACCCCCGAACCAAGTGGTGGACACCAGTGGTGAGGGGGGCCATTAAGCTGAAGAAGGAGTCCTATCAAGCTTGGTTGGCTTGTGGGACTCCCGAAGCAGCTGAGGTGTACCGGCAGGCCAAGCGGAGTGCAGCTCGGGTGGTTGCTGAAGCAAAAACCCGGGTATGGGAGGAGTTCGGTGAGGCCATGGAACAAGACTTTCGGTCGGCTTCAAAGAGATTCTGGCAAACTGTTCGGCGGCTCAGGAGGGGAAAGCAGCTCCCCGTCCACACTGTGTATGGTGCGGATGGGACACTGTTGACTTCAACTGGGGATATCGTCGGGCGGTGGAAGGAATACTTCGAGGATCTCCTCAATCCCACTGATACGCCTTCCACAGAGGAAGCAGGGTTTGGGGACGAGGGGGATGACTCGCCTATCACAGGGGCTGAGGTCGCCAAGGTGGTTAAAAATCTCCTTGGTGGCCGGGCCCCGGGGGTGGACGAGATTCGCCCCGAGTACCTCAAGGCCCTGGATGTTGTTGGGTTGTCATGGTTGACACGCCTCTGCAACATTGCGTGGAGGTCGGGGGCAGTGCCTTTGGCATGGCAAACCGGGGTGGTGGTTCCTCTCTTCAAAAAAGGGGACCGGAGGGTGTGCTCCAACTTTAGAGGGATCACACTCCTCAGCCTCCCTGGGAAGGTCTATGCCAAGGTATTGGAGAGGAGAGTCCGGCCGTTGGTCGAACCTCGGATTCAGGAGGAGCAATGTGGTTTTCGTCCTGGCCGTGGCACATCGGACCAGCTCTTTACCCTCTCGAGAATTCTTGAGGGTTCGTGGGAGTTTGCCCAACCAGTTTACATGTGTTTTGTGGACTTGGAGAAGGCATTTGACCGCGTCCCTCGTGGATTTTTGTGGGGGGTGCTTCGGGAGTATGGGGTATCGGGCTTGTTGTTACGAGCTATTCGGTCTCTGTACGACCGTTGTGAGAGTTTAGTTCGCATTGCCAACACTCGGTCGGAGTCATTCCCAGTGAGAGTTGGACTCCGCCAGGGCTGCCCTTTGTCACCGGTCCTGTTCATAATTTTTATGGACAGGATTTCTAGGCGCAGCCAGGGAATGGAGGGTGTCATGCTTGGTGACCACAGGATCTCATCTCTGTTGTTTGCAGATGATGTTGTCCTGTTGGCTTCATCCAGCAATGACCTACAGCTCTTGCTGGGACGGTTTGCCGCTGAGTGTGAAGCGGCTGGGATGAGAATCAGCACCTCCAAGTCCGAGTCCATGGTCCTCAGCCGGAAAAAGGTGGATTGTCCTCTCCGGGTTGGGGACAGGCTCCTGCCCCAAGTGGAGGAGTTTAAGTATCTTGGGGTCTTGTTCACGAGTGAGGGGAAAATGGAGTGAGAGATCGACAGACGGATTGGAGCAGCATCTGCAGTGATGCGGACGTTGTACCGGTCTGTTGTGGTGAAGAGGGAGCTTAGTTCTAAGGCAAAGCTGTCGATTTACCAGTCAATCTACGTTCCTACTCTCACCTATGGTCACGAACTTTGGGTAATGACCGAAAGAACGAGATCGCGGATACAAGCGGCTGAAATGAGCTTTCTCCGTAGGATTGCTGGACTCACCCTCAGAGATAGGGTGAGGAGCTCAGTCATCCGGGAGAGGCTCAGAGTAGAACCGCTGCTCCTCCACATTGAAAGGAGTCAGTTGAGGTGGTATGGGCATCTGATTAGGATGCCTCCTGGACGCCTCCCACTTGAGGTGTTTCAGGCACGTCCCACTGGGAGGAGACCCCGGGGCAGACCCAGGACTCGGTGGAGAGACTATGTCTCCCAGCTAGTCTGGGAACGCCTTGGTATCCCCTCTGAAGAGCTGGAGCAGGTGGCTGGGGAGAGGGAAGTCTGGGCTTCTCTGCTTGAACTGCTGCCTCCGCGACCCGGACCTCCGGAAAAGCGGTAGACGATGGATGGATGGATGGATGGATGGATTACTTGAGTTGTTACTGATATCTGGTGAAAATTTATGGTCAATGGCTGCATCAGAAATATGTTTAAAGAGGAAAAAATGTTGACATGTTCAATACTTATTTTCCCCACTGTATCTGGGTAATATCTTCTCAGAGTTTCCCTAGGTTTTTTCCTTTTCTTAGCAGACTAATTGATTCAAAATTTCATAATAATGCTTTTGATATAAGTTGTCCTCCATCTTGGGATGTTTAAAAAATTGACAAGTGAAAATAATTTATTCTATTTGGTGAACTTGGGTGGCATTATTACAGCCACAGTATGAGGACATGCAATGTAATGAAGTTTGAAAAACAACTTTATGTGCAGCCAGCAAATTTATACATATGGCCAGATGGAATGGATTCAGTATATGAGATGTTGCACTCTTGCATTGGAGGCTGAAAACAGTAACAGAGACTTTACATTTTAAATCTAAATAAATACTCTCAACTTATGAGAGGATTTATATACAATATATTTTAAGAAAAGAAGCCTGACCACATATTGTCCAGTAGTTTAGTGCTCTAAACCATCTTTACATAAATTTCTTTAATTTGCTCAGTTAACATGACTGTAAACAGAACTCCTCTTATCATGCTTTAATTGTGGTAAAATGGACCAAAATATATTGAATCCTTCCGCCTGCTACATCCATGTTTAGAGACAGAGTATCCAGAAATTGTAGTAGTATTACCTTACGATAATAATTACTCTCAAGTATAAGAGTAGTCCACATAAAACTAACGAGTAGAGTAAGAATGCATCTACTAAAAAAGTACTTGACAATGTAAAGAATTTATTTTCACTTATTTGTGAGATTTTTCTCTTGAATTTGTGTTTTTCCACATAAATGTAATACAATATATAATACTTTGTCTTATGTTGCAGAAATGTCCAAGTTATGTAAATAAATTTGGGAGCTTTTTTCTCAGAAATTTGAGCTACTTTACAGACTTATTATGCATTTTTTTTTTTTTTTTGTTATTTGTGAGTTTTGTGTTTAAAAGAAATAAAAAAATGGGGACTTTTTTCTTGCTCTTCTGCAACTGAGCTGGAAATGAAATGATACAATTACCAAAAGGAATAATGATGGTGTCATTTCTGAAGGTTATTACAAAACTAATAAGCACAATTCTTTAGTATTCTCTGGACTCCTCCCCAGTCTGACCTGTGCTGACAGGTTCAGCCATGTATCATCCTTCAACCACTGTCTGTCTGTGTGGTGTCCAACAAACGATGTGGGTTACATGGATAACTGGAATTTGTTTTGGGGAAGACCTGGACTTGTTAAGATAAGATAAGATAAGATAAGTCTTTAACAGTCCCACAGTGGGGAAATTACAGGATTGCAGCAGCAAAGGGATAGCAGCACTCAGAGCAATGGTAAATAAGATAATAAGATAATAAGATAAGAATTGGTTAGCCAAAGCAATAAACAAATATACATATGTACACAGTTATATACACAGTGCAGGAGCATTGCAGCTAGATGGTATTAACAGCATTACAGTTAGTTAAATTACTGGCAATATATGAATATAGACCCAGACGGTATATTTCACATTTGAATGAACAGTGTTGTTGCCACCCTCAATAATAATTGTAATTGTATAAGTTGTGTATTGGAGGGGACAATCTCTGTTGTGCAGAGTTGTGATGTTTAATGCGGTCTCTGTGAGCATCACCGGTTAGATTATAAAGTCTGACAGCCATAGGTAGGGAGCACCTGCGGAACCTCTCTCTTGAGCACTTAGAATGGTACAGCCTACCGCTAAATGAGCTCCCCAGTGTGTTAGGAGGGACAGCATCTATTGCTCCTGTTTCATCCCACTTTATTTCACAGTACTTTATTCATGGACTTAAATGTGTTGCTTTTTTTCTGTTTGTGGATTTCTTGAGTTAATACCAAAGTCTGTTGAACATTTCATGTGAGTTTCCTCATTGGAAATACAGTGTATGTACTGAAACAAAATGTTGACCAGTTCAATGCTCCTTCCTTCCGTTGTACGAACAGACACTCAGCTGTTTATATAAATGCTGTTCTATCGTGACATACACAGCTAATTTCTTTGAAAAACAATCCAGTGCTGGTAGCTGCCATGCTTTCCTTAGCTTGGAATCACTACAAATGTTGACATTTTTTGTGGATCCTCTTCCTCTGTCTCCAGCTCTCCCTCTATGACTCACACCCCCACATAGTGGTGCTCCATCACTCCTGCCACCCCTTCATCATGGCAGAGTAGCCTAATCACTCACCCTGTATCCTAACCAAAACAAAATGGTGCCAACCAGTAGCTTTTAGTCATGTTTACACTCCTAACTCACTACCCCCCCTCCCCACTTCTCCCTCCCCTGGTGGCTCGTGGCGGCATGGGTGATTAATTTGGGCTGAGCAGACAGGTAAACACAGGCCTATTTACATGGCTTACCGGCCACCATATTTATACTCAACGGACTAAGCTTCAGATAGAATATCCTCAAAGCTCCATCTGTTTATTTTCTCTAACTGCTCCTTGAGCTCTGTCCTGACACCCATCTTAGACCTTCTTCTGCCTCTCCCTCACACAAAGCCTGACTCCCCCCTTTCCCTCCACCTTCTTCCCTCTTCTTCTGACCTGTTTCATTTTAAGGTCAAACATGGGACAGGTTTTCTTTCACCATAACAGTCATTTTTAGAATATATCATAATCATGATTTTATTTCTTGGGAGAAAAAAAAATGTTAGTTTTCAGGCAAACTTTCTGCATCACAAGAAATCTTGATGGAAACTGTTTGTTTTAAATACATTTTTGCTTGTTTCATATATGTTGCCCAACAAAATGCTACTCTTTTTATTCTGATTTTAATATTATTATGCAGGGTTTCTGCTGGTAACATTTCTGCGTGGCGGCCCGCCACACCATAAACTGAGCCGCCACATCAAGAAAAATTTAGCCTGTAATTTAAAAAAAAAGCCACACAGGAACCAGTTTAAAAAAGACAAAAGAGCCATAAAAGAAACATCAGAGAGCCACACGGGGCTCGAGAGCAGGAGGTTTGCCAGCCCTGACACACATATATATATTTTTGCTAAGAAAATTAATTAAGGGATGCTGCTCCGCAAGCGAACAATGTACATCAAAACAGTCACTGGCGGCATTGGGAGTTCGGGAGCCTGCCACGTAAAAAGCAGACAAAAATGTTTGTTTTTCAACTGCTCTCAAGTAGTGAAGATGGCAGCAGTAGCTCTCCTGCTCCAGGTATGAGCAAGTAAACACATGAATGCCATGACTGCTATGATGCTGGTCCTTACTGATTAGATGAGAGTCACTGGCATTTTTACAAGTATTTTAATTTTGCCGCCCCGTGTCAAACTCAGCGCAGATCAGTGGTTGATTGGAATACACTAATCTATAGTTCAGCGGTTGCTGCTCTTGTCCTCCGTTTTCATGAACTGGATTGCAAAATGCACCCAACATAATTAGTCTACTGTATTTTTTCATGTCAGCACTCAGTAGTTTATATTTAAAAGAGTGCGGTGTGTGTTAAGTTGTTTTGTTTTGTTTTGTTTTTTTCGGCGGGAGCTGTTACAGACAAAGAGTAGCAGAGGTGCCTATTAATGTGAGGTGAACCGGGAACCGGGATGTAGAAACGAGCACAGAGCGGAAATGAACAAGGACCATGCCAAACCATTGTCTCCAGCAGGTCAGAGCCCTGCAGACTCCGTGCGAGAGGGAGTGATAAAGTACTCTTTTTCTTCTACACGTTGGTCTACTGCAGCTTCAAAATTATTCTAATTTGGCGGATTCATATCCACTCTGTCACTGTGTTGCGACTGTAGTCTCTTCACCAACCACCACCAACCAATATTAAGTAAATTATGTTCATATTTATGTATTTATAATGACCCAATTTCACGAAGTCAGTGGCTTAAATATGTTAAATGGCGTTCACTTATAGAGTGCTTTTTTTCTAATCTTTAGATGACCAGAGGCCTTTACAGATCCTGCTATCCACCCATTCACACACACATTCACACACTGATGGTGGCAGAGCTGCAATACACAGGCGCCAGCCTGACCCACCAGAAGCAAGTGGGGGTTCAGTGTCTTGCTCAAGGACATTTCGACATGCAGACTGCAGACAGAGCGGGAACTGAACCCCTGACCCTCCAATCAGTAATCAGCCACACTACACCTGCACCACAACCTACCAAGTTGCCAACAATTACAGTGCATCCGGAGAGTATTCACAGTGCTTCACTTTTTCCACATTTTGTTATGTTACAGCCTTATTCCAAAAGGGATCAAATTCATTTTTTCCTCAAAATTCTGCGCACAATATCCCATAATGACAATGTGAAAAACATTTTTTTTTTTTTAGATTTTTACAAATTTATTAAAAATGAAAAACTAAGAAATCACATGTACATAAGTATTCACAGTCTTTGCTCAATACTTTACTGTTGCACCTTTGGCAGCAATTACAGCCTCAAGTCTTTTTGAATATGATACCACAAGCTTGGCGCACCTATCTTTGGGCAGTTTCACCCATTCCTCTTTGCAGCACCTCTCAAGCTCCATCAGGTTGGATGGGAAGCGTCGGTGCACAGCCATTTTCAGATCTCTCCAGGGATGTTCAATTGGATTCAAGTCTGGGCTCTGGCTGGGCCACTCAGGGACATTCACAGAGTTGTCCTGAAGCCACTCATTTGATATCTTGGCTGTGTGCTTAGGGTCGTTGTCCTGCTGAAAGATGAACTGTCACCCCAGTCTGAGATCAAGAGCGCTCTGGAGCAGGTTTTCATCCAGGCTGTCTCTATACATTGCTGCATTCATCTTTCCCTCTATCCTGACTAGTTTCCCAGTTCCTGCGGCTGAAAAACATCCCCACAACACGAGGCTGCCACCACCACCTGGCCCTCCACTCCATCCTGCAGCACCTGGACTCCCCGGGAACCTACGCCAGGATCCTGTTTGTGGACTTCAGCTCCGCATTCAACACCATCCGCCCCGCTCTGCTCCGGGACAAGCTGTCCCTGCTCAACGTGCCTGACTCCCTCTGCAGGTGGATCATCGACTTCCTGACGGACCGGAGGCAGCATGTGCGGCTGGGAAAGACTGTCTCAGACTATACTAGCATCAGCACCGGATCACCCCAGGGCTGTGTACTTTCCCCCCTACTCTTCTCCCTTTACACCAACTCCTGCACCTCCAGCCACCAGTCTGTCAAGTTGATCAAGTTTGCGGACGACACCACCCTCATCGGGCTCATCTCCAACGGCGACAAGTCCGCCTACAGGAGAGAGGTGGCCCAGCTGGCGTCCTGGTGCAGCAATAACAACCTGCAGCTGAACGCTCTGAAGACAGTGGAGATGATTGTAGACTTCAGGAAAGTCACTACTCCTCTGCCCCCCCTCACCCTCTCAGGCTCTCCCATCACCACTGCTGATTCCTTCCGCTTCCTAGGCACTACCATCACCAGGGACCTCAAATGGGAGCTGACCATCAGCTCACTCATCAAAAAAGCCCAGCAGAGGATGTTCTTCCTGCGGCAGCTGAGGAAGCTCAAGCTACCCACTAAGATGTTAGTGCAGTTCTACACAGCCATCATCGAGTCCATCCTCACCACCTCCATAACCGTGTGGTACGCAGGAGCCACTGCCAGGGACAGACTAAGGCTGCAGCGCGTCGTGCGCACTGCTGAGAAGGTGATCGGCTGCAAGCTCCCATCTCTCCAGGATCTGTACATCTCCAGGACCCGGAGGCGTGCTGGCCGGATCATAGCCGATCCCTCACACCCTGGTCACGTACTGTTTGCCCCCCTCCCCTCTGGTAGAAGACTTCGGTCCATCCAGACTAAAACCTCCCGTCACATGAACAGCTTCTTCCCCTCTGCCATTAGACTGCTGAACACTAAGTGACTTATTGACTCTCGTGCACCATGTACAGCAGCTCAACCAGACTCATGTCAATCATCACTGTTTTCTTCCTGCATTACCGACTGCACTATATAGTTCTCCACAGTATCTGCTGCTGGCTAATATATATTTTAACTGTTGACCAGTATCACTTAATCTTATCCTACACTTTATTACATGTATAGTTTATTTCTCTTATCTTATCATGTTTAATGTTGCAGCATTGCACCGAGACAAATTCCTAGTTTGTGTACTACATGAACAATGGCAATAAACCTGATTCTGATTCTGATTCTGATTGGCGTGGTTATGAACGGTGCCTGGTTTCCTCCAAACATGACACCTGGCATTCAAGCCAGACTTCAATCTTTTTCTCATGAGACCAGAGAATTTTGTTTCTCATGGTCTGAGAGTCCTTCAGGTGCCTTTTGGCAAACTCTAGGCGGGTCGCCATGTGCCTTTTACTAAGGAGTGGCTTCCGTCTGGCCACTCTACTATACAGGCCTGATTGGTGGATTGCTGCAGAGAGGGCTGTGCTTCTGGAAGGTTCTCCTCTTTCCACACAGAAATACTGGAGCTCTGACAGAGTGGCCATTGGGTTCTTGGTGACCTCCCTGACTATGGCCCTTCTTCCCAGATTGCTCAGTTTAGATGGCGGGCCAGCTCTAGGAAGAGTGCTGGTGATTCAGAACTTCTTCCATTTATGGATGACGGAGGCCACTGTGCTCATTTGGACGTTCAAAGCAGCAGAAATTTTTCTGTACCCTTCCCCAGATTTGTGCC
Source organism: Pholidichthys leucotaenia (assembly GCA_020510985.1). NCBI lineage: Eukaryota > Metazoa > Chordata > Actinopteri > Cichliformes > Pholidichthyidae > Pholidichthys > Pholidichthys leucotaenia. The sequence goes on from CM035845.1 coordinate 177,324,129, forward strand.
TCGAGACGATCCTGTCTCGGAGGTCTACAGACAATTCCTTTGACTTCATGCTTAGTTTGACATGCACTGTCAACTGTGGGACCTTATATAGATAGGCATGTGCCTTTCCAGATCATGCCCACTCAGTTGAATTTACCACAGGTGGACTCCAATTAAGCTATAGAAACATATCAAGGATGATCAGTGGAAACAGGATGTACATGAGCTCAATTTTGAGCTTCATGGCAAAGACTGTGAATACTTATGTGCATGTGATTTCTTAGTTTTTTTATTTCTAATAAATTTGTAAAAATCTAAAAAAAAAAAAAAAAAAAAAAAATCACATTGTCATTATGGAGAATTGTGTGTAGAATTTTGAAGAAAAAAAAAATGAATTTAATCCCTTCTGGAAAAAGGCTGTAACATAACAAAATGTGCTGTGAATATTTTCCAGATGCACTGTAGATGTCAAAATATTATCAATAAATAGAAATATAAGGTCATTTTAGTTAATTTTTCATTAAATATAATTTTATTAATAATTTTATATTTCCTTGAAATCAGAGTTGAAATTATTGTTCTCTTCGGGCTCTGGAAAAATGTGACCGGTGCTGGCAAAATGAGTCACTTTGAGGAAATGATCAAAACTGAGGTAATGTTTTTTCCATATTCAGTATTGAAAGATCTTCAAAATGATATTTAATTAGTAAGAAGTGCACAAAAACGGACCCAGAAAAAGATGATTTGTTTATATTTTGGCTAGGTTTAAAACTTGCGTTCAATCGGTCGGGAGTTACATCTTCCACCAAAACATGTATTTTATAGAGTGTGGGACATATATGTATCACTTTAAGCTTCACATCTCAGAGTAGAACAAAGGACTGGGCCTCCTGTGAGATAACAGGAAGATGTGAAAATTTAGTCTTTGGTATGCAAGAGACGGCCTTGGGGGATTTCCTTGTCTGCCAGAGATTATGAGGAGGATGTTATAGGATTTAAAGAAAGATGCATTGTTACTTGGGATTAAATGCATTGTGACTGTGAGCTTTGAAGGTCCTGGATATATAAAGGACGAATGTCTTTGTTTTTCCGCTTTCTGTTTTGCTGATGTTGGCAGATGTGAATAAACCTGACTCGTGAGATAAACTCTGCCTCGTCATTTTTACATCTCCACACTGGTGAACCTAAGACGTATCATGGATGAAAGAAATTCCCCCGGGCCAGCCGAGTCAGGAGCTCCCAGCCAAGCGTATGCCGCTACCGTCCAGCTACCGGACTTTTGGCAAGACAACCCGCGCTCCTGGTTCCACTTGGTCGAAGCACAGTTCGCCCTCCAGGGGATAACGGTAGATGACACAAAGTTCTACCATGTGATTGCAAAGCTCGACAACCGCACGGCTCGGCATGTGGAGAGCCTATTGGAGCGGCCACTGGCCAACGACAAATACGGCGGGTTGAAGGCTGCACTTATCCAGCGCTTCACTCTCTCAGTCGAGGAGAGAGCGGAGAGGCTCCTGGCTCTGAACGACTTGGGAGATGGCACGCCCGTTGACCTGATGGAGAACATGCTGAGGTTGAGGGGTTCAGACGGCGATGACTTCCTCTTCACCCACATTTTCCTCAGGACCCTACCGTCGGCCACGAGAGCGACCCTGGCCAGTTCGCCATTGTTGGACCAGCGGGACTTCGGTACGCTGGACCAGGAGGTGCATCGGATTCTCAACGCCAGCAAACAGAGCGCGGCCACCATGGCAGCGACGGAGTTCGGCGCGACGGCCGGCGATGGCGGGGGGCCAGAGACGGCGGTAGCAGAACCACCGACGACGGCGGCAGCGGGGGCCAAGGATCGCGGAGGAGACACCCTCTGTTTCTACCATCGCCGCTTTGCAGAGAAGGCACCCAAATGTATACCACCGTGCCAGTTCAAGTGCTCGGGAAAAGCCAAGACCGGGGGTCGGTAGCAGCTGCGGCCCTCGGGGAGGAGAACAAGCTGCTCTACTTGAAAGATGCGCGCTCGGGGAGGCAATTCCTTATGGACACAGGCTCCCAGTTGAGTTTCATCACACCTTCCTCCGCGGACCGGCTGGCGGTTCTCAGAGGTCCCGGGGCGTCAGCAGCGAACGGCTTGGAGATTAAGACTTTTGGTGAGAGGACTCTGCTTCTGTCCCTACACGGCCGTACATTTGAGTGGACTTTTGTTATAGCTGCAGTGAATTTCAATATGTTGGGGGCTGATTTTCTGTGCTCACATGGTTTGTTGGTTGATCTTGCTAACAGGCGCCTGGTTAATGCACTTTTTTTTTTATTCTATTCCCTGCACAGCCCGAGTGACCCCGCCAACAGCACAAGCCAACGTCACAGCTGCAAGCGGTAAGTTCCACACACTGCTCACTCAGTTCCCAGCACTCACAGTTCCCACATTCTCAGCAGCCATTGCTAAACACAGAGTGGAACATTTTATTACTACCACTGGACCGCCCGTTTTTGCAAAAGCTCGGCACTTGGATTCAGCTAAACTGACCATAGCACGCGAGGAGTTCGCCAACCTGGAAAGGTTGGGCATCATCAGGCGTTCGAACAGCCCATGGGCTTCCCCATTTCACATGGTCCCGAAAGCTGACGGCTCGTGGCGACCTTGTGGAGATTTCCACAGGTTGAACAACGCCACAGCGCACGACCGCTACCCAATCCTGCATATCCAAGATTTTTCCGTTCATTTGGCGGGGGCGCACATTTTTTCTAAGATAGACTTGGTCCGCGGTTACCACCAAGTCCCAGTGCGTGCTGAGGACATACCCAAAACAGAGGTAATAACTCCGTTCGGTCTATTCGAGTTTTTGCGCATACCATTTGGGCTTAAAGGCGCTGCGCAGACGTTCCAACGCATGATGGACGTGGTGTTGCGCGATCTCCCCTTCATATTCGTCTACCTGGACGACATCTTAGTCGCCAGCGCGTCCGAAGACGAACACGAAAATCACCTCACGGCAGTTTTCCGGAGGTTGGGAGAGCGCGGTTTAATAATCAACCCAGCGAAGTATCAGTTTGGAGTGACGCAGATTGATTTTTTGGGGCATCGCGTCTCTCCAGAAGGAGCGGTTCCGCTGCCTGACAAAATGCGCGCGGTAGCAAATTTTCCCCAGCCACAAACGGTCAAGGCGTTACAGGAGTTTTGGGGAATGGTGAATTTTTATAACCGTTTCCTCCCCAGCGCAGCGCAGCTCATGCAACCATTGTATGCCACACTAAAAAAACAAAAACCCACAAATAAGATCGAATGGTCTCCGGAGCGAGAGCGAGCATTTTCGGAGGTCAAAACAGCCCTGGCAAACGCTACGTTGTTAGCACATCCAGACCCAACGGCCCGCATAGCGCTCACTACTGATGAGTCAGATGTGGCCATAGGGGCGGTCGTGGAGCAGCATGTAGCCGGGGCTTGGCAGCCACTCGCTTTTTTCAGCAGGACTTTGCACAATAGTGAACGAAAATACAGCGCATTCGACAGGGAGTTGTTAGCTCTCCACTTGGCCATTCACCACTTCCAGTTCTGGCTGGAGGGACGCCATTTCACCGCGTTCGTTGACCACAAGCCGCTGACATTCACGATGGCCAAGGTTTCAGAACCGTGGTCGGGCTGGCAGCAAAGACAGCTGGCTGCCATCTCAGAGTTTACTACCAATATTCAGCACGTGGCGGGTAAACTGAATGTAGTGGCAGACTGTCTCTCGCGCGCCGTGGCGGCCCCAGTCCGCGTAGGGATAGATTATGCAGCCATGGCCGCGGATCAGGTTAGCGACGCGGACGTGCGCGCGCTCCAGTCTGGACCAACAGGGTTAAGGCTGGAGAACAGGGTGCTGCAAGACGGTATGCCCCCCCCTAATCTGCGATGTCTCCACTGGGTGACCGCGTCCTGTGGTACCGGCCGCATGGTACCGGCCGCGTGGCGCCGCCGCGTTTTTGACTCGATTCATTCTCTGGCGCACCCGGGAGTGCGCGCATCGGTCAAAATGGTAGGAGAGAAATTTGTATGGCTGAGCCTGCGCAAACAAGTTAAGGAGTGGGCAGCAGCCTGCATGGCTTGTCAACTAGCCAAGGTACACAGACACACGAGAGCTCCCTTGGAGCCGTTTCACATCCCGGCTAAGAGGTTCGATCATGTTCACGTGGACCTCGTAGGCCCCCTCCCGCCGTCACAGGGGTGCACACACCTTCTGACAATGGTGGACCGCACCGCGCGCTGGCCGGAAGTGGTTCCACTGGTGTCAACCACAGCCGAGGAGGTTGTGCGCGCGTTTTTAACAGCATGGGTAGCGCGCTTTGGAGTCCCGTCGGACATTACGTCCGACAGAGGTCCTCAATTTGTTTCCGAACTTTGGTCAGCAATGGCCGCAGCCTGGGGGTAACGATCCACCGCACAACCGCGTACAATCCGCAGGCTAATGGGTTATGCGAATGTTTTCATAGGCCATTGAAAGCGGCTCTCAGAGAGTCGCTGACGGATGCAAATTGGGTGGACAGGCTACCGTGGGTTTTATTGGGGTTGCGTTCTGCACCTAAAGAGGACTTAGAAGCCTCCCCAGCTGAGCTAGTTTTTGCGCAGCCACTTCGGCCGCCCGGGGAGTTTCTCCCAGATAATCCTGCGCCAGATAGCTCCCCATCTCAGCGGTTGCAGCGTGGCACGGAATCGGGCACGCTACCTGGCCCCGTTCACCACAGTTTTCCGCGCGTTTTTGTGCCTAAGGCTTTGAAAAACACGGAGTTTGTTTTTGTCAGACACGATGCCCATCGCCCACCGCTGCGACCACCTTATGATGGACCATTTAGAGTGCTGGAAACAGGAGACAAGCATTTTTTGCTAGATTTGGGGGGCAGGAAGGAAAAGATTGGCATAAACAGGCTCAAACCCACCTTTGTGGTGGCCGACGAGGATGTGCTGTTGGCCAGGGCTCCTCGGTGTGGCAGACCCCCTCGGGGACATTCCCCAGAACACCCACAGGGAGTGACAAACAGTTCTCACCCACAGGCAGCAGCTCCCCAGCAGGATGACGCCGCAGAAGTGGCGAAGCTCGCTTACAGCAGATACGGGAGGAGACTGAGGCCCAAGCAGCACGTGGGTTAATTTGTAATGATTTTATCATGACATGCAGACTGTTATCCTGTTGTTCCATCTTAGATGTTTGGGTGGGGGTCATGTGGGACATATATGTATCACTTTAAGCTTCACATCTCAGAGTAGAACAAAGGACTGGGCCTCCTGTGAGATAACAGGAGGATGTGAAAATTTAGTCTTTGGTATGCAAGAGACGGCCTTGGGGGATTTCCTTGTCTGCCAGAGATTATGAGGAGAATGTTATAGGATTTAAAGAAAGATGCATTGTTACTTGGGATTAAATGCATTGTGACTGTGAGCTTTGAAGGTCCTGGATATATAAAGGACAAATGTCTGTGTTTTTCCGCTTTCTGTTTTGCTGATGTTGGAAGATGTCTCTAGGCGGGTCGCCATGTGCCTTTTACTAAGGAGTGGCTTCCGTCTGGCCATTCTACTATACAGGCCTGATTGGTGGATTGCTGCAGAGAGGGCTGTGCTTCTGGAAGGTTCTCCTCTTTCCACACAGAAATGCTGGAGCTCTGACAGAGTGGCCATTGGGTTCTTGGTGACCTCCCTGACTAAGGCTCTTCTCCCCAGATTGCTCAATTTAGATGGCGGGCCAGCTCTAGGAAGAGTGCTGGTGATTCAGAACTTCTTCCATTTATGGATGACGGAGGCCACTGTGATCATTTGGACGTTCAAAGCAGCAGAAATTTTTCTGTACCCTTCCCCAGATTTGTGCCTCGAGACGATCCTGTCTCGGAGGTCTACAGACAATTCCTTTGACTTCATGCTTAGTTTGACATGCACTGTCAACTGTGGGACCTTATATAGATAAGCATGTGCCTTTCCAGATCATGTCCAGTCAGCTGAATTTACCACAGGTGGACTCCAATTAAGCTATAGAAATATATCAAGGATGATCAGTGGAAACAGGATGTACCTGAGCTCAATTTTGAGCTTCATGGCAAAGACTGTGAATACTTATGTGCATGTGATTTCTTAGTTTTTTATTTCTAATAAATTTGTAAAAATCTAAAAAAAAAAAAAAAAAATTCACATTGTCATTATGGGGAATTGTGTGTAGAATTTTGAAGAAAAAAAATGAATTTAATCCCTTCTGGAAAAAGGCTGTAACATAACAAAATGTGGAAAAAGTGAAGTGCTGTGAATATTTTCCAGATACACTGTAGATGTCAAAATATTATCAATACATAGAAATATAAGGTCATTTTAGTTAATTTTTCATTACATATAATTTTATTAATAATTTTATATTTCCTTGAAATCAGAGTTGAAATTATTGTTCTCTTCAGGCTCTGGAAAAATGTGACCGGTGCTGGCAAAATGAGTCACTTTGAGGAAATGATCAAAACTGAGGTAATTTTTTTCCATATTCAGTATTGAAAGATCTTCAAAATGACATTTAATTAGTAAGAAGTGCACAAAAACGGACCCAGAAAAAGATGATTTGTTTATATTTTGGCTAGGTTTAAAACTTGCGTTCAATCGGTCGGGAGTTACATCTTCCACCAAAACATGTATTTTATAAAGTACGATTTCTTAGCTATACAATGAAACCAGGCCCTCATGGGGGTTTTCCTGGGACTTGCTGCTCGCAAACAAAGAAAGAGTCATGATTTATGACTTCTCCTGCCTGTAGCTCGTAATGACATGGTGCGCATTCCGACTCATTTTGCCAGCACGGGTCACAAATTATGATCAAAAGTTTCAATTATGGGAAAAAAATTACCATAAACTGTTTAAAATTTATTGAAAAACAGTAATTTTAATATAAAAATAGACAAAAAATTAGCCATAAAATAATCCCCAAATTAAAGTCTTAAATGTACAAGTACATTTCAAAAAATTAGAATATCATGAAAAAGTTCAATATTTTTGTCACTCATTTCAGAAAGTGAAACCCGTATATATTATATAGATTCATTACACAGAGAGTGATATATTCCAAGTGTTTATTTATAGCCCATGAAAACCCCAAATTCAGTTTCTCAAAAAATTAGAATATTACATAAAATTAATTTTAAAAAATCATTTTTAAATAGAAATGTTGGCCGACTGAAAGATATGTCCATGTACACACTCAATACTTTGTCAGGGCTCCTTTTGGATTAATTACTGTTTCAATGTGGCGTGGCATGGAGGTGATCAGCCTGTGGCACTGCTGAGGTGTTATGAAGGTCCAGGTTGCTTTGAAAGTGACCTTCATCTCGTCTGCATTGTTGGGTCTGGTGTCTCTCATCTTCCTCTTGACAATACTCTATAGATTCTCTATGGGGTTTAGGTCAGGAGAGTTTTCTGGCCAATCAAACACAGTGATGCCATGGTCATTAAACCAGGTTTTGATACTTTTGGCAGTGTGAGGGGTGCCAAGTCCTGCTGAAAAATGAGATCAGGTTCTCCATAAAGCTCGTCAGCAGAGGGAAGCATGAAGTGCTCTAAAATTTCCTGACTGTGCTGACTTTGATCTTGAACAAAACTAAAACACAGTGGACCAACACCAGCAGATGATATGGTTCCTCAAATCATCACTGACTGTGGAAACTTCACACTAAACCTCAAGCAACTTAGATTCTGTGCCTCTCCATACTTCCTCAAGACTCTGGGACTTTGATTTACAAATGAAATGCAAAATTTACTTTTATCTGAACAGAGGTCATCTGCTGATGTTTCTCCACTGTGTTTTATCAAGACCAAAGACAGCACAGTCGTCTACCAGGAAATTTTAGAACACTTCATGCTTCCTTCTGCTGACAAGCTTTATGGAAAAGCTGATTTCATTTTCCAGCAGGACTTGGCACCCCCCCCCCCCCACACACACACACACTGCCAAAAATATCAAAACCTGGTTTAATGACCATGGCATCACTGTGTTTGACTGGCAAGCAAACTCTCCTGACCTAAACCCCATAGAGAATCTATGGAGTATTGTCAAAAGGAAGATGAGAGACACCAGACCCAACAATGCAGACGAGCTGAAGGTCACGATCAAAGCAACCTGGACCTTCATAACACCTCAGCAGTGCCACAGGCTGATCACATCCATACCACGCCACATTGATACAGTAATTAATCCAAAAGGATCCCCAACCAAGTATTGAGTGTGTACATGGACATACTTTTCAGTCGGCCAACATTTCTATTAAAAAACTATTTTTTTAAAATTAATTTCATGTAATATTCTAATTTTTTGAGAAATTGAATTTGGGGTTTTCATGGGCTGTAAGCCATAATCATCAAAATTAAAATAAATAAACACTTGAAATATGTCACTCTCTGTGTAATGGATCTATATAATACAGTATATGGGTTTCACTTTCTGAAATGAGTGACAAAAAGTATTCAACTTTTTCATGATATTCTAATTTTTCGAGATGTACCTGTACAAGAAGAGTCATAATTTTGCAAAAGGAAATTACAAATTTTTGAGGAAAATAGCTGCCAATTTAGGTTAAAAAAGTTTATAGAGAAAAAAGTAGAAAACAGTGGAAGTAGAAAATTGTTTTAAATTCAAAAGAAAAACCTCAGACTTTCAAGAATTAGTCATTACTCAAGTATTTTTGAGTGCTTCAGTACTCTTACTCAGCTAGTATTTTTTGGGTGTCAACTCTTAATTATTAATTTCATAAGACAACACTGCTTTTGCATGAGTATAGTTTCTGGCGACTATACCCACCACTGATCATATACTGTAATTTAAGCATGCGTGAGTAAATTACTACAGTATTACGAATGTTTTTCCCTTTGGGTATCATGTGTTTTCTCATGTTTACACATGCTTTGCATACACCCTGTCACAATCTGTGCACGGGTGGATTTCACCATGCTCTTTCTTTGCTTTTTGGTTTTCTTTATTTGTGTAATGTATTCTGAGTTCTTTGCCTTTTCGTTTTTCCTTATTGGTATAATGTTGCATTTTGAAATTCTATGTCTCTTATGTTTTTTTAGTTTGTTTTCACATATTCGATATTGTTTCTTTCTATGATTTATTCTCTTGTTTTTGTTCTGTGTAGTTTTGTCATCTGCTTCTGTCAAGGCTGGCCCTCACGAGCCAGCATAAGACGCCACAGTTCGGTAAGTTGCAATTCAGTTCTTTTATTTATAATGCACAGGACTTAGGTGTACAACACAACTTTGCCACGCAGGCTTCGTTACACAGTACAACATAAATTCACAACAGAGATTAGCGGCTAGGGCGAGGGGCACTCGTACGCCGCAAAGGCAGGGAATATAAAACGTGGAACAGGGAGAGAGTTATGGCAGAGACGAGGAGCTCTCGTCCGCCGTAATTAGGAAGGAACGTCAGCGAGGGAGAAGACAATTCCAAATAATAAATCACTTACATGCAGCGGGATACGTCGAGGAACCCAGGGAGCATGTGGTAAGGAGACAGGGGTAAGTCATAAGACTTCTGACGAGACAGCCGCAGAGTCCAGTTCACTCGCACTGACATTTAAAGCCAGCTGCTCATGATTGGAAACGCGGCGCACCTGCTCAGGTTCTGACAGCTGAGAGCTCCCGAGCGTCTGGCCAATCAGAGCCCGGAAAACCCGTGTGACGACACCTGCTGTCAAAACCTGACAGGGATGAGGAATAACCCGAGCGCGGACAAAAGCGCTCGGGATATGACAGAGCCCCTCCCTCTACGCGAACTCCTGGTTGCGCATAACATCCAGACCCCCCCACCCCAGGGAGGGTGGAGGGGGAAGCAGGTGGAGGGGGAGCAGGGTCAACTCACAACAAGGGGACAAAAAGATGAATAAAAAGAAAAGTCAACGCTAGATGGACATCTCTCACATATAACCACAAAAAAGAAAGCCAAGATGAGGATACATGGAACACCAGTCAATACCACAAGGCAGGATCAAGGAAATAAAAGGACAAATAATACCTTTTTCTCCAAGTTAATGTGTACAGAAAATCTTCAAAACCAAAAGACAACACAGGTGCCAAAAAAAAGAACTAGACCTGAGTAAGGGAGTAACATAGGAAATATACAATCACACCCTAAAGAAACATACAATACTCATGATAGCATACTGTCAAAATGAAAAGGAAATTCTGCTCAGAAGAGTCTCAAATCGGGAGTGCAAGGAACAAACCCAAACAGTCACCCCAGAAAATAACATGAACGACAGCTACGGCAAGAGAACATATGTCCATCAACGGAAAACAGTCACCTTAAACATGAAGTTCAATCCCCTGTGGGGTATTTCAGTCTGAGAGGGGAGGAGAGAAAAAGAAAACCAGTCACAAGTCAGTGGTGGGGCAAGAGAAGGAGAGGGAAAAAAACCATTGGGGAATAGTGTTAAATAACTCCGCTCAGGAGGCCTCCTAGCACCCAGCATCCAGGCCGCCAGCAAAAGCAGCGGAACGTGCCCTAACGGCTCAGCCAAACCCCGGGCCGAGGGAAACCATGTCTCTGGCGGGCGGACCAGGGCGCCGAAAGAACCATCCTGCATGTCAGGAATCCGGGCCCGGACGCCAAAAGGACAGAGCCGGTCACCGGGTGGTCGGGCAGTATCGGCCTGCCAACAGAATGGCTGGGGGAAGGTCGGCGAACCGGGCCAGCTGGAATTAACTCCCGCAGTCTCAAGAGCGGGGAAGAAGGGGCCATGGCGAGGACGGGGCATGGCCTGGAAAGTGCTCAGCGGTGGGTCAGCTACACAATCTCCGGAACCCGCCTGGGTCAAAACGACCATGGCGCCGAGCTCCGATTGAGCGAGCGCGGCACCCGCGTCGGACCCCGATTGGGCCGGAACCTCCATGACGTCAAGCTCCGATCGGGTGAGAGCAGCACCCGCGTCGGACCCCGATTGGGCCGGAACCTCCATGACGTCAAGCTCCAACCGAGCGAGAGCAGCACCCACGTCGGACCCCGATTGGGCCGGAACCTCCCTGACGTCGAGCTCCGATCGAGCGAGAGCAGCACCCGCGTCGGACCCCGATTGGGCCGGAACCTCCCTGACGTCGAGCTCCGCTTGAACCGGCGGAGCACTCCCGGTGGACCCCATGCCGAGAGCCGGAACCTCCAAGGTGACACCTAGAGCAGGTTCGCCTCCAGTGACCCTGGGGAGAGGCTCAGAGGGACAAAAGGAACCGGGATCAGGATCACCGGCAGCGGCAGGGCCCGGCGAGACAGGCTCGAGCGCAGCAGACGGCTGCACCCGGCTCGCCCCCCCGAGAGACAGGCAATAATGCTCCAGAAAGAAGATGAGGGAAAGAAAATAGAGCACTCGCCTGATCTCGGGTTCTGCCGCCATCCAGGACTTCGATGCTCCGGGTTCAAACGGGAGGAGGTCGTCGTCCGGTTCCCACTCCGTCGTGACGTCATCCGCCCCTGGAAGAGGGGCTCCTGCAGCTCGAGGACCCCCTGACGTCATCGTCCACGCTGGCGGTTCATGTGGTGTGGAGGTGGGGGGCTCTCAGCCCGCTGGACCGGACTGTTCATCTGCGGAGTCCCGGGGACGCTCCGTCGTCGGCACAGGCTCCAACCAGTCGTCCGATCTCCTCTGCCCAGAAAATGGCTGCGGGGCTGTGGTCTTCTGCCCAAGGGCCACAGGCTCACTCCTCATCTGGTGACGCTCCTCTGAAGTCGAAGCGTGCTCAGCAGGGGGAGACACAGAGGCAGCGGGTTTAATTAACATATCAGCAGGGAGTTGAGGCTCGGGGGGCTGCAAACCCCGAGTCTCACCCCCAGGAGTCAGACAGAACAAATCACTATTAGATGGAAAAAAGTGAACTTGTACTTGCCTGCCTCCCGGAGGGGTGGTGGAACCTGCCGAAGGGAACGTCATTCCATCCTCCTCCCACCGGGTGGTGGCCGGAGACTCTCTTGAAGGAGAAGAGGGGGCCACTCGGGATGGTGTAGCCGCACTGTCCACTGGAGCAAAACTTCTCAAACTCCCAGCCGCTGGAGAAGGCGTCGAGGTGGAGGGGGCAACAGCCAAGTCGGGCCGGGCGTGACGCGCTGACAGCTCAGCGGGGGAAGCAGGCCCAGGGGGGAAAGGCTGCAGGGATCTCCTCCTGGTGAGACGCTGGGGAGACAGCAGTGGGATGAATGGGGTCAGCCCAGTGAACCGGAGCGGGTTCCGGAAGGGAGTCGCGCTGAGAACGTCTCTGGCCACAGCGCCGACGTCTACGACGGGCCCCGGGTGGTGCGAACTCCAGGACTGGATCAAGGGAAGGATCCGGATTCCAGAGCGGGCAGCGGGAGCTCCGATTACTCCGCCTTTGGCCTCGTTCCTCCTCGATATCCTGGAGCGCCTCGCGGTGGGCGGCGATCTCTTGTCTCTTCACTTGGACGTCCAAGTGGTCGGTGTAGCGAGGAGACAATCGGTCGAGCGTTATCTCAGTGCAGTCCAGGTAATAGTGCGCTTCGGATGAGTCGTCAAGACTGGCGGAAGTGCTGACGAAGTCACCCACCTCCTCCAGCGCCTCAGGCAGCTGGAGCCAGAGATCACCCCACCTTGCAGCCTCCTCCTCTTCGTACATCCGAATTATCTGGCGTTGGGCAGCGATGTCGAGTCTCCTCGCGTTGACCTCGGGGTGACCGTTGTAGCGGGAAGGCAGACAGTCAAGCACCTCCTCAGCCCGGTCTAGATACCACTGTTCATCGGGCTGATAACCGAGGAGAGGAGGGGCGAGGAGGTGTCTGGATGCCCATCGAGGTCGGAGGCGATGATGAGGATTTCATCTACCTCCTCCAGCGCCTTGGTCAGCAGGCCGTGGGAACCCCGAGAACGACTCTGCTGAGATGGCATATTTCCAACGCCCCGTACCTGGACAGGAAGGGGCAAAGTTCCCAGAATGCAACTTACTGAGAACGACGTCTCCTTCTGGCGGCTGTCTACTGTCAAGGCTGGCCCTCACGAGCCAGCATAAGACGCCACAGTTCAGTAAGTTGCAATTCAGTTCTTTTATTTATAATGCACAGGACTTAGGTGTACAACACAACTTTGCCACGCAGGCTTCGTTACACAATACAACATAAATTCACAACAGAGATTAGCGGCTAGGGCGAGGGGCACTCGTACGCCGCAAAGGCAGGGAATATAAAACGTGGAACAGGGAGAGAGTTATGGCAGAGACGAGGAGCTCTCGTCCGCCATAATTAGGAAGGAACGTCAGCGAGGGAGAAGACAATTCCAAATAATAAATCACTTACATGCAGCGGGATACGTCGAGGAACCCAGGGAGCATGTGGTAAGGAGACAGGGCTAAGTCATAAGACTTCTGACGAGACAGCCGCAGAGTCCAGTTCACTCGCACTGACATTTAAAGCCAGCTGCTCATGATTGGAAACGCGGCGCACCTGCTCAGGTTCTGACAGCTGAGAGCTCCCGAGCGTCTGGCCAATCAGAACCCGGAAAACCCGTGTGACGACACCTGCTGTCAAAACCTGACAGGGATGAGGAATAACCCGAGCGCGGACAAAAGCGCTCGGGATATGACAGCTTCCACTTTTATTTCTCCCTTAGGAGTTGCAGTTTGTCAGGAGCACTTTCGGGTTTTTCCCTGGTGGTGGGCGGTGCTTCTGTCAAACTGTCAGCTCCGTCTCCTCATGACTCACAGCTGATTGTCATTTGCTGTCCAGCCCACTCATGTGATTCGTACCTGTCCTCATTCGTTTCATTTGTGTTTAGCTGTATTTAAGGGCTGTTATGTTCATTCCTCCTTGCCGGAGTCTTACATTCTTCACCCTCATCTCCACCAGAACCAGCCCTTCTTCTGGTGTGGTATTGTTAGTTTTCTTTGTTTGTCTGTTGGATTTAGTTTTGAGCACGGGTTTGATGTTGTGTTTGTTTTTTGTAATAAATTCACAAACTGCAGTCCTGCGCATGGGTCTCTCCTCTCTGGCAATTCATGACACCCCCCCCCCCCCCGAAAAAATGTATATATATGTATATTGAGGTGCAGGATATTAAAAGGGAGTTATGTGCTGTAAAAGTGAACAAAAGTCAGGGCCCTGATAATATATGTGGGCACTTGGTAAAGTCCTGTGCACATGAACTGAGTCCTGTATTTCATTACCTTTTCAATAAGTCCTTACAGACACAACATGTGCCTAAGATCTGGAAAGATGCCGTGGTTGTTCCCATTCCAAACTCCAGCTGTCCTAAAACGGTAAACGACTTTAGACCAGTTGCTTTGACTTCAATTTTAATGAAAATTTTTGAAAAACTGGTCAGATCTGAGGTCCTAAAGCAGACTGAACATGCATTGGATCCTTTGCAGTTTGCATATAGGCCTTACAAAGAAGTGGAGGACGCCACTGTCACTCTTTTTAACATGCTTTTTAAACATCTGGATTTTAATGGGACACATGCCAGGCTTTTATTTGTGGACTTTTCCTCTGCCTTTAAAGGTGAACTGAAACCACCTTTTTGCGCAAAAAGTAGAATAGCAGATTAATTCCTTATTACCTATTGTATTTTTCAACACATAAAAGAAATTTTTAGGCCGTGCGATGGCCAAGCTATAAGCCGATAAACTTTTGCCTCTGGCTGGCAGTGCCAAACAAACCGGAAGTAGTGCAAACGACGCTGCGTGACGTCACGAGTGTGACCCTTATCAAAACAACAATGGCAGATGATAGCAGTTTCAGCAGTCAAGAACACCAGAGTTTTCAGAGTGAAGAGGCATTCAGGATCGGTGACGAGACAGAGGAGGATGCAGGAGTGTCAAGTGAACAGGAAGAGAGCGAGGGAGGCATCGAACCGTACAGATTCGAGCCAGAATTTTCGGGGGATTCCGGCACCGACTCAGAGTTAGACCGCAGCAGTGATGGGGAGGAGAGTCGCTTATTGAATACAGAATGGTGAGTCTTTACTTCTCTACTTTGGCATGTTTGGGGTGTCAGGATAAGGAAAATTAACAAGAAAAAAGAAAGAAAAAAAAAACCATCAGCATTTTTCCAACTTATTATTTATACATAGGGCTAGGACTGTACAATAGCCTGGCCGTGTACACACTTGGCATTGAATAGACACATCTGTGGCGTAGGGTTAACACGTGTATTCAGGACAGGTTCCATGACCATGGGCTATGTATTACAATACTTCTACAGACTATAGTGGCAATACACATGAACAGAACTGGCCTCTGCATTTGACTGTGCTATTTATAAATAATATCTACAGTGATCCCTCACTTATCGCGTTTAATGGGGACCAGAACCGACCGCGAAAAGTGAAAAACCGCGAAGTAGCGTCACCCCCACCCCAAGGGCATCACAAGCACTATTTTGCACAAAAAGGCACAAGAGAACAGCGAAAAGTGCCACTAAGCAACACGAGCGATAAAGAACAATGAATGCGGTCTTCCTTCACTGGGTATGGGCGCTCGGCAGGGAGAGAAGCTGGGTAAAACGTCTCGGCCAATCAGCTTGCGAGATTCCCGAGCGGTGAAGAGGTGGGCGGAGAGGAGTGGAGCGGTGGTCAGAGAGGTGGATTTTGAGTTGTGCGGGCTCTCCGTGTTGATACCTGATGTTCTAATGTAGTCTCCCTGCCTTCTGCTAGCGCCCGGGCAACTTTCGTGCCATTTTTTCTCAATTTTGAATTTTTGATGAATATTTTTGAAAAATCCGCGATGCACTGAGGGCGCGAAAGGTGAAACGCGAAGTAGCGAGGGATCACTGTATATCTAGAAACGTATCGCTTCCCGGTCGCTTTTCCTCCCCCTTTCTTTTCTTTCGTCGCCATGACAGCTTTCCTTGGCCACTGAACAGATCTTCCCAGGTGTTGGAAGTGTTTTGTAGTCGACTATCATGACAAAATGCACCAAAAACAACCAGTGTCGACGTGCTCGCAATGGTAAACATGAGGACTGGGTCACATTCGTGACGTCATGCGGAACTCCGGCTGCACTTCCGGATAATCGGCGGATTCGTGGGATTTTTCAGGGCGGGAAATTCAAAATCGCGATTTTCTCCAAGATTCCGGGATTGGTGGAGGGGGTGCCAATGATAAATTATCTTTATAATTGTATGTACTATCACCCAGTGCTGTTCAATGCCGTTCACTTCAGTTCACCTTTAAAACAATCCAACCTCATATTTTAGTTGAAAGGCTTCTGCAACAATTTGATTTGAGTAATAATCTGGTTGTCATGGTCTGTGCGCCGATATCATTCCACGCTCAGGCCATACACCTCCTCAGCCCGGCTCTTATTATGACAGTGTCTCAGCGGGCTTCCGGCTGTCAGACTCCACGGGACGGCTGGAGGTCAATTACCTCTCATCAGCTGAGGCGCTGTCAACCACTATAAAAGGGAGCAGTCCTGATTGCTCAGGGCTGCGACCTCACACACTTTATCCACGCTCAACTCTCGGTGTGGATTAGGCTGGAGTCCCTACGTCCGGCTCCAGCCCTCCTCTCTTCCCTCATCACTACTTGTAAGTGTACCTTTTGCATTATTTGTGTTTTGCCCCACAAGGCTCTGTTCCTTTTCCCTTGTCATTAATAAACTACGCAAACTCACTGGTTGGCCCTTGGCTCTTATTGATAGCTCGCAAGAGCCATTCATGACACTGGTGGGTTGGATTCTGGATTTCTTAACCAACAGGACACAGAGAGTAAGGGTCAATGGTACATTGTCTGACCAAAAGTGCTCTTCTACTGGCTCTCCTCAGGGGTGTGTGTTGTCACCACTACTCTTCATCCTGTACACAAACATGTGTAGGAGCAGACATGACAACAGACACATTATAAAGTATGCTGATGATTCAGTTATTGTCAGTCTCCTACAGGATGGTGACAGTGGCCACGGCCCAGTAGTTGATGATTTTGTTCACTGGTGTGAGGATTCCTACCTGCAGCTGAATACGACAAAAACTAAAGATATGATTATTAACTTTAGGAGGAAAACTCCCAGGCACAAAGTCACCGTACTAAAAGGCCAGACCACCGAATGTGTACAATCCTACAAATATCTTGGGACGATTGTTGATAGTAATTTAAACTTTGAAGAGAACTGTGAAAAGGTGAGCAAAAAGGGTCAGCAACATTTGCATTGTT
Source organism: Pholidichthys leucotaenia (assembly GCA_020510985.1). Classification (NCBI taxonomy): domain Eukaryota; kingdom Metazoa; phylum Chordata; class Actinopteri; order Cichliformes; family Pholidichthyidae; genus Pholidichthys; species Pholidichthys leucotaenia. Next base: position 177,341,235 of record CM035845.1, read on the forward strand.
TAAGGAAACTTGCACGCCTCCAAATTGACCGAACCATAATGATAATGTTTTATCGGGCTTTTATTGAGTCTGTTTTATCCTTTTCTTTAGTGTCATGGTTTGGTCAGATAAAACTGAAACAGAGGAAATCCTTGGATCAGGTAGTTAGATAGTCCAGTCGTTTGCTTGGTGAGTCACAGCTGAGCCTGACATCCCTGTACACCAGACAGGTACAGAGGATTGCTACCTCCATTTTAAATGATGACTCCCACCCTTTGCACTGTCACTTTCAGCTTCTTCCCTCAAGACGGAGGTTTGCTGTCCCAAAAAGTAAAACCCAGCGCTACAAAAACAGCTTTGTTCCTGCTGCTGTCAAAGAGCTGAACAAGTTTTAACAATATATTGCACATAATTTGGTTACCTATTTATTAACTCCATTTTATATTTACTTATTTTTGTAGGATTTTTATTTGGGTTGTAAATCTTTTATTGGGTTTTAGACCTTTGACCTTTTAACCTCTTTGACTAGTCTTTAACTTTTTAATATGACCCTTCTCTCGTATCTCTTGGTTTTTCTCTCATCTCTTTGTCTTTATATCCTGATTGATGGAGCCTTGAGTATTTTTATCATGTTTATAGTCAGCTTCATGTGTGCCTGTGTTTGTGTTTATGTTAAATGTAATTGTGGTTTGTAAATATGGATGTCATCAGACTGCAAAACAAATCTGCCTATGGGTACAAATAAAGTAACCTGAAGCTGAACCTGAATATATATACAGTATATATACTGCTCAAAAAAATAAAGGGAACACTTTGAAAACACATCAGATTTTAATGGGAAAAAATAAGCTGGATATCGAAATTGTGGCAGGCTAGTCCAGCTTACTCAGATTAAAGGAACACTTTTTTAATTTTTTCCCATTAAAATCTGATGTGTTTTCAAAGTGTTCCCTTTATTTTTTTGAGCAGTATATATATATATATATATATATATATATATTGTGGAGATGAAATGACCAGACCAAACTTTCCGAGCAGATGAACTTTATTTCACTCTCACATCTTCCAGAATCAGAACATTAAACATGTGTAGCAGGGACTCTCTCTCTTATATCCCAAAACTCATACCTCTCTGCTATGCGAAGGATGTAGGCGATCCCCGGTCTCTGGAATCCACAGCGCGGTGAGAGGGAGAGATAGTCCATTTCACGTTAGGTCATCAATGTAGAGGGTGCGAAGGAAAGGATGTGGAAGCGAGGCACGAGCATAGGTCAGCACAGATTTTTTATTTACCCTCTAACATGAGTACAGCCTGCTGGCCTCAGCGTGGCCAGCAGGCTGTATGCTATAAAAGAGCAGCTCTTTTATACCGTCATACAGACAGAGAGAATGCATGGCACATTAGCATATCAATTGTCATCTAATACCATTGGTCAATACACATGATTAGCATGACATTGGTTGGCACAAAGATGTATGCATTCAGTCCCATCTGACTGTCTCCTGTGGTTCTTTTGGTCATGTGTCAATTGTCCTCTGCTTCCTCCAAGCTCACTGCTGGGCATGAGGAAAGCTCCAGAAGAATGTCCAGAGGAATGTCTCCCTACTTTGTTTAGTGTCACCACTATCTATCTATCTATCTATCTATCTATCTATCTATCTATCTATCTATCTATCTATCTATCTATCTATCTATCTATCTATCTATCTATCTATCTATCTATCTATCTATCTATCTATCTATCTATCTATCTATCTGTTTCATTTAGGTCTGATAAGATTCCTCCACACAGCTCTGTCCTTAGCCTTCCGCTGCCAGGAACTCCTGTCTATATCCAACTTCTTCAAGTTTCTTTTTACAGTGTCTTTAAATCTGAGCCTTGGTCTACCCTGATTGCATTTGCCCTCGCATAACTGTGAGTAGAGTAACTGCCGAGGGAGACGCTGGTCGTCCATCCTCTCAACATGTCCAAGCCATCTCAGGTTCATCTGTATTAGCATGTCCTCCATTGATGGTAGACCAGCTCATTTCGACACTTCTGTGTTGGTTATCTTGTCTTTCCATGAGATGTTCATTATGGCTCAAAGGTGTCTTATCATGTATGTGTGGAGTTTCTTTACCTGCACTCTGTAGACAGTCCAAGTTTCAGCACCGTACATTAGAGTAGCCAGTACTGTCTCTCTGTACACTTTGCATTTCACACGGATAGACACATGTCGATTGTTCCACAGTCTCTCCCTCAAGTTTCCAAACACAGCGCTCGCTCTTCCCATTCTGAGAGATAGTTCATCCTCCAGCCTAGCATTCTCTGAAACAGTACTCCCTAGATACTTGAAAGTCTTGCACTTGACTAGTGGCTCTGTACCAATGCTGATCTCTTCTGGTAGTGATGTTGATAATTGGAACTTTGGTGGTTGATAAAGGCTCTCTGTCTCCTTGATGTTGATTTGGAGGCTGAATTGGCTAGCTGCTCTTGCAAATTTCTCCACTAAAGATTGCATATCTTCCACACTGTGTGCAACTAGAGCACTGTCGTCCGCAAAGAGCATTTCTCTTACTACCTTTATCAATGTCTTACTCTTGGCTTTAAACTGTGCCACATTGAACAAGTCTACCTCTTTCCTTGTTTGAATGTATACTCCTTCTGAAGTGTCTTTGAAGACCACCTCAAGCATGGCTGCCAGATATAGCGAGAAGAGAGTAAGTGCCAGCACACACCCTTGTTTCACCCCGTTGCTTACTGAAAAGTCTTTCGATACTGAACCACTCATTGCCATGTTTGCTTGCATACCTGTATGGAGTGCGTCGATCAGGCTGACAAACTTCTCTGTACAGCCATATTTCTTGAGTTTCAAGCCAAAGTCCTTGTCGGGAAACAGTATCAAAGGCTTTATTGAAGTCTATGAAGACTACATAAAGCAGCATGTTCTGTTCAATACACTTTTCTTGAACCTGTTTCAAGTAGAAAATCATGTCTATTGTGCTTCTTCCACTTCTGGCCTCTTCAGTGAGATCTCCAGGGTTGTATATGTATATATATATATATATATATATATATATATATATAGATAGATAGATAGATAGATAGATAGATAGATAGATATAGATATATAGATATAGATAGATAGATAGATAGATAGATAGATAGATAGATAGATAGATAGATAGATAGATATACACTACCGTTCAAAAGTTTGGGGTCACCCAGACAATTATTTTGTGTTTTCCATGAAAAGTCACACTTATTTACCACCATGAGTTGTAAAATGAATAGAAAATATAGTCAAGACATTGACAAGGTTAGAAATAATGATTTGTATTTGAAATAATATTTTTTCCTTCAAACTTTGCTTTCGTCAAAGAATCCTCCATTTGCAGCAATTACAGCATTGCAGACCTAACATGATTGCACAAGGGTTTTCTAATCATCCATTAGCCTTCTGACGCAATGAGCAAACACATTGTACCATTAGAACACTGGAGTGATAGTTGCTGGAAATGGGCCTCTATACACCTATCTAGATATTGCACCAAAAACCAGACATTTGCAGCTAGAATAGTCATTTACCACATCAGCAATGTATAGAGTGTATTTCTGATTAGTTTAAAGTTATCCTCATTGAAAAAAAGTGCTTTTCTTTCAAAAATAAGGAAATTTCTAAGTGACCCCAAACTTTTGAACGGTAGTGTATACACACACACACACACACACACACACACACACACACACACACACACACACACACATTTCTGGGCCTAACTGTATATATATATATATATATATATATATATATATATATATATATATATATATATATATATATATATATATATATATATGTGAATAATTTAACTGTTTATAAGTGCTGTAAATACAATTTTACTTTTTTTAACTGTAATTATTTTACTCTTCTTAACTTCTTGCACTGTGTATATACTGCATGTCTTTGCCATATTTTATTATTTATTATTGCTCTGAGTGCTGCTATCCCTTTGCTGCTGCAGTGCTGTAAATTTCCCTTTTGTGAGAGAGAGAACAAATTTCCAGTGAGAGAAAACTAGAAATAATGTGTGAGAGAGAACAAATTTCTCTGTTCTTGTGAAGTATGTAATGGCATTTAAAGGCTTTAACAATGCAGAGAAAGTTCTCTGGGCATCTTTGTCATTTTTCATCGTCAGGTTTATAAAGACTATGTAGAGGGGCTGAAATTGCTCTTGATTGTTGGTATTCTGTCACAGCCAGGAGCTTTAACATTCTCCATGTGACTGATGGCAGTTTTAACTTTGGCATACCAAAGTTAATACCAAGCTTATACAAAGACTCAATATATACTGGTAGATACATAGGGTAAATCCTAATATTCACACAGAAACTTGCATACCTTCATATCTCAGACAGTAGATAACCTTCCATTACATAACTCTTAATTTTCTAAGGTCAGAGTACTTTCATTCATACTTCACATTCCTGGAGTTGATACTGGCTGACCTACTAACCTGAGTCGAGGTCTCAGAAACCAGGCCACAGGTAAAGGTAGATGAGTCAAGTGCAAAATGAGTCTTTGTGCAGCTATGCTTGTCTTCACTCTGCAATGGATATCTAAGATGTGGGCAGACATAGAATGAGTCTTCTAAGTACACCGGTGTCAGGCTACTCTGCTCAGAGACAGAGTATGTCAACAGAGAAATGTTTTGAGTAGTTTAAAAATAGAAAATAGCACTTCTTGCGTATTGATTCTAGCATGGAATAACAAAAAGGAATAAAAGATCACATACACATTCTTAAGGGGCCCCTTTACACAACATGGAGATCATTGGGTGACTATTGAGAGGTCAAAAATTGGCCCAATCTCCCAACAATCCCCTAAAGCCTGGGGAAAGCTAAATCTGTGTAAATGTTTGGGAGACCATAAATTCATTTTTCAGCAACTTTCATGGTAATCTATAAAGATCTTTGAAAAAAATCATTGAGAGATCATTGAGAGACCAGAAAGAGATCACTGAGGGATTATTGGGAGTTTTTTGGGTAACCAAGGAGGTTGCTGAGCATTTAAGAGGTTAGTGCTCTTCTGCCCCCTTTACACAATGATAGAGATTGTTGAGAGATGAAAAAATGTCCACATCACTGAACAATCTGTAAATGATCTCTTTTTAAATAATTGCCAGGATCTCTCAGTTATGTCTCAAAGATCTTTCAATGATCTTCACAGTCACCACGAGCTTCTCAGTTTTGACTCAGTCCAAAACAATCTCTCAGTGATGACAAAAGGAAATCAATCTCTCAACGAATTTTCAAGGAGTGCTCAATGATCTCATTGATCACCCAGTGACAGAATAGAATAGAATTATCCTATTATCGTCCTATTACCAGCAGACCTTGTGAACAGGTTACAGTGAACAAGGGAAGTGTAGAGGTGGTTGACTCCTTCTGTTTTCTAGTTGATACCATTTGTGCTGGTGGGGGATGTGAAGCCACTATGATCACTAGAGTGAGGGCTGCATGAGGCAAGTTCAGGGAGCTCCCGCCTTTGTTGTCATCCAGGACCTTGTCTCTCACCACCCGTGGAAGGATTTACAATAGTTGTAACAGAGCTGCTTTGCTATATGCTAGCAAGTACTGGCCTCTAAAGGCATCTGACATAGGAAGACTAGAAAGGAACGAAAGAGCCATGCTTTGTTGGATATGCAATGTGAAGCCTGGTGATCCCATCAGCACCCAGGACCTTTGTGCAAGACTTGGCCTCAAAGATCTTTAAACTTCCATCACATGTAGACATCTTCGATGGTTTGGACATGTCCAACAAAGCACCTCATGGACAAATAAAATCTTAAGCCTTGAGGTAGTGGGGCGAAGAGGCAGAGGAAGACCAAAGAAAATGTGGAAGGATGCACTTACCAAAGATCTGAGGAAGACTGGCCTAAAGGTGACAGATGTGCAGGACCGTGCAAAATGGATTAAGGCTATCAAGCTCTACAGCGACATGCAAACATCCAACCCACGGTAGTGGATTTTATGGATGTAAAAGGATAGTAGTAGTAGTAGTAGTAGTAGTATAGAATAGACTTGTATTGTCGTACAGTCGTACAGTACAATGAAATTGTGGGTGCTCCACCAGGCTATTGCACAAGTAAGAGAGAAGGATATAAATAAAACATAGAGTTACAGAACAAATGATTGAATAAAATAGCCCAGGATAATGGGATATACACAGGTATGGTAGTGGTTTCATGGATGGGTCAAAATACGTGAAAGTGCGGAGTGCAAAGACAGGTGTGTTATTGTGATAATAAAAAGGTCCTCGGTTCTGTGCATGTGGGTGATCGGAGGGAGCGGGGTGGGGCCTCTGACTGTTTGCAGTTCGGAGGGCCCAGGGGAAGAAACTGCTTGTCAGTCTGAAGGATTGGGACCTGGTTGATCTGAACCGTCGTGAAGAGAGAAGCAGGTCAAACAGGTGGTGGGCGGGATGTGAGGGGTCTACTGTGATGGCCTTGATCTTTCTTAGACAGGAGGATCTGGAGATGTCCTCCAGGGAGAGCAGAGGGCCGTGAATGATTTTTGGGCGGTGTTGATGACCCTCTGCACAGCCTTCTTGTTCTCAGCCATGGAGCTGGCGTACCACACACCAAGACAGTAGGTGAGCATGCTCTCCACTGAACAGAGGTAGAAGGCCAGCAGCGGCCTCTGGTCCAGGTTGTTTTTCCTCAGGGCATGGAGGAAGTGCAGTCGCTGCTGTGCTTTCTTCACCAGGGCCTTGGTGTTGATAGACCAGGAGAGGTCAGAGGGGATGTGGGTGCCCAGGAACCTGAAGGTGGGGACGGTTTGCACACGATCACCACTTATGAGGAAGGGGGTGTGGTCCTGTCTGTTCTTCCTGAAGTCCAGTATGAGTTATTTGGTTTTGTGGACATTCAGTTTCAGGTTGTCTGCTTGGCACCACAGCAGCAGATTCTCTACCTCCGCCCTGTATGCCTTCTCATCGTCATTGGTGATGAGCCCAAATGAGGTGGTATCGTCCGCATACTTCACGATGACGGTGGCTGGATGGGTTGGAATACAGTCAAAGGTGTACACAAGTACAGTAGTGGGCTTAGCACGTAGCCTTGGGGGGAGTGGTGGGGGCCAAGCTTGACTGTTTGTGGGCGGTTGGCGAGAAAGTTTTTTTTTTTTTTTTTTATCCAGGAACAGGTGGGGAGGGGGGTTTGGATCTGGAAGGGGGGCAGTTTGTTGATCAGGATGTCAGGGATGATGGTGTTGAAAGCTGAGCTGTAGTCCACAAAGAGCATCCTCACATAGCTCCTTGGGTTCTCCAGGTGGCTCAGCCCTCTGTGGAGTGTGGTGATGATGGCGTCTTCTGTGGACTGGTTCTCCCTGTTGGTGAACTGGTGGGGTCGAAGGAGGGGGGAAGACAGTCCCTGATGTACTGGGATACCAATCGCTCAAAACACTTTATGACTACAGATGTGAGTGCTATGGGTCTGTAGTTGTTCTAGCTGTCAATTGTGGACTTTTGGGGGATGGGGATGATGGTGGAGGCCATGAGGCATGTGGGGATGATGCCGTGCATCAGGGAGAGGTTGAACAGCTTGGTGAGGCTCTCTGCCAGCTGGTCAGCACATGGTTTGACCACCGCTCCTGGGATGCCCTCGAAGCCAACAGCTCTGCGGGGGTTCACTGCTCTCAGTTGCCTCCTCATCTCATACACCTGTAGGGGGGAGGGGAGGAGAAGGAGGTGAGAGGGGAGGGGGGGACAAGTTGGGGGGAGGGGGCCGGGTGAGTGGTGGTGTGGTGTACTCAAACCGGGCAAAGAAGCTGTTAAGCTCCTCTGCCAGAGTGAGGCTGCTGTCTGATTTTGGGGTCACTGGCCCCTGTAGTTGGTGAGGGCCTGGATGCCTCTCCACATCTGTCAGAGGTTGTTGTCTGTGAGGAAGCCCTTCACCTTCCTCCTGTAGGCGTTCTTAGTGTGCTTTTTGCTTCTTCTCAGGTTGGCTCTGGTGGTGCTGTACAGAAAGCTGTCCCGCTGCCTGAAGGCTGAGTTGTGGGCTCTGATCAGAGCCTGGACTTCACTGGTCATCCAGGGTTTCCGGTTTGGAAAGACCCAGATGTGTTTGGTTACTGTCACATTTTCTACCCAACAAGTAGAGAGAGATGGTCTGACTGTCCAAGGTGGGGGAGGGGGTTGGCTATGTACACATGCTTAATGTTGCTGTAAACATGATCCAGTGTTCTTTCCCCTCTTGGGGGACACTTAAGATGTTGGTGGAATTTGAGGAGTACAGGCTTTAAGTGTGCTTTGTTAAAATCCTCTGCAATAATGTGGACTGCGTCGGGGTGTTCTCGCTGCTTCCTGCTGACAATGTGCTGGAGGTGGCTGAGTGGTAAGCTAATGCTAGCATCAGGAGGAATGTAAACAGCTGTTACATCTACTGCAGTTAGCTCACGGGGAAGATAGAAAGGCCTACACAGAAAGGACATGGCCTCTAGATCTCGTGAGCAGTGGTTGTGAATTATTCTGCTGTTATTACACCAAGTCTGGAACACAGAAGCACAGAGCTTGCCACCCCTCTCCTTACCAGAATCAGTGTTGCTATCCTGATGGTGTTGTTCGGCCTGGAAACTCCACAATGGAATCTGGGATAAGCGGGTGAAGCCATGATTCGGTCACAATCAGAATTCAACAGTTCCAGTCATAGTGATTGTAGGCGATCTCTGTTCATAGTTCATCCATTTTGTTGGCAAGAGATGTGGTGTTGATGAGGAAGATTGAAGGTAACAGTGGTTTGGTGCATTGTTTGCGCAGCTGGGTGCAGAGGCCAGCCTTGCAGCCTCATTTCTGCTTTCTCTCTCTCTGCCGTCTGCATTGTTTGCGGGGCCTGATAATAATCCACAGGGCATCCAGAGGTCTTGCAATCTCTTCAGGGATGTGGTGATTTCTGGAATGAGTGCTGGTGGTGTCGGAGTTGAGTTGGCAGCTGATATTAAGCAGTTCCAGGCGACTGTAGGTAATTAATCCATCACAGAAAGAAGAAGAGAAAAAGGCAAAAAAATCTCTGGAGATCTCTCAGTGATCTCCGTTGTGGTCTTTCAATGAACTCTATTGGTCTTCCATAGAATGCTCAGTGATCCCTCACTGATCTCTCAGCCATATCTACCATCGGGGTGGAAAAATCTGGGGTTCACTGAAAGATTGCTGAGAGACAATTGGGAGACCTGTGAGATCGTTAAACACTCCTTGAGCACTCCTTGAGAGTTCATTCAGAGATTCTTTACCTTTGGTGATCACTGAGAGATTGTTTTGGACTGAGTCAAAACTTTGAGGACTGTCGAGAACACTGAAGATCATTGAGAGATACTGGCAATCACTGAGAGATCACTTAAAAATCGCTGAGAGATCTGGCCCTTTTTTCATCACTCAATGATCTCTCAATGTTCTCTGCCCCTGTGTAAAGGGGGTATATAATAGATAATGGTATAAATTAGGGAAACACTGATAGGAAATCTCTATATGATATTAATCCAATACAAACTCAACAGGCTGGTTCTGATCCAACAATTTGATATTTCAAATCAATTCTATGTTGCTCTTTAATATGGTGCTCAAAAGCAGTAGCATCCCGTATGCTAGCAGTAGAGTTGATATATAATACAGAAGGAAACTATCAACAAAGGCTCCACATTTTAGAGGTATTTCATGTTAAACTTCTCATATTCTGGAAATGTAAAAGATTTCTGTTTAGTTAGAGCCACTGGTATCACTGCATGCAAGGATGCCAATCAGCATATAGAACCCCATAATACATTCCATTGCAAACCAGCACCACATCAAAAGGTGAAACTGAGAGTGGAGGTGGTGCAGGTGGAAAAGATTTCACATGCATATATCATCAGTGGATTGTTTCTGATGAAGACAGCAGTGAGAGGAGGAAGGCCAGTGGAAAATCAACAAGCACAAGTCCTGCTACGTGTTAGGAATATACACAAAGTAAATGCAAGTGTCTTTACATATATAAGCAAGATACTTATAAAAATTGTGCACATTGATCACTAATTTAATTACTGATCCAACGATTCTTAGACTTCAATCCGTTCTTTAAAGATTTACTTTGTGTGCAATACTGCAAACATATCATCCAAATGTTTTCTCTCTCTGTGAATCCCATCATGCCTTTAGGCAGGGATAATTACTTATCAACACTGGAGTTCCTTAAAGGGCTGTCCAAGAGCACACAGGCTGTCTGTTTGTCTGGGGATTTTTATTCCACCACCTCGTAGAGATGATTTGTCTATTATCTCCGGTGGATTTGCTCCTCTCTTCATCTGCAGTGTATTACTGCAGTCATAAAGCTGCAAGGTCAGGGGAAAGGCAGGCAGGGAGACATGGAGGGAAGAAAGGATGGGGGGTTCTCTTCTTCTCTCCAGTCTCACCTACAGTGCAGCAGATGTATGATACAGTAAACCATCATCCACTTGCCAAGCAGTAATAAATCAGCAAGTACGGTTAGAGGTAAATATCCATCATTTAGCGTTATCATTATGATTGGGATCAAGATGACCATTTGTTTTCCTCACACAGCTTTATGGAAGCAGTGGTGACTGAGAGAACTGCATGGACAACAAAGCTCTTAAAGGAAGAGGCTGAATTCTGGATTATACCTATGAATCTTCATGTGAAGAGTAATCTTAGACTTCCACCTCTTGAATGGATGTTTCCATTTCATGCTCCATTCATGGTGTGCTGCTATGTTTCATTTTTGCTTTCTGACTGCCTTCTTAATTGTTGTACCCATGATTTGTAATACAATTATATCACCACTAACAAATCAGCATTCTTTGAGATAGGCCATGGATTAGATTTGACAATGTAAATCAAGTAGTACAGCTTATATACCAATGACATGATTCCATCCATCTACAGGATTCTGCTTCACAGAGGCTTGGGTCACAGGGGCTGAAGTCTCAGCTGAAAGTAGAGACCTGCCTCTTGTGTTCTTCTACTTGTTCTGGAAAGAAGTATCTATCCATCCATCCATCTATCCATCCATCCACCCATCCATCCATCCATCCATCCACCAACTACTGCTTACCCGGGGGTCCGAGTTACAGAAGCAGAGAAGCCAAGGCGTTCCCAGGCCAGCTGGGAGACAATGACCCTGTTTACACCATCACGAGTAAACCGATATGGTGTTTACATGCACCAAGTAAACGGTTTATTGGGCAAATAAACTAGGTGTGTTAATCCGTTTTCTTGAACCTGTTTCAAGCAGAAAATCATGACCATTGTGCTTCTTCCACTTCTCAAGCCGCACTGGGTTTCCAGTAGTACAGTCTGCGAGATGTGTTCATTGAGTCTGTTCAGTAGTACACGTGAGAGAATCTTACCAACAGTGGCTAGCAGTGATATACCTCTGTAATCTCCACAATCTTTCCTGTCACCTTTCTTGAAAAAAGGCACAATACTTGCATCCTTCCAGTCTTGAGGTACTTTCTGGGCATCCCATATCTCTTGGATGAGCTTGTGCAAGCAGTTGGTCAGCTGAACACCACCAAATTTCCACACTTCTGCTGGAATTCCATCCCTTCCTGGAGCTTTACCATCCTGTGTTGTCTTGATAGCTGCCATTAGTTCATCAAAATTTGGTGGTTCATCCAGACTTGATACTGCTGTTCGCTGCACCAGAGTTTCTTTAGCCTCTTCAGTGAGATCTCCAGGGTTGTTTAGTAGTTGGTCAAAGTGGTCTGCAAATCTGTCCAGGATCTTGTCTTTCTCCTGCAAAACCGTTTCACCATCCATAGCCTTTAGTTGGCACAATCCTCTTGGTTTAGGGCCGTAGATTTCTCTCAAACCTGTGAAGAATGTTTTCATGTCCTTCCTGTCTGCTGCAGTTTGAAGTTCCTCCGCTTTTTCAGCCCACCAGTTGGACTTCATCTCTCTGGTGTACTTCTGTAGCTCACGCTGAGCCTTTGAGTATTTCTTCTTCTTCGACCTTGTGTTACACTGTAGGTTTTCCTGCCTAGCTGTATTCCTCGCTTCTAGTAGTTTCTTCAGGTATTTATCATGCTCATCAAACCAATCTTGATGACTCCTATCAGGGTGGCCTAATACATCACTTGCAGTCTGATACACCGTATCCTTCAGTGTTACCCATTTCTCTTCTATGTCATTCTGAGTTGTTGCCGTCCCAGTCTTTCAAGTTTTCATCCATTTCCTGTGTAAGCGCTTCCTGCTTCTTTTGGCCTTTCAGTGCACTAGTGTTTAGCTTCCATGGTGGCTTCGTACCCGTCCTGCAGTGCTTTTTTCAACTCCAAATCCTTAATCTAGATCTCAGCATAACATGATCAATACCACAGTCCACACCTCTCATTGCTCTGGTGTCCAATACATCCCTTATGTCTCTCTGCCTGACTATGATGTAGTTTAATAAGTGCCAGTGCTTGGATCTTGGGCGCATCCATGCCTTCTTGTGTGTGTCCTTGTGCTTTAATAGAGTGTTGTTATCACAAGGTTGTACTCTGAACAGAGTGCAAGTAGAAGTTCTCCATTTGCATTGCACTTGCCTACTCCATGACTGCTTAGCACTCCTTTCCATTTCTCAGTGTCCGAACTAACTCTGGCATTAAAATCTCCAATGAGTATCAGCCTGTCATCAGTTGGTACATGCCTGATAGTCTCATGTAAATCACTGTAGAACTCTTCCTTCACCTCCTCTATGTTGGTCATTGTTGGGGCATATACACTGATGAGTGTGGCATACATCTTCCGCTGTAGTGGAAGTTTCATAGTCATTATCCTGTCATTGCTTGGGACCGGTTCCTCATCAAGCATTGCTGCTATCTCCTTTCTAACTGCAAAGCCCACTCCTGCTTCTCTCCTTTCTTGAGTTGATCTCCCACTCAGAAAGAAGATGTACCCATGGTCTTCCAAGCTATCATATCCAGGCAATCTTGTTTCACTAAGTGCGGCTTTGTCCACATTGTACCTGTTCATTTCCAGGGCCACAAGTGCAGTCTGTCTTTCTGGGCACTGTGATGTTGTTCTGTCCAACAGAGTGCGTACATTCCATTCTGCTACACACAAGGCTGCTGTTTTCCTCTTCTTTTGTCTTCCTGCTCCTAGCTTACTTTTTGCTTCCTGTCGGAGTGTGAACAGATCAGCGCGGACCTTGTAAGCCCGGGCAACGTCCGACCCGGTATGAGTTGCTTTCTGATTGACCATTTCATTAAACTGCTTGCAAAGTATTTGAGTACTGCTAGCTTTTGCTGGACTAGCAGCACATTCTTGGCAGATAAAGGTATTATCAGTGCCAAGGACAAGCCAAGACAAACTGACTCCAGTATCTGTTGCAGTGACTGACCAGATGATAGGTTTGTTTATCTCTGCTCTTTGTGTAGTGCATGTCACAATGCACTGACTGGCACAGTCCATACCACAATCTCATACCAGATTTTCAGCTTGTCAAATTCTGGCTTGTAATTTTTTTCAAAGATGTCCTGGAAAATGTCTTTAAATGTCTTTAAAATGTCTTTATCTGCCAGGATGTCCAGTCTCATCCCGTGTAACTGGGAGTGGTCCACCACAGACCTGTGGCAGATATTGTTTTTAGTTCTGCCAGGATGCCCTGTTTCACTCTCCATGCCCCCGGAAGGGTGGGGATGCCATTTGAGTCACTGATGGCCCGACCCATGAGACAGGTAGTACCTCTTTTCATGGTTATACGGTAGCAAGCAAGCCAATGCCTGACCTGACAAAAAAAGGGGGGAGGGGGTGTAAGTCTCAGTTAAAAGCTCCCAATTTGACCAAAAAAAGTGGAATTTTATGGGTAAGAAGCTGCAACTTTAGCAAAAAGACAAAAAAGGTGTAAATTTCCAACTGTTTACAACCTAAAATGCTGCAAATATAAGATTTGAGTAAAATGCTGCAAGTATAAGCTTTTAAAAAAAAAAAAAACTGCAAATTCAAGAGACAAAAAGTTCTATATTCATGAGGAAAAAGCTGCAAAATTATGAATAATAAAAAGCTGCAAATTTTCAAGTAAGAAGCTGCACATTTCTGAGTAAAATGACTCTACTCTGCAGGAAAATCCTGCAAATTTATGAGAAAAATCCTCACATTTACAAAAGAATGTTTCTAATTTACATGAAAAAGGATATGATAAATTGGCGTGTGTTGGTCATTTTTTTAAAATAACAGCTGTGAGGAGGAACTAAGCGGTGGTGTTCGGAGGTGTTAAATCCTGCAGATCTGCATTAATCAGCAGGGAAAAGGAGAAGAAGAGGAATAGATGATCCACAGCAGCAGAAATAATCCACTTAACCCAGGAGGAGTAAACACATGACACCCCATGGCACAACAGATCCCCCCCCATGACATCAGTTGGAACAGCTGGGCCAAACTTCACAACTCTGTCGATTTACATGTTCCCTTCTGAGGACAATTCAAACAGAGCTGCTGCTGAGATGGAAACCAAAGGGTTAAAGGGTGATGTGGCTTTATCAGCAGCACTGATCTCCCCCCCCCCCCCCACAAATGACCTGCTGGACAGGAACTAACAACTCCTCAGACCTGTTGACACAATTTTAACAACAAAAGGACATGCAAAAGAACAAAGATTCCTTTTGATTTAACAGAATAACAGTGTGAATTTTCTGGTCTGTGAATGAACAGAGCAGCCATGAGTGTTTCACGGAGTGACTTATTGAATTATAATGGTTAATCTAAGTCACAATTTCAGTAAACATAAACTTCAGGGGAAACTTAAACCCATGACACATTGTTTTAAATTTTGCTGATTTTTTTTTCTTTTTTTTTTCACTTCTCTTCCAGTCCTTATGGCCACTTTCTGATTGCTTTGATTTTTTAAAACATCATTTTAAGAATAATGTTAACTGACTTAAAGTACATTTCTAACTACACTATATCATATAATATACCGTTTAACATACAATTTCATTTGATCACATTTAGATCTTAATTCAAACAAGTATTTGCAACCAGCTTAATTAAGACTTCAACTAAAAACAATCAAAACACCTTAAGGGGTGGCGTCCAGGAAGCATCTTGATCAGATGCCCAAAGTACCTCAACTGGCTCCTTTTGATGTGGAGGCACAGTGGCTGTACACTGAGCATCATCCTGCTTCTGAGCCTGCATTTACACTGACTCGGGATGCAGTCCATTACCAATGCAGTTCAGATGGAGCCTTGTGGCAGTCCCCACCCAATCCTTTTGTGCTTTGATTCGACACGGATCAGAACAAGATTTGAATGACTAGATTATGCAAGAATTGTACAAAATAATGTGACAGCTTGAGAGATCACATGATAACAAGCCATCAAGGCAAACAATTAGCTAAACTTGGCAAGACAGACGTTGTGTCATCTGCATTTGTTTGTGCTTTAATAATGGGTAAGTAGCCTGTCAGGATTTTGTAATTTTGTTTTTCTAAAATGAATTTCTTCTTGTCCATCTTCACTGCTTTTGATGCCTTGAGGATAAATGATCTACCAGTGGTTGCTAAGTGATGGAGCACGGCTTCCGCAAGAATATTGCGGCATTTCCTTGCAAATTGGATCTGGCATCCATCAAAAATAGACTCCTTGCTTTCCATTAGTAATCCAAATCTGATGAGCTGGATTGGTTTCATAGAGGTGGCGGACCTGGTGGGGATTAGAACATTAATTAGAATGGGAACTATTTGCTGTGGAGACCGGATCACAGCTGTAACTGTAATTTCCCACTTTGGGATCAATAAAGTGCATCCATCCATCCATCCATCCATCTATCTATTGTTATCATAAATAAATAGTGAAGATTAGTTAGCTAGATATTACACAAAGTGCTTGCATACACTTCTTTAACTGCACTCACACACCCAAATTGTTCTTGTATCTGCTTTTGCTTCCATATATGGGCATATACCTCTTGACTGTCTGTGGTGCAATATTGCACCAGACAACCTCCCCCACTGGCGGTCAAGATTGTTTTCAAGAAAATATTCAGTTTAGATGTCAGAGATTTCCAAGGCTATAACTTGAAAGTGGCAAGAGATAATGGCTCACTGTCAGTTAGAAAGATATAGAATATGATCCAAAGTTTGAGATAGGCGTAAATTTATGCACAATAAAAGACTGTTCTACCTCTACACATATGCACCTGTAGCTTCACACGAATGTAATCACTGATGAAGTCATTTTCTCCTTATTGAGTTCTTATTTAGAACTGTTCACCTTCATTTTGTTGCTCTATTAAATACACGGTCTTTTCTATCACTTTTTAAGCTTTTCAGCTGTTTTCCTATAAAAAAAAAAACTGTGTTATTGATGGGGTAAAGTTTTTTTCAAGAAAATATTCAGTTTAGATGTCAGAGATTTCCAAGGCTATAACTTGAAAGTGGTAAGAGATAATGGCTTACTGTCGATTAGAAAGATGTAGAATATGATCCAAAGTTTGAGATAGGAGTAAATTTACACATCTAATTTGCATAATGCCACGAGAGCCATATCGAATTACATAACTTTTGGTCAAACGTGGACTTTGGAGATATTTACACAAAGGATGGTTTTGTTTTTTGTCACCGTTTTTTGTTTTTGTTTTTTTGTTATCTTATCTTCAAAGTATATGAACCAGAAAATCAGTACAATGTAAACAAAGAAATCTGTCAGAGTTACCGCTGGCCAGGCGGCTTGTTTCGTCCATTTTGTTGGACGTTGTTTTGACTTCTCTTGGTCATTTTCGCTTTCTCTCCCACATCCAGAAACTCTTTTATTCCACCTCAATTTCGCTTTTATTCCACCGCAATTTATCTTATATCAAATCAAATCAGCCTTTATTGTCATGTTGCTGTACATACAACTGTAGTACAGGCAAGATGAAATTACGTTTCTCTAGGCATCCATATAAGTAAAAAGAACATAATTTAAGACACACTCACACACACCCTCGCCCCCCACCCCAACACATCCATTCACACATCCCTGAGACATACTTGAAACTAACTAGAACTATATACATATAATATACATAATGTCCATAAGGTGCAGTAGTATGTATGAAGATTCCGGATCAACTGTTCAGCATCCTAACAGCTTGTGGAAGGAAGCTGTTAATCAGTCTGGTGGTTCTGCCTCTGATGCTCCGGAATCATTTGCCAGATGTCAGCAGTTCAAAGTGTTTATGCAGAGGGTGAGAGTGATCCTTGACAATGTTCAGTGCCCTGCTCCTACAACGGCTCTGAAAAAGTTCTTGGACCGAAGGGAGGGAAACTCCAATTAACCTCTCAGCTCCTTAACTATCCTCTGCAGGGCTTTTTTGTCTGACATACTGCAGCTGGAGCACCATGTTGCAATGCAGTATGTCAGAACACTCTCCACCACACCTCTGTAGAAGGTCCTGAGGATGCAGATAGGGAGAGAGGCCTGTTTGAGTTTCCTCAAGAAGTGCAGTCTCTGCTGGGCCCACTTCCTGATCCCCAAGGAATTCTTGTTCCAGGTCAGGTCCTGTGAGATCTGCACTCCGAGGAACTTGATGTTCTCCACTCTCTCCACCGAACGGCTGCTGATGCTGAGAGGGACGTGTTCAGGCCGTGACCGCCAGAAGTCGATAATCATCTCCTTCGTTTTGTTCACATTGAGCACTAGATTGTTCTCCCTGCACCAGCCCTCCAGGTCTCTAACTTCTTCCCTGTACATTGATTCCTCATCCCTCTGAATAAGTCCCACCACTGTGATGTTGTCCGCAAACTTAATAATCTGGTTCCCCTCATGTCTGGATACACAGTCATGTGTTAGAAGTGTAAAAAACAATGAACTGAGTATGCAGCCTTGAGGGGATCCAGTGCTCAGCGTGATAGAGTTGGAGATGTTGTTTCCAACACAGACAGACTGAGGTCTCTTGGTCAGGAAGTCCAGGATCCAGAGACATGTGGCGGTGTTCACACCGAGAAGGAGTAATTTCTCCAGCAGTCTCTGGGGAATAATGGTGTTGAATGCTGAACTGAAATCAATGTACAGGAGTCTGGCGTAGGTGTCTTTCTGATCCAGGTGGGTGATGACAGAGTGCAGGGTGGTGACTATAGCATACTCCGTGGAGCAATTTGAACGACACGCAAACTGGAGCGGGTCATGTGATGCAGGAAGGCAGGCTGTGATGTGCGGTTTGACAAGCAGTTCAAAACACTTCATCACAATTGGTGTCAGTCCTCAAATCCTCCACCATCATCCCTGTCCCCAAGAAGCCACGGATCACTGGACTTAATGACTACAGACCTGTAGCGCTCACCTCTGTAGTCATGAAGTCCTTTGAGCGCCTGGTCCTGTCCCACCTCAAGTCCATCACCACCCCTCTCCTGGACCCGCTGCAGTTTGCCTACCGAGCCAACAGGTCTGTAGACGATGCAGTCAACCTGGCCCTCCACTCCATCCTGCAGCACCTGGACTCCCCGGGAACCTACGCCAGGATCCTGTTTGTGGACTTCAGCTCCGCATTCAACACCATCCGCCCCGCTCTGCTCCGGGACAAGCTGTCCCTGCTCAACGTGCCTGACTCCCTCTGCAGGTGGATCATCGACTTCCTGACGGACCGGAGGCAGCATGTGCGGCTGGGAAAGACTGTCTCAGACTATACTAGCATCAGCACCGGATCACCCCAGGGCTGTGTACTTTCCCCCCTACTCTTCTCCCTTTACACCAACTCCTGCACCTCCAGCCACCAGTCTGTCAAGTTGATCAAGTTTGCGGACGACACCACCCTCATCGGGCTCATCTCCAACGGCGACAAGTCCGCCTACAGGAGAGAGGTGGCCCAGCTGGCGTCCTGGTGCAGCAATAACAACCTGCAGCTGAACGCTCTGAAGACAGTGGAGATGATTGTAGACTTCAGGAAAGTCACTACTCCTCTGCCCCCCCTCACCCTCTCAGGCTCTCCCATCACCACTGCTGATTCCTTCCGCTTCCTAGGCACTACCATCACCAGGGACCTCAAATGGGAGCTGACCATCAGCTCACTCATCAAAAAAGCCCAGCAGAGGATGTTCTTCCTGCGGCAGCTGAGGAAGCTCAAGCTACCCACCAAGATGTTAGTGCAGTTCTACACAGCCATCATCGAGTCCATCCTCACCACCTCCATAACCGTGTGGTACGCAGGAGCCACTGCCAGGGACAGACTAAGGCTGCAGCGCGTCGTGCGCACTGCTGAGAAGGTGATCGGCTGCAAGCTCCCATCTCTCCAGGATCTGTACATCTCCAGGACCCGGAGGCGTGCTGGCCGGATCATAGCCGATCCCTCACACCCTGGTCACGTACTGTTTGCCCCCCTCCCCTCTGGTAGAAGACTTCGGTCCATCCAGACTAAAACCTCCCGTCACATGAACAGCTTCTTCCCCTCTGCCATTAGACTGCTGAACACTAAGTGACTCTCGTGCACCATGTACAGCAGCTCAACCAGACTCATGTCAATCATCACTGTTTTCTTCCTGCATTACCGACTGCACTATATAGTTCTCCACAGTATCTGCTGCTGGCTAATATATATTTTAACTGTTGACCAGTATCACTTAATCTTATCCTACACTTTATTACATGTATAGTTTATTTCTCTTATCTTATCATGTTTAATGTTGCAGCATTGTACCGAGACAAATTCCTAGTTTGTGTACTACATGAACAATGGCAATAAACCTGATTCTGATTCTGATTCTGATTCTGATTCAGTGCAACAGGACGATAGTCATTCAGACCGGACACAACTGGTTTCTTTGCCACCGGTACTATGGTAGAGGTCTTAAATAATCTGGGAACGATGGCCTGACTCAGGGAGATGTTATAAATGCCAGTCAGGACATCTGCCAACTCGCTCGCGCAGGCTCGGAGCACACGCCCCTGGATGTTGTCCGGACCTGCAGCTTTACTTGGGTTGACACTAATTAGGGTCCTCCATGTGTCCGGTGCGTTGATGATAATCGCTGGCCCAACAAATGGTGGAGATGGGCCAGCCCTCCCTCTGATTGTCGGGTTTGATGCTTCAAAAGAGCAAAGAAGTTGTTGAGCCTGTCTGGAAGCGAAGCGTCATCATCATCGACCCCCTGCCTTGGCTTATAATCCGTCAGTGCCCAAACTCCCTGCCACATCTGTTTGGTGTTCCCTGTGTCACAGAGGTGTCCCTGGATTCTTTCCGCATAGGTGCTTTTCTCCGTCTTAATTCCCTTTGAGAGCGCAGACCTGGCTGAGTGGAGGGCGATCCTGTCCTTCACTCTGAAGGCTGCATCTCTGGCTGTGAGCAGCGAGCACACCTCTGCAGTCATCCAGGGTTTATAGTTGTGCCGTGCAGTGAAAGTCTTCACTATAGTGACATCCTCTGTGCACGTCACGATGTAGCTGGTGACCGTTTCAGCGTACTCCTCCACATCTGTCCTGTCTCCCTGGGAGGCTGCTATTTTGAAAACCTCCCAGTCTGTGTGCAGAAAACAGTCCTGAAGTGCCAAGGCTGCACCCTCTGGCCAAATTCTGATTTGTTTCTCTACTGGCCTGCTGCACTTCAGTAAGGGTTTGTAGGCAGGCACCAGCATCACGGATAGGTGGTCAGAATGACCGAGGTGGGGGCGAGATGTTGCCTTATATGCATCTGGGAAATTTGTATACACCAAGTCCAACATATTCTCTCCTCTGGTCTTAAAGTCCACACATTGTTTGAACTTGGGGAGCACAGTCTTTAAACTGGTGTGATTAAAATCCCCTGCAACCACCACAAAACTGTTCGGGTGTGAAGTTTGAAATTCACTGATAGCATCGTGCAGCTCTCCGAGTGCCTCATTAACATTAGCTTTAGCATTAGCGCTAGGAGCTATGTAAACAGCAGCTACAAACACAATGGTGAATTCCCTCGGCAGGTAGAATGGCCGGCAATTCACGATAAGGAACTCTGCCAATGGAGAGCAGTGTTTAGTTGCTAACGTGGCATTAACACACCAGTTCTTGTTAATATAGATACATAGACCCCTCCCCCTTGGCTCTTACCAGAGCTAGCAGCCTCCCTGTCCGCCCGGAACGATGTCATCCCTTCCAGCTGAATGGTCGCATCAGGGATGTTGTCGTGGAGCCATGTCTCCGTGAATTATATGACGAGACAGAACCAGTGCAACTGTTCTGTCCAGTCACATGGAGCTGGGATCGACGGCAGGTGAAAGTTAACCAGCTTCAGCCACCCTCTGTTATAACAAAATGTAGATATTTACTTTCATAATCTAAATAATCTCTTTTTAGAATCATAGTTGGCAAATTTGGGAGCAAATGCCTCCTCCGTGTTGCGATGGAGCACATCTAACATTTGTTTACAAACTCTTCCTCTTCGGTGTCCCAGAAGTGAAGTTTTTGGGTTGTTCTTTGGGAGACATCAGTCCTCCAAGGCAAGAGCAGTAAGTTACACGTGTCTGCCACCTTGTGAGGTGGAATACTTAGTACAACTAGGGATTTTTTATGGTTTATGGCCACATCACATGACAGGTGCAGAACTGCAACATAGACAGTGAGGGCGCTGTCTATGTCCGTGGAACCCAGACACAAGAAGTGTTAAGCGGGGGTCCAAGTGCTGGAGAGACAAGAAACAGATAACGGGATGTGGAGTTGTAACGTGGTGAGGAGGGTAACATCTGTGAAGATAATACCGGTTGGAACCAGTTTGGACAAGGACTAGACTTTTGTTGGAAAGTTACTGGGGATGCCCAGTAACTTGAAGCTATATGTATCTGTCTGTAACCGTTGTTCTGGGTATTTCACCAGATTGTGCTGCAAAGGACCCACAGATGTGTCTGACTCTCTGCGTGCTTCAATAAAAGATTAGCTGAGAAATAGTATTACTTCTGTCATTATTGATTGGTTAACTGAAAAGATTCTGCTGTCTAATTTTGAATTCTTACACTATCTATCAGACTGGATCCGGAGCCAGTGCACATAAATCCAGAGTAAGGGTGAGCCTAGCCACCCTATGGAGAAAGCTCATTTCAGCTACTTGTGTTCATGATCTCATTCTTTCAGTCAGTACCCAAAATTCATGACCTGTTAACAATTTTAAAAAATCAACTTTATTTGGTTTATGTTTTATGAAGCCAAGATGTTGAGATGTTAAACACATTAGTTTTGCTAAGTGTGGTGATTCCATAATTTTTGCCAGTGAGTTAGTGTTGTAGTCAAGACCTCATCAAGACCAGAGTCTCCCAAGACCAAGACTGAGACCTACATACACAGTAGTCTTGGTCTGCGGAGACTCTGCTCTCTATCTGGCCTTGGTCTGTTCTCGACTACAACACTACAGTCAACTGACTCCTTTAGATTTCAAAGGAATAGCAAATCTACAGTGTACCTCTCTCAGAAAACCAAGTGTCTAACTCTGTCTCCTACTCCTTAATTATACTTCATGCACTGAGTCACTGTGCAAGCGAGCAGTGACATCACCAAACTGACACAATCACTGATGTTCACGCTTGGGGGGTGTTCTAACCTTCCTGTACTTTTCATTGAAAGCAACAATGCTTTTAATTATAACTTTGAGTGAACAAACTACAAAACAAGTACATTTGTATTGATTTAATTTTTCATCATACAGAGATTTCCATTTCCTCCGTATAAAACGCCCAAATGCCTGAAAAAAATTGCCTTTTAGTATATAAAATAAAACATCTTACAAAAATACATTTGTAAGCATCAGACAGCAGCTGTATATGAATGAACCTGTACACATGCAAATGATATTAGAAAAATTTGAAGTTGGGAAGTTGTATGACCAAAACTGCACAGCATGACACCAATCGTCACACCATTTAAGGCGTGCTCCACTGTTCACCAATCAAGCATACCCTCATACTCATCAGTTAAAGCACATTTCCACTGTTTACTGTTGTATCTGTACTAGGTACTGTCATAAACCCTCAGTGCGCTCTTCCATTGCGCATGGAGGAGAGAAGGAGGAATGAGGATTTAAACGCTGGAGTTATCACACACACATTTATTGAACATCAGTTGAAGATAACCATACACAATGGCAGAGCAGCTCGGGCTAACATAGAGTTCTCTTAACCACTTGCGCTCCGTTGTTCCGCGGGCGGGCAAGTTTCTGTGTCCTAGGGCGCACAAGGGCGCACTCCTGCGCCCTCGTGCGCACTCGGACGCATAGTCCAGATTGTGGTGATGTAGGTGGTGTTGGCGTCCAAGCGCCACTGAAAAAAAAAGCTGCAGACACAGCAGCGAACAGATTAGTTCATCTGATTGACCTATCATTCGACTAATAAGAGCCTTGAATTGGGTTTCTGAAACCTTGAAGAACCAATGAATGAAAACCTAGGAAGGAGGACCCGCCTACTGTGAATGCAGGAGCCAATTGAAGCACAGAGGTTCGGGCTGGGTGAAGAGAGATTAACTGTCGCAGCAGATGAAAACAAAGGACGCTGGACGAATCTGCTACAGATCCCGCAGCATGGAGAACACCCACAAGTGGGACCTGCACTCATTCCAGCAGAATAGACGTTTAGGATTCTCTTCCGTCATCATAGACCGACGGAGGCCGACGACAAAAGTCGTAAATCATTTGCCAAAACGGCAATAATGGAATTATGTTTTGACCGGGATCCACGAGCAGACCAGCGTCGCGTTCGTCTGACAATGGGGAAGAGAAGTTCGCCAGGACTCTGCTGCTGTGAAGAGGTAAGGTGTTATAAGCTAAATTATTATTTCTCCCTGAAAATTGTAATCAAAAAATGACTTTTGACCGATCGGTAAATTACAATTGTACGGCGCACGAAGTACGAAGTGCGTGCGCCGCAATAAACGGTTCATTTGCCGTGTTCGGACCGTGAACGCCCCCCCCCCCCCGCTGCAGAAGAGGAGCGGGGGGGGGGCATTCACGGTCCGAACGCCCCCCGGTCTGCGGGGGGAAGCATATGAGTCTATTCCATCATGTAGTGATGGCCGTCCTCTGTAGCGGGGGGGGGGGACAACCCCCCCCTCACACACACACACACAGTAGCGAGGGGGGGGGAAGCCGCTGTGAAAACATGCAAGGAGTGTAATCCGTCATGTAGCGAGGGCCGAACTCCGTCCTTTGTAGCGGGGGGGGGGGGGTTTGTCCCCAGGGGGGTTGTCCCCCCCCCCCCCCACACACACACAGACACAGCCCTGAATGTGACCTTTCATTAGAGCCCAAAATGAAGATTCTACATTGAATTATTCAAAAGTTACAGACGTTTTTCCAAACTGTGCCATTTGGCACAATTTGGCACAGTTCCAAAACGCCTGGGAACAGCCTGAGAACAAAGCTGTGTAAAATATTCATTTTTTGTGGTATTGTTACCAAATTTGGATCTCAGCTTGATAACACTTGGTTCTACATTTCTGTTGCATTTTCAAGCCGGATCGGACAGCTGTGTGTTATTTGCAAGCATTTGTATCCAAAAAAACACCGTGGCCAAATTTATTTTCTTCAAGTTCAGTATGTTTAGATGACTGTAACTCAGTGGCCGGAGCACGTAGAGAGATTATGTTTTTTTTGCCAAAAAATTCAAAGTGTTTTCTTTTAAATGAGACCAACCCCATGAAGATGCTGCAAAGGGTTGAATAACAGCTTTCGATTTACTTTGGGCACATTATTTTTTGGCATTTTTAGGAAAATTGCCCGGAGTGCAAGGGGTTAAGATGCTAGGCTGTACAGGGGGAAAGCATAGCAGTTGTGCCGCACAAGGAAATGCTATCAGCATAGCAGCACAACCGCACAAAGACGGTCAGCCAGCGTTGTTGATCCATCAGGGCTGACGGGGTGAGGCCTCAGCCTCTGGCTGAGGCTCTGCAGCACCCGCGGTGGCCTCCGGCTGAGGGTCAGCAGCACCCACGGTGGACCCCGACCAGGAGCGTGGCATCCATGACGGGTCTGGACAGGAGTGCAGCACCCACGTTGGGCTAATCCTGGGGCGCAGCCCCCATGAGGGCCTGAAGCCAGCCTGCTGGACCCACAGCGGTACGGCCTGCGGTGAAGACCACACGACGACCTCTGTCCTCAGGGGAACTGGACTCGTGATGTCATCAGGCGCTGAGAGCGGCTCCACATGGACCGCTGAAGATGGTTGTTCTTCTCCGGCGGCCCTAGAAAATGGCTCAGGAGCGGGAGAAGAAACAGGATTGTTAGGGTTGCCAGCAGTGGCGGAGCCCAGCGAGGGAAGTTCAGATGCAGCTGAGCGCTGTGCTTGACTCTCCCCACCTAGAGCCAGACAAGATCTCTCTAACACTGTGATCAGGAAAAACCAGAGAGTATTTGCCTGAACTCGAGCTCCACTGCTGTCCACGACTCCGTCGATCCTGGCGATGAACACTTGGGCCCGGCCTCCAGGAGGCTCCTAGTCCACTGCAGATGCCTCCGTAGCTGAAGAGATGGTGATGGCAGTCCTATTATCCTCCTGCAGCGGCTCTAACGCTGGGGATTCATCCAGCGTGGCTGCAGGGGGACCTCTCCATGCTGGATCCGGGAAGGAATCCTCCAAAGCCAATGGCTCCTCCACCGTCTGATGGCCCTGACCTTGGGCCCACAGGTCCTCAGGGAGAATTGGAGGAGACATGGAGAGGGGAAGGAAACAATCATTAATTGCAGCTGGAGGAGAGGCTCCAGTGGACTGATGATACTGGGCCTCCCCCTTGGGAGACAGGCAAGATTCAGTGTTGATAAATGATTCAGAATGAAAAAATACTTGTCTGTCATCCCGGTTGATGACATCTGCAGCTGCAGAGGGCAGGAACTCTTCTCTCTCTGTGCCAGCGATGATTTGGACCCCTCCGCAGACTATTGGAGGAGCCGTCTCCCTAACGACGGAGGTAGGCGTGGCCGGGATGAATCTAACGGACCTCTCGACGGCTGAAGCGATGATGGCCGCTGCAGAAGAGGAGGGCTTCTCCCGGCATCCCCCTGTGGGGCGATGCTGTCCTTTACGTGCCCGGACTGACCGTGCTGGAGTGAGTGGAGGGTTGAGCGATGCGCCATGGAGGCTGCCAGTTTGCGGGAAAGCGGGCCTCCGTCCCGGCGTCGAGGGAAATGCCAGACCCAGGAAGGAGTACTGGAGCGAGCAGATTGTGGAGAGCAGGTCGGCGTACTGTGCGTAGGTCCATAGCCCGGGGTGTGCCTCCAGAATCCCCACCGCTCCATAAACGCACAACCAAGCCCTCTCGGGTCCGCTGGCAGCAAGAAACTCATCCACATAGCTCCAGATGTAGACAGCTGCTAACTCCTCGTCCTCGCTAGGAGACCCCGCAGCTGATCCTCCTCTCCTCGGACGAGGTCAACGAGCCCGGTGCATCATGCGTTCCACAACAGGTGAGTGAAAACGACAGTTCGTTAGAAAAAAGGTGATGTGTGGGTGAACCCGCTAAATCCTTTTAACTGGCTGGACCATTCTGTCATAAACCCTCCATACGCTCTTCCATTGCACATGGAGGAGAGAAGGAGGAATGAGGATTTAAACGCTGGAGTTATCACACACACATTTATTGAACGTCAGTTGAAGATAACCATACACAATGGCAGAACAGCTCGGGCTAACATAGAGTTCTCTTAAGATGCTAGGCTGTACAGGGCGAAAGCGTAGCTGTTGTACCAAAAACCCACAAAGAGATTGAGGCTGAGCCGGGGAAAGCCAAGCCGGCTCAGCTCATGACAGGTACACAACAGTATATTGACTGAAATCATGCAGAGACCCCTACATATTTTTTAGTTGGCAAGATGATCAGTGATAGAGATAAACAATGTTCTTTTTGCTAATGTTGGCTTACCTGCAGACGTACATGAATTGTTACTTTAGATATGAAACGCACCTTAACCCTGTTACCTTGTAACCTTGTTTTGGTCAATGAATGATATTGTTTCGAGCCAAATACACATTGTTTTTGTTTTTGGTTCTTATTTGAAATTTTTTGTTAAGAGTCTTCAATAGTCTCTTTCGGCTTTTTTCATAAAAAAGACACCATGGTATCATTTAAAAGTCCAGAATTCAACAGACTGTAGCAATATTAAGATGTGGATGCTGTCTGCAATAAGAGATGTCAACACATGTGGAAATGAAAAAAAGTGCTAACTGAAGCAGAAGTAATCACTGAAGATAAACAAATAAAATCCCTATAAAATACCTCATGAAATCATGAGACTGATGTATACAAAATGATGTGAATAAATGAGGATTTTCTGTTAATTGTCACCAAATGTAATGCAATCCAGCACCATCCTATTCTCAGTAGCCACAGTGTGAATCCCTTAGTGCAAGCTCAAGGTGGCAAAGGGTCATCCATTTTATTCTACATGCAGACACAGTGCAGCTAATACCATACTTCACAGGCCAGGCTTAATCAGCCGCTGCACTGACAATGTAATTATGGAAGTGTCCAGGCACTGCAGACAGCCAGGGAATTCTAATTATTTACAAGGCTGAGAAGAGGAGCCAACAGTTCATCTAAAATCCACAACCCGTTCCCACTATACACCCAAAATCATCTCAAAGAGGGCATGACTGCAGATATTTTTGAAATGCAGAAATGGTGACAAGAGACAGACATGATATGAAAAATGTCCACTCTGTACACTCTAAAACTAGAAACTGCAGTGGTTTCATTATCTTGGTCTTCTACCTGAGACCTCAAACCCTGAAAGCCCAACAGATCTCTATGTTGGCGTGTACGCGCGCGCGCACACACACACACACACACACACACACACACACACACACACACATAATAGGGGCCAACGTGGACAAAAATTCTGGCTAGGAATTTATCTCCATCCGTCCATGCTGTTACAAACCAGAAGCAACCGCTTTTTTGGTAGGCCAACATATTGCATTTGTTTGATTGTTATACATTCATGTGAAAAAATTAGCACATCCCATTAAATATTCAGTTCTTTATTAAGAAGTGTTCATATATCTGTGTCAAACCTTGTTTTTGTTTTTAATTTGAATTTTTTAATATTTATTTTAGCCATTTTAAGTGGGAATGAATGTTGGGGTGTCCTAAAAAAGATGGAGGGTGTCCTAATTTATTCCTCACTATTTGTTTAGAATTACATTTTACAGAAAAGTTGAAAAAGGTCTTTAATTCATTTTTAATTATTTAGTTGTATTACATAAATCTCCCAGTATTTTTAACATTGATATTAAATATCCATATGTCCAAATATGTTAAAAAACACAGGCTTATACAGGGTGTCCTAATTTTTTTTACATCACTGTATGTACTTTATTAATCTCAGAGGGACATTCAAGAGTATCCACCTGGATGAGGCAGCACCATTCACACACACATTCACATCCAATTAACCTAACTGGTAGCCCATTATTTATTAACTTAAAAGGTGTCAAACTTGTTAATAATGATCAAGATTATATGGCTAGAGGTAATTAAATGATTGACTGACTAATCCGGTTATAAATGTGGTGTGTGTGTGGTTGTGTGTCTGTGTGTATGTCGATAGATAGATAGATAGATAGATAGATAGATAGATAGATAGATAGATAGATAGATAGATAGATAGATAGAGTTGAAACCAGAAGTTTACATACACTGTATAAACAGACACATATGCTTTTTTCCTCACTGCCTGACATTAAATAAGACTAAATTTTTCTTATTTTTTAGGTCAGGTAGGATTGCCAAAATATTCCTATTTGCCTGTTACAGCCCAACTGGGCCAAGGTCAGAATTGCCTATTTACCCAGGATCTCTAGTCCGTTTTGACCCTCCATAATCAAGGTCGGCAAATCTATAGTTATTTTCAACTGTAGGCAAGGCAGACTTCCACCTATATCCCAGGCTTAGATTTGGACCCCTGACCCTGTGATTGAAACTCTCTCACTCTTACCACTGAGTCAAAGAGAAATTCCCCTACTGCCGCTGAGCGAGTAGTGGAGGTGAATCTTAAGGAGTCTGGAAGCTGCACCACTGACTAATTTCTTATGGAGGAAGAATTTGTAACATTGCCAAATAACTTTTTATATTTGGTAAATATGTTTTTAGGGATTTTTTTTTATTACTTTGTTCAAAGTCAAAAGTTTACATACACTAATATCAGGAAGAGAATTGTGGACCTCCACAAGTCTGGTTCATCCTCAGGTACAATTTCCAGATGCATGAAGGTGCCACGTTCATCTGTTCAAACAATTATGCACAAGTATAAACACCATGAGAATGTCAAGCCATCATACTGAAGGAGACAGGTTCTGTGTCCCAGAGATGAACGTGTTTTGGTGCAAAATGTGCGTATCAACCTCAGAACAAAAGTAAAAGATCTTGTGAAGATGCTGGCTGAAGCTGGTAAAAGAATGTCATTATCCACAGTGAAGCGAGTCCTGTACAGACACAGGCTGAAAGGCCACTCAGAGAGGAAGAGGCCATTACTATAAAAGCAACAGAAAAAGCCAGATGATAGTTTGCAAATGCACACAGGTGTCAAATGCATGCGTTTTAGCACAGCGCATATGGAAATTGAACATGAAAACCAAAAGCAGGAGTAAGTTGAGTGTGTTTATTAACAAAAATGTATGGGTGTACAACATACAAACAATGAAAGTCACTAGCTTACAAGGGTGACTGCCAGGACGCTCAACAGCTCACGGGAAAATGAAGGAAAAAGAACCCAGGACGCTTTCAGACGGAACTGGATGGCGTGGGCCAAATAGGAAAAACTTACTGAGCTGGAGCAGTCCGAGGCAATCCCAGGTAGCCGTCCCAGTGGAACAAAAAAAACAGCAGTAAGCAGGCTGGTGGAAAAACAATCCTCGACAGCAGGCCTAGCAATCTAGTTCAACGCTAAGGGAACAAACACTGTCTGGAAACAATGACCCGGCAATGCACATCAGTGAACACGGAGCTAAAATACTACCACTGATTAATCAATTGAGTGCATGCCGGTGTGTGTAATGAGTGCGTGGATGTGTGAGCATGTGAGTGAATGGTATGTGTGTGGAGAGACATAATGTGTGTCAGTGAGTGAGTGCACTGAGTGAACACAAATGACAAACAGCTGTGCCCCTGACAGGAGAAGGGGGGTGTGGCTGTCAGCTGTCAGGAAGCAGGTGAACCCCAAGGCTCTCAGCAGCCTGACAAACAGACCTGACAGATGACAGACACAAAAGAAGTAATAAAGTGAACTGAGCCACATCATGGTGCAGGGTAGGAAAAAACTTAAAACCTCGCTCATGACAACAGGGACAATATTCTGTCCTGGTAATACGGCTGGGTATTGTAGACAGATAGCAAACAATAAAGACAGCAGGCTGATTCCAGGTTAACTGATTTACTGAAATCGTTTTCGTCTTGTTGTCTTTTTTCTTTTTTCTTGTAAAATGTTGGTTCCACTCCAAAGTTAGTACAACCAAATTTCTGGCGAGCACATTTTCACATTGCTTTCATCATGGCAGATTGAACAAAGAAAAAGGGTTTTTACAGGAAACAGGAAGTAGCTACAATTAAAGGTGCAGTAACGCAAACTACCACTAGAGGGAACATAACCCCACCCAATATCTGACAGGTCAGCACACTCCCCGCTTGGTATACATGTATACCACTATTTACTCTTCTCTAGTGACATCAACAGCACAACATCAGAGATGGGTCTAAGGTACTCTTTAACTACCCCTTGGCTAGAGGTCTTAACTGTGACCTTACGGACCTTGTTGTCTGAACTAGGAATGGCCTTAACTATTCGCCCTAGAGGCCACATGTTGCGCTTTGCTTGATTGTCCTTTATCAAAACAATGTCACCTTCCTGGAGACTGGACTTCTCGGAGGTCCACTTCCTCCGTGGTTGAAGTGTGGCCAGGTACTCCGACCGCCACCTCTTCCAGAAGGAGTCCGCCAAGCTCTGGACCTGGCGCCACTGGACCTGGCTGAGGTGATCCAGGTCGAAGTCTCCCAGGGGTGCAGGACTGACACTCGCCTTCTGGGTGAGCAGAGTGGCAGGTGAGAGGATTTCAGGTACCTCTGCATCGACAAGCTCAAACGTTTCAGCCTCCTCAACCTTATCCGTGGCTGACTGCCTGAGAAACTGGGGACCGAGCAACCAGCTGGAAGATGAAAGTTGAGCTGCTGAAAGTGGTCTGGTTCCCTGGTCTGCAGGGTTCTGGTCTGTCAAGATGTACTGCCACTGTTCTGGTTCAGTAGATCCACGAATGTGAGCTACTCGGTTAGCTACGTAGGTGTAGAACCTTCGTGAACTGTTGTGAATGTAGCCCAGCACAATGCAGCTGTCAGTGAAGAACTTGACTGCCTGTAGCTCTATGTCTATCTCAGACTGGATCACTTCTACCAGCTCAACGGCCAAGACAGCTGCACACAACTCCAGGCATGGAATGGTGTGCATGGGGTAAGGTGCAAGTTTTGATTTACCCATAACAAATCCTACGTGCCATCTTCCTTCAGAATCTAAGGCACGCAGGTAAGCTACGGCAGCTATCGCTAGAGTTGAAGCATCTGCGAAAACACAGAGTTCTATCCTGTTACAGCATGACAAGGAGGTAGGTAGGTATGATCTGCTAATGCAAAGCTGCTCCAGGTCTGGTAAGGAGTTGATCCATGTTCTCCAGTGTGCCTCTTTCTCTGGTGGGAGAGGCGTGTCCCACTCATACTGTTCAGAGGAGATGTCTCTCACCAATGCCTTTCCCTGGACAGTGATGGGAGAAGCGAATCCAAGGGGATCGTAAAGACTGTTTATGGTGGACAGCATGCCTCTCCGACTGAATGGCTTAATGTCTCTTGAGACTCGGAATGTGAAGCTGTCAGTCTGGAGCATCCAGTTCATGGCTGGTTTGTTGTCGGCTGGTGTTGTCTGGAACACACTTTCACCAAGACCATCCCTACATGCCTCTGGAATGGCTTCCTCACTGCGAGTTGGGAACTGAAGGCTGCACTGAATCGGTTCACTGGGTCTCTCCTTGATGTGAATGCTGTTAGTGCAGGGCTTAAAGAAGGAAGGGCGTCCATTTTGGAGGACATGGGTCTTATAAGCATTGACTTCCTGAGTCTTGTGAGCGCCACCCAGACACAGCTCTCCCACTATGACCCAGCCGAGATCAAGGCGCTGAGCGTATGGCGAGTTGTGTGGTCCGTTGCGCTGCTCTCGCACCTTGTGCAAGCTCAAAACATCTCGGCCTAGTAGCAGAAGAATGGGTGCACTGTTGTCAAGTGCAGGGATTCTGTCAGCCACTGGTCTGAGGTGAGGGAAATATTGTGCGCACTCAGGGGTCGGGATCTCTGACCGGTCACCAGGTAAGTATTCACACTCCAGCAATGTGGGCAGTGTGACCTTGGTCTTCCCATCGAGAGATTCCACAATGATGTTGGTTGCTTTCCTTCCTGCAGTCTCCACTCTGCCTGAGCATGTTTTTAGCGTGTAGGGGGATGCCCTGCTGTTAATACTCAACAGACTGAAGAACTCAGATTTCACTAAAGACCTATTGCTTTGGTCATCGAGTACAGCATATACTATGTGAGACTTGCTTGGATTATCAGCATGGGAAACCTTGACCAAGCAGATTTTAGAACAGGATCTAGGCTGGGGTGCATCACCACATATCTCTGTGCACTTAGAAGTGACAACAGGAGTTGCTGCAACTTCACTCTCCCCGCTTTGCTCCTCTCCTTGCTCCCCGCTCTGGTCATTCCCAGGTGAGTGCCCAGCCTGCCCATGAGGCGACCATGGTGCTGGACCAGGATGCATCGCTGAAGTGTGCTTGTCACTCTCACACTCTCTGCATTTGAGTGCGGTCTTACAGTTTTTGGCAATGTGCTTGGTGCTGGCACAACATCTAAAGCAGATCGAGTTCTCCTTTAAGTACGCTTTCCTCTCATCCAGGTGCTTTCCTCGGAACCCACGGCATTTTGTGAGCGGATGTGGTTTGTTGTGGATTGGACATTCTTTGTCCGGTTCAGTTTTCTTCACAGATGTGCTGTCCCGAGATGCACCACCTGCGGCTGTGACATCAGTTTTCCTCACTGTTACAGCGGATTTGTAGATGTGTTTTTGGTCTTTCTCACCTTTTGACTGATTGGGAGTAGAGGAAAGGTTGAATGCGAAACTGGGGTCATTGCGAGTCTTAGCTTGAGAACATACAAATTCCACAAAGTAGCTGAATGGTGGGAAAGGTGCATGATAAACTTCCTTGTACCTGGATCCCTGTGTCATCCAGCGTTCACAAAGTGAGAATGGATTCTTCTCTACAATTGGATTTACCCCTCGAGCTGTATCAAGATACATGAGCCCAGGTAAGAATCCCTCTGACTTAGCAGCTTGTAGCTCTTTTAACAAGTCTCCTAACTCTCTGAGCTTGTGTGTCTCTTTGTTAGAGATGACTGGGAAGGCGTCCAATTTTTTCATTAGGGCACTTTCAATCACCTCTGGGCTTCCATAAGTTTCTTCCAAGCGCTCCCATACCGTCCACACACCTAGTCTAGAATTGTTTACATGCACAGACCTGATCCTCATGGCTTGAGCTGACAACTTGGGCCCCAACCATTTGATCAGTAGGTTGAGCTCTTCTTGCTCCGAGAGGTTAAGCTCCTTTGTGGCTGCTAGGAAGGAGGCCTTCCACGCCCAGTAGTTTTCTGGGCAGTCGTCAAAGGTAAGGAGTCCTGAGCTCACCATCTCTTTTCTCATGAGATACTGGGCCAAGACATGGGTTTGTGTTGATGGAGGTGAGGATTTGTTTCCCTGGTTGGGATGAGAGGCTGGAGGGTTAGTTGCAGTGTCTTTCCTTCTAATGTCAGGGAGAACAGGTGAATGTTCCTGCTTTGGAACAAATGGCCTTGGGGCAGAATGAGGAACGTTGTGTCCAACCATCATGGGCTTGTGTTCATTTCTGTCCACGAAAGACTCATACAGTGAATCTTGTTCTTTAATGCTAAAGAGGTGTGAATTCACCGGTGCTTGATGATCAATTTGTTGCTGTGGAGTTGGGCCTGGTTGCAACTGTGGTGCATGTGCATCGAATGGCTGTGTTTCCACGTAGCGTTGTGTGCGTCTCACTGGATCATCAAGGGCTAGATTCTGTAGCTCACCAAGAGAGTCGCTGTGTCTTGGATCGAGCTCTGCTGCTGCAGCTTCTTCCAATATAGCTGCCTCTCTTGATGCTGCAGTTGCTTCTTTCTGTTGTTGTAGCACGTGAAGATTTGCGTCTATTGAAGCCCTTTCTTTAATCATGGCAGCCTCTACTGAAGCCCTTTGTTTCATCATGGCTGCCTCCTTCTCTGCAAAGGATGCTTTGACTTTAGCTGCTTCAGCCTTAGCTCTGGCGCTTGCTGCAACGATGCTGGCAGATGACCGGGTTGATGCTCTGGAGGACTTGTGTGAATTTGAGGCTTGAGACCTTGTCTCCAACTGAGACGGACGGTCCTCCTCACCAGCGTGGCTCATCTTGGCTTGCTTCTGTGTGCTGTTCACCGTATTTCAGCTGCCTATCCCCGCTGCGTGGTCAACATTTTACTATTCTGTCCTGGTAATACGGCTGGGTATTGTAGACAGATAGCGAACAATAAAGACAGCAGGCTGATTCCAGGTTGACTGATTTACTGAAATCGTTTTCGTGTTGTTGTCTTTTTTCTTTTTTCTTGTAAAATGTTGGTTCCACTCCTAGGTTAGTACAACCAAATTTCTGGCGAGCACATTTTCACATTGCTTTCATCATGGCAGATTGAACAAAGAAAAAGGGTTTTTACAGGAAACAGGAAGTAGCTACAATTAAAGGTGCAGTAACGCAAACTACCACTAGAGGGAACATAACCCCACCCAATATCAGACAGGTCAGCACAGACAAAGACCTTAAATTATGGAGATACAGTATCTCACAAAAGTGAGTACACCCCTCACATTTTTGTAAATATTTTATTATATCTTTTCATGGGACAACACTGAAGATATGATACTTTGACGCAATGTAAAGTAGTCAATGTACAGCTTGTATAACAGTGTAAATTTGCTGTCCCCTCAAAATAACTCAACACACAGCCATTAATGTCTAAACCACTGGCAACAAAAGTGAGTACACCCCTAGTAAAAATGTCCAAATTGTGCCCTAAGTGTCAATATTTTGTGTGGCCACCATTATTTTCCAGCACTGCCTTAACTTTCTTGGGCATGGAGTTCACTAGAGCTTCACAGGTTGCCACTGGAATCCTCTTCCACTCCTCCATGACGACATCATGGTGTTAGAGACCTTGCGCTCCTCCACCTTCAGTTTGAGGATGCCCCACAGATTCTCAATAGGGTTTAGGTCTGGATACATGCTTGGCCAGTCCATCACCTTTACCCTCAGTTTCTTTAGCAAGGCAGTGGCCTTCTTGGAGGTGTGTTTGGGGTCATTATCATGTTGGAATACTGCCTTGCGGACCAGTTTCCAATCATGCTCTGCTTCAGTGTGTCACAGTACATGTTGGCATTCATGGTTCTTTCAATGAACTGTAGCTCCCCCAGTGCCGGCAGCACTCATGCAGCCCCAAACCATGACACTCCCACCACCATGCTTGACTGTAGGCAAGACACACTTGTCTTTGTACTCCTCACCTGGTTGCTGCCACGCACGCTTGACACCATCTGAATCAAATAAGTTTATCTTGGTCTCATCAGACCACAGGATATGGTTCCAGTAATCCCTGTCCTTTGTCTGCTTGTCTTCAGCAAACTGTTCGTGGGCTTTCTTGTGCATCATCTTTAAAAGGGGCTTCCTTCTGGGATGACAGCCATGCAGACCAATTTGATGCAGTGTGCAGCGATTGGTCTGACCACTGACAGGCTGACCCCCCCATCCCTTCAACCTCTGCAGCAATGCTGGCAGCACTCATACGTCTGTTTTCAAAAGACGTCTGGATGTGATGCTGAGCACGTGCACTCAACTTCTTTGGTCGACCATGGTGAGGCCTGTTCTGACTGGAACCTATCTTGTTAAACCACTGTGTGGTCTTGGCCACCATGCTGCAGCTCAGTTTCAGGGTGTTGGCAATCTTCTTATAGCCTAGGCCATCTTTATGTAGAGCAACAATTCTTTTTTTCAGATCATCAGAGAGTTCTTTGCCACGAGGTGCCATGTTGAACTTCCAGTGACCAGTATGAGAGCATGTGGGAGCGATAACACCAAATTTAACACACCTGCTCCCTATTCACACCTGAGACCTTGTAACAGTAACGAGTCACATGACACCAGGGAGGGGAAATGGCTAATTGGGAACAATTTGGACATTTTCACTAGGGGTGTACTCCCTTTTGTTGCCAGCGGTTTAGACATTAATGGCTGTGTGTTGAGTTATTTTGAGAGGACAGCAAATTTACACTGTTATACAAGCTGTACACTGACTACTTTACATTGTATCAAAGTGTCATATCTTCAGTGTTGTCCCATGACAATATATAATAAAATATTTATAAAAATGTGAGGGGCGTACTCACTTTTATGAGATACTGTATGGTCTAATGAAACTGAAATTGAACTGGCAGGCCATAATGACCATTGTTATTTGGAGGAAAAAGAGGGAAGTTTACAAATCTGAGAACACCATCCCAAATGTGAAGTACATAGGTGGCAGCATCATGTTGTGGGGATGATTTACTGCAGGAGAGACTGGTGCACTTCACAAAATGACATCAAGAGAAGCGAACATTATGTATAAATGCTGAAGCATCACCTCAAAACATCAGCCAGGAAGTTAAAGCTTGAGTAGAAATGGGTCTTCCAAATGGACAATGGCCCAAAGCATACCGCCAAATTAGTTACAAAGTTGCTTAAGGACAAAAAAGTCAATGTTTTGGAGCGGCAATCACAAAGCCCTATCTCAATCTGAAAGAAAATTTGTGAGCAGAGCTGAAAAGACGTGTGCGAGTAAGGCGGCCTACAGACCTGACTCAGTTACACCAGTTCTGTCAGGAAGAATGGGCCAAAAATACAGCAAACTATTGTGAGAAGCTTGTGAAAGGATACCCAAAATGTTTAATCCAAGTCACACAGTTTAAAGGCAATGCTACCAAATACTAAGGAAAATGTGTCTATCTGTGTGAAATGCAAAGTGTACAGAGCGACAGTACTGGCTACTCTATTGTATGGTGCTGAAACTTGGACTGCCTACAGAGTGCAGGTGAAGAAACTCCACGAGTACATGATGAGACACCTTCGAGCCATAATGAACATCTCATGGAAAGACAAGATAACCAACATAGAAGTGTTGAAACGAGCTGGTCTACCATCAATGGAGGACATGCTAATACAGATGAACTTGAGATGGCTCGGACATGTTGAGAGGATGGACCACCAGCGTCTCCCTCGGCAGTTACTCTACTCACAGTCATGCAAGGGCAAACGCAATCAGGGTAGACCAAGGATCAGATTTAAAGACACTGTAAAAAGAAACTTGGAGAAGTTGGACATAGACAGGAGTTCCTGGCAGCAGAAGGCTAAGGACAGAGCTGTGTGAAGGAATCTGATCAGACCTAAATGAAACAGTTATTGTTGCCCACGACAGACTGCTATGATGATGATGATGATGATGATGA
The DNA here is from genome assembly GCA_020510985.1 of Pholidichthys leucotaenia. Lineage (NCBI taxonomy): Eukaryota > Metazoa > Chordata > Actinopteri > Cichliformes > Pholidichthyidae > Pholidichthys > Pholidichthys leucotaenia. The sequence continues at coordinate 177,378,750 of CM035845.1, forward strand.
TGATATGTAAACTTCTGACTTTGATGAGAGTAATAAAAAAATTTTCCCCAAAAAATATTTACCTTAACCTTAATCCTCACCTCGCCACTTAAGTGACCATTGTGGCCAATTGTCTGAAGTCAGGGCGATCTGGGGCTAGGGCAATGAAGTCAGCAAGAGGTCTTATCATTGCAACCTGGGTCATCCAGGACAGTCTGGGCTGACCTCGGGGGCGTTGCCAGCCCTGGGGAGGGGCGGACGAGCGCTGGCGGAGAGGGCCTGCTTGACCAGTGTCCCGTCTTCCCACCTGGCCATGTGGCCGAGGAGCCACAGCCTCCCTCTTCTGATGACGGTGAAGATGGGGATGGGGCAGCCAGCCCTCCTGTAGACCTCATCGCTTGTGGTGTGGTCGAACCATCGGATGCCAAGAATGTTACAGAGGCAGGTCCGATGAAATGTATCCAGATGGTGGGTGGTTGTGGTGGAGAGGATCCAGGTCTCGGACCCATAAAGGAGGACGGGGATCACACTAATGTTAAAGTTTCACAACTTTGTGGTTATGCGGATCTTCCCGCTCCGCCAAACCCTCTGGAGGCGGCCAAAAGCACTGCGAGACAGATGCAGGTGGCGAGTAATCTCTGGGTCTGATGAGCAGGAGCTGGTGATCTTAGATCCGAGGTACGCAAAGTCATTGACAATCTCAACTGGCTCGTTGTTGATGGTTATGACTTGTGGTGGTGGTGGCAAGAAGTCTGACAGTGACTGGATCTTTGTTTTTTCCCAGCTGATGGTAAGGCCCAGGGGTGATGCTTTCTCTGCCAGCAGCTTCAGTGCCTCAGTGATTATGTCTATATGCATGGCAAAAAGCACCATGTTGTCCGCATAGCACAGGTCTATAAGTGAGAGTGTAAGTCAACTCCGAGATTGGGGCAGCATTCTACCACGTTCTTGACCCAGTAGTCAACCACAACATTAAAGAGGTTTGGCATTGCGACACATCCCTGCTGGACTCCTAAGGTGGTGACAAAAGGTTCTGACATGTTACCCTCAGCGTGTACCCTGCACATGGTGTTGGAGTAGAGGTCCAGGAGAATGCTGATGTACTTGGACAGGACTCCAATGCTATGGAGGAGTTGCCAGAGGGTGTTCCTGTCTAGGGAGTCGAAGGCAGCTTTGAGGTCGATGCAGGCCACATAAAGTGGTTGGCGATACTCCCTCCATTGCTGCGCCAGGACACTCAAGGCAAGGGTGCAGTCCACTGTGGACCGGTGAGGGGTGAAGCCTGCCTGCTTGCAGTGGCACACACCTCTCACCTCTGTCCTCCCTCGGCTGGAACATCTGTGTCTCTTCATCTGTGCAGAAGAGCGAGTCCCTGGGGAGTGCAGGGACGGGGTCATTCTGTCCTTCTACAAGAACAGGGGTGACCGTCATAGCACAGCCAGCTATCGTTCCATCACGCTGCTGTCCATCCCCGGCAAGGTAATCACCGCTGTCATCCCTAGCAGCATCCGCCCCCAAAAAATATTTAGCTAATAGAAATAATTTTGGTAACAGTAACTGACATAAAACAGGAAAAGTTTAGTCTGATTTACTGTCAGATAGTGACCCTGTTTACATGGTCATAGGTAAACTGATTACTGGAGTAAACTGATAAAGGTAATAAACGGCTTATGGTGTTTACATGCACGAGTAAACGGTTTATTGGGCAAATAAACTAGGTGTATTAATCCGTTTTCTCATAAACTGATAATGGCCTTTAACTGATAAAGGTAATCAGATTACTCTGTTTACATGACAGTTTGAATGATCAGGTAACTCCAGAAAGCTGATTATAATTGGTTTACTCGTGACCATGGTCATTGAGATAAAAGGTTATATGTCTTTTTATACAGTGCATGTAAACTTCTGGTTTCAACTGTATGCACAAAAGAATCACAAACTGTAAGCCTGGCACTGAACAAATAATCTGTAGTGATTGTCTGCAGAAAGCACAGAGCTCAAACACCCTGTGCTTCTACTCTTTATCCCCTCACTTCACACAGTGTCTGGAAAAGAGGCAGAGTAGCATCTTTCTTATCAGTGTGTGTATGCTTTAGTACAGTAAAAGCCTAATCTAATCACCACATACTCGCCACTTCCTCCAGGTGTATTACTGTACCAGGAGTGTAATGCAGAGAGTGGGGGAAAGGAGGTAAGATAAGTAATATTGATCTGATGTGGCGATTGTCACTCTGTTGGCTGCCTTGAATAGCTAATCTCTTTTCTCATGGGTCAAAAAGAAGAAAGGCAACATTGGCAGCAGGTTTAACCAAAGCCAATCGACAAATTGTTCTCATGTGGGGTGATCAAACAATAGCGAGAAAGGTTGATGTGAAATTGTGTCCCCCAGCAGTTGATGGTGATGATGTCTGAGAAAGTTAAAGTAACTTTTGCAACTGATTGTATTACAGTGCCAGAAAAAAGACAGTGAACTGAAAGGTGTGGCAATTCAGATGTTTAGATTGATTTCTATTACACTGTGCTATCAAAAAGACATCTGATTAGAGCAACATAATTGTGAAGCATAACAGTGACGAAATAAACCCAGAATCTTCAAAAGGAACAAAGCTGTACCTTGTAAATCTTTTCATATTTCTGTCCTTTCATATTCTTGGGATATTAATTTGTGCAGTTCCATCAAAGTGGGCTGTGTGACTCAGTTAGGCAGGTATCCCTTGGTGTCACTTATGTGATTCACCCCACCAGGTTGCATTCTGGGGGTGTAATTTTGACAGCGCTGCTAGTGTCATCTGCTTTGGCTTCAAATAGCGATGCACAAGGCTGTAACGGTAGTAACATAGTCAACAGGCATCACATTAATGACCAATGTAACGGTAAAGGAGCAAGTTTTTACAAGCCAGTGTGACTTAGTATTTTACTCACTAAGGGCTATGTAGCATTAACCCTTTTGGTTCCAGTCCATAAAATCATTCTTTCATCCATCCATCCATCCATCCATCTTCTACCGCTTTTCCGGAGGTCCGGGTCGTGGAGGCAGCAGTTCAAGCAGAGAAGCCCAGACTTCCCTCTCCCCAGCCACCTGCTCCACCTCTTCAGAGAGGATACCAAGGCATTCCCAGACCAGCTGGGAGACATAGTCTCTCCACTGAGTCCTGGGTCTGCCCTGGGGTCTCCTCCCAGTGGGATGTACCTGAAACACCTCAAGTGGGAGGCGTCCAGGAGGAATCCTAATCAGATGCCCATACCACCTCAACTGACTCCTTTCAATGAGGAGGAGCACCGGTTCTACTCTGAGCCTCTCCCGGATGACTGAGCTCATCACCCTGTCTGTGAGGGTGAGTCCAGCAATCCTACGGAGAAAGCTCATTTCAGCCACTTGTATCCGCGATCTTGTTCTTTCGGTCATTACCCAAAGCTCGTGACCATAGGTGAGAGTAGGAACGTAGATTGACTGGTAAATCGACAGCTTTGCCTTAGAACTAAGCTCCCTCTTCACCACAACAGACCGGTACAACATCCGCATCACTGCAGATGCTGCTCCAATCCGTCTGTCAATCTCTCGCTCCATTTTCCCCTCACTCGTGAACAAGACCCCAAGATACTTAAACTCGTCCACTTGGGGCAGGAGCCTGTCCCCAACCCAGAGAGAACAATCCACCTTTTTCCGGCTGAGGACCATGGACTCGGACTTGGAGGTGCTGATTCTCATCCCAGCCGCTTCACACTCAGTGGCAAACCGTCCCAGCAAGAGCTGTAGGTCATTGCTGGATGAAGCCAACAGGACAACATCATCTGCAAACAACAGAGATGAGATCCTGTGGTCACCAAGCATGACACCCTCCATTCCCTGGCTGCGCCTAGAAATACTGTCCATAAAAATTATGAACAGGATCGGTGACAAAGGGCAGCCCTGGCGGAGTCCAACTCTCACTGGGAATGACTCTGACCAAGTGTTGGCAATACGAACCAAACTCTCACAACGGTCGTACAGAGACCGAATAACTCGTAACAACAAGCCCGATACCCCATACTCCCGAAGCACCCCCCACAAAAAACTACGAGGGACGCGGTCAAATGCCTTCTCCAAGTCAACAAAACACATGTAAACTGGTTGGGCAAACTCCCACAAACCCTCAAGAATTCTTGAGAGGGTAAAGAGCTGGTCCGATGTGCCACGGCCAGAACGAAAACCACATTGCTCCTCCTGAATCTGAGGTTCGACCAACGGCTGGACTCTCCTCTCCAGTACCTTGGCATAGACCTTCCCGGGGAGCTGAGGAGTGTGATCCCTCTAAAGTTGGAGCACACCCTCCGGTCCTCTTTTTTGAAGAGAGGAACCACCACCCCGGTTTGCCATGCCAAAGGCACTGCCCCCGACCTCCACGCAATGTTGCAGAGGCGTGTCAACCATGACAGCCCAACAACATCCAGGGCCTTGAGGTACTCAGGGCGAATCTCGTCCATCCCCGGGGCCCGGCCACCAAGGAGATTTTTAACCACCTTGGCGACCGCAGCACCTGTGATAGGCGAGTCATCCTCCTTGTCCACAAACCCTGCTTCCTCTGTGGAAGGCGTATCAGTGGGATTGAGGAGATCCTCGAAGTATTCCTTCCACCGCCCGACGATATCCCCAGTCGAAGTCAACAGACTTCAAACAGACTACAAAATCATTCTTTGCTGAAGAAAATTGTTTCAACTCAAAAGTCTGGTCATGAACTGCTTCTATCACCCAAGGACCAGAACTGTAACACTATCCATCATCCATAAAGTGGAAGTTAATCCCTTCTACAGAACATAGTCATTCTCCCTTTTCTGCTCTTTGGCAAAAGAATGCCCCAAATGACAGATTTACGGTTGATATAATCCAGATTTGGGAGTCAAGATTCCTCATTAACCAACCAGACAGTTTTACAGTGCCATCTGGTGGATGACACAGGAATATTTTTTTTTCTCTCTCTGAAATGGAATCTCTGCAGTTGTGAACAATAAATTAATTCATACTCTTTCTCTCAAGACAGGATCCACTACTGAAGACATTGCTGAACGCTGGAATGGACAATTGTGGTTTCAAATGGTTTTACTGATATGACTTGATATGCTTTATTTTCAGGAAGAAATTAATTTTTGCATGCTCACTATCACAAATTAATTATGGTTATAATGTACAGACATTGTATGTTGCCTTATTGAGTAGGATATCTTAGTCACTAAAGTTTAAGGAATTTATGCTTTATTCAGCAACATATGTGTCTTAAGGCTGGGTGTCTAAATGGGTTAGGACGTGCTGGGGTTGAATGCAGAAATGAGCACCTACATTTCCATTGAAATACCCCACTCATAGCACAGCATCTCTCCAATAGCCTCTCCTAACCAAATCCTACTGTCTGGCTTCTCGTGCCGACCCTGTTTTCACTAAATGACAGAGGGTGCCAGCGAGTCGCTGGTGCTATAACCAGGTTGCCCCGGGTAGGTGGGGCTTGTCAGACTTGGGTGTCAGTCCACCTAGGAGAAGGACCACTCTGATTTCAAATCCAGGTGGGTGGTGCCAGTTAGCCTTGGCCGGCAAACTACCTAAGAGAAGGTAAACTCTGATTCCAAACCTCTGCTGCCTTGCGGCTATATCTGATTACAGGAAAGGCTTCGGGAGTAAACCTCAAGTATAAATCCGGAGTGAAGCCCTAAGGTGGTTGGCAGATGCTCAGCACTAATTCCGGCAACTCCTGCAGTGGAACTGGTCCCAAATTGTATTGGATCATCCTTTCCTTTGGACTCAGCCAGTGACACCAAGAGGGGGACACTGACGTATGGGCCGCCCAGTGTCTCCATACTACCCCGGCCATGCTTTTTAGCACAAACTGGAGAGGCCACTCCAGCGGCGGTGCAAAATTCCGGCACAACACGGGATGAGGCAGTTACCGGTTATAAGCTTCAACCGACTGGCATAGGGAGGAGCACCAGGGGTCTCGTCCGACGGTGGGAGAAGCTTTTGCAGCTTCACTGGGCAGCTACTGCCCGCCTCAAGCTGGGCAGCCCCCAACCAGTAAGGTGCCGCCCTGCCATGGCTTGCCTGCTCTACTGGGTGCGTAGAGCTTAGGGGTCTCTCCCAACAAGCAAGCGTCAAACTGCACCAGGAAGTCAAAAGGAGAAACATACAAAGACTCCAGCTCTTCGATTTGCAAGCTGGAACGTTCACACCATATGCCCCGGACTTACCTATGATCTCCAACAAATGAATGACTCTCGCAAGACCGCCATCATTTTTTTTTTTTTGATATTGTATACTTTATTGATCCCCAGAGGGGAAATTGAGGGCATCCACCTGGATGGATGAAGCAGCCACGGTACGGTGCTATCCCTTTACCATTCACACACACATTCACACCTAGGACCACTTTAGAGTCTCCAATTAACCTAACCTGCATGTTTTTGGCCTGTGGGAGGGAACCGGAGAAATCCCGGAGAATTGATGAAATCCCTTATCATCAATAAGGAACTGGCACGACTTAACATCAATGTTGCCTGCCTTCAGGAAACCCGCCTGGCTGACAGCGGCTCTCTTAGAGAATCAGACTACACCTTTTGTTGGCAAGGCCTGTCCCAGGACGAGTCTAGGCAGCATGGTGTAGGTTTTGCAGTGAGGAACTCGCTGATCTTCAACACAGAAACGCCTACAAGAGGGTCCGAAAGAATCCTTTCCCTCTGCATGAAGACATCATCGGGCTTTGTGAACATCCTTTCTGTGTATGCCCCGACCCTCACGTCCACTCCAGAAGCCAAAGATCAGTTCTACGAGGCTGTAGAGGAAATGCTATCTAGAATCCCCACTCTGAAGGCTTATTTTTGCTAGGCGACTTCAACGCTCGCGTTGGCGCAGACTGGCAAGGGTGGCCATCCTGTCTTGGCCACTTTGGCATAGGCAGGATGAATGATAGTGGACAGAGGCTGTTGGAATTCTGTTGTCATCACGGCCTCTGCATTACAAACTCCTACTTTGGAAAGTGTCTTAAGGACACCCCCGGTCCTGTCACTGGCACCGGCTAGATCTTGTCATCACCAGAAGAGCGGACCTCAGCAGTGTTCTTCACACAAGAAGCTATCACAGCGCTGATTGTGATGCAGATCATTCCCTTGTTGCCAGTAAGGTCAGACTGAAGCCAAGGAAGTTCCACCATGCCAAGACTAAGGGTCGCTCCCACATCAACACCTGTGGAATTTCTGATCCGATCAAGTCTCAGACCTTCGCTGACTGCTTTCAGAGGAAACTTGAAGCTCACCTCCAGTCCGATATCCCAGGCAACATGGACGCCAAATGGAACCACCTTCGCGACGCCATCTACGACTCAGCCATGACCCCATTCAGAAAGAAAGAACACAAGAATGCTGACTGGTTTGAGGCTCACTGGGATGAAATGCAGCCAGTCACAGAGGCCAAAAGAGAAGCAATGCTGGCTCACAAGCAGAACCCTTGCCCTGGCACACGCGATGCCCTTCGAGCAGCAAGGAGCAAGGCACAGCAGATTGCCTGCCATTGCACCAATGAGTACTGGCAGAACCTGTGCACCAACATCCAGGTAGTTGCCGATTGCAGATAAGCCAAAGGAATGTATGAGGGCATCAAAACAGCTATTGGGCCCACAAGCATCAAAACAGCACCGCTCAAAGTTAAGACAGGCGAAGCCATCACTGACAAGAGCAAGCAACTCCAGCGTTGGGCTGAGCATTATCTTGAATTGTACTCGATCCAGAACATCATGACAGACGTTGCCCTCGACGCCTTGCCTGGCCTACCAGTCATGGAAGAGCTTGACGAAATGCCCACTCTGGAAGAGCTCAGTAAGCCATAGACTTCCTCGCCTGTGGCAAGGCTCCAGGGAAAGACGGTATCTCCCCACAAGTTCTGAAACATGGGAAAACAGCCATCTTACAACCACTATATGATCTCTTCTGCCTTTGCTGGGAGCAAGGTCACATTCCCCAAGATATGAGAGATGCCAACATAGTCATGCTGTATAAGAACAAAGGCGACCGCAGTGACTGCAGTCAATTACCGCGGCATCTCTCTTCTGAGCATAGTTGGCAAAGTCTTCGCCCAGGTCACCCTGTTCTGCCTGCAGAGCCTCGCTTCGCGAGTCTATCCTGAGTCCCAGTGTGGCTTCAGAGCAGGAAGGTCCACAGTGGATATGATCTTCTCCCTCTGTCAGCTGCAGGAGAAGTGTTGAGAGCAGCAGCAGCCATTGTCCCTTGGTTTGTGGACCTGACCAAAGCCTTTGACTTAGTTAGTCAAAGCGGGCTCTTCCAGATCCTACGAAAGATCGGTTGGCCCCCAAAGCTTCTTGCAATCATCTCCTCCTTCCACATGGACATGCATAGTACTGTTTGCTCTGATGGAGCCACCTCAGATGCCTTCCCAGTCAGCAGTGGAATGAAGCAGGGTTGTGTTCTAGCACAGACTCTCTTTGGGATTTTTTTCTCAATGCTCCTCCACTATGCCTTCCCCAACTGTCCTAAAGGTGTCTACGTCCGCACCAGATCAGATGGAAAACTCCTCAACATCACAAGACTTCTTGCTAAAACCAAAGTCTACGAGGTCCTCATACATGAGCTGCTGTTTGCAGATGATGCTGTTCTAGCATTGCACAGTGACGAGGACCTGCAGCACCTGGTTGACAAACTGTCCCACGCCTGCAAGGAGTTTGGGCTTAAGATAAGCCTTAAGAAACCAACATCATGGTGAAAGATGCTGTCTCCTCTCCTGTCATTACCATTGACAACACAGAGTTGGAGGTTGTGGACACCTTCACCTACCTATGGTTCACTGTTTCATACACACTCTCACTGGACACCGAGATCAGCTCCAGAATTGCCAAAGCAGCTGCTGTCATGGCCAAACTCAACAAGCGTGTGTGGAACAACAATCTTCTGAGTTTGAAGACCAAGTTACTTGTATACCAAGTGTGCATCCTGTCCACTCTCCTGTATGGCAGCGAGTCCTGGACAGCCTATGCCGGGCAGGAGAAGCGGTTAAACGGGTTCCACCTCCACTGTCTTCGGCGCCTTATGCACATCAAGTGGCAGGACAGAGTCCCCAACACCAAGGTCCTTGAGAGTGCTGACTTGCCAAGCATCCCTGCATTTCTCAGCCAAGGACGACTCCGGTGGTTCGGCCACGTGCACCGCATGGAGCCTGACCATTTGCCTAGAGAAATCCTTTACGGAGAATTGCGGGTGGGCGTCCGCCATGTGGGCCAACCGCTGTTGTGTTTTAAAAATGTTTGCAAACATGAGATCAGCGCCAATAACTGGGAGGTTATTGCCAAAGATTGAGCCACCTGGCACCACAGTGTCAAAGAGGGTGTTCTCAAAATGGAAGCGAACATGAGAGTCCAGATGGCGACGAAGCGTGCGGCGACGAAAGAACACGCAGCATCAGTACATGCACTATCGATCTTCATCTGCGCCAACTGCTCCAAAGACTGCCACTCAAGGATTGGGCTGTATAGTCATTCCAGGTACTGCTCCAACCCTTGACGCTCTAACCATCGCCTCTTCGAGACAAGGATGCCAGAGAGAGATGTGTCTTAAGGGGGGTCTCACTTCTCATATCAAATGTCTCTCCCCCTCCTCTTTCTGCTGGGATACCCACAAAGCCCTGAACTTTGAAATGACCAATGAGCCTCAAAGCTCCCTTGCATTTCATTTTTTTAGGTAGAGTTCATGACTTCTGCTGGATAAAGAAGCAATGTAATTGGGCCAGCTCAGGTTTCATGAAAATCAGTGAGATTCTGTCACCCCCCCCCCCCCAAAAAAACAACTTTCCTTTGTTCAGTTTTTGGGTGGTGGTCAAGCTGTAAGGAGAATTTTCTGCTCTTCCATTTCTTTTCCTTTTTTTCAAGTAGGCCCAGAGTATCCCATGCTCAGTGAAAATCCTTTTTCTTTTCTTTAAAGTTCACTTTTTCTTATTCTAATCTTTTTTCTTTAAATTACCGTGTAACATTTTATTTGATTTTTTTTTAAGCTTAAACCATCGCATTCCAGCCACGATACAATGGAAGAAATGGATGTGTGCCGTGTTCTTGTCCCAATTTGACTCTCCGATGGGACTTAGTACAATAAATAAACTCCTTCTTCAGTACATAAGAGAAGACCGCAGCCAGCCTGCTGAAGAACCAGCCCCTATGTGGTCTCGGGAGTAGACTATAACCATGCTAAAGAGCCTGTCTGCCAGTCTTCCAACAGAACCCATGCAGGTCCAGTTGAAACAGAATCCAATAGACCACCTGCTACCCACTTGGACACAATGATTCTGCTTGTCTCGCAATCTGTGGTTTAATTTAAACTTAATTCTTCAGAATATTCCTGATATAAGTTCTTTAAACTTAATTTCATGCAACCCCCCATCAGAATTTCAAAATGCATTTTGTCCTTTCATTAATTTATGTTCTTTTTCAGAGTAACACCAATTCTACATTTTTTATAAATAGTTTAATCATCATTTTCTTCATAAAAGTGCATCCACTTTTCTTGACCAATGCTATTTATGGTTTTCCAATTTCCAGCATATTGCCAAGTCAAACTATGGTTTATTTGATTCCACAAAGGTTTGATTCACAGGTGATGCTAAGTAATTCAATAACTATCTATGATACCCATGACACATGTTGAATTCTTTGTTTTAAAATAATCGAAATGTGTAAGCCTATTCAGACATTTCTTATTAAACTATTGAAAGACATACGGGAGTTATAGCGTGTAACATTTGATTATAAGTGTGATAAGGTACAAAGATTATTTGATTTATATTTAGAGTTATGTGTGGGGACGGAGGTTTACTTCATGACCACAAACACTCACAAAACAAGAGAGAAACACTCGTAAAGTGGCACCAGTCCAACTTGGACAATTTATTAATAAATAATCCTTGAACCTTTCATTAACAAGTCTCAATATTTGTGAATTCTTCTACCGTGACCCAGAAAAGCACACACACAAAAGAAATCAAGCAGAAACTTCTCTATACTGTTAACAGTTTTAATAATCAAACTCAGGTTCAATGACATTACATTCAATTGATTTGTAAGCAGGTGAAATGATCAATAAATATCAAATACATTAACTGTTAATTGATTCCTGAGCACAAAGTCTATAATTAAACTTTTTGAGAACAAAGGAAAAACAGATTTTCAATTTGTAATGGTGATGCAATTGGAGACTGTGAAATAACTAACAAAAATATGCATAAAATTGGATGCAATTTTATGAAGAAAATGAGAAAAGCTGATTATATGAAAAAGAAAATTCTGAGTTACTCTACAAAAAAAAAAAAAAATGGAGGTTATTGAAAAAAGGAATAGTAATGTTCCTTCAGCTTGATAGCTCCTATCATAGCTAATGGACTAACTATTAAAATGAAAAATTGGTCATATTCAATTATAATTAGACATCACATTTATTATTACATTTTATAATTAGACATCACATTTACCCAGCAGATAGGAAGTGGAAGTCTGGCTTACAAACAGCTGTGTCTTCAGAGTCCAGGGATGATCTTGAATGCCAGCAGATGGCAAAACGGAGGAAAAACAGCCAGCAGACCTTTCCAGTTGTTACAGCGGTTATGGCACAGACTGAGCAGCGGTTATGGCAGCTGGTGTCCAGAAAGTGGAGCCAATGGTACAATGAACGGCTGGCCCCCTGGGAAGGTGTGACAGCTCCTCTGGGCAACAGATCCTTTCCTGGCCGGCAAAATTAGGATGTTCGCCAGCCAATAAGAAAACCACAGGCTGGAGGAATAAATGCATTTAGACAGTTCCACCCATGAAATCATAGTTCTTCTGACATCGTGGGACATGGATGAGGCAGTCTCAAAGGGAAAAAGTTCAAAAATCACTATCAGTCCACTTTAACGGTGAGTTAAAGAAAATCAATAGGAAAAGTTCAGCAGAAAGAACACGGTGTCTGAGGAGAGGGAAAAAGGCGTTTTGGAGTTTCACTCCATTAATAAGGGTTGAGCTCAACAAGAAAGAATGGTCTAGCCTCAGATGCCAAGGAAAAACAGAAAAAGACTTAACACAAAACTTCTGACACCAATAAAACTCACAGAAAACTCAACAAAGACTGAACTGACCCCCCCCCACCCCCCCCCCAAAAAAAAAAATTTAAAAAATGAAAAACTAGGGTGGTTCTCTCTATTTAACTCAGCACTCTCCTTGGATCATAAAATATAACTGGAAGCAGGAAGAACCAATTACCGGCTATCGTGGTAGATTCAAATGGGCTATGGTCTAATAAGAAAGCAGTCCTTTGTCTGTAACCAACCAATAAAATGAAAGGGGCATCATCCAACAGAGGCGGCCTGGTGATTGGCTGGTACCAGACAGATGACTGGCATAAGTTTCAGAAGGCATATACACCATTTAACTGTGAAATTCATTATATACTTAATATAAAATCTAAGCTGCATGCCAAAAACATGCAGGTTAGGTTAATTGGAGACTCTAAAGTGGCCCTAGGTGTGAATGTGTGTGTGAATGGTTAAGGGATAGCGCTGTATCGTGGCTGCTTCATCCATCCAGGTGGTGGATGACCCTCAATTTTCCCTCTGGGGATCAATAAAGTATACTAAATCTAAAAAAAAAAAAAAAAAAGCTAACGTCAGTGATTTATGACTAACTTTCAGTGAGCATGCACTTTTATAAACTTGTCCTTCTATAATTAACACACATTAGAATAAGGTTCATTGTAGCATTTTCAAACACACAACACATTTAAAATCAATGATTATTGAAACATCTTAAACCCATCATTGTCCAACACAGAGGCGGTCATCTTCAACAATGTTTTAAGCAGTATTTCCTGGTAAAAATAAAGTCTTGAGGAGAAAGGATTATTTGAGCAGATAAAACAAAATTCCCATGTTGATTAAATCCAACATGTCCCTGAGTTGACAGAAGGGGGCAATGTTGAGCTGTGGATAATTCCTAATGACCTGTGGAATGCTGTCCAAAGTTTCTGGGATGTCTCAAAACAGTACTTTAAGCATAAAACTGCCTTGCTGGGAAGGAAGCTCTGGGATTTATGACTTGAAACTAATCCATTCCTGGCACAAAATGGGATCCTTATTACCCCTTTTACCGTGGAACGTGTTTTCAAACTGTGGTCATTAGGTGAAGGAAACAATTCTTGACCAAACTTCTGGGTGAAACAATTTCTCTAAGGTGAAGAGTGATTTTCTAGATTGGAGCCACATGGATTGATGCTACAGAGTTATTGTTTGATTTCATGTCCATCTTCTTGATTATCACCATCCTCATCATAGCAGTCTGTCGGGGGCGACAATGACTGTTTCATTTAGGTCTGATCAGATTCCTCCACACAGCTCTGTAATTCGCCTTCCGCTGCCAGGAACTCCTGACCTTGTTAACCCGGGCGATGTCCAAGCCGGTATGAGTTGCTCTCTGACTGACCATTTCATGAAACTGCTTGCAAAGCATTTGAGTACCGCTAGCTTTTGCTTGACTAGCGACACATTCTTGGCAGATAGAGGTATTATCAGTGGCAAGGACAGGCCAAGACAAACTGACTCCAGTATCTGTTGCAGTGACTGACCAGATGATAGGTTTGTTTATTTCTGCTCTTTGTGTAGTGCATGTCACGATGCACCGACTGACAAAAGTCCACCACAGACCTTGCGACAGATGTGCTTATCTGCCAGGATGTCCAGTCTCACCCCATGTAACTGAGAGTGGTCCACCAAAGACCTGGTTTTACCCACAAGGCGTTTTTCTCCCTCTGAGATGTGCAAGACAGTCGACTCCCTTATCAAACTTTTGTGTGGCACAAAAATAGCCATAAAAATCCAGGACTCACCTGTAATACTGAACAAGAGGTGGAATAATGCAACCTTCCTCTGCTGTCTGAAGTACCTCCAGTCAGAGGACATGAGCATCTTTAAACGCAGCGCAGTCTCCTTAAGCAGACAAGAACTCACAATGTTTTTTTTTTGTTGTTTTTTTGGGTTTTTTTAGACTGATTCATCATTGGTACAAATAAAGAATTGTTAATAAAACTGTCTATTATCTGGACTGGTGCCCAACGAGGATATGGTTGTGTAATAGTGGGAAATTTTCATCCCTACTCACATTCATATTTACATTAATACCTATACCAACAATAACTCACCTATAAGCCCATTAATCTAAATCCACTACAGCTATCACAGGCCATAACTTTTTCCAACAATAACAAATGTAAAACAGAAGTACAGTCACATTAATGTATATTTTCAATTCATTTCATTTATTGTCAGTGTGATGGTGATCATAGATGTTGTGTTGCTTGTCACCAATCCACTGAAGAATTTACAAGCTTTATTTGCATAGGTATTTCACTACTGCTTCAGGAGATCACTAGGTTTTTGGGCATCGTCAGAATCACCCATAAGTCTATTACAAACTAGGCCTTCGGAGTGAACATTAAAATATCTAGTTTATCCCACACTTTCAGATCAGCGATCAAGTCAACATGAAAAGAGTAAACATAAACTGATGATTGCTAACTCAAAATTGTGTCCTTTGTTAATCTTAATCTAAGGATTTGAGACATTAAATCTCAAGTCCTTAGAATTGTGATGTAATTGTGATTTGTGTATGTCACCTATTTTGGTCATGCTACTTGACAACTTCACTTTCTTGCTGCTGCTGAAAATGATGTCTTCCACTATATCACATCAGTTACGTTGCTAAAATACAGTGGGGAATTTTGCATTTATTGATATGAAGGGGGACTGAAAAATTCATAGGCTGACTAGGAAGGAGTTTATGCTACAGCAATGAAACTAGTCATGCATTAAATTCAATCTTTTCTGATACTAACTGCATTGTTTCTTTTCAGATACACTCACATTGGACAGTAATCCAGGACTTTGAAAAGTAGACCTAGAACCACTTCACAAAGATGGATAAATGATGGAGGCCATCACCTTCCCTGCTGATGACACCATCTTGGCCTTCTTTGGAGGGGGAGAAAAGGTGTTTCCACTGCTTAGACTGTTGTTTGGTCTCTGGCTTGAGGTGGTGGACCCAACATTCATCTCGGGTGAGGAAACATTCAAGGAAACCAGCTGGATCTGGTTTATCCATCTTCATGAAGTGGCTCTAGATCTCCTTTTCAAAGTCCTGGATTACTGTCCAATGTGAGTGTATCTGAAAAGAAACAATGCAGTTAGTATCAGAAAAGGTTGAATTTAATACATGACTAGTTCCGTTGCTGTAGCGCAACTCCTTCTTAGTCCGCTTATGAACCTCTCAGCCCCCCTTGGTATTTATGTCTTTCATTCCTCAGTTATATAGTGTCTCTTGTATTTACTCCTCTTCAACCCACCTCCAAAGATGCTCTTTCCTTCTTTCCATCACAGATACTAGTATGTCACCCTTTTCTCACCCATGTCCCCACCTGGAACAAGAAAGGACAGATTGATGTGGCATACACGCCACAGTAGTTTCCATTTACCAAGACCAAACATCAGTAAGCATATCTCTGACACCAAAAGGTCTGCCTGGGTGCCCTCTCCCTCTCGCCCTCATTTTCAGTCCCCCCTTCCTCCCTCATCTCCTCCTTTCCCGTACCCCCACCATCTCCTTTTAATATAGAAGCTGGAGATGAAAAATGGTGTGCTTTTGTTTATTTGCCACCGATGCAAATGCGACCACAGCAGGATTAGTGAGTTCTCCATCTCTTTGCTGATAGCGGTGGGAAGAAAGAGGGGATTTTTATGCAAAAAAGATCTCTCCCACCCTTGCTATGACAATTGCAATGCATCACTTCATAGACAGTTTTTAATCTGTTTCAAACCAACCACACTTTGAACTGCTGCGAATGTGCGATATACAACTGTGGGTATATGCCTGTGTGTGCGTGCCTGTTTGTGTGTTAAGAGTGGGCTTGTGTGTATGTGCACTATGTGTTTTCCTGTGATTAATCTTTGGAGTTGGTTTAAGCACACTGCTGACACAGCACAGATCTCCCTCTCTCTCGTTCTCTCTCTGGTTAACTTTGTCTCTCTGTCTGAACGCCCTTGGATTTAGCTTTGAATAACAAAAAGTTTCTCTCCTAATTCACTGTTTGTCAATTGTGTCCAACTTTTCTTATACTGTACAACAAACTCTACCGGAGAGCAGTAAATTGACTTTCAATTAGAAATCTATATAGCTTAAGCAACTTAAGTCTAAAGCGTCACAATTCTTTAAAGAAGGTGCATTTTGAAGTTGACCCATAATAAGAGTTAAGCATCAATTTAAGGACCTGTTACAGTTTCAAGTAATAATTAGAACTGATATTAGTGTTGCTGGTTTGGATAAATGAACAACAGTATAATTGCAGCACCTGTTCTGGTCAAAGGAGTACCATAAGGACTCACTCTTTACAGCCCATCATACCTAAAAACAATTTGGGCTTGGGTGGATTATAAGCTCATTTCGGTGAAGTCAAAAGGAGCTAATGCAATGACGTGGCATCAGTCATCTGTCTGTCCATCTGTTCATAATTCATGAAAATCGTTATGCCTCCTAGGCATTTGCCCTGATGCCATCAGACTCCCTCACAATGATCCTCAGGTCTGCAAGTTGTACTCAAGGTTAAGGTCAAAGGTCAGGAGATGCTGGCACTTATATAACCCAAATTCCTATTGTATCAAGATCTGAAACTATCTAACAGCCTAAGGGAAAATAACTCTTTAGCTTCATGTTGTATAACATCAGTTAGCAATGCTAATCAGCCATTGTCAGTGTGTGGAATAGGTTGCTTGTTTCAAGTCTTATTTAATAAAAACAGCAGGAACTAAGTGAAGTTTTGGACATTTGAATTACAAGCCATTTGTTACAACTCAGTCATAGATAGCACTGAATTATGTTGATGCACCAGTTGGGATCCAAAAGGCATGACCTACATGATGCACCAAATGTGGTGTGGCTTTAAGAGGCAGACTGAACTTTAGAAGTAATATTTTCAGTCAAGGCCAGATTTGACACATGGTGCACTCTAGACATGGGCCATACTTGGACCAGACATATACAGGTAGCTTGTCAGCTTCTTGACAATTTTTGGATGTTTCAGGCTTGTTCAAACAGTAAGAGATCAGACTCATGACATACCAAAGAAATGTTTTTAGTATTGACATGGAAAAGGCCTTGAAAAATGTAAAAAGGGGCTACAGATGCTGGCTGGAAAAGAGCAGTTTGTGCTAAGATTCGGAAAGATTTGTAGTGATTTGTACCACTGTAATCATGGATTCAGATTAACTAGATATATTTCCTCTATCATTTTCCAGACTATTGTTGGTTTCAAAGGTAACAAAATCATCTAAGAAGGCACCTCTGTTGAAATAGATTATTTTAATGCACTCCTTCCAGAGAAATAAAGTGTATAGCAGAATGACAGACATCCGTTCATTTCCCTGGACTCCAATTGCTTGTAAATAATTCCTGCCTGCTTGCTTTTTTGCATGTTCCTTTGATTCCACGTACTCTGACACTAAGTGTCAGCTCAAACCTTCAAATATCCATCAACTATCCTTCAGAAGAAAGGGAGAACCATCATCAGAACACGCTTCCCTGTCATTGCTTACACAGACAGATACAGCAAACTCTGAGTTTCTGTTTAGGATTTCTGACTCACTACACAATTATCAAGGGATACAGGCATATGTTGGCATATCATGAAAACGGGAAAAAGGAGGAAAACATGGCCCGTTTATCTTTGCTGCCTCTGTTAGCATCCTGAGGAGAGTGTCTGGCCCTAGGTAGATACCAACAGGACGACACAAAGGAGAGATAAAGTGTTAAGACATTTTTTACTCATCAAATTTAATAAGCCTCATCTCAGACACACAGGTATTCAACACAGTGCTTTTAGGAAAAAGGTAAACACATCCATTTTGTAAGCTCTTGCAGAGATCAAAAAAGAAAGAGAGAGCGAGAGACAGAGAAAACAAACCTCCAACCAGCATTTGACATGCATTCTAAGCATGTCACAGTGACAATAAGATACACTATGAATAATAGAATAAACAGATACATATTATCCCATATACCTCTCTCTTCCTCTGTAGTTGACACTTTGGCGGCACGATAAAACCCCCCCATCAGAAATTCTTTTGGAGCTCCACCCTTCTTTCATTTCCCCTCGCTCCTTGCAGTGGAAGAGCTTACCTGTGCCCTGCTCAACTGACACCTAGCATTCGAAGCAGCAAGCCAGGATTTAATCAGTTGTCATTATGGCGGTGGAGAAAGGGGCTGTGGCACAATGCTGACACAAAGACAGTCTAAGGGGATCTTTGTGCTGTAAATGTGCTTCTCACAGGGACTGCGTGACAGCTGACGTTGAGTTGCTGAAACACTGATCCACTGTTTCCTTGTAGAGACATCGGGGTGAATACAGAGGTGCCATGGCGTGCACTGAAAGCTGCTTCAAAGACCTGAATACTACACAACACCTGCATGGCTGCTGTAGCGGATTAGGGTGTCAACACGCACAATGGATGAGGGAACTCAATGCCTTTTGACTCACCACCTTCAACCTGAAGACACGCTCTGACGTCCTCTATTGTCAACCATTCCATTTTATTTATCACTACTGTAGCTCAATAGAGAATTAAGGTATGAGAAAATTGTGATACATTATTGAAAAATATTTATACACCTGGAGAAAATAAACATTTTTCAGTTAAAGTTCATTTCTGACAGGGATTAGCCCAAGAAGGTGACAGAGGTTTTTGTTGTTTCCCCATTTCCTTTGCTTTTTGGAGACTTTCTTTGACACCTACCTCCAGCATAGCCTTTTACTCAACTCAAAGAAACAAGATAGAGGAAAAATATTGTGATGAAAAAGTAGCCCATTCTTCAGCAAAAAATGAAGGTGTGGAGCAAGGTATGGGAAAGGAGAGCAGCGCAAGAAAAGAAAAACCTGTAATGCTGCCATTTCCAATAAAATAAAGAGAAAGGCATATGTACTTTTTAAGAAATATTGTCTATTTTTCATGTATGTACTGAAACAATGAACATGTTTTATCAATCTTTCATTAAAGGTGAAATATAAAGGATTCTGACCTTCTGTCCAGTCAGTGTCACACGCACTGTTGACTCACTATAATCTTGTACCAGTTACCAGGTAGAGATAAACAGCACTTCCTGGAGGCTAACACTGCAGACTGCTAACATCTCAGACTTTTGGTAATTATGAGCCAGACAGCATGTCAAGCGTGAACTCTTGTGGTATAGAATCATTTATTTCACATGATCCTCTCTGATGCACATCTCCGGTAAACCTTTTTATTAAATAACTATATGGTATAGTGTTATTGACAGTTATGCTAATCCGGCACAGCTGTGATCAAACTGGATAGCTCTCTAGTTTTGACAACATAATTATGACAACACTTTAGATCAGATTGTAAGGACTTTGACTGCTGTTAGTTGTTCTGTGGTTTTTGTAAATATGCTGAATCACACTTTTATGGTCTGTTTAAGTCCATCCGTTTTAGCTATGCATGCTTAAAAAAAATGGCTGTTGTTATTAAGCTACAGCAGTTATTTGTCAGTTCCAGTTAATTTAAGGTTGTAAATGTGTTTTGTTATTGTTTTAAAATATAAATGTTGTGAAACGTTGGATGCCTGAATTCATATGTGCCCTTTCAGTTACTGTAGAAGATGAAATCTATTGTTTATTCAGTGACAGATTCACAAAGTAATGGTTTACCTCACCGCTGCAAAACTAAAGTATTTTCAACCTTTTTATAATGCAGTGATAAACAAGAACCTAAAATACACTGTACATATTAGATATATACATAACATTGTAATCAATAATCCTTAGTGAAGTTGGAAATAATTTATGGTGGAATAATAACCTTTTTTTCAGATAATATTGTGCAAAAACAGTATTGCATCTCCAAAAATGGGAACATCACCATTCAGATCTATATTAAATAGCTCAGATATATTCATCCAAATTTCAAACAAATAAAAAAATCTTAAAATGGCTAAATTTATATTGGATTATTGTAAAATATGAAAGCTTTACTTTTCAGATTTGAGTTATTTCTAAAAATAACTTCACCACAATATTCAACTTTTGGAGGTGAATGAGTAGAATGCAAAAGAAAATCAACCTCAATTCAAGTGAGTCAACATGGAACAAACAGGGATTTATTTGGGGGAAAATATTTATTAAAAAATAAGCAGTCCAGATGTAGGGTCCATGGGGCAGATCTGGGAGAGCAATAGAGACATTAATTAAATCAGGATTAGGAACTCTGGAAAGCTTTTGTTGTCCCCATAGTCAGTGTTGACATTTTTTACTAAAGTACGGTACAATTTGTTGATGTAAAAAAGGGCAGTCTCTAAGAAAGTGTCATCACAGACTAACAGCATTAAAACATGACAGTATGTGAACTACTAGACAGTTTTAGGACTACAGCAGTGCTGCAATGAGTTTGTTTGGTCTACATAATGTGAATGACAATATACTGTAGATGAAGGAAAGAGCAGGTACAGAAATGGAATTACTTTTTTATTTGTGTGTCGTGGGAGGAGGGAGGAGACCCCGGGGCAGACCCAGGACACATTAGAGAGACTATTTCTCTCAGCTGGTCTGAGAATGTCTTTGTGTCCTCTCTGAAGAGCTGGAGGAGGTGGCTGGAGAGAGGGAAGTCTGGTCTTCTCTGATTAGGCTGCTCCCTCCACAACCTGGACCCCCAGAAAAGCCATAGAAAATGGATGGATGGATGGCTGTGTTGTATATTCATTCCTGCTGCAAGACTGGACCTGATTAAAGAAGAGGAACAACATTTTTTTCTAATTCCACATACTTGGAACACCAAGTGCACAGGCAGGTTGTGGTTTTAACAAAAATGAAAAGTCCAAGACATTTCAGCTGCCAAATTTTGACTACTGTTTTGAGAAGTTATTCAAAAAAGAAAGAAACAAATATCTGTTGCATCTACTTTTGGCAAAATAATCCATAAATATGGTTGGTTTGACCAGGTTACTCAATAAATATTAAAAAAAACACTCCTTAACATTTACAAAAACAGTTCAAAAATCTAAACAAACACATTTAAAAATTCAAAATAAAGGATTTGGCTTTATACATTACTGTGTGTAAAATGTTTTGATAAGACTAAACTTACATTGGTGTGCCACTGACTGTCTTCCTCACTGTACGGTCCCTCTGGTGGTTGTTGTCCTGAGCTACGACTGGAGTCCAGGCCTCATACACAGGTGAGGTGGAGGAGAAGCTTCTGCTGACATCATCAGAATGTGGTTTTTAAATGTTGATCTATGAGAACACAATCATATTAATAGTCCTTTTTTGTGACTTTTTACATGTAAAACTTTGCATCATACTCACCTAAAGGTCAGATATTGATGTTCTGTCCTTAACCCCCACTGGTCCATCACATCAGTGAAAGCTTCAGAAGCTGTTGACCCTCTCTCCATCACTGTTTGGTGGAACTCATCTCTGCTGCATCATGATGACATTGTCCAAACGCCCATCTTTCCTTATTCACCTCATGATGGAGGAAGTCCTTACAGAGGGTAAAAAAATGTTGTTATTACTTGGATAGTCAAAAATCTGACATAAATTTCTACATACATGATTACAGCTACTTCAGGGACTCGAGAAATCCCGTGGCTAATGCTGTGCAGTAACATTAGTTAGTACGAAAATAAATTAAGACCTGTTTATTCTACCATTAGAACTTAAACTATTTTTAACCTCAATTTCCACCACTGTGATCAATAAAGTTTTATATTATTATCTTAACCTGTAACAACAATAAACAACTGTAACTTTTTTCACTGTACACCAACTTATTAGAATGAGCAGCTGCACATCAAAGCTGATAATTTAAAAAAAATATATACAGTATATTTATGTAAAACATGACTGCTGCAGGGGATGGCAGGGGAGGATGCCATTCAGACCTGGTAGACCCAAACGTATAGTGAGGGTGTGCTGGGAACATCTGGCTGAGGCTCCTGTCCAGGAGGTCTTCAACTCCCACCTCCGGAAGAACTTCAACCACATTCCGAGGGAGTCTGGAGACATGGAGTCTGAATGGGCCATGTTCTCCACCTCTATTGTTGAAGTGGCAGCCCAGAGCTGCGGCCGCAAAGTGGTTGGTGCATCTCGTGGTGGCAACCCCCGAACCAAGTGATGGACACCAGTGGTGAGGGGGGCCATGAAGCTGACGAAGGAGTCCTATCAGGCTTGGTTGGCTTGTGGGACTCCCGAAGCAGCTGAGGTTTACCGGCAGGCCAAGCGGAGTGCAGCTTGGGTGGTTGCTGAAGCAAAAACCCGGGTATGGGAGGAGTTCAGTGATGCCATGGAACAAGACTTTCGGTTGGCCTCGAAGAGATTCTGGCAAACTGTCCGGCAGCTCAGGAGGGGGAAGCAGCTCCCTGTCCACACTGTGTATGGTGCGGATGGGGCGCTGTTGACTTCAACTGGGGATATCGTCGGGCGGTGGAAGGAATACTTTGAGGATCTCCTCAATCCCACTGATACACCTTCCACAGAGGAAGCAGGGCTTGTGGACGAGGGGGATGGCTCGCCTATCACAGGGGCTGAGGTCGCCAAGGTGGCTAAAAATCTCCTTGGTGGCTGGGCCCCGGGGGTGGACGAGATTCGCCCTGAGTACCTCAAGGCTGTGGATGTTGTAGGGCTGTCATGGTTGACACGCCTCTGCAACATTGTGTGGAGGTTGGGGGCAGTGCCTTTGGCATGGCAAACCGGGGTGGTGGTTCCTCTTTTCAAAAAAGGGGAGCGGAGGGTGTGCTCCAACTTTAGAGGGATCACACTTCTCAGCCTCCCTGGGAAGGTCTATGCCAAAGTACTGGAGACGAGGGTCCGGCCGTTGGTCAAGCCTCGGATTCAGGAGGAGCAATGTGGTTTTCGTCCTGGCCGTGGCACATCGGACCAGCTCTTTACCCTCTTGAAAATTCTCGAGGGTTCGTGGGAGTTTGCCCAACCAGTTTACATGTGTTTTGTGGACTTGGAGAAGGCATTCAACTGCGTCCCTCCTGGTTTTTTTTGTGTGTGTGTAGGGAGGGGGGGGCTTCAGGAGTATGGGGTATCGGGCTGGTTGTTATGAGCCATTCGGTCTCTGTATGACCGTTGTGAGAGTTTGGTTTGTATTGCCAACACTCAGTCGGACTCATTACCAGTGAGAGTTGGACTCCTCCAGGGCTGCCCTTTGTCACTTATCCTGTTCATAATTTTTATGGACAGAATTTCTAGGTGCAGCCAGGGAATGGAGTGTGTCATGCTTGGTGACCACAGAATCTCATCTCTGTTGTTTGCAGATGATGTTGTCCTGTTGGCTTCATCCAGCAATGACCTACAGCTCTTGCTGGGATGGTTTGCCGCTGAGTGTGAAGCTGCTGGGATGAGAATCAGCACCTCCAAGTCTGAGTCCATGGTCCTCAGCCGGAAAAAGGTGGATTGTCCTCTCCGGGTTGGGGACAGGCTCCTGCCCCAAGTGGAGGAGTTTAAGTATCTTGGGGTCTTATTCATGAGTGAGGGGAGAATGGAGCGAGAGATTGACAGACGGATTGGAGCAGCATCTGCAGTGATGCGGACGTTGTACCGATCTGTTGTGTGTCACGACCTGAACGCTCTTTCTCTGCGTTCAGGTTGTCCAGTGTCGCTCCTGCTCTGGGGTAGTCCGTGCTGGGTCTTCCATGGCCTGCTCTTTGACAGCGCCCAGCTGATTGCCAGCTGTCTAGTTCAGCTGCGCTGGGACAGCTGTCTCCTATTCCTAATCATCTCCCCCATTTAAGCGAGCAGCCGAGAGTTACTCGTCGCTGCGACCTCGCTATGGGAAGACATGCCTTGTGTTTCCCACGACTGTTAGCTCCTACGACTAGCTTCAGTTCGCCGTTACCTCGGCGCTTCACCCAGAGTAAGTGTTGCGACTCGGCGTGTGTTTTTCCCTCGCCGCCTCTCTAGCCTTTCTCCCTGGGTGGTATGTTACCCTTAGTTCTGTGTGTGTTTTAGCCCCACGTGGCTCTTTACTTTGCTGTCCGTTATTTAGTGTAGTGTGTGTTTTGTGTTAATAAATTACGCTAATTCACTGGTCGCCCTCGTATCTCCTTTCTGGCTCGTGAGAGCCAGAGTTATGACAGTAGGTCGCAGCCATAGTGAGACGGCCGCGACCGTGAGTTGGCTTTAAGGACTCGACGCCTTTTTTTCCCCTTCCTCTGGGTGCGGGCGAGCCAGTATCATGTCTCCCTCCAAGAGACTCATGCGGCACCCAGGCCACGATCTCTCGGAGGCTCTGCACCTTGTGGACGGAACGTTGTTCACCACGGACCTCTACGATGCCCCCAGCGAGATACGCTGGTGCCTGGAGCTCGCCGAGGGTATGCTTAACTGCTTTTCTCGCTACTTCCTTCTCCCCGAGGTTAAGGCGAGGAGGGCAGACATCTCTGTGGCCTGGGAGAGGCTCCGTAGGCTGGAGGAGAACTCCGGCAGGAAGCCGAGGACAGGACGCCATCGCTCCTCGCTTCGGAATCCCGGTCCTGCCGCCGATCCAGTCCAGGAGTTCGCCTCACCCAGGGGTGATCCCCAGGATAGAGTGACGTCAACCGGGTTTCCCCCGGAGAAGATGAGAGTGACAGCGATGCGCATTGCGGATCGAGTGGCAGCCGCTTCTTCCGCCGCCGTTCCCCCCGTAGCCATGAAGAACGTGATTGCGGCGGTCAGGCTGGTCGAGAAGAACCCGGAGCTGAACGATTATCCGGAATACGCTGACCTGTTGGCTTCGCTCATCGCACAGGAGCGGCGTTTTCCCGACCTCACGTTCAGAAGACGTCGCTCCCAAATTCCCCACTCATCTCAGCGAGAGTCCCGTCCGGATCCCGCTCCAGGAAACCACACGAATTCCGCCTCCTAGCCTGCTGTTGCTCTCGTGTCTCGCCGAAGAAGTGAATCAGCTGCTCCCGCTCCTGGGCCCGCTCTCCCCGCTGTCCCGTCAGCTTTGGGCCTCCAGCTCTCCTCAGCTGTTTCACCCCCCTCTTCGTCATTCACTCCGGCTGCTGGGAGAAGCGCAAATTCATCTCCAGGTGTTCCAGGTCCCGATCCGGTGCGGGTAGCCCCACCTCATCTGTCCGGGGGGTCCCCCACTTCTATCCGGTTGGGAAAAGAGAGACTCAAGTCCCTTGTAGCGGGTTCCACCGGCCCTCCGGGAATCAGGCAAGTGTCCTTTCATTCTCCTCCCATTATGAGTGAATTGCCTTGTTTGACTCCTGGGGGAGGAGTTCAGGGTTCACAGTCCCCTGAGCTCTCTCCTCCCGCTGCAAAAACTGAATATGAACCTGCGTCCTCTGTGTCTCTTCCCCTTGAGTGTGCCCCGGTGCCAGGTGTACACCGCTGCGCGAGGAGGAGGCGGCCTGCGGCCCTGGAGGGTTTTGCCCCAGCCCCACAGCCACGTTATGGGCAGAGGAGAAGGTCGAACTGCCTGTTGGAGCCAGCGCCGACGGTTAAGCGTCCCCGGGTCTCCACGGAGGAATGGTTCGGCCCAGCAGAGTCCAGATCTCCTGCCTCCACGCCAGGTGGGCTGTCGACGCGGTCTTCGGCATTTGGAGGTCGTTTGACTGTGGAAACCATCATGCCGGCTGCGGAGCCATTCGCAGTCGAGTTGGAGCCGGAGGACGGAGTCCTGCACGCTGAGCCCGGAGCATCGAAGTCCTGGATGGTGGTAGAACCCGAGATCAGGGTCACCGGAGACGAACCTGCTCTGGGTGCCATCTCGGAGGTTCCGGTTCCCTGCACAGTGTTCGTCTCAGATGCTGCGCCCGGGAGTGCTGTCTCGGTCCAGCTGGAGTCCACCGGGAGTGCTGTCTCGGTCCAGCTGGGGTCCACCGGGAGTGCTGTCTCGGTCCAGCTGGGGTCCACTGGGAGTGTTTCGCCGGTCCAGCTGGGGTCCACCGGGAGTGTTTCGCCGGCCCGATCGGGGTCCACCGGGGGTGCTTCGCCGGCCCGATCGGGGTCCACCGGGGGTGCTTCGCCGGCCCGATCGGGCTGCGCCGGTCCGGGTAACAGTTAGTGTGGGAGCTGGAGGATTGTGTTCGCCTGACGTCAGGCTGACTTCGTCCCTTGCCTCCATCATTTCTCCTCCTGCCGCTGTTGGGGTTCCTCTCACCCGGGCCAGTTTCCCCCTACCCTTGTTGCCATTAGATGGCAGGCTAACTTTGCCCCTGGCCTCCATCTCTTCTCCCCCTACTACTGTGGGGGTTTTTCTCACCTGGGTCAGTTTCCTCCTGCCTTTTCCCTCAGGGAGGAAGCTGCACCAAGACTTCTCCCTCAGCTCTCCGTGGTCTGAGGTCACGGGACGACCGCCCGGGAAGCCGTCTGGCTGGTTCGGTGGTCTGGGTCAGCCTCCGGAGAAACTGTGTCTCCTAGCCTGGGACTCGGGTAGGCCACCCGAACTGGTGTTGTGGTTCCTGGCCTGGTGGAGTTCAGGCCGCCCGCCGGACAAGCTGTCATCGCCTGCTTCACTCCACCTGCTGTCATTCCTGACAGATTAACTAACTGTTCATAGCCTTGTGTTTTGTATGCCCTCATTATTTAATTTCATTCAGGACATCAGGGAACTTTCTGTGTTAGAGTCCTTATTGGGATGTCATTTCTATCGAGAATTTTTCTTTAGACAATTTTCTGTGTTTTACGATCCCTGTATGGATCCCTATTCTAATTTCTCCCTTAAGTAGCATTTGCTTCACATTGCCTGGCCTCATTCCGAGTAGTCTTGTTTTTCTGTATTTATATCCTCCTCCAGACTGTCTAGTGACACTTTTTGTGCTAATACGTGTTTGAGGAGTTGTTCCTTTTGTATTTTTATGCCAATTTGCTGTTCCAGGCTCTATTTTTAGGTCTTATGCCCGGACTGCCTCCTTTGTATATTATTCTGTTCTGGCCGGGGTTACACGTGTAAGTCTATTTAAACCATATGCTCAGAGTTTTGTAGTTTTTGGCCTTCGGGACATGAGTTTTTTTTTTTTATTGTCCTCACCCTAAGTTATTGTGAACTTTTTCCATGACTACGTCGCTATGTTTCTGCATTTTGGTTCTTGTCGTTTCTCCCCTCCTCCTGTGGTCACCTGCACAGACAGTCTGGCCTCTGCAGAGGAGGGGGTGATGGTTTTTTTTGGGGGGGGTTAAAATTATTATGGTATCTGACCCTATACTGTATCTAGGTTTTTTTTTCTCTTCCCTGCCTCCTTTGTCTGGTCCCTCCCTTTCTCCCAGATCTGGCCCCCACCGCCCTCCCTGGTCTTCCCTCGGGGGGGGGGGGGGGGGGGGGGGGTTAGCCCGCTCCAGGAGGCGCGGCTCGGGGGAGGAGTACTGTCACGACCTGAACGCTCTTTCTCTGCGTTCAGGTTGTCCAGTGTCGCTCCTGCTCTGGGGTAGTCCGTGCCGGGTCTTCCATGGCCCGCTCTTTGACAGCGCCCAGCTGATTGCCAGCTGTCTAGTTCAGCTGCGCTGGGACAGCTGTCTCCTATTCCTAATCATCTCCCCCATTTAAGCGAGCAGCCGAGAGGTACTCGTCGCTGCGACCTCGCTATGGGAAGACATGCCTTGTGTTTCCCACGACTGTTAGCTCCTACGACTAGCTTCAGTTCGCCGTTACCTCGGCGCT
This sequence comes from Pholidichthys leucotaenia, assembly GCA_020510985.1. NCBI lineage: Eukaryota > Metazoa > Chordata > Actinopteri > Cichliformes > Pholidichthyidae > Pholidichthys > Pholidichthys leucotaenia. The sequence continues at coordinate 177,406,426 of CM035845.1, forward strand.
TCACCCAGAGTAAGTGTTGCGACTCGGCGTGTGTTTTTCCCTCGCCGCCTCTCTAGCCTTTCTCCCTGGGTGGTATGTTACCCTTAGTTCTGTGTGTGTTTTAGCCCCACGTGGCTCTTTACTTTGCTATCCGTTATTTAGTGTAGTGTGTGTTTTGTGTTAATAAATTACGCTAATTCACTGGTCGCCCTCGTATCTCCTTTCTGGCTCGTGAGAGCCAGAGTTATGACATTGTGGTGAAGAATGTGCTGAGTTCTAAGGCAAAGCTGTCGATTTACCAGTCAATCTACGTTCCTACTCTCACCTATGGTCACGAGCTTTGGGTAATGACCAAAAGAACGAGATTGCGGATACAAGCAGCTGAAATAAGCTTTCTCCATAGGATTGCTGGACTCACCCTCAGAGATAGGATGAGGAGCTCAGTCATCCGGGAGAGGCTCAAAGTAGAACTGCTGCTCCTCCACATTGAAAGGAGTCAGTTGAGGTGGTATGGGCATCTGATCAGGATCAGAATCAGAATCAGATTTATTGCCATTGTTCATGTAGTACACAAACTAGGAATTTGTCTTGGTGCAATGCTGCAACATTAAACATGATAAAATAAAAGAAATAAACTATACATGCAATAAAGTGTAGAATAAGTGAGTAATACTAGTCAGCAGTTTTAAATATATTAGCGAGCAGCAGATATTGTGGAGAACCATATAGTGCAGTCGGTAATGCAAAAAGAAAACAGTGATGATTGACATGAGTCTGGTTGAGCTGCTGTACATAGTGCACGAGAGTCAATAAGTCACTTAGTGTTCAGCAGTCTGATGGCAGAGGGGAAGAAGCTGTTCATGTGACGGGAGGTTTTAGTCTGAATGGACCGAAGTCTTCTACCTGAGGGGAGAGGGGCAAACAGTACGTGACCAGGGTGTGAAGGATCGGCTATGATCCGGCCAGCACGCCTCTGGGTCCTGGAGATGTACAGATCCTGGAGAGAAGGGAGCTTGCAGCCGATCACCTTCTCAGCAGTGCGCACGACGCGCTGCAGCCTTAGTCTGTCCCTGGCAGTGGCTCCTGCGTACCACACGGTTATGGAGGTGGTGAGGATGGACTCGATGATGGCTGTGTAGAACTGCACTAACATCTTGGTGGGTAGCTTGAGCTTCCTCAGCTGCCGCAGGAAGAACATCCTCTGCTGGGCCTTTTTGATGAGGGAGCTGATGGTCGGCTCCCACTTGAGGTCCCTGGTGATGGTGGTGCCTAGGAAGCGGAAGGAATCTGCAGTGGTGATGGGAGAGCCTGTGAGGGTGAGGGGGGGGCAGAGGGGTTGTGACTTTCCTGAAGTCCACAATCATCTCCACTGTCTTCAGAGCGTTCAGCTGCAGGTTGTTGTTGTTGCACCAGGATGCCAGCTGGGCCACCTCTCTTCCTGTAGGCGGACTCGTCGCCATTGGAGATGAGCCCAATGAGGGTGGTGTCGTCCGCAAACTTGATCAGCTTGACAGACTGGTGGCTGGAGGTGCAGGAGTTGGTATAAAGGGAGAAGAGTAGGGGGGAAAGTACACAGCCCTGGGGTGATCCGGTGCTGATGCTAACAGAGTCTGAGACAGTCTTTCCCAGCCGCACATGCTGCCTCCGGTCCGTCAGGAAGTCGGTGATCCACCTGCAGAGGGAGTCAGGCACGTTGAGCAGGGACAGCTTGTCCCAGAGCAGAGCGGGGCGGATGGTGTTGAATGCAGAGCTGAAGTCCACAAACAGGATCCTGGCGTAGGTTCCCGGGGAGTCCAGGTGCTGCAGGATGGAGTGGAGGGCCAGGTTGACTGCATCGTCTACAGACCTGTTAGCTCTGTAGGCAAACTGCAGCGGGTCCAGGAGGGGAGTGGTGATGGACTTGAGGTGGGGCAGGACCAGGCGCTCAAAGGACTTCATGACTACAGAGGTGAGCGCTACAGGTCTGTAGTCGTTAAGTCCAGTGATCCGTGGCTTCTTGGGGACAGGGATGATGGTGGAGGATTTGAGGCAGGTCGGCACGTGGCATAGCTTAAGGGAGGTGTTGAAAATGTCTGTGAAGACAGGAGCCAGCTCTTTCACACAGTGTCTCAGGGTGGAGGGAGACACGCCGTCTGGACCGGGGGCCTTGCGTGGGTTCAGTCTGGAGAACTGTCTGAGCACGTCCTGCTCACTGATGACAAGGGCAGCGGGGGAGGAGGGGGGAGCCGCCTTTGATGAAGTAGGGACCGTGGAGGCAGTGGTGCTGGGTGGAGGGGGGGAGTTGGACACAGCTGACGAGGTGTCAAAACGGGCATAGTGTTGGGATAGTCTTTGACAAAGGGCTTTTTCATCCTGACCTTTAGGAGCCTGAGGCCGATAGTTGGTGATTTGCCTCAGTCCTCTCCACACAGAAGCCGAGTTGTTAGCAGTGAACTGCTGCTGGAGTCTCTCAGAATACACAGATTTAGCTCTCCTCAGCTCTCTGTTAAACCGATATTTAACCTCCCTGTAGCAGTCCCTGTCTCCACTTTTCAACGCTGCTTCCTTCTCCTTCCTGATCTGTCTAAGCTTAGCTGTGAACCAGGGCTTGTCATTGGAGTACCTCACCCTGGTGCGTGATGGAAGAATGCTCTCCTCACAAAAGTGGATATATGAGTTCACAGTGTCCGTGTACTCGTCCAGGATGCCTCCTGGACGCCTCCCACTTGAGGTGTTTCAGGCACGTCCCACTGGGAGGAGACCCCGGGGCAGACCCAGGACTCGGTGGAGAGACTATGTCTCCCAGCTGGTCTGGGAACGCCTTGGTATCCTCTCTGAAGAGCTGGAGCAGGTGGCTGGGGAGAGGGAAGTCTGGGCTTCTCTGCTTGAACTGCTGCCTCTGCGACCTGGACCTCCGGAAAAGCGGTAGAAGATGGATGGATGGATGGATGGATGACTGCTGCACAATTAGTATGTACTGTTACATTCATAGATGCAAATGTTGATCATATCATGAACCTGTCATACGTATTAGCTTGGTAAGGAGCAGTTAGTGGGGTCTATTCCAAGCCATATATTGGCTGATATTATTATACACTCATAGTTATAATGTGAATTTAGTTGGTTACATAGACTTTAGACTGCCCACCCACACACACCCCTAACCACCAGATTAGCAGCAGAAGATGAATGAGCTAGTTAGCATCATAGCTAGCACTGGTTAGCTTACCTGTCAGAAGAAAAAAGGTCACCTCTGCGTGACTTTTCCACCCTTTGAGACTCTTCAGCAGACATTCATTCATTCATTCATTCATCTTCTTCTGCTTAATCCTGTTTGGGTCGCAGGGGGGCTGGAGCCTATCCCAGCATCTTTGGGAGAGAGGCAAGGTACACCCTGGACAGATCGCCAGTCCATCACAGGGTGAGAGTGAATTGTTGTCTGTCTCTCTTCAGCAGACATTAGCCATCAAAAGCAGAATCCATATTTTTATCCTGCTCCTTTGTCATGCCATACTTGAGAATGATTGGGAAACTGACATTTGCCTTGAGACTCAGGCATTTAGCTGAATAATTCACTACCCAGCAACCCAACAACCAAAAACGAGACATGCCACATAACATCAAGCTAGCGATGCTATTGGCTGTGACATCCTCACTGGACTTCCGTGTTTGTCTTATTCCAGCTGCTGGATGTAAATATTTATATTATTGTTGGTCTGTGAAAAATTACATTTTTTTTTCATCAATATACTAATTTTTAGAAGAACATTAAGACTTCTTCTTCTTCTTTTAGATTTGATTGGCAGTTGGCAACCAGCTTACAGGTGCATTACCACCACTGACTTGATTATCGTCACTCTGTCTCTTTGTATAAGGAATTCTTATAAGGAGTTCTGAGCACATTGTGCATGTTTTTAAACGCTTTGTTGATGTATTATTTTTTTAAAAAATCTTTGTTTTCATGAAACTCTTCTATGTTTCACCTTTAAATCAGTACTGTCCTCCTGTATTATAATTTCATTTGGAAATTACAATTTGGCCATTAAAAATTTGTCCCACCATCAAAATAACAACTGCCTGTGAGTACTTTATGCAAAGTTGGTGGTTTTGTTTTGGTTTTTTTTTTGTTTTTTTTGCTGTTTTCTGGCACTGTACTTTTGACTAACAAAAAGCATGTCTAAAGTCAGTGGTGCTTTGTCAAATGCTGTTAAAGTGTTACCTTTTAAAAATGTGAGCAGGTCACTTGTTTTGACACAGAGGCACTGGAAAACACATTTAAAGGCTGAGCTAGAAGTTTCCATGGTCTATTCCTATTGTAAAAAAATCTGTCATAATTTGTAATTACAATGTTTTTGTTTTACTGTTTTGTTCGAAATAAAGTATGTATCAATCTATCTATCTAATTACCCATAATTTCATTTCTTTATGATAAGACGCTAAAGAGTTTTGCTTTCATTTACATTTTCAGTTTCATTTGTGAACATACATGACAAGCATACAGATTATGTATGTATTTATTTATGAAGTAAACTGATGAACAGAGACAGTGAGTCACTTGCTCAATGTGATTCAAGCAGTGACACTGCAGACATAGGGCTACATTGACAGCTGTGTCTGCTCATGGATGAAGAATTGTGGAAGAACAATGGAGTTGCACCATACTCTTGAGCCATGAGAAATCAATTGGTTCCTCAGACTGACTGAAAAGTGATGGTCAGACAGGAGTGCAGATGTCTTCAAAGTTTGAATGATCAGTTATTAGTTCTTACAATGAAGCTCTATTCCACTTGAACCCACAAAGGCAGACATTCCATTATGTCATGTTCCATGCCAGAGATTTTGATAGCCACCAGAGCCAAACATGCATTTTTCACTCCTGCCATGTAGGCCGTTTTCACACCACACATCTGCTTGATGGCTGGGGCTTTATTTCAGTGTCCAATGTAACAGGTTCCAATGTAATATTGATTATGTAATAACTCACGCACCATAGAAGGCCATTGGCATGAGTTACACACGGTGCAACAATCAGAGCACCATGGATTTTGTATCTGGACCTGTTGCTGCTTTTCACTGCACAGAGAAAAATAAGAAAAGGTGTTAGAATAATTTTGAGCTTAAATTATTCAAAGTCAAAAATCAAGGGGAAAGTTGAATTTATGTACTTTTATTACAAAAATATAAGGAGTCACCCCAATGGCCACTTTGGAGGAAGAATTACAAAGCATGGCATTCAGACACGCTTAGAATCCCTTTACTTTTGTTATTTTTCTTTTAATCCTGATGCTTTATTAAGCATCAAGGGGGAATATGATAGAAAAATTCCATATTATCTGCATTATTATTGATATTAATAATGTATGAGAAGTATCATACCTTTCATATGCCATGTTTAATGTTTATATGTGCATTCCATATAGGATAAGTTTACATGTTCTTGGCCTGTTTCTGTGAGCAATTTCAGAGAGTTCAGACTGAGGATCAGTACAGGGTTAGTACATGCGTAAGGAATGATCTAAGCCATTTATTATAATCTCTTTGACATGTCCTGTTTCGAGTCACAGGAATGCACAGGAGCTCCTCATCTTATAGATTAGTGTTTTATGGACGCTCTGTTAGATTTACACTCTTGTCACCAGAGTGTCTGTGACGTCCGCCTGGATAAGCTCAGTTATCAGGACTTTCTGTCTGTCTCTCTCCTTTCCTCCTCTTATCCCATCCTCCCCCTGCCTTCTCCTACCTATATACATATATCAGACTTAGAAGAATGGATCCTTTAGGGATTCTAAGCATGTCTGAATGCCATGCTTTGTAATTCTTCCCTCAAAGTGGCCATTGGGGTGACTCCTTATATTTTTGTAATAAATGTACATAAATTCAACTTTCCACCTGATTTTTGACTTTGAATAATTTAAGCTCAGAATTATTCTAACAAAAGGTATGTGGGTTTATAAAACTACTCAGCAGGCCCTTCTGTTTGTGCTAAAGCTTGATCTGAGCCACAGCCAGACAGGATGCTGTGCTCCACTGTCAAACTTATTCATGTTAGTGTGTTACACAAATGGGGATGGAATGAATCAAGGGTGTGTCTGTGCATACTGTGCTAAAATTAAAATAATTTAACTTCAGTCCAATCATCCAATCATCTCCTCCTCCTTCATTAAAATAACTGTATTGTCTTTCACCTTAATTAATGTCTGACTTAATGCCAGGCAGTACAGAGCAATGGTGTTGTGCATTTTCATTTCAACTACCTACATTTCCAAGGCACAAAATCAATCTGTCCTCCCAGGTAAACATGCTGATATAACACCATTTTGCTTTAGATCATGTACCCCTGCCTGTTAAAGGTGAGGAGACAAGACATGATTGGTTTACTGCATGTTATGCCCAAAGCACATCTCTAGGAAAACCCTTTTCCCACAGTGAAAAATCAGTTTGTTTGTTTTTTTTATTATTATTATTATTTTTTCCAATCTTAATATCAAAATGAACTTGAACACACTGATAAAAGAGGTTTACTCTTTTAACAATGCACTTTAAAATAGATTGTCATAATATGACCCATAGAGATACAGACTTAATTTGTGAGCACTGCAGTAAGGGGGCTGAATTTGCACAACTGATTGAAAAACTGCACAATGCTCTTTGCCCATCTTTGGAATTCATCTGATGTGATCTTTCTCCTATTTATCCTTTTTCAATTTTATCTTTTATCTCACACTGTGTGGAATTTTGCAGTGTCTGTTCTGTGGAGTGTGTAGACTTTTATGTCATTTTATATGATGTACTGATTGTGTTTTTACTACATTACTGCAAATTTCACTCTAGGACAATGAATTGAACTTGACTTGGATAAGAGAGAGAGGGGGAAGGATAAGCAAAGGCTGGTGAGTCTTCAGCAGGAGAACTTGGCAGGGTGGCAAAGAATGTAGAAGCCTGGCAGTGCCATAAAGAGCCATTGCTCTCGATCCTGCTAGGCTCCACACCTTTCTTGCAGACATGACATCAAAGGATTTGTTTTCACAGGTATGTACACTACTAGAAACCATGGAAAATATACAGTCATGTGAAAAAATTAGGACATCCCATTAAATATTCAGTTCTTTATTAAGAAATGTTCACATATTGATGTCTAATCTTGTTTTTATTTATCTCTAGAAAAAAAAGGTGATTTAATTGTAGGAAAAAAATAAAAATTAACCTTGTTTACTCATTAAACAAAAGATATCAACAAAAATGTGAATTCTGAGGAAAAAGTTAGGACACCCTACTGCCTAAAAGCTAGTGTTACCCTCTTTAGCTGAAATAACTTCAGAGAGACGCTTCTTGTAGCCATCTACCAGTCTCTGACATCGGTCTGAGGAAAGTTTGCCCCACTCCTCAATGCAGAATTCTTTCAGCTGTGAGATGTTTGAGGGGTTTCTTGCATGTACAGCCCATTTCAAGTCACCCCACAGCATCTCAGTGGGATTAAGATCTGGGTTTTGACTTGGTCATTCCAGGACTCTCCATTTCTTAGTTTTTAGCCAGTCCTTGGTGGATTTATTGGTAGGTTTTGGGTCACTGTCATGTTGCAGAGTCTTCAACTATCAAGCTCCTTTCCTGTGGAACCAGTTACCAATCTGGATTTGGGAGTCAGACTCGATCTCTTTTTTTTAATAATAGGGTAAAAACCTTCCTTTTAGATATAGCCTACGATTAGGGAGGAATCATGTGTCTCTAAACCCTCCCTTAGTTCTGCTGATAATAGATTTAGACTGCCGGGGGACCTCCAATAATGTACTTGGCTTCACTCCTTTAATGTTTGCTCTCTATATGTCTGTTCTTTTCTTCTTCTCTATCCCCTCACCCCCCAGCCAGTCGCAACAGATGACTGCCCCTCCCTGAGCCTGGTTCTGCTAGAGGTTTCTTCCTGTTTAAAGGGAGTTTTTCCACTCCACTGTTGCCAAGCACTTGCTCACAGGGGATCGCCTGATTGCTGGGATCTTTCTGCAATTGTGGGGGTTTCCCCTACATTTGAAAGTGCTATGAGATGACTATTGTTGTGAAATGGTGCTATATAAATAAAGTTGAATTGAATTGAATCGAATCGAATTGAATTGCAGGGTCCAGTTCCACTTCACCTTTAAGTTTTTTACAGATGGTCTCATGTGGTCCTCAAGCACCCTTTGATACACGGTAGAATTCATGGTTGATTCTATGATGGCCAGGTCCTGCTGCAGAAAAGCATTCCCAAACCATGACACTTCCACCTCCAAGCTTCACAGTTGGCATGAGGTTCTTTTCTTTGAATGCTGTATTTGGTCTATGGCATAGACCAAATACAGCATTTGTTTGGCATAGACTCTATGCCAAACAAATCCTCTGTTATGGTGTCCAGATAATTCAATTTTAGACTGTCCAAAGAACATTATTGAAGAAGTCCTGGTCTTTGTCTACATCCTCTCTGGCAAACTTCACTCTGGCCTTCATGTTTCTCTGAGAGAGCAAAGATTTCCTCCTTGCACGCCTCCCATGCAAGCTAAACTTGTGCAGTCTCTTTCCGAATGTAGAGGCATGCACTTTCACATCAACAGTAGCAAGTAGCTGCTGTAGGTCCCGTGATGACATTTTAGGGTTTTTGGAGACTTCTTTTAGCATCTTGCGGTCTGCCTTCTGGGTAAACTTGCTTGGATAGCCAGACCTGAGCATGGTGGCAGTTGCTTTGAATGTCCTCCACTTGTAGACTATGTAGCGATATGTGATTTATAATTATGATCAGGTATAAAGGTTATTTAATTTCTATTAATGTATCTGGACCTGAGATTTACTCCGGGTCCACACACACAGAAAAAGTTGATAGTAAACACTCGTTTGGGGGCACCAGCTCACCTCTTTCTTGGTGAACAATTTATTAATTAATTTCACTTTATACCTGTTTAATCACTCAATAAATTAATTAATAATCAGTCTCAAAATATTAGTGAATTCAAAACCGGGGCTATGAAATCAGACTCAGAATGGAATAAATTCCCAACAACTCTCATTTTACAGATTTATTTAAATGAAATGATGATTAACAGACATTGAAATGATTTGCAAGGTGAAATGACCAACATTAACCATCACATTTAAATTTTCAGAACCAGGGTGAAGATGTAAGCTGAATTTAGATCAGTTTGAAGTTGACGGATTATGAAAAAGTGAACGCAAATTTATTGAAAAATTTAAACTAATTATATTGAAAATTCTGGGCTACTCCAAGAAAGTAAAAATGGAATTTTAACGAAAAGAGTTATATTAATTGCACTTTAATTTTGTATCTGATCAGATGCTGAATTATTCTCAAATCTCAGACGTTTAATTCAGCAGATGAACGAAGAATATAGCTCACATGATTCCTTGCGTGATGGTCCAGTTGTTGAGGCTCCTTCTGAAGTTTTATTTAAACATGGCACCAAAACCAGAATATCTTGCAAGCAGATATTCGGACAAGGTACAGTAGTTTCCAAGGTCTACAGTCACAAGATGAAATTTTGACTGCAATAGTAGTTGGAGCTTAGGTCAAGCATAATGGCGATGTTGGTTTCTTCAGTGGTGCGTAATGGCAAGCTGAGTCGAGGTTTTCATGGATCAGCGGCTTCTCCCAAGGGAATTTGAGAATAATTGCAAAATCCGATCCCAATAGCAAAATTAAAAGACATTTTTCTGACTTTGTGGAGTTGAAAATAGCTTCCAGTATGGAAATGGCCTGTCCTTGAAAAACACATGGTGGATTTAAAGAAAGTTTAACAATATAAAAAGTTAGAAAAACAGAAACGTCTGTGAAGAATGGAGTTTCACTCCATATCAAGATTTGAGCTCAGAAAAGAAAGAATTAATTCCCAGACGTTTAAAGAAAAACATTAAAATACACAGAAGTTTACACAAACACAATATTCCATGTTCTCTGCTCTGAAGTGCTCTGGTCTGCAGTCTGTAGTGTTCTCTGAGAAGTGAAAAAAAAAAAAGCTCTGAAGGAGGGCGTCTCCCCTCTTTTTAACTGCGGAAAACTTTTGCGGGCTTCCGGGGATTGACAGAAGCCCAAGCCAATTGTCTTCCTTCATGGGCAGGTTTTATGAACTTTAGTCCAATGAACAAACAGTCTTTTGTCTGTAACAACCAATAATATTGAAAGAAGTTTTGTCCCGCAGAAACTGACCTGTGATTGGTGGAACAAGTATATGACTTGGTACTTTTCACAGGATGACACACATTTTAATACACTGGAGATCCCTTAACCTACTTACAGTGTGGTAAAAAAGTATTTAGTCAGCCACCAATTGTGCAAGTTCTCCCACTTAAAAGATGAGAGAGGTCTCCAGTTTTCATCATAGGTATACCTCAACTGTGAGAGACAAAATAAGAAGAAAAAAAATCCAGAAAATCACACTGAAGGATTTTTAATGAATTAATTGGTAAATTCCTCGGTAAAATAAGTATTTGGTCAATAACAAAAGTTCATCTCAATACTTTGTTATATACCCTTTGTTGGCAATGACAGAGGTCAAACGTTTTCTGTAAGTTTTCACAAGGTTTTCACACACTGTTGCTGGTATTTTGGCCCATTCCTCCATGCAGATCTCCTCTAGAGCAATGATGTTTTGGGGCTGTCGCTGGGCAACACAGACATTCAACTCCCTCCAAAGATTTTCTATGGGGTTGAGATCTGGAGACTGGCTAGGCCACTCCAGGACCTTGAAATGCTTCTTATGAAGCCACTCCTTCATTGCCCGGGCGGTGTGTTTGGGATCATTGTCATGCTGAAAGACCCAGCCACGTTTCATCTTCAATGCCCTTGCTGGTGGAAGGAGGTTTTCACTCAAAATCTCACAATACATGGCCCCATTCATTCTTTTTTACACGGATCAGTCGTCCTGGTCCCTTTGCAGAAAAACAACCCCAAAGTATGATGTTTCCACCCCCATGCTTCACAGTAGGTATGGTGTTCTTTCTCCTCCAAACACAACAAGTTGAGTTTTTAACACAAAGTTCTATTTTGGTTTCATCTGACCATATGACATTCTCCCAATCCTCTTCTGGATCATCCAAATGCTCTCTAGCAAACTTCAGATGGGCCTGGGCATGTACTGGCTTAAGAATTGGGACACGTCTGGCACTGCAGGATTTGAGTCCCTGGCGGCGTAGTGTGTTTCTGATGTAGCCTTTGTTACTTTGGTCCCAGCTCTCTGCAGGTCATTCACTAGGTCCCCCCATGTGGTTCTGGGATTTTTGCTCACCGTTCTCATGATCATTTTGACCCCACGGGGTGAGATCTTGCGTGGAGCCCCAGATCGAGGGAGATTATCAGTGGTCTTGTATGTCTTCCATTTTCTAATAATTGCTCCCACAGTTGATTTCTTCTCACCAAGCTGCTTACGTATTGCAGATTCAGTCTTCCCAGCCTGGTGCAGGTCTACAATTTTGTTTCTGGTGTCCTTTGACAGCTCTCTGTTCTTGGCCATAGTGAAGTTTGGAGTCTGACTGTTTGCAGTTGTGGACAGGAGTCTTTTATACTGATAACGAGTTCAAACAGGTGCCATTAATACAGGTAACAAGTGGAGGACAGAGAAGCCTCTTAAAGAAGCCGTTACAGGTCTGTGAGAGCCAGAAATGTTGCTTGTTTGTAGGTGACCAAATACTTATTTTACTGAGGAATTTACCAATTAATTCATTAAAAATCCTTCAATGTGATTTTCTGAAATTTTTTTTTCTCATTTTGTCTCTCATAGTTGAGGTATACCTATGATGAAAATTGGAGACCTCTCTCATCTTTTAAGTGGGAGAACTTGCACAATTGGTGGCTGACTAAATACTTTTTTGCCCCACTGTATGTATAAAGTCTAAGCTAGCTTTAGTGAGCAAGCAACTTTATAACTAGTGCTTTTATATTAACATGCAAGAATAAACACTCATTTAAACATTTTAACATGCACATATTTAAAATCAAGGATTTATCTTCTTTCAAACCCATTATTGATTGTCCACAGAATATCAGAGTCCCACAGAGGCAGTGATCTTCAACAAATAGTGTCCTTAGAAATTGTCCTGAGAATTGAAACTTGAAGAGTTTAATGTTCAGTCAAAAACTTGGTTTCAACATATAAAGTTAACAGTAAATATCTATCCCAAAGACGTCTACCAGGGGTAGTGTCGAGCTGTGGATAATCCAAGGCCTTAGGAAATGCCTTTAAAGTTTTATGGTATGCCTGTTGAATATTAACCTGTCTTAGTTGAGGAAGTTCCCAGTTCATTTATGATGCGAGTTAATATGTTGAGAGCATTCCTTAGGTTTGCTTAACAACGGAATGTTGGTTCAGCTGTGGCCCTGGGATGAAAAAGCAGTTCTTTACTGGCCTTTTCCTGGGTGAAACAATATCTTTAAGATGAAGAATAATTTTATTGATGGGCCAAAGCAAGATGATGCTACAGCTCCCCCCTTTGGTATCGACAGTGGGTTTTAGTCAGCGTTGATACCAATCCTAGGCATCAGATTCCAATTTGGTGACCCTTGATACAACTGCTGAACTATTGGTTCTGATGTCCATAAGTCTTAAGCTTATAAACAGTATCTATTCCTAAGTGTAGATCCTTAAATTTGGCTTACTGAAAAACTTCTAAAAATTTTCAAAAATAATTTGGGTCTGACCAAATATAAACTTTGTAAAATTGTCTAAGACATGCTAAAATCCTGTATATGCCAGTAAAGACTTAAAAATTCTCGTTACAAAAGTATAAATTAGAAGTGTGTGGGTTTTAACATACTTGAGATAAATGTTTTGGGTTTGCCATAAAATACTATTAAAAATTTCAAACATAGTTTAAATGTGCACAAGAATCAAAATAGAGTGCAAAGAATATATCTATATTTGTATATATGCCTGCATGTACTCAAAAATCTTAGGAGTCCAGATCAAAAGCAAAAGTACAAAAATTATTACTCATATTTGAGGGAGAGGTTTAGGCTAAGCAATATTGAAGTAACTCAAGGAGGTTCAAATTGAATTGGTTTAGCTGGACTAAACGATGGTTCCACAGATGTCCAAATCATAGGGTGTTTAAGGCTTTTATTCAGAAAAACTGAGTGAACATGGAATGTCATCATTGTTATTTGACTGACAACGAGAAGTAAATTTGGAATTACTGCAAAAGAGATAAGATGATGTGAAAACAAGCCCATTGCTAAAGTGTTAATTGAAAAGCTAATATTTCTATTTACCTCTAGAAGAAACATAGGGCTGCACGGTGGCGCAGTGGTTTAGCACTGTGGCAGCACAGTTTTACCCTCAGCCGGGGGATCGCGGGGGATCATGAGATCGTGGGTTCGATCCCAGCCCCCGACCAACAGTGAGCTGTGTGGAGTTTGCATGTTCTCCCCGTGTTGCGCGGGTTTACTCCGGGATTTCTCCGGTTTCCTCCCGCACACCAAAAACATGTAGGTTTAGGGCGCTCGCGCACGCAGCAACCAGCAGCCGGTGGCTTGTCACCAGACTGCAAACCAAGTCTACCTACGGGTACAAATAAGTAACAAAAAAAAACAAAAAAAAAACATAGACACCAGCTGTGTGTGAGCATAGTCAACCTTTAAAGTAGAACTGAACTCACCTTTTTGCCAAAAAAAGTAGAATAGCAGATTAATTCCTTATTACCTATTGTATTTTTCAACACATAAAAGAAATTTTTAGGCCATGCGATGGCCAAGCTATAAGCCGATAAACTTTTGCCCCTTGCTGGCAGTGCCAAACAAACCGGAAGTAGTGCAGACGACGCTGCGTGACGTCACGAGTGTGACCCTTATCAAAACAACAATGGCAGATGATAGCAGTTCCAGCAGTCAAGAACACCAGAGTTTTCAGAGTGAAGAGGCATTCAGGATCGGTGACAAGACAGAGGAGGATGCAGGAGTGTCAAGTGAACAGGAAGAGAGCAAGGGAGGCATCAAACCGTACAGATTAGAGCCAGAATTTTCGGGGGATTCCGGCACCGACTCAGACCGCAGCAGTGATGGGGAGGAGAGTCGCTTATTGAATACAGAATGGTGAGTCTTTACTTTGGCATGTTTGGGGTGTCAGGATAAGGAAAATTAACAATAAAAAAGAAAGGGAAAAAAACCATCAGCATTTTTCCAACTTATTACAGTGATCCCTCACTTATCGCGTTTAATGGGGACCAGAACCGACCGCGAAAAGTGAAAAACCACGAAGTAGCGTCACCCCCCCCCCCCAAGGGCGTCACAGCGAAAAGTGCCACTAAGCAACACGAGCGATAAAGAACAATGAATGCGGTCTTCCTTCGCTGGGTATAGGCGCTCGGCAGGGAGCGAAGCTGGGTAAAACGTCTCGGCCAATCAGCTTGCGAGGTAAAACGTCTCGGCCAATCAGCTTGCGAGATTCCCGAGCGGTGAAGAGGTGGGCGGAGAGGAGTGGAGCGGTGGTCAGAGAGGTAGATTTTCAGTTGTGCGGGCTCTCCGTGTTGATACCTGATGTTCTAATGTAGAAGGCAGGGAGAAGGCAGGGAGAAGGCAGGGAGAAGGCAGGGAGACTACATTAGAACATCAGGTATCAACACGGAGAGCCCGCACAACTGAAAATCTACCTCTCTGACCACCGCTCCACTCCTCTCCGCCCACCTCTTCACCGAGACGTTTTACCTCGCAAGCTGATTGGCCGAGACGTTTTACCCAGCTTCGCTCCCTGCCGAGCGCCTATACCCAGCGAAGGAAGACCGCATTCATTATTCTTTATCGCTCGTGTTGCTTAGTGGCACTTTTCGCTGTTCTCTTGTGCCTTTTTGTGCAAAATAGTGCTTGTGACGCCCTTGGGGGGGGGTTGACGCTACTTCGCGGTTTTTCACTTTTCGCGGTCGGTTCTGGTCCCCATTAAACGCGAGAAGGGAGGGATCACTGTATATCTAGAAACGCATCGCTTCCCGGTCGCTTTTCCTCCCCCTTTCTTTTCTTTCGTCACCATGACAGCTTTCCTTGGCCACTGAACAGATCTTCCCAGGTGTCGGAAGTGTTTTGCAGTCGATTATCACGACAAAATGCACCAAAAACAACCAGTGTCGACGTGCTCGCAATGGTAAACATGGAGGACTGTGTCACACTCGTGACGTCACGCAGAACTCCGGCTGCACTTCGGCGGATTTGTCTGATTTTTCAGGACGGGAAATTCAAAATCGCGATTTTCTCCAAGATTCCGGGATTTGTGGAGAGGGTGCCAATGATAAATTATCTTTATAATTGTATGTACTATCACCCAGTGCCGTTCAATGCCGTTCAGTTCAGTTCTACTTTAACACAAAGAGCAAAAAGTGCAAGACCTTGTTGAGTTTGACTGAAACTTCGGAGCAAGCATTCAAAATCAACACAGTATCTTGCAAGATTTTTAAGATAAGATAAGATAAGATAAGCCTTTATTAGTCCCACAACGGGGAAATTCCAGGATTGCAACAGCACAGGGATAGCAACACTCAGAGCAACAATCAGAAGGCAAGAAAAAAAAAAAAAAAAAAAAAAAAACAAGCAAGCAAGAGCAGCTAATATACTACATATGTACATATTACTATAAAATATATATATACACACACACACACAGACACACAGTGCAGAGCATTGTAGCTGGATGGAATAAATATATGAATATATGAACACACAGTGCAGAGCATTGTAGCTAGATGGAATAAATATGTAAATATATAAACACCCACAGTACGGAGCATTGCAGCTAGGTGGAATAAATATGCAAGTATATAAACACACACAGTGCGGAGCAATGTAGCTAGATGGAATAATATGTAGATATATAAAAACACAGTGCGGAGCATTGTAGCTAGATGGAATAAATATATAGATATATAAATATAAACACACCCAGTGCTGAGCATTGTAGCTAGATGGAATAAATATGTAAATATATAAACACACACAGTGCAGAGCATTGTTGCTAGGTGGGATGAAACAGCATAACCGTCTATTTAGTTATCTTACATGGTATGATTATGTGCCCATACATATTCTCACCCTCCATAGTGACCGGTATGTTCCTAGTTGTATGCCGGAGAGGGCCATAGTGTAAGTCTATTGCATCTTTTGCATTCAAAAAAAACTATTAGTTTGTTACGTCTTTTTGCTATCTCTGTGAGCAGCCCTGCTTAGGTTGTACAGTCTGACAGCCGTTGGTAGGAAGGACCTACGAAACCTCTCGGTTGTGCACCTGGGATGATGTAGTCTGCTGCTAAATGAGCTCCTCAGTGCATCCAGTATGTCCTGCATAGGGTGGAACTCGGACTCCAGCAGAGATGACAGTTTAGCCACCGTCCTTCTCTCTCCTATCTCCTCCATCGGATCAAGGCGCTGCCCCAGGACAGAGCTAGCTTTCTTAATCAGTTTGTTCAGTCTCTTCCTATCGGCTGCAGTAATGCCACTGCCCCAGCAGACCACTCCAAAAGTGATGGCTGATGCCACCACCGTGTCATAGAATGACTTCAGCAGCGCCCCTTGTACACCAAATGACCTGAGTCTCCTCAGCAGGAACAGCCTGCGCTGTCCCTTCTTGTAGAGTGCATCAGTATTGTGTGACCAGTCTAGTTTATTGTTCAGATGAATACCCAGGTACTTATAGGATGTCACCATCTCGATGTCTGTTCCCTGTATATTTACTGGTGCTGTGAGGGGCTGCCCATGCCTGCGGCAGTCCACCACCAGCTCCTTAGTTTTCCTCGCGTTGATCTGGAGGCAGTTCCGATGGCACCAGTCCACAAAGTCCTGGATAAGCCCTCTGTACTCAGCTTCATCTCCGTTGGAGATGAGACCAACGATCGCAGAGTCATCAGAGAACTTCTGTAGATGGCAATGTGTTGTGTTGTGTGAGAAGTCCGCAGTATAAAGAGTGAACAGGAAGGGAGCCAGCACCGTTCCCTGGGGGGCCCCCGTGCTACTGATGATCGTGTCGGAAATACAGTCCCGGGTTCTCACAAACTGAGGCCGGTTCGTGAGGTAGTCCAGGATCCATGATGACAGGTGCTGGTCCACCCCTGCGCGCAGCAGCTTGTCCTTCAGGATCATCGGTTGGATGGTGTTGAAAGCACTGGAGAAGTCAAAGAACATGATCCTCACCATATTCCCGGGCTTCTCCAGGTGGGACAGAGAACGGTGAAGGAGGAAGATCACCGCATCCTCCACCCCAATGCCATGCTGGTAGGCGAACTGGAGTGGATCCATCGCTGGTTCCACCAGGGGGCGGAGATGAGCAAGGAGCAGTCTCTCCAGGGTCTTCATCAAGTGGGACGTCAAGGCCACCGGTCTGTAGCTGTTCAGGTCTTTGGGGTGGGAAGTTTTTGGTACAGGTACCACACAAGATGTTTTCCACAGCTGTGGTACCCTCCCCAGTTTCAGGCTCATGTTGAAGATATACGTCACAATCCCACACAGCTGGTCTGCACAGGACTTGAGGAGCTTTGCGCTGATGCCGTCCGGTCCCGACGCCTTCCTCGCCTTGATCTTCCTCAGCTCCGTCCTCACCTGGGTCTTGGTCAGGGTCAGGATGGGGGGCTGTGTGTTGGGAGTGGGGGGGGGTGTCGGTGGAGTGGGGAGTGGGCAGCAGGACTTGATTTCTTAGAGGCAGCAGTGGTTGTTGTGCAGACAGGGGGGAGGGCGGTTGGTCAAATCTATTGAAAAACAGATTCAGGTTGTTCGCCCACTCCCTGCCCCCCGTGGCCTGGGGGGAGGTATTCTGGAGCCCCGAGATGGTTTTGAGGTTTCTCCAGACCCCGCTGATGTCGCTCTGTTGCAGCTTGTCCTCCATCTTCTTCCTGAAGCTGTAATTATGTAATGGTTTGTGGTTTGATTACCTGGTGTTTGGGTTTAGCGGTGCTGACCGAGTTAATAGTGGGCGTGCTAAAGCTAACGTGAGGCCCTAACAACAAGGCTGTTATTGAGAATCCATCTAAAGATTGTTCACTTTTTGTCTGGACTCTGTCCAGTTCTGACTGGGTAACAGTAAGTATGATTGTTAGGTAGAGGGCTAGCCTGAAAAACAGGAGGGCCATCATCCTGGCAAACAGATAAAAGTGAGTGATTTTGGATCTTAATCTTCTTGTTGAATTTTCTTTAGATACCTGATTGGCAAATGAAAATTATTCTCAGAGGTGGAACAATTTCTTTTAGAGATTGAACTCTAAACCTTAGATTGTTTTTCACCTTTAGTGGGAATTTTGATGTTGTTAGCTCAAGCTAATGGTGTTGGATGTTTCCTGTGCACTATTTGAAAATAGTAAGTTGATTGAAATTTATTAGATTTTAGGCATTTGAAATTAGTTTAAGGGATAATTTGGTTTTAATTTACCCTTTTTCTTCTGGAAGTTTGATGCAGTTAACTGACTGTTTGGAGAAATTTGACCGAGTATACCTGAGGCTAGTAGTTAGCTAACATTTATTTCTCAGACGTAGGCCTGATTTTAATCTTATTTATCGACTTACTTTGACAGTGTTGTACCTGACAAGTCCCATGGGGTTTTGGTAAAGTTCACTCTGATTTTGATTAGCCCATTTGAAAATGGGGTCTTGGATTTGGCACTTGAGTGGCCAAAGTTTGTTGTTGACAATGTGTGGATTCATCCACTCTAGCAGGAATTTAAGAGTGATTTTCCTTTCCTGTAGATTGATTTGTGATGTTTGCGGTACAAACGTGGGGTGGAAGACCTTGTCCCCCCCTTTGAGGTTTGTCATGGGAGATTCTTTGGTCGTTGTACGCTTTGTGTCGTTTGGCGAATCGGTCTGAATGTTTTTGAAATATGGCCTTGGGAGCGCTGTACATCGTTTTGACACTTTTGTGTTCTGCAGCTGGAATATTATGGCTGTTGGCAGTCATCACCCCCCTCTGGTTTCGAGGAACTTTAAGCGGTGGCGAGGATTGTTTGCCGGAAGCAGGAATACGATTGCCATTATGTAGCTGCAGAGAAAGTTGTGTCGTAGGAAGGGGTTTCAATTTGGTGGGCTTCTTCAAAAGTGGTCTTCTTTTTGTGGTTGGGCTGCCATAACAGCACTGGACTGCGTTGAGTCCTTTGGTTGCTCTCCATCCGTAGGAAGGATTTTCCTCTTGCCTTTTCTTCATTTAGAACGTTTGTTCTGAGTTGGCATAGCTGATATAGCTAGGATGTCAGCAGTTCTATTTTTCTGTTGCTTTGAATCTCCGCTAGGAGATGTTTGACAAGTTCAATATCTTCCCTGCTGAGAATAGGAGTTTCTTCTTCCTTCCAAGGTTTGTGATAGGTATCTACTTGTGAGCTTCTGTGATGGGATGGAGACCATCTGTCACGTTTACACATGTCTGCGTACCAGTATCTGTCATCATGGTAGTCCGTACCGTGTTCTCGTGACCTATCCGGTGGATATGGTCTACGGCGGTAGTCAGGTTTTCACAAAGTTGGTCCAAAGTGAGATCCAGAGGACCTAGTTTGGTTTTGACCTTGATGGGGTTGGTTGGAAAAATGTTTCGGCTGTTTATGTACTCTCAGTGTAGGAAATGGAGTAGAGCAAGGAGCTCCTTCCAACTCCAAGGTGTTAGATGCATCGCTGATAGCTAGCACTGTGGCAGGATCAGCGTGCTTGTTGCGGCTTTGTTGCTGTTTTTGAAACGCATATTGTGCAAACTCTCTCAACTGACTTATTGAGCTTGACCTTGGGTTAGCTGTAACTCCAAGGTGATGACTCACAGTGGGATAGAGGTTCTGGATGAAGAGGGTCTTGAAATTGTGGTCTTCTTCCATCCCTGGTGTATTCTGAGATCCGAAATATGCAAGGAGTAGTCGCTGGTAGTAGGCCTGTGAAGGCTCTGGGTGTCCTTGCTTCACGGCTAGAGCTGCAGTTAGCCCTGCCTGTAGGCAGTCGTCAGAGAACTCCTTTTCGATGGCTTTGCAGGCAGCATGTAGTCTGCTTTGATGTTCGCCGGCTGTCTGTCTATGAATTTTGATACTGACCTGTTAGATGTTAGTTTATTCAAATAGTTGCGATCGTCAACTGTAGCATGAGGATACTTAACGTAGGTAGTAATCAATGTCCTGTAAATAGACTTTGGCATCAGGTGAACCTGTAGGACCTGGATCAAATTTTGTGACATTTTGCACGATCTTGTCAAGGTCGCGGTCTGAAGGGGCACACACATGCTGTCCACGCGATCGTCCGTACTCAAAACGGGAATCGGATGAGGGAGTGCGGCAGACATCCCAGTCTTTATGTGCTTCCTTTAGGACCAGTTGACATTCCTTATAGTCATTCTTCACATTTCCCAGTTGACCTTCAACTCTTCTGAGTTCCTTCTTTGTGTCTTGAAGAGCATCTTCAAGTTCAGTGTTCTCTTGGCGAAGCAAGTCATTGTCATGCATCAACCGTTTATTTCCTGACTGTGCGCGATTCAAATCTTGTAAGGCTTCATCAAGTTGATCTTGGGTATTGTTGTTCTTCCCTTGAGATTGTTCCAAATTTTCTTTCAGTGTTTCGTTCTCTTCTTGGAGAGAGAGGATTGTTGATTCACTAGCTTGTTCTCGGCTACTTTGAATCTCGTGACTAATGCTAGCGCAAACTTACCTAACACACTGGTGAGGTCCTTTCCTTCTGGTGGCCTTTCAGTGTGGTAATCCAAAAGGTCTTCAGTGAGTTTCTTCAGATCTTCAGGCTGTGTTTTCTTGATCCGTGTTGTAAAGCTTGAAATAAAATCAGAAGTCCATCCTTCCAATGTTGCTTGAAGGTCATCCAGTTTGGGAAATTGGTCGGTTGTCCGTTGACCCGCCATGTTTTACCGTTTGTTGTCAGTTAGCTTAAAAATCAAATTGTTGATTATAGTTAATTTGTTAGTCAAGGGTTAACCCTGAGTGTTTTATTTTACAACAGTGTTAGTTAAAAGATCTTTTTAGAATATGTTCCAACTTGTAGGCTTGCAATAAGGGAAGTAAAATTTTGAAATTATTTAGAAATGTGGAGATGCTTCAAGTAATTTTTTTAAACTGTATTTTGATAAATAAAGTTGAATTGAAATTGAGTTGAATTTGAGTTTCACAAAAACTAACAAAAATTTAAATTGTGTGGATTGACTTCTTTACTTTGATTTTCAGAGCTTAGTATTTGAATGGTCGTCAATATAGTGGAGCAGATAACTAAAAAAATCCTTCAAATGGTGACACAAGCATGAAATTTTGCACAGATACCCTCCTGGATATACTCTTTCAGATTAGGGTCCTGGCCACGTGAAAATTCAAGATGGCGACCTTTTTTCAAGATGGCCGCCATCAGTATCTGGCAATCTCACACCGAGACCATATATCTGTTGAAATAAACATGCTTTTTTCATTTAAATGAACTTTAAATCATGGGATTGTGATCATGAACTGTTTCTCACAAGAGAGAGAGACTGTCAGGAGAATAACTGACAGTCTTCTTTCAATAGCCTTTGCTTTGACTGTACAGGACTAGTCGATTCTTGTTGGAAGAAGTCGGTCACATTCTTCTTGATGGGTTCATACATGGAGGCAGGGCGGGTTGCCAGAGCATCTGAGAACTCCTGGAACTTGGCATGGCCTCTGTTCATGTGTGTCTTGAGAAGCTCTGCTGTGTTGGGGTGGGCAATATCCTTGGTGTCAATGGAATACAAGTCAGAACTTTCTTCCTGAAAAGGACTGCCTAGGTTTTGCAAGGCTGCAGAAAGCTTGTTGACCTTGTCCAGAAAAGTCTTCTGTGCCTGTGGGTTTTACTCATGGTGTGTTGCTTGCTCGGGAATTTCTTTGCGTTGGGCCTCTGTGTCATAAACAGATAACAAGCGACTGACCTCTGGGCCAGCTAACATCCATCGCCTGAGTGCAGATGGATCTTCTGTCAACCCAATGGCTCCACCATCAGCCTTGATGATGGCATTGGTCTGCTCATGGGCTTGATCTAGAGCCATTGCTGAGAAAGGACGACGGGTCTTGTGCACCACAAAGTTGCCAGCTTTAAACTCTTTGTCTAACTCTGGGTGTGAAATCTCTAGCATAAGCATGTCCCTGAGGTGGATGGGCAGCCAACGAGCATAGTTTGTATTGTTGTTGGCAAAGAAACAGGGTATCAGTTCATGTAGTGCCTGGCAGTAGAGAGCAAAATTTCCCTCGCGGAAAGATCTAATCAGCAGAAAGACAACAAGCTCCATGGATAGTACCATGTGCCAGAAGTGAAACTGTGGACTATCCTGTTTTCGGGAGTCACACCACTTCTCAAAGTCCAGTTCCTCTTCATCTTGATTTTCCTGCTCAGTACAGTACTCATCATATGCAGCTTTCAAGAGTTTGTACAAGCTGGAGGCTGTCACTTGGTGCATCTGTCGCGTCCTGGTAACACTTGCAGCTGACAGGAAGGACTCTGCAGTGCCAGATGAAGCCACACCAGCTTCAACTAGAGCTCTTGTCCATCCACTGGCTTGGAGGATAGTACCCAGCGACTTCAGTGCTGCCATCTCAATGTGCAGACCACCAAACATGACCAGGTACTTGTCCTCACCATACTGACCTGGCCACTGCCACTGCACCTGCTTTGCTATGGCGTAGATTGGCTGGTCAGCTGTGATGACAGGTACCTGGCCAGGGTTGAGGAAATCAACAACATCTTTTACTTTGTTCATTACATGTTTGACTGTAGCAACTGAATGAGCTGGATCCCGCAGGAGAGGAAGCAAAGAAGTAATGGTAACTTCAAATTCAGGGCTTCTCTTCATTGAAGCATGATGTGCTGACCATGTTAGGTTCAATGCATCATCAACTTCTTGTGTCACTGAGACCTTGTCCAGCCACTGGTACTCTAGTGCTAGTTGTGGCCCCAGAATATCTGTGGGTGGTTTTGGCATTGCAGTACCTGGTGGAACAGGATTTGTTGTCCGGAAGGAAGCTGGAGAGATATTTATGAATGTATCAGGAAGTTCAGGAACTGACTTTACTTTCTCAGGCCCAAACCTGAGTTGCCCTCGTTCCTGTCCACTATTATCCTTTGTGGGATGGTGGAACAGAGAGATGCTTGTGCCATGAAAGGAGGTAGTTGCAGTTGTTGCAGAGGGATTGTGATCAATGTTATCCATCACTGCAGTAGTGAACAACCCTTTCCGCAGCACTGGAGGACAAACCACACCCTCCTCAACATACTTGCTGACTGTTGCATCTCCAAGTTGAGCAGAGATCTCCAGCACTCTGTCATAAGAGATACTGAGACCATGATCAAACAACATCTCAACCAGATTCCTCTTTCTGGTTTTGGCATAAACAGAGAGCCCCATGTACACGGGAAATGGGGTCTCTCTGTCTTTAGAATGCCTGTGAGTTGCTGCTCCTTCCTTGTAGCGGGTGTAGCAGCTGAATTGCATGAGCTGAGCAATTGCCTGGTCTGACTTTGATGCCCCGAATCTCAGCTGTGATTTTATGTCAGCACCATGCTCAACCATCCCCACAAATTGAAGCAGAAGGGGAGGTATAGCATTTTGCACACAACCTTGAGAAAATGTACCTTCAAATCTACACTTGTGGTCAAGTATACATCTTCTGAGGATCTTTGCTGCTTTAGCAATGATAAGTGCATCTGAAAGATCTGTGGATTGAGCAAGCGCTTTGCCTACATCTTCCTGAAATGTAAGTATCACTTCGCTATGATCTGCGCCAGATCTGTGAGCCTCAAGTCCTGGAATTTCAGCCAATAGCTTTTCTTTCAGTCTAGTGGAATTCACATTTGGTGAGTCCACCCCCAGCTGTTCCAGACGCTTTTGGTACATGTGGCAGATATCTGGCATGCGAAATGTAACTGGTCCTTCTGAACATAGGTTGCTTTCAACAAGGTATGCAACCAATTCTGAGATCACCATTGGATACACATTTGGTTGTGACTTAGTGTCACGTTTCTCAAGGTTCCTCAGGTGCGCCCTTTCCCTGTTGTAGAGAGCCCGAAGGCAAACATTATGGTACTTGAACTCCTGTGCAATGACATCACCACCAGTCAATCTTGCAAGAAGCTTACCATCACCAAGCATCTCTGCAATGTCGCGCAGCCTCTTGTCTAGGCCCGTTGTACTGGCCTCTCTGAGGTCTGATGCAGGTGCCACTTTTTCACAGAAAATGCATGTCTGACTGTCATGACTTTTTCGCCGCAGTTTTGACTGACAAGCTCCAGTCTCAGTTTCACTGGTTTGACTACTGGAATGGCGCTTTTGTGCCCGTTGCAATTTAGTGTTGTTGAACAACAAGCGACAGCTCACATGGTATTTTGCCATATTTTTCCTGAGTGTGGCTTCTATGCCATCACCTTCATCCAGCCTCGTTGGATCTATTCTCAATGGCATGTCATTGATTTCGCTGAACATGGGAATGTTCCTTGCCAGCATTTTGTATCCATCATGTTCTGGGGAATGATGACTTGGAGTGGATGTCAGGCCCTCACCTATTTTGTCCTTCTGGCAAAGGCAACACAAGCTCCAATTTGTTTTCCGATTGGCAGATATCACATTCGCTTCTGCCATGATGTGTCTTGATTAAGGCCGAGGGGCTATCCTTTTACCACCCTAATCAAATTGTGCACACATTACTGTATGGGATTCAACTAGGTTCGGTTGCCCTACACCTAGCCCGATCATTCATCCAGTGCCATTTAAGTCCCGTGTGATCTGTACACCATCCGGGTAAGTACATGAACATTTGGCGAGACATGCATAACCCCCTTACCCTTGGCTCGGCTCTCCCGCGCTGGCACATCCTGTCAATTCAGGTGCGACTCTCTAACTAGTATCTAATAACTAAAAAACTACAGTTTAGTAGCTACATGATATGGGGCTGTTAGAAAGCATTTGGGACACTAAACTATGCATATACTACTACAACTAGTCTAATACTGCAGTGTTAGTAAAGCTAGATCAGTTGACACTGAACCCCATGCCGAGTTACACAGCAGTGATTGACACCAGTGTGCCCTGGTTGTGTGCTGACAGTCACTCTTGTTTTTTTTTATTGCAATCACAGTCACAACTGTAGTTTATAAAAACGGTTGAATGGGATCTGCACCACACCAACCAAGATCCACATCCAGAAACGATTACATGTGTGTGTTAAATATGCTTAATTTACGATGGATAAATCATAATTTTCAAGGAGTAGCAGCCATTTTGGGCACCACATTGAAGGCTAACCTTCTTAAATTTATATCAGAGACAACAAAATCTGTAAAATTAGTATATAAGAGCATAAACATGGTTCACTTGGAAAATTAAATTAAGAAAAGAGGAAAAATAACAAAAAATTGTCACATTCTGGCAGCCATCTTGGAAAATGGCGGCCATCTTGAATTTTGGGCGTGGCCAGGACCCTTTTCTGAAAGAGAGGACATTAAAGCATATTTGTGGAGAATTTCATGCTTGTGTCACCATTTGAAGGATTCTTATGAAATATGCAATTAACCGCTGCACTAATACTAGCTCTGGAATTTTGCTGAATGTCACTTTGAAAGTGAGAGTTTTATTTACAAAAAGAAATACAAAAATAGAGGAGGTTAAATGCTTTAAAGATTTAAGGTTATATGTTTCCTTTCTTAGAAAGTTAAGGCTTTCCTTTTTGTTTTTAGTTGTTAAAGCCTATTTTCATTTGAAGCTTTCAAATGTTTTAACTATTTACAGATTAGAAAACAAGTGCATTGCTTTGTATTTTGGTTATCAAGGACTTCTTAGGATTAAAGCTAATAGTGATTTATTTTGATTGTTATCTATAAAATTTCTTATTTACAGAATAATCAATGTTTGCACCTTTTGACTTTTTCTCTTAAATCCTGGAAAGAAAAGTTTTATGTGAGTTGGTTAAATGTTTTCTTTTTCCTGTGGGGAAAACATGAACCAAGAAATAACACAATGAGTTTAGATAACACCTAAAGCTTCTTTTAAGTGTTAATTGCTTAATGTGGTTTCCTAAATTTTGAAAATAAAATTTATAAATATTCAGTGAATCATTAAATCTCTTTGTTAAAATGCACAGGTTTAATCCTACTTTAAGATCACTCTTGAATAAACATAAGCATTTGTTAGAATCCTTAAGTTACAATGGGTTTCCTGTGGGAGGGAAACACACAATGCCACATTTAAACGGCAAAATAAACACACATATAGCTTCCAAGTTTGCAATTTTTTGCTTAAAAATGTGTAAATATGTTTGCTTTTAACTTAAAAGATTACAATATGTGGTTACTTTGTGGTGACCCACCACAATCTACAGGAACATTCATCCTCACACTCAGAAGGTCCGGAAGAAGCAGAAGACCATTCACATACGGACAGAGAGCCCCTGGGGGGACAACCACAACAATGGACTATTGTTTATACATCCCCGGATTAAGGAGAAGATGTCGGAGCGCCAGTTGGTCAGGCTAATTATATGTATTGACTGATATGTATATCAATATGCTAATGTGCCATGCATTCTCTCTGCTTGTATAACATACAGTATAAAAGAGCTGACGATACATGCCTCAAAACACAACACAGCACACACAGCACAGTAGTGCTCAGCGCTACAAGTGTGTCTCATTATGATGGAGGAAAATAAAACTCTGCAACCTTCCAGCTCGTCATATCGCGCCTTGAAATTATTCCTCCACACTGGTGACCCGACGTGTCATGGTGCGCCCCTTGCCTGATCTTTTCCCTCCACACCGGTGACCTGACGAGAGAGAATGACCGTCTGCTCCCTCTCACCGCGCTGTGGACCCCAGAGGACCAGAGAACGTTTGCAACCACTTCATCCTCACCGGAGTGTGCTCCCCGAAGTGGGCAGCGCTGGTACCGACACGCACCATGAACGGCGACACGAGCAAAATGAAGGAAGCAGCCTGAACGGGGACGATCATTGACGCCGTCTGCGTTGATTTCCACTGAGTTCCCCGACTCTGACTAAATTCCCGACAGCGGACCTCCCGCGCACAGAAGCCCCGCACGCACACTGCAGGATTACGAGGACAGCGCAACTGCCAGCTTGTGGTCACTGCGCCAAGCACGCGCCACGCACAGGGACAAAACCGGCTCCACAGACTGATACGGCGTCCTCCGCCGCTGCACATGCCCGAGAAACACAGTCGATCGCAACCCTCAGAACCTTCAGGGCTGCTCACGCACCTGAAGCAGACGTGCAGCCCACACACAGAACTTTGTATGGGTTTCTCAGCCACGGCGTACAAGGGGAATTTAGCCGATTGCTGTCCCCGATGGCTTTAGGGCTGCTTCCGCACCTAAAAGCCAGACAGCCAGGTCCCTCACACAGCTGCAGTTGTTTCACAGCTGCTACGCATCCTCAGGTAATTTGGCCGCTCGCCTTCCCCACATCCTCGCTGGATCGAGCCGTGAGAGGAGTCAGAGACATAATTTTTTTTCACAGCCGCTGTGGATCTCTGCCAGGTTTACCGGGAAAGTCCCTCACCACACGTAATTTTTGCACGGCCCAGACAACTTTGACGTCCTGGGCCGGCACTCACTTACTCCCAGCCCCCTCCCCCTCCTCCTCCACAGCACTCTTCCCGCACCTCACTCCCTAAAGCCGGCCAATCGCCTTCTTGCTCCATTACGCACAACGCTAACCGGCCCCGTGCACCCACAATCCACGGCCCTTCAACATGTTGGAACTCAGAGCGGAGCACAATGTCCTTTCTACCCCTACCCCGTCCCCCCCACAGACTGACAAGCCATCCGACACTCTTCTATAGCAGGACAGTTCTACCGGAGCTGGAGCCCAAACAATGGGATGGGGTGGGGGGTCACAACCCCTTCTGAGTGTTCTGGGGGGGAGCCCTGTGGTGACCCACCACAATCTACAGGGACATTCATCCTCACACTCAGAAGGTCCGGAAGAAGCAGAGGACCATTTATGTATGGACAGAGAGCCCCTGGGGGGACAACCAGAACAATGGACTATTGTTTATACAGTACATCCCCGGATTAAGGAGAAGACGCCCGGGCGCCAGTTGGTCAGGCTAATCATATGTATTGACTGATATGTATATCAATATGCTAATGTGCCATGCATTCTCTCTGTTTGTATAACATATAAAAGAGCTGACGATACATGCCTCAAAACACAACACAGCACACACAGCACAGTAGTGCTCAGCGCTACAAGTGTGTCTCATTATGATGGAGGAAAATAAAACTCTGCAACCTTCCAGCTCATCATATCTCGCCTGAACTTATTCCTCCACAACATAAGCAATTAAATACAATGTGGATGCTTTTATATGTTCCTACTCTATTTATATACATGCAGTGAATGGAGTTCCACAACTGGGAAAAACTTTCAGCAACCAACAAGTTTCTTTTTCGCTTCTTTTTGCATAAAAACTTTAAATTGGTGTTAAATTTAGGTTATTCCAAATAATATGGGTTGCTTTGAAGTTACTTTGAAGACTTCATTTGGTTTTAAATCGGCTTTATAGATTAAAAGTTTAAATAAAAGATGCAGTCCCTAGGTTTGACCACAAGATGGAGGCAGTTTTTATCTGCACTCCCGGAAGAGGAAACCCAAGTGACATCACTAAGGCGTCTAGGGTCTCAACTCTAAGATAGCAGCTAAGGGCACTTCACTTTAAGTGGATTTAAGATGGTGTCGCTCAGCTGATTCTACACATGCGCAGTCTGTGCAAAACCGTTAAGTGATGCAAATGTGAGCGTGTACATTCTCGTGGATCTGGTCTTGCGACAATGAAGCACGCTTTGTTTTTCCAGAAGCGGAGAGTTTAATCTCTTACTGAAAACTTTATTCATGCAAGACTAGTTCACACAATGGTCAGTTCAATTGATTTTCACAGGGATTCCTTCACCTGTGGATTTGAACCAA
The DNA here is from genome assembly GCA_020510985.1 of Pholidichthys leucotaenia. Taxonomy (NCBI): domain Eukaryota; kingdom Metazoa; phylum Chordata; class Actinopteri; order Cichliformes; family Pholidichthyidae; genus Pholidichthys; species Pholidichthys leucotaenia. The sequence continues at coordinate 177,435,265 of CM035845.1, forward strand.
CAGAAAACAAATAGGATTGCTTCACTATGTGTTTCCCAGGTATATTTTAATTATTCAGCATGTAATAACACTTCTGCATGCATTAACACAAACAAGTGGCTGAGCAAAGTGGAGGAAGCTGTTCCCTCCTCCCTCTTGCGATCAGCACACACACACACACACACACACACACACACACACACACACACACACACACACACAACAATACACTGCCCAGAGAGCTGTGGGGGGGGGGGGGCAGGCTGAATTCCCCCCTCCCCCTCGTGCTCCACAGAAACACACAGAGACACTGCAGCTCCCGGAGCCCAAGAGAGACACACCCAATACACTTCACCGTTGTTTAAAAAATATTATAAGTTTGACCAAACCACACACAGCTTATGCCTTAATATTCCACTCTGAATATGCTCAAAGTTGACCAGCCGGCACACAGGTAGCGGCAAAAATATATGTAGCGATATCTGATTTATAATTATGACCAGGTATAAAGGTTATTTAATTTGTATTAATGTATGGGGGGGGCAGCACCGTGGCACAGTGGTTAGCACAGTGGCAGCACAGCAAGAAGGTCATGGGATCGATTCCACCCTTGACCATCGTGGGTTTGATCCCACCCCCAGACCATCGGTGACCCTTCTGTGTGGAGTTTGCATGTTCTCCCCGTGTCTGCATGGGTTAATACTCCAGGTACTCCCGTTTCCTCCCACAGGCCAAAGACATGCAGATGAGGTTAATTGCCATCAAACTGGGGATTCTAAATTGTCCTTAGGTATGGATGTGAGAATGAATGGTTGTCTGTCTCTTTGTGTTGGCCCTGCGATGGACTGGCGATCTGTCCAGGGTGTACCCTGCCTCTCACCCAAAGATGTTGGGATAGGCTCCAGCCCCCCCCCCCCCCACACACACACACACACACACAACCTGAAAAGGATTAAGTGGTAGAAGATGGATGGATGGAAAGATGGATAATGTATCGGGACCTGAGATTTACTCCGGGTCCACACACACAGAAAAAGTTGATAGTAAACACTCATTTGGGGGCACCAGCTCACCTCTTTCTCGGTGAACAATTTATTAATTAGTTTGATTTTATACCTGTTTAATCACTCAATAAATTAATTAATAATCAGTCTCAATATATTAGTGAATTCGATACTGGGGCTTCAAAACCAGACTCAGAATGGAATAAATTCCCAACAACTTCTCTCATTTTACAGATTTATTTAAATGAAATGATGATTAAAGGACATTGAAAGGATTTGCAAGGTGAAATGACCAACATTAACCATCACATTAAACTGGTAACTGAGGATAGAGCAACAATGTGATAACATTTGCAGAACCAGGGTAAAGATGTAAGTTGAATTTAGATCAGTTTGAAGTTGACGGATTATGAAAAACTGAACACAAATTTATTGGGAAAATTAAACTAATTACATGGAAAATTCTGGGCTACTCTAAGAAAGTAAAAACTGAATTTTAATTAAAAGAGTTATATTAATTGCTCTTTAATTTTGTATCTGATCAGATGCTGAATTATTCTCAAATCCCAGACATTTTATTCAGCAGATGAAAGAAGAATATAGCTCATGTGATTCCTTGCATGGTGGTCCAGTTGTTGAGGCTCCTTGTGAAGCTTTATTTGAACATGGCACCAAAACCAGAATATCTTGCAAGCAGATATTCGGACAAGGTACAAGGACAAGGCATCTTCCAAGGTCTACAGTCACAAGATGAAATTTTGACTGCGATAGTAGTTGGAGCTTAGGTCAAGATTAATGGTGATGTTGGTTTCTTCATTGGCGCGTAATGGCGAGCTGCGTCGAGGCTTTCATGGATCAGTGGCTTCTCCCAAGGGAATTTGAGAATAATTACAAAATCTGATCCCAATAGCAAAATTAAAAGACATTTTTCAGACTTCGAGGAGTTGAAAATAGCTTCCAGTATGGAGGTGGTCTGTCCTTGAAAAACACACGGTGGATTTAAAGAAAGTTTAACAATATAAAAAGTTAGAAAAACAGAAATGTCTGTGAATCATGGAGTTTCACTCCATATCAAAATTTGAGCTCATGAAAGAAAGAATTAATTCCCAGACGTTTAAAGAAAAACATTAAAATACACAGAAGTTTACACAAACACAATATTCCATGTTCTCTGCTCTGAAGTGCTCTGGTCTGCAGTCTGTAGTGTTCTCTGAGAAGTGAAAAAAAAAAGCTCTGAAGGAGGGCGTCTCCCCTCTTTTTAACTGCAGAAAACTTTCGCGGGCTTATGGGGATTGACAGAAGCCCAGGCCAATAGTCTTCCTTCGTGGGTGGGTTTTATGAACTTTAGTCCAATGAACAAACAGTCTTTTGTCTGTAACAACCAATAATATTGAAAGAAGTTTTGTCCCGCAGAAACTGACCTGTGATTGGTGGAACAAGTATATGACTTGGTATTTTTCACAGGATGACACACATTTTAATACACTGGAGATTCCTTAACCTACTTATGTATAAAGTCTAAGTTAGCTTTAGTGAGCATGCAACTTTATAACTAGTGCTTTTAAATTAACATGCAAGAATAAACATTCATTTAAACATTTTAACATGTGCATATTTAAAATCAAGGATTTATATTCTTTCAAACCCATTATTGACTATTCACAGAATATCAGAGTCCCACAGAGGCAGTGATCTTCAACAAATAGTGTCCATAGAATTGAAACTTGAAGAGTTTAATGTTCAGTCAAAAACTTGGCTTCAACAGATAAAGTCAACAGTAAATATCTATCCCAGAGACGTCTACCAGGGGTAGTGTCGAGCTGTGGATAATCCAAGGCCTTAGGAAATTCCTTTAAAGTTTTATGGTATGCCTGTTGAATATAAACATGTCTTAGTTGAGGAAGTTCCCAGTTTATTTATGATGTGAGTTAATACGTTGAGAGCATTCCTTAGGTTTGCTTAACGAAGGAATGTTGGTTCAGCTGTGATCCTGGGATGAAAAAGCAGTTCTTGACTGGCCTTTTCCTGGTTGAAACAATGTCTTTAAGATGAAGAATAATTGTATTGATGGGCCAAAGCAAGATGATGCTACAACTATTTTCTGGACAGTGGAATGGCTTTTTCTTTTTAAAACCCTGACTAGACTCATAAGTTGCTACAATCTTCTTTTTGAAGACCTCAGACAGCTCTTGTTCACACCATAGTGTTCACTCTCACTTAAACAGTCAGAAGCACACCAAACTAAATGTTTGAGGTTTAAATAGGACAAGCCTCCTTCAAAATGCTGAGTAACAATGTTCTAATGATGTGCACCTGATATGATACAGCTGTGTGTGATTTTAGCCATTTTAAGTGAGAATAAATGTGAGGGTGTCCTAATTTATTCCTCACCAGAAATTGCATGTTTATAGAACTACATTTGATAGAATTTTTTTAAAAAAGTCTTTTATTCAGTTTGAATTGTAGTTATACTTGAATCTCCCAGTATTGTTAAAATTGATATTAAATATACACATCCAAATACAGTATGTTAAAAAAAAACACAGGCTTTCATAGGGTGTCCTAATTTTTTCACATGGCTGTAGGTGCTGTAGATGCATCATGGTGAATGAATGAATGAATGAATGAATGAATGAATTTATTCCATAATGAACATACATACAATAAAAACAACTAAATATGTAGAACACAAAAGAACAACCAAAAGGGTGTAGGCTGAAGCAGGTGCTTATATAATGCCTACCCCATTACAATTTTAAAATCAATAACCTAAAAATTTAAGTCATACCCAAAATCAACAAAGAAAATCAAATAGAACAAAGAGAAAAAAAATAGATACTGAAAGATTATCTCATCTTTGTACAATTTTTTGAATTGCTTCAGAATCGAACATGCTTTAATATTTTCAGAGCAACAATTCCTCAGTTTAACTCCAGTGACAGACATGCAATGATACTTTGTATTTGTTCTAACCTTTGATTTATTAAAAACAGAGTTACCTCTTAGCTCATATTTGCTTTCCCTTTTTTTTAACAGTCTCTGAATATTAACAGGTAATTGGTTATTATTTGCTTTGCACATGATTTGAATGACATTATAATCTACTAGATCTCTAAATTTAAGAGTATGTAATTGAATGAATATTGGATTTGTTGGTTCACGGTAAGGTTTCTAATGCATACGGCTTTTTTTCTGTAGTAAAAAAAATAAGTTTGTTTTTGTTTTGTTTGTGCTTCCCCAGATTTCCACACAGTTTGTCATATAAGGGACTGTCAGTGAATTATATAAAATGCAAAGCAATTTCTGACACAGGAGATCCTTAACTTTATACAGTACAGCAATGGATTTAGACATTTTAGTTTTGACATAATTTATGTGTGATTTCCAGTTTAGTTTATTATCAACAATGACCCCTAGGAACATGGTTTCCAAAACTGTGTCAATTTCAATATTGTTTATTTTAATTTTTCTGTGATTATATAATTTGCAGTTTCCAAATATTATACATTTTGTTTTTCCAAGGTGAATAGATAATTTATTGGCAGTGAACCATTGATTGATTTGTTTAAGTTCATTTTCTACTGAATCCAGAAACTGCTTAAGATTTTCTCCAATACAAAAAAAGTTGTGTCATCTGCAATTAGAATACACTTAAGCAATTTAGACACAGAACATAAATCATTAATATATAAAATAAACAGCAATGGACCAAGCACAGAACCCTGTGGTACCCCACACGTCATCTTCAGAAACTCAGAGTCTGTATTATTGACATGAACATATTGATATCGGTCTTCTAAATAGCTGTGTAACCAGTCAAAAGCAATTCCTCTGATGCCATACTTACGGTAAATGGTAAATGGCATTCACTTATATAGCGCTTTTATTCTCATCTCTTGATGACCAAAGCGCTTTACAGATCCTGCTATCCACCCATTCACACACACATTCACACACTGATGGGACTTATGTACTTATGTAATTTACTGGGGAGTAATTTCATTTCAATTCAATTCATCTTTATTTATATAGCGCCATTTCACAACAACAGTCATCTCATAGCACTTTCAACATGTAATTTATGGTCAACTGTATCAAATCCTCAAAACCCAAATCTGCATGGGTTTACTCCAGGATTTCTCCGGTTTCCTCCCACAGGCCAAAAACATGCAGGTTAGGTTAATTGGAGAGACTCTAAAGTGGCCCTAGGTGTGAATGTGTGTGTGAATTGTTAAGGGATAGCGCCGTGCTGTGGCTGCTTCATCCATCCAGGTGGATGCACTCAATTTCCCGTCTGGGGATCAATAAAGTATACAAAAAAAAAAAAATCCCTTTTGTAAGTCCAGAAATATTCCAACTGTGTATTCTCTTCTATCTGTTGCATCCGTAATCTGTTCAACAAAGTCCATGAGTGCCAGTGAGGTGGTCCGATTCTTCCTGAATCTATACTGTTGTTCGCAGAGTATATTGTGCTTATCAGTGAAATCATTTAGTCTCTTAACAAACATTTCTTCCAGTAGACGTGTCATGTTGACGTGTCATGGTGATGAACAAATATACTACGCTGTTTTACTGGGATAGAGTTATACTGCATTAAAGTGGCAACGGTTGCCACATATCTTTAGTTTTTGTTTTCTTTCGTGGTCTGGGGGCTGTCATTGCAGTATTCTGATACTCCAGAAGCTACAATACTTGAAAATGAATGATAAAACATATTGTAAATGTTTTACATAGATGAAGTATGTAAAACAGATATCATGTGGTGTGTGAAAAGATTTCAAACTGAAAGGCAACACTCAGAAAATACACAGACCTTCCAAAATAAGTCATTTTATTAGTTAAGAAAGTGATAATGACCTCAACTATTTAGAAGCTGTAATTGTACACTAAAAATGGATAACCAGAAAGCATTCAGAGGGCACAAACCTCCTACAAGGCAGCTAATTTACATGTTTCTATTTTAATTTATCAAAGTCCTGTACCTATTTAAGTGACTAACACCAACTTTTAGATTATTAAAATATATTAAGAGCAAAATTACAACGTTCTGTACAAACAGATCCTTTCACTTGACTCAGCTACGAGTTTTATCTGACTTAGGAAAAGTGTCTCTACCAATGCTGTAGTCTCTGTTTCTCCACTGCCCTTCAGTGACAGTGTTCACAGGCTAACAGTTATGCAGTAATGGCATCAGAGAATGGGGCCCTGAGCACTGGGGCTTTGACGTCCTGCCTGCTGATGATAGATGTCTTCAGAACCTAAACTTCTCCATCCTCCGCAGCCCAGAGCACTGCTGTTGCGTGTTGGGATCGCCTCTAAAATGCCACAATGGATATTTGAGAATAAGAGAGTGCATATTCATTTGTGTGCCCGGGAACGTGTGTGTAGATGTCTTCAAGTATGTTTCCATGTCATTTTCCCTACATAAGTGCTCAGACTGTGTGTGTGCATATGTGTATGTGTGTGTCCTGCTCGAGTGAACTTGGGAGAGTTGAAGGCTCTTAGCGTGGAATGTGGGGGATGTTATATAAACACATTACCGACCGTACCACCGTACAGCCATACGCACTGCTGGCGCCAGTCCACACTGCATTAGCTGACATTTTATACAAAAATGGTGAAAATGGAGTGTCTGAGGGAGTGACCAAGCCTTTTCTGGTTCTCGCCAGACTCTGTTTGGGTTGAAGTTATTCCCTCTTTAGCCCTCTTTGACTTTTGATTGTTAACTCTGCTTCCCAAAGGGACTGTCATGAGGTGGGGGGGTCATTGTATCTGCACCCTTTTCTGGACCTGACAATTTAAAAAGGAAGTTTAAGGGATTTGGTGAATTACATGCAATACAGGAATGGGAAATGACTACGTATGTCCCAGCTGTTCTTTGCTGAATCGTTGCGCTTTTGTGGTAATAAGCAACTCATATAGAACTCAACTGAACACAATCATAATGGAATAACTTGTGTTCCCACCCAACACATACACTTCATGACTTGGCATTTTCAAGCTTTTTAACCTTGAAAATGCCAAGTTTATGAGAGCAGATCTCCATCAGCCAACCCAAACCAACCAGTTTTAGAGCATCATATGTCATATCTTCTTCAGTCTTACAGTAACTCTAATAATTAATTTAAAATGGCACAGTATGAGCATTTACAATAAGCATGTAAAATCTGTTGGAAAAAGACACAACTTCAGGTACCAGAGGTTTTTTGTTTTGGTGCCTGGTTGAAGTCTGAGGTCTTTAAAAAATGATATTTTATTTGAAATTTCAAAATCACCAGTAGTTGTTATGTCTTTGTTGCTGACAAGTTAAAAGAAAAGAAACAAACTATTTGCTAAAGAAAAATAAACAAAACTGACTAAAGCATTTGTAACAATAGAGGATTTTAGACGTTACTTTTGTAACCAGTGGCTCAGGCAAGGTCGCTCTATTTATTTAATATACAATTTTTAACCATTTTAAGAGTAGCCAATCATTCACCTGCTCTTTCAACAACAAAGAGACATTTAGGTGTAAAATTCTCAAATTTTATGAAACATCACTAACTACACTGCTGTGCATGGGTCACTCCCTCAAACCCCTGCTGCCATTTGGGTATTTTTGCTCCATTTAACCAGCAGCATTTCTAACACTCAGCTGCAGGTTATGAGAGATCTTTAACTGCCTAGCTTTTAAATGTGTCACTACTGTGGGGAGGGATAACCTTGGAACCTAGTCCTCAAACTTTCCTCTCCTGTAATTATGTCAAACGTGAGTTGTCTGACATATCTGCCGTTCTTCTCTTCGTATACCCATTTTCTCCCAGTTATCACAACTGCTTAATGATAGTCTGTAAAAGTAGCTGCTTTTTGTAACTGCATGTGACTGTTTGATTGTTTTGCAAATTTTCAGTGTATGACTATGTCTACTGAGTTATTTCAGAAAGGCTTTAAAAAAAAAACCTGCCAGATTGACCATTATAAAAAATGGTCAACACAGAATCCCAAGATTTCAAACACTCGACTACATATTTAGTTAGAGCAAAAAGAGATCTTTTACAAGATAAAACCAGCATATGCACACCGGTATATATTAACATTTTGCAACAAAAACGGCAAACAAATGTAGACAAATGTGCACACACAGTCAACTGTACACACGTGCTCTCCTGTGCACACCAAAATGAACACACAGACTTTGAAAAAGCAATTAATTCAAGATAGCATGAACATGAAAGGCGGTGGGATGCTGTGAACATTAAAAGGCACAGAAGCCTGAGCGTTGCTTTCCTGCGTGTCTTTAAGGCTTCCTCAATCCAGACCCTTCTAAATAGGATTCAATAATGTCCAGGTTGCTTGTTTGTAACTTCAAAGATTTCCCACCAAACGGCTTAAGTCCAACAGAAAAAGGAAGAGAAGGAAAACACTGACAGCTCATTAAATGTCAACGTTCACTTTATTATATAGTAAACTGCAGTCCTGTGCCACCAGAGTGGTTTCCCTCATGACAGGAGAGCAAGTTGGAAGTCTGTCCTCTTTTACTGTTGGATGCTGAGGACAAATGACCACTGTCTCAGGGCAGTTATCAGAGGCTGGTAAAAGCTTTGTATTTTAGCTCCACTGACAAGAAAGGACTTGAGAGGTGCTTCAAATGAGAATCATACCAAAGTCATTCCAGGAGAGGAGAGGAAGAGGTGTGTTTACAATGGGATGTTTTTGTATCAATAGTGTCTCGATGTGGAAAGAATAAGATTTATTTTCTGCAAAATTGCAAAAGAATGCATTCATAACCTAAAGTTAAAGCCAAAGGTGTGAGCAGTTTTGTCACTGGTGCTCTACCTGTACAATATTATGGTTTGGCTGAGGGATGAATAAAGTATCTGTACATTGCTTTCTATGCAATTTGAGTTTTGTATGACACACCTGTTTCCCAGAGAATTGCAGATCTTTTGCAATTAACCTGCAGAGTTCAGTTGCTCTGTGCTGCCACATTGTGTTGCCTTGTTATTATTTTTTTATTATTATTATAAGTTACAAATTTTACTTAGACATTGATATAATTTTTAATCATGCATGACTATAATGAAATGTACCAAACTCAGAATGGTAATGTCTCTATTTATATTTCTTATACTGCAGGCCAGATTCTTTCTTAAAACTCAATTTCATCTCAAAACAACATTTTTTAAAATGATAAATATTGCATCACTTTCTTCTGGAAACTGATGCATTCATAAACATGAAGAAACATCTTGTGAAAATACTGGCTCTTACCAGCACCTGTAGTTGGAGTGATGAAGACCAGTTAGTTTTAAAGGTCCAATTCACTAAAATCATTGTGTTTTGTGTAGGTTTTAACCTTCTGAAATGTGTCTATTGGTCATGTAATGATCAAAAAAACATCAAAATGTCACTTCTCTTAAAAAAAAAAACAAAAACAAAAAAACAAAAAAAACAGTCTTTATATTGATTCTTGCTCTGACCAGCAGATGTCACTCTTAAAGAAATGAAAAACTCAGCTGTGATCCCACCCACTCCTCTCTTATTGGCCACAATGGTCAGCCTAGCTGTCTGTCTGTAAACAAAGGTGTTAAGAGCTAACAGTGCAGAGTATAACACAGAAGTTAGGTCACCAAGTGTGATTTGCTATACTGTATTGTTATTTTCTTTACATTTCTATCACCCCAGTAAACACCCCTGTTTCCACCTGGTTCACTAATCCACGGCCGATACTATATCTCAAGTCATTCTGGTGTATTTTGTTATTTTTTGCTATAATGTTATATCTGTCTGTAAGCATTAGGTTGGTTGGCATTAGGAACTACTGATGTTCCCCTTTAACTGTCCATATTAAATGGACGGGTCGCACGCCCCCAGTGGCACAGTGCAGCAACTGCACCTGTCAACTTATTGAAGTCCCCCGGCTGTACTGAGAATTTGTACTGATCTGTATTGATCTGACAGTTCAGAAGGTGGCAGACACGCAGCGAAGGAATCATGGCTGACATGGAATACAGCAAAGAAGAAATCCTCATTGTTCTTCTTCCTTTTTCCGCTTTGAGCTCACACACCAATGTGGATGCAGCGATTCTAACTGAAACTGCATGAAACGGGAAAAATAGCCGCATAATACAAATGAAATTCATGTGGGATAATCATAAGAGTTTGTAGATGTGGTACACGGTGTAACTGACCGATCAAACGTGAAACATCGACCACGATGGGTGAAAAACTGAGCTACCAGCACCAAGATGGCGGCGCCCATGATCGTCATGCATTCTCACAGGAAAAATGCATCAAACAGGAAAAATAGCTGTGTAACACAAATGAAATTCATGTGGGATAATTATAAGAGTTTGTAGATGTGGTACACGGTCTAACTGACCGAGCAAACGCAAAACATTGACCACAATGGACGAAAACGGACCGGTCACGTGGGCGAGCGAGCCCCCCCTCCCGGCAACAGGTAAGAGAGAAATATGTTTTTTTTCACATTTTATTGATTTTCTGGTTCATACACTTTGAAGATTAGATAAAAACATACCCCTGCTGACAAAACGGCATTAAAAAACGAACCATTCTTTGTGTAAATGTGTCCAAAGTCCACTTTTGACTGAGTTATGTAATTTATATAGCTGCCACAACATTATGCAAATTAGATGCATAAATTTATTCCTATCTGAAACTTTGGATCATATTCTAAATCTTTCTAATTGAAAGTAAGCAATTATTGCTTACAACTTTCAAGTTATAGCCTTGGAAATCTGAACTATTTTATTGACAAAAAATATTTACCACTCTTGACCACTAGGGGTTAGGTTTACTCCTTAACCGTTTCTGTCACCATACGGTGCCTGGGACAGTTAAAAGATTAAAACCGTTCCGGGAAGATGGCGGAGAGACATAACACTTAAACAAAGAGCTCTCCCTAGCCGGATTAAAAATCATCGGTAAATGGCCAACTCGACATAAACGAATCAATAAACTAAGGGATGAAAACACGAAGGAACCGGGCACAAGGACAAAAACAGGGTAAAATTGAAGAATTCCTCTCCAACAACGCAGGAAAAACCGCTGTACGCAAAGCCCAAAAAAACGAGATGTCCACAGCAGTGAAAATGGAGGACGCCAGACTCGACAACATGAACGCTGGCATCGCCAGTTTGGGTGAAGAGTTGAGAGAATTCAAGCGACAGCTACAACAGGATTTAGCGGCTCTTAAGGAGGAACTGAAAAAAGAAATTAAGGAGGAAATCATGGACCTCCGAAGAGAAATGGAGCGTAAATTAACGGAAAACATGGAGGAGCTGCGCTCCCAGCGGGCGTGTATGACAGAAGCGCAGACCCGAATTTCGGAACTAGAAGATTGGAAAAGCGAGGCAAACGAACAACTACAGACCCTGACGACGCAAACGCAGAGGATGCAGGAGAAAATAAACGACTTGGAGAGCAGATCCCGACGAAGCAATATGCGCATCTTTGGAATTCCGGAGGGCATTGAAGGCAACTCGATGACAAAATTCATGGATCAGTTCTTAAAAAAAGAACTGGAAATACCCGGAGAAACGGATCTGCAGATTCAACGGGCGCACAGAACACCGGCACAGAACCCGAAAACAAACTCTCCACCCAGGTCAGTTGTGGTAAACTTTGTGAAATATGACATAAAGGAAAGAATCCTGACGCAAGCATGGAAAAAAAAGATACGAATCGGCGACAAACAGGTATTTTTTGACCATGACTACCCGACAGAAATCGTGCAGCAGCGGAAGAAATATGCCAATATTAAAAAAACGCTGAAAGAGAAAAAAATTAGATTCCAAACGCCGCTAACGAAAATGAGGATTCATTGGGAGGAAGGCACAAGAACCTACAACACGGCCGAAGAGGCAGCGCGGGATATGATGGAGCGGGGCCTTGAGGTGAGCGTGCCGAAGGAGACGGCTGGAGCAGCGGCGGCCCTGAACGCACCACGACAGACGGAGTGGAGACGAGTGAACGGCGGAAGAAGGGGGAGAGACGTGGCGCAGCGGGCCCAGGACAAGCTACAAGGCTTTCAACTGAAAGCCTAGATCATAACAAAGATTAAGAAAGGCACAGAAGAAATGAAGGCCAAGAAGACAAGGTAAAAGAGAAACAGACGGCTAGGAGAGGTTTAAGTGATATTTGTTGGACATTTCTAGACTTATGACTATTACTTTGATAGTAATTAGAAGTCTAGGGAGGGCCCTTCACTCTGTGAAGACAAACCCCCCACCCACCAACAGGGACCAGTGGGCAGAAGAAAGGCCCAAAGTACGGAGGTCGAGTTTTTTTAATGTGTTTTTATATAAATATGTGTTATTTTTGTTGTTAAAGGGGCTAGGAGCACAAGTTAAAAAAATGGAAAAACATGAATATGGGTAAAAATCTTAAGATAATGACACTAAACGTGAATGGTCTGAACTCACCTGTTAAAAGGGAAAGAATAATAAGAAAATTCAAGAAGGAAAAAGCTGAAATTATATTTATGCAAGAGACACATTTGAGCAAGGCAGAACATGTGAAACTAAAGAGATTTGGCTATAAGAACTCCTACTACAGTTCATTTAAGGGAGGAGCAAAAAGGGGGGTTATGATACTAATCTCAAACAAAATACAATTTGAAAGTGAACAGGAAATCCAGGATAAAGAAGGCAGGTATGTAATAATAAAGGGAAGAATAGATGGTATGCAGATCACATTAGTGAACATCTATGCCCCACCAGAAAGTGACAAGGGTTTTTTTCAACATCTGTTTGATCTCATAGCAACACACAGTGAAGGAGTCCTAATTTGTGGAGGAGACTTAAATGCTGTCATGGATCATGAAGTTGACACAACAAGTGTTAAGAAGACAAAAAAACATGTAACAAAGTTCATAAGAACCTCACTGGCAGAAATGGGTATGGTAGACATATGGAGGGACCTACACCCACTCGAAAAAGACTATACACATTATTCAGCAGCCCATAAAGTACACTCTAGAATAGATTACTTCCTTATGAATGAAGGTGACAGACACAGGGTGAGAAATTGTTGGATTGGAGGGGCAGAAATATCAGATCATAATCCTATATACATGGAAATATATTTAAACAATAGAAAACGACAAACAACATGGAAACTTAACATAGGACTGTTAAATGATGAGAAAATGAAAGAAAGAATAAAAATAAACATAAACGAATATATCCAAGAGAATGACAATGAAGAAGTGGACCCAACAATACTATGGGACGCACTAAAAGCCGTGTTAAGGGGTAAATTAATTGTTGAAACAGGAAAAGCAAATAAGACTAAGCTGGAAGCGTATGAACAAAGATGTGAGAGACTAAGGGAATTAGAACGTAAACATCAAAGCACAAATGATCCAAAAATATATCAAGAAATTAAAGAAGAAAAAACAAAGATAAAAGAAACACAAATGGATGAAATTGAAAGGAAAAATAGATATCTAAAGCAAAAATATTATGAAACGGGGCCAAAAGCCACAAAACTGCTGGCAAAACGGTTAAGAAAACAACAAACAATGAATAATGTATACAAGATTAAAGACCCCACCACAAATAAAACCACAGTTAACCCAGAAAACATCGAAGAAATTTTCCATAATTTCTACCAAGAACTATACTCGCAACCTGAAGAAACAAATACTAAAGATATCAAAAAATTTCTAGACACATTGGACTTGCCATCAATAGGAAATCAACAAAATGAAAAACTAACAGCAGAAATAACAACACAAGAGATCAGAGATGTGATTAAGTCACTTAAAAACGGTAAATCACCAGGTAGTGATGGATACCCATCTGAGTTTTATAAACTGTTTATAGAAGAACTCCTGCCACAACTCCTAAAATCATTTAATTGGACGCTGAACAACAACAAAATACCTCCAACATGGAACGAAGCAATCATTTCAGTTATTTTAAAACCAGGGAAAGATAAAGAACAATGCGGAAACTATAGACCAATCTCTTTATTAAATGTAGATTATAAAATATACACAACAATTATATGTAAACGAATAAAGACATTCTTGACGGAATTGATAGAAGATGATCAAACTGGATTCATAGAGGGACGCCAAACACATGACAATATCAGGAGAACAATACATATAATTAACCAAATACATAAAGAAAAGAAAAGCGCAGTAATAATGAGTTTAGACGCAGAAAAAGCATTTGACAGGGTTAACTGGAAATTCCTATATAGTGTACTGGAGCGCTTTGGATTTAACGAAAAATCAGTACAATGCATAAGGACGCTATATCAAGAACCTGTGGCAAGAATCAAGATAAACGGTAGCTTAACAGACAAAGTAAATATACAAAGATCAACTAGGCAGGGATGCTGCTTATCGCCCACCTTGTTTGCTCTGTTCATAGAACCATTGGCTCAAGCGATACGACAAAATAAGAAATTAAAAGGTGTAACAATAAAGGGGGCGGAACACAAGATTGGGCTATTTGCAGACGATATTATAGTTTACCTTGAACAACCAGATAAATCAATAATGGAAATGATGAACTTGATAGAAAATTTTGGAAAATTATCAGGATACAAGATAAACATAACAAAAACACAAGTACTGACATTCCACTATAACCCTCTAAACCAGATAACTGATAAGATCAAACTAAACTGGAAGCAAAAAGAAATAAAATACCTTGGAGTGAACATACCTAAAGACCTAAGCAAAATATATAAAGCAAACTATGATAGGTTGGAACAAGAAATAAAAAAAGATATTGATAGATGGTCAATCTTAAATATGGATCTGAATTCAAAAATTGAGACAGTCAAAATCAGCATACAACCTAGATTACTTTACCTCTTCCAGGCTATACCAACAGAGATTCCAGATGCCCAATTCTCAAAGTGGGACAGGATGATATCGAGATTTGTTTGGGGAGGTAAAAAACCAAGAGTGAAATATAAAACCCTCCAATTACCAAAAGAGAAAGGAGGCATGGGCCTACCGAGTCTAAAGGAATATTACTACTCAGCACAAATAAGATATATCATATGTTGGTGCGACGAGGGATATGAGGCAAAATGGAAAGAAATGGAAAAGGAAATTGAGGGACTCCCAGTACAAAGCATAATAGGGGATAAAGATGCATATAAGCAAATCAAACAAATAGACCCAATCACTAAATTTACTTTAGAACTGTGGTATAAAATAGTACAAAAAATATAATATAAGGGAAGACATAAAACTATTGAAATGGGTAGCATTTGACAGTCAGTTTGAACCGGCAAAACAAGATAGGGGATACAAAAATCTGGTGAACAAGGGAATCACAGCATGGGGCAATATCGGAAAAAAAGATCTCGGGAGCTTTGTAAATATCAGGAGAAAATTTAAATTAGAAAGATCGGAATTTTTCAGATATCTGCAGATGAGAGATTACTATATGAAGAAGATTAGGCATAACCTCCAAACAGATGTGAACGAGATTATACAACTTATTTTAAGCTCATATGCAGGAAATAAAATAAGAATTATTTCAAAACTATATCAGAAACTTATGACAAACAATCATACAAGTAACTATATAAAGGAGAAATGGGAGAAAGAGCTCAATTTAAACATAACAGAAGAAAGCTGGCAGGAAATATGGAAAACACAACACACATCAACAAATTCAAGGGCATGGAGGGAATTTGGATGGAAAAACCTGATTCGCTTTTTCATTACACCACAGATTCAAGGAAAATATACAAATACCCAATCTTTATGCTGGAGGGGATGTGGGGCTCAAAATGCAGACCACTCACATATGTTTTGGAAATGCTACAAAATATCATCATTTTGGAAATCTATGCATGTGACAATACAGAGGATATTAGGATACAATATACCAATGAACTGTAACCTGATGTACTTATGTGATCTTAAAAAAGACAGTGTTATACAGGCTGAGGACAGATATCTAGTTAAAATCTTGTTGATTGCATGTAAAAAAACTATCACAAAAAAATGGCGATCAGAAGTTCTTCCTGACCAAGAACAATGGACTGACATTGTTGAGGACATACGTATGATGGAAAAACTAACATATCGACGAAGAATGCAAGAAGGAATATGGGAGAAAAAATGGCGGAAATGGACACACTACAAAGTGCAACAACGAGGCAGAAATTGAAAGAATAACCAAAGACACTGAAAAAACCAGAAGAATTAAGAGATGGAAACTAAAAACTTGATGCTCCAACATTTGCCCCCCCCTTTTATTTTTTATTTTTTTTTTATTTTTTATTTTTATTTTGTTTATTTTTTTTTATTTTTCCCTACCCTAACCCCTTTGTTTTTTAAATGTAGAATGTGATCTGAATACATTATATATGATGAAAAATGAATAAAAATCTAAGTTACAAAAAAAGATTAAAACCGAGGCCTCATGAAACAATGAGTAACTTTGAGACAATTGCTTCATGAGTGACACAGTGTTATGAAACATCCAATAAAGACTGCAATCTGGTGACTGACTGCCAGAACTACAGTACATCAGTGTTGAAAAACCTGACAAAAATCTCAATACTTTTTTTTTTTTTTTTGAGCATTTGGCCATCCGAGGTCTATTTAAAATTGGATGACAGGAACAAACAATACAAAGCAAACCAAAAAAAAAACAAACAATTCCCTCTCAAACTTCCTGCAAGCCCTCAAGTCACGTGATGTGACCAACAAAACGAGGCTTCACTTGCTACAGTCATGTGACTGTGAGCATGTTGACACAGTGCTCGACACTCTGCTCACGACACTTCCGCGTTATATTACTCAAGACAGTGTCGAGTGGGCGGTGTCAAGCATAGCATCACTATTAGGAACTAATAACGGCAGCTAACGGCTGCTTAACGACTGCTTAACGGCTTAACGGCTGTTAAGCTAATGGCAGGCAGACTGCCTGCCGTTAGCTTAACTTTTGATAGGGTTGGTTTTGATTGCTAAATTCTATTCATTCCATCTGGAATCCTTGTTCATCTACAACATTTGACCATATAGATTGTTCTCAGTTCTCAGGTGTTATCATAGCTTATTTGTTGTAGTATTATCTCTCTTTTTTTTTTGTAGTGTTATCCCTAACCAGAGTAGTGGCCTAGTGGTAGAGCATTAGCCCTACAGCCATGAGGTTGTCGAGTTCAAGTCTCAGCCAGGTCATACCAAAGATCATAAAAATGGTACTTTCCACCTTCTCACTTTCTGGTAACTGGGGAGGGTTGCATAAGGAATGCCATCTGGCGTAACAAAGTCCTTACCAAATCAAGTATGCGGACCCATGATCCTGAATAGAGAGCAGCAGAAAGGTGTGTGTTTGCTTGTGTGTCTTGAAGTATTATCTTTAGCTGGGACCAAAAGCAGCTAGCTGAAGCTAGCAGTTTAGCCACTCATTCATGAGTGTTTCTGTGCTTACTGTACTCCAGGGGCCATTCATATCTTATCAACCACTGAAAGACAAATTTACTTAAGCTTGATGCAACAAAGGAGGTAGCCAGCTATTAGCAATAGTGACACAAGTGGGAGAGTCGAGTTAAATGTGGTCTTAGGGATTTTAGGCTGCATTCAGACCAGGATAGTTGGGGGATCTCGGTTCAACTGGATGGGGAATGTCGAGAATTTTTGCAGCTTTGTTTGGTTTGGTTTGCATTCTCATTGCAGCAGACCAAACTGCCTGGACGCGCATTTACAACAACTGCTCGTTTGGGGCGTTGTAGCCGAAACCACCACTGACCATGAAGAAAAAATCTCAGTGAAGAAGAAAAATCACGCTCATCGATTGGCCAGGACCAAAAACGGAAATACATCCCTTAAGCCGGGTTGTTTGTCTGCAACAACCGAGACATCTTTTTAACTTTTCTCTTCGGCTTTTACCAGTAAAAGGATTTCTCGGATTCATGCAGTTGCCTTTATTGTTATATTCTACCCAAAATGTACTACGGTAAATGTCACTTCCTCTTCTCAGACTATGTGTTGCTATGGTTACACAAATGCCAAGGGGCACTTCTGTCCTTTGGTCCGCTGGATACTCCATTTGGATTCACACTGCAAGTGAAGTGCACCAGACTTTGTTTGCAAGAGAACCGAGACCCCCGTTTTCAGGAGGTCCAGACTTTGCTTGTTTGGTGCACACCAGAGTTCCAACACACATTCAGATGGCACCAAATGAACCAAACTCTGCGCAGAAGCCACTGTTTGGTCCTTTGGTCCAGACCAAACAGTGGCTTCTGCGCAGAGCTGCACTGAACCAGCCATTCAGAGAAAGGCTGCAAAAGCTGATTCACAGCGGTGCTGCAATAATTAAATAATTTAAGGCAATTTGACCAAAATATGTGTAAACCACATATGCTGGCCTTGACCTTGGCCACTCTTAACTGTCCATCAGATATTTTGTAATACACCTCCTGAGTTTAAAATCATCTAGAGGGAAAGAACAGAGTTCAGATTGGCACTACAACCCATGCAGAGAAGAAAAAAAAAAAGAATTGTGTTACAGGTGTTCAAGAGAGGGCCAAGTAAGGAAAAGACGAAGCAAAAAAATGATTACAAGAGCAGTGGCCAACCTGTACGCTTCTCACAAATTTGTGAAATGGTTCACTTGAACAGATCTCGTCTCACTTCCTCTTCATCTCCCATCCTCCTTGCGCTTCCCTTGTCCGTTAACCCCCATCATAAAGAAACAAATGTTTCATCACCGGGGGACGAGCACACAGGGATGTTTAACCAGGCAAATGGAGTGCCTCCTCCTTCTCCTGGGCCATCAACAAACCGCTGGCTGGGAGAGCAGCCAGGAAGAGAGGCAAGAAAGCCAGTCTGAATGTCAGCTGGCTGGGCTCCGGCTGCAGTAACGCCGTCTCCTTACTGGAGAAAACACACGCACACACACACACGTACACACAGCGCTATAGTTACAGGCAAACATGCACACATATTCACACAGTGACACGCCGTTCATGCTCGGGAATCAGAAAGACGACAACACAAACAAGCACTCGTACACATGCACGACCCCGGGTCCCCTGGCAGCACGTCTTTCCACAGCGCCGGCCTGTGATACTGAGGCTGAAGGAATTTGCTGTGGATTACTTCTGGACTGAGGCGGGCAGCTTTGGCAAGGAGCGGCTGGGCCACTTTGAGGATTTAACCAGCAGCAGCAGCAGCAGTAGCAGTGGCAGCGGCAGCACAGCAGTGACTACTACCTCTCAACCACAGGAGCTGCCCAGACGCAGGCAACACACACTCAGCCACACTGATTCGTATGGCCTCATCAGGTTGTATGTCAAGGACTCTGCAAAGATGAAGACACGTTATAAGATGTACCGCAAGTAGTTCAACTTGTTTCAGTTAATTTTACCAATTAGTTCCCTCAACTTTGTTACTCCAGACAGGAACTGTGAAAAAAACTTTTAGGTTTATTTAAAAAAAAAAGGCTTAGATTTTTTTTTTTTTCCATTGTTTTCCCAAAAAGGTTAGTTCCACTTCTCTGGTTAAAACAACATACCGGGGTTGAAGGGAGGTATGCCAGAGAGAGTAAAAGAAGAAATCACTCTGACCTGCCACTTGCAGAAGTAATTATCCAGGGAATGTCAACACTTCTCTCCCTCTGCCACTCCCTTTCAAAGCCTCCTCAGGAAATGTGCATGTGTGCATGTGTGTGTGTGTGTGTGTTTGTATGTAAAAGAAGGAAGAGAGAGAGAGAGAATATATACAAATATTCCTCCATCACCCCCTGAACTTTGGAAGAAATTCTTCCATCCAGCATTTGGATTTGATTTGGGGATAAAAAAAAAAAAATCATAAGGTTTTCTTGATCTAATGTAACCTTCTACAACCATCCTGTAATAAATAATGAAAATGAGTCCAAAACAAAGTGGATAAAGTGCAAAATCCAGCAGTGGAGAGTTGATGGAGGGGTTTGGTTTCAGTAGGGGGCAATGCTAGGCTATACACTGAGAGCGCTGAGACTGATTGCTCTTTGCAGAACACATATATCATCTTTAATATCTGTCATCACATTATATTTACTATCAATTTATGCTGCTGCATCACTGGTGTGTGGACAGAACATAATATTCACCTATTGTAGGATACAATGTATGGAAAAGTCATGGCAGGTAGCTCTTGTGAGATGTGTTATAATGAAGTTAAATGGTCCCCAGCATACCAAAAGTAACCCATGCAGTCTCCTGTGATTATGTGTATGTTGAAAACAAAAGTAGTTAATAAAATATGATGCCGTGTGCGGTCTAAGCATGTTGCATCTCTTCACATCCAGTCACCAGCAGCTTTTAATCTGCTCAGAAGTAGCATGCTCAAATGGTTTTCCTAATGACATTCATCTGGCAAAAACACAATTTCATACATGACAGTAGCCTTCAACTTGGAGACGAGCAAAGACAAAGCTTGAAGCAGGGATGCAAAAGATATTCAAGTTTATTAGGCAAACATTTAAATGGCTTTAATGGGGTTGACTGTAATTGAACATTTAGGTTTTCAACTTTGAATTGTTAGTGCTGCCATCCTCTTATACGTGTAGAGATGATGCTGGGAGCACTGGTGTAAACAGAGTAGCGGATGGGAGGATTTGTGTGACAGGGACACTGTTAACACTCACACATACAGACAGATGCACACACACACACACACACCCTCATAGCACGTTAACACACTTGGAGATGGGCAAATTCCTTTTGAAATTTTATTCTTGAGTACAAAAACAATTAAGAGCAGCGGTGCTTTGATGTTCAGCGCTGCCCCGCAGGTCAGAAGGGAAAGTGTTACTTTATCTTAATTGAAAAAATTAAATCATTAACCTGATGCCACTGTTTCTGAATGACAAGTCCACTTTCTCCACTCCTACCCAGCCTTCCCCCTGCCTAACTGGCTGAGCTGGAGAAGAAAGTAGCAGGGGTAAAAAAAAAATAGAGGGAGAAAAAAAAGAAGAGAAAGACAATTTCAATAACACAAGAAAAAGAAAGTTTAGTGGGTATAATTTGATTAATAATGCTAAATGGAGGCTGGGAGGGGGGCGAGATAGGACAGAGGGAACAAATTAGCCAACACAGCTGGGGAAGGACTCTGTTCGACAGGGTATCAAAGGCGCACAACACCGCCTTTCTCCTCCACGCCTCCGCAAACTCAAATTGAAATTTGGTATCTTGTCACAAGAGCCTCAGAAGTGTACTCTTTTTATTGGGTTCTCTTTTTTCCCTTTTTAATTTCAGTCATTCATTCTTTTTTTTTTTTTTTAATTTTTCCAAGTGGAAACATGAAAAATTGCATTTGTATTTGACAAACTCTTTGGGTTTATTAAAAACTGATTAATTTCCTTATTCAAAAAAGATAGCCATCATATTTCCTTCTTATCCTACTCAGCCTTAGGTTTGGATCAAGCTTTAAGGAAAAAAAAGAAAGAAAAACAACATAAATAAGATGGAATGGCTCATAAGAAGCTTAAGTGACTCATGAGGAATCAACTTGTCTACATCTGTGATTTGAACCCCCCCCCCCCCCAATGGAAACAAGACTAAAAAATATGCTAGATTAATGTGATCTTCATAAAAAAAAGGCTCTATAATTTCTGAATGCCCACGATGTACTTAAATAGACGTCTAGATAAGGCCTCGGCCTGTATAGAGATAGGGAATAAGAGTGCATGCGTGTGTGTGCGTGCGCGCGCGTGTGTGTGTGTGTGTGTGTGTGGAGTGGGAGTAAGCTTGTCACAACACATCTTGCGTTTAGCGGGCTAATCGTGGGAGACGACCATGTTGTTTTGATCACCTGTAGTATTACGGCTAATGTAAATAAAGGCTTATGCTGGAGGTCTGTCACTCTGTCTGAGGGCTGAGAGAGAGAGGGCATGGTGGTGGCGGTGGTAGCAGTAGAAGGGAATTTTGGGGGTGGTGCGTGCGTGCGTGTGTGTGTGTGTGGGGGGGGGGCAAGGTAAGGAAAATCACTTCTTCTTATCTCTTTTCCTGTGACCTGAAACAGTCAAACTGCATCACATAAGTCAGAGAGAAAAGAGTCGGTGGAGGGGGAGATGCACGCAGAATAGAAACATGACAGAAAACGCAGGAGGAAGCTCTGTGTGGCGACATGTTATTGCCAAAAGAGTTATGGGTAATCACTGCTCACAACCAAGATCGTGGCCAAGAAAATGATCATAGCTTTTGTTTCTTATAATTTAACGCAGTTATCTCCACTTTTACCAACATAAAGCAGCAGTGTAGTTTACATGACCATTAAATGGCATTTATCACCTTTTTAAACTCATGTATTTTTAATTTGGTCAAAATTAAGTTTATTCAAATTAATGTTAATGCTATGTATGGTTTGTTTCATTCATCCATAACTGAGCATTTATCCTCTACAATATTGCATGTTTTTGAGGAATAACCTCAATGAGCATCATTACAAGCTGCAACACCGTATTGAAAAACAGGCCATACATTGAAAATTTTTGAAGTTCTTGTACTCCAACATTTTCCCCCCACACACCTGTTAGGACAATTTCAACATTAAAATTTTCAGCCATGAAATATAAATCTACACAAATATACAGATATTCAACCTTATATTGACATGTTGAAATGTTTTCCTGTTGACTTTCTTTAAATCTTCCTCAGAACTCTTTAATGTAAAGTTGACAATTAATCCCATTTTGTTCACAAACATTCAGATTTTCTTTTAAAAAATACTTTTACATAAATGGTGTCCTGTGATAATGAAACCAATATATTGCTCACATCTATGATAGATTTATTGCATATGTTCAATTTTGCTTTGGGACTAATTGAGAAATTTAGTTTCTGAATTTTGATGAAACATAGTTAAAAGTTACTAATTTTAGCCAAGCTTTTAATTAAATGTTTTGAAATGTACTTAGGTCTCATTTAATAAGTTACATCTTGCATTTTATTTACTTTTAATATGCTTTGGCTTTTTGTGTAGTGAGCTGAAGATTTTATTCAACTGTGTCGGGTGGGCGGCTGTGGCTTAGGTGTAGCAGACTACTGATAGGAGGGTCAGGGGTTTGGTTCCCACTCTGTCTGTAGTCTGCATGTTTAACTATCCACGATCAAGACACTGAACCCCCAGTTGCTCCTGGTGGGTCAGGCCAGTGCCGGTGCATGGCAGCTCTGCTGCCATCAGTGAGTGAATGTGTGCAGGAGTGGGTGGATAGCAGGATCTGTAAAGCACTTTGGTCATCTAGAGATGAGTGAAAAAAGTGCTATATAAGTGAACGCCATTTACTGACTACATAAAGTTTTGTCTTTGTGTTTTTACATCTTTTGTCTTGTGAACCACTTGTGTATTTTTTTTACTGCACTCCTCACACCATTACACTCATTTTCCTATTTTACTTTATTAATAACTGAGGACACTTTTTTTTTAATTTTAACTCCGTCTTTTACACTGAATTTGCTTTGACAAAAACAGCTTTGCAGCTACAGTATATGATCTATGTCTTTTTTTTCTAAGGAATATAGTCTACCATATAAAAATAAAACAACCGTAAATAGTTGTTCTCAATTTTTACGTTTTGCATAGATTTGTTGGAATACTTTGTAAATAATAGATTGTCCTTGTTTACTATAAATCAATTCTTTCATCCTAATCTGATCAAATCGTGCAACGTGCACAGTGAAAGTCGGTTTAGTCTGTTAACCTTTTGTGTACAGTAAAAGTACACTTGAGTGTCAGAGGTGATGGGAAACAATTTATTGATGGTACAACACAAGCTGCAGCAGCGTGAAGTGAGGGGGTGCTGTGTTCGTTGACACCTGTTTCACATGCAGTTTGTTGTGGTGTTTCATACACACGCCGTACAGAATGTTGCAACAGTCATCTTAAAAGACAAACTGAAGCCTTTCAAGTCACTATCTATTTCCCACCGCACATGTAACTGTACTGTATCTGCTATCTGGGCAAAAATCCTCCAGTGGAACTTCCAATAATGCTTTTTTTTTATCATTTGTTATGGCAAAACTGCACAGAAAAACTGTAAAAACACAACTTCCATTACTGCAATTAGATTCCTTATTCTCAATATAAGTGACAATATTTCAAGCAGCAGTGAAAAATTATTCATTTGCAGTAATTGTGACATAAAATCCACTTTTACGTCCTCTCACTGGTGTAATGACGTATAATCCCTCATCCGTATATCAAGACATTCCTGCACGCCACACCCATATTTGCAGAATAATATAATGACTTTGTATTCAGTTGACTGGGACACAATATAGTTAGATTATGCTTATTCGCTCCAATACATAAATATGTCATCTCCGGGCAAAAGCTCTCGATTGTGCCTTGAATGAGGCAACAGGATCCCAGTGCACAATCATCTATGTCTGTGAGTCTTTCAGAAGTTGAAGGATTTCATACAACACTTTTCACCGCCGTCTTATTTTTCCCCTTTTGAAAGAGAGGGAGTTGGTTATGATTTTTTTCCCCCCTCCACTCCCGTCTCTCCCCCTGTACGGGTTTAACTCGGGCTATTTCAACGCCGGTGAAAAAAAAAAAAAAGTAAATGTGTTTTGGCTGCTTTCAGTCTGAGCTGCACAACTTATCTCCTTCTTCCTCTTTGTTATTAAATGCAGTGAGTGAACCATCGGCATTTCTCTAAGGGACAGAGAGAGTGAGTCAAAAATCTAAATGGGGAGGTGCACTCCCTGCATTAACATTAAAAAGAGTTGTGTGCGTGCATGTGCTTTTTTTTTTTTTGTAAGTGTATGTCTTGTGGAGGGGTGGTCCTGAATCCCTTATCGCTTCACAAACAGGAGAACGGAACTGATTAACATCTAATTTAACCCAATCTTCCACTCAATAGCAGCACATTCAAAGGGCCGCATCTATATATATTTAAGAGGTAATCGCTAGTTGGACCCCCGCACTACCACCTCCCTCCCCTTTTGTGTGGCAGGATGACACACAAACATATTTCCATCTGAAAGGCGTGCCTTGGTGGCTAGATTTCTGAAGGAGAATCGCTTGTGTTATTGCCGGGTTGTTTGCGCAGATACTCACTGTACTCGGATAATGTGTTTGTGAGTGCAAATGCAGGTGTGTATGTCAGTACTGTCGAGAACTGTATAGCTATGTTCACATGTCTACTCATTATAATTCATCTCTTATCTATTAAATTATATACTAAGCTGCTAAAAAGGAAAAAAAAAACCATACACTGACAAAGTTCCACTTTTTTTGTATACTTTAAGTCTGTATTTATTTGCTGTGTTGCAGATTTGATATTATCAAGAAGCTTATAGCAAAACATTTGCTAAAGTCTGAATTATTATGAACCAAAAATTAAGTTGAGCAGATGATATAATCCAGTGGTCCCCAACCTGTAGGTTGCAACCCACTGGTGGAACACTTGGTAGTGGGTCGCAGAGAGCCGCAGAGTGAAAATAAATAATTTCTTCTGTTCATCTGTACTGACGAGCAAAGTGTTTTAATTTGAAAATTTTTACAAAATATTGTCACTTCCTGCCTTACATCGTGCCTGTTGTGACTGCCCAGTCTCAGTCATGTCTTAGTAATATATGTATTACTGATCACACAGTGATTAGCGGTGAAGAAAAAAAATCGATGCATTCTAGTATCGCAATACTTTATGGTGGTGATATTATGATACTTTTGTTCAGTGGTGGCAAAATCTAAAAATGAAGTTTTCTTCACCATATTTTCAAAAATGTGGAAGTGAACTCAAAATGAACTCCTCCGAGGCCATTCATCCAAATTGCTAGGTTATGAATCACCTTTAAAAACACGTCTACATTGTCTAAAATGGTATCTTATGCCCTTCTTTCTACAAAAGAAACCATTCAATGTCTTCGAGGTTCGCGTCAAAATCTTTTCACCCCCCCCCCCCCAAATGCCAGAATTAGTAGCTAGACCCAACCCGCATACAGTGGTGTGAAAAAGTGTTTGCCCCCTTACTGATTTCTCTTTTTTTTTTTTTTTTGTATGTAAATGAAGGTGTTTGTGGGCTGTTCGGTTAACCCCCACAACAGATTAAGGACAGTCAGCTCTCTTCTCTCGGTTTTTCCCGCTGCACTACTGAGATGTAATGTGCCATTCATGTATTGTGATGCAATGTGCCATGCATGTATTGTGATGCAATGTGCCATTCATGTATTGTGATGTAATGTGCCATTCATGTATAGTGTTCATGCGTCCTGTCCTTACTGTGACCTAGAGGCTGAGATCAATATGTAGATGTGCCTTGTAACCTCTTTGTCCTGCACCTGGAGCAGAGGCTAGCAAATCTGCCTATTGTTATGTAGGTCTCTTAAATGCAAATGTCTCATGCCTGTTCTGCAGTCCCTTTGATCGTACCAACTGCTGTGAATCCACTTTGATGTATTGTCTGAGTTGGGTATAAATACTGCACAGGTTCTGTAACTCGCTCTCTCAATTCCACTTCCTCAACTGCTGCTGCTGGACACAGACTTTGTGTCCTCCTTCTCTGAGAGCCGCTGAGCTCGCTCCCGGCGCACATGTACGGCGCCGGGAGCGGAGCTCGTGACAGCGGTATGATTAATAAAACTCAACTTAAACCTCAACATCTCCTTTATTTTATCATCCGCCGCACTGGTGACCCCGAAGATGCACACGCTTTGTGCGATGCAACCTTCTGATCTGGACAGCTGCACTGGTGACCCGTTCTTCATGATGAGATCTGCACGTCTGAGATCTGCTCATCCACGCTGGACCGGCCGCGCTCGCAGCTCCTCCACACGAGAGCGCAGGCACCTCGTCCCTTCTCCACGATGGCAACCTCCAGGGCCGGCGGAGGACGCAGCGCGTGGACCTGAACGCACTACGGCCGAGAGGGACAAAAGATCGTCTATTTCCCCTCACCGCTCCAACGCACCATGGCCAATCTGCAGCCACAGCTCAACCTGGATTTTATCGGCGCCGTCTGCGCCGATCCCCACCAAGATTCTGCACCCTGGTTCTCCTCTCCAGCTGGCTCACCCACGCACGGAACCCCGGCACACGCACCGGGGAGTTACGAGGACGGCGCATCCCGCACGGGACAATAACGGCTCCAGAGACTGCCATTGTCCTCCGCCGCTGCTCACAGA
The DNA here is from genome assembly GCA_020510985.1 of Pholidichthys leucotaenia. Lineage (NCBI taxonomy): Eukaryota > Metazoa > Chordata > Actinopteri > Cichliformes > Pholidichthyidae > Pholidichthys > Pholidichthys leucotaenia. The sequence goes on from CM035845.1 coordinate 177,462,351, forward strand.
TCCTTCAGGGCTGCTCGTTCACCTGAAGCAAGCACGCAGCTCGCCACTGGATTTTTTAATGGTCTCAGCCACGGCACATAAGGGATTTCAGCCGTCAGCTGTTCCCGGGGGGCTTTAGGGCTGCGTCCGCACCTAAGGCCAACAAGCCAAGTCCCTCTGCTTCTTCTTTTTTTTTCTTACAGCCGCTACGCAGCCTCGCCGCTCCTGTTTTCTTCATGGCCACGAGGGGAGTCAGAGACTATTTTTTTCTTCTTGTGGACCTCTGCACGTTCAACGGGACAGCCCTTCGACATTGCGGATCCACAAGCAATTTTTGCGCGGCTCGGACGATTTCACCGTCCCCCTGCCGGCACTTACCCCCCTCCTCCCTCCCCCTCCGCCTGCAGTGAGCTTCTCCCACAGCTCGCTCCCATAGAGGGATTATCGAGGTCTCGGCCCCCTGCCGTCCCCTCTGGGGGGGGGGCGTGTGGGCGGTTCGGTTAACCCCCACAACAGATTAAGGACAGTCAGCTCTCTTCTCTCGGTTTTTCCCGCTGCACTACTGAGATGTAATGTGCCATTCATGTATTGTGATGCAATGTGCCATGCATGTATTGTGATGCAATGTGCCATGCATGTATTGTGATGCAATGTGCCATTCATGTATTGTGATGTAATGTGCCATTCATGTATAGTGTTCATGCGTCCTGTCCTTACTGTGACCTAGAGGCTGAGATCAATATGTAGATGTGCCTTGTAACCTCTTTGTCCTGCACCTGGAGCAGAGGCTAGCAAATCTGCCTATTGTTATGTAGGTCTCTTAAATGCAAATGTCTCATGCCTGTTCTGCAGTCCCTTTGATCGTACCAACTGCTGTGAATCCACTTTGATGTATTGTCTGAGTTGGGTATAAATACTGCACAGGTTCTGTAACTCGCTCTCTCAAGTCCACTTCCTCAACTGCTGCTGCTGGACACAGACTTTGTGTCCTCCTTCTCTGAGAGCCGCTGAGCTCGCTCCCGGCGCGCATGCCCGGCGCCGGGAGCGGAGCTCGTGACGGCGGTATGATTAATAAAACCTGCTTAAAACCACAGCATCGCTGCTTATTTTTATCATCCGCCGCAGTGTTCATTATTAAGGGGGAAAAAATTCAAAACTACATAGCCCTGTGTGAAAAAGTGATTGCCCCCACCCCTTAAAACATAAATTAACTGTGGTTTATCACACCTTTGGAAAGCTGACTTCAATTTCTCTAGCCACACCCAGGCCTGATTACTGCCATACCTGTTGTCAATCAAGAAATCACTTAAATAGGACCTGCCTTACAAAGTGAAGTAGACCAAAAGATCCTCAAAAGCAAGACATCATGCTACAATCCAAATAAATTCAGGAACAAATGAGAAACAAAGTAATTGAGATCTATCAGTCTGGAAAAGGTTATAAAGCCATTTCTAAAGCTTTGGGACTCCAACGAACCACAGTGAGAGCCATTATCCACAAATGGTGAAAGCATGGAACAGTGATGAACCTTCCCAGGAGTGGCCGGCCGACCAAAATTACCCCAAGAGCGCAGGAACAACTCATCCAAGAGGTTACAAAAGACCCCACGACAACATCCAAAGAACTGCAGGCCTCACTTGCCTCAGCTAAGGTCAGTATTCATGATGCCACAGTAAGAAACAGACTGGGCAAAAATGGCCTGCATGGCAGAGTTCTAAGATGAAAACCATTGCTGAGCAAAAAGAACATAAAGACTCATCGCAGTTTTGCCAGAAAACATCTTGATGATCCCCAAAACTTATGGGATAATCCTCTGTGGACTGACGAGACAAAAGTTGAACTTTTTGGAAGGTGTGTGTCCCATTACATCTGGCGTAAAAGTAACAGCATTTCAGAAAAGGACCATCATATCAACAGTAAAATATGGTGGTGGTAGTGTGATGGTCTGGGGCTGTTCTACGGCTTCAGGACCTAGAAGACTTGCTGTGGTAAATGGAACCATGAATTCTGCTGTCTACCAAAAAATCCTGAAGGAGAATGTCCGGCCATCTGTTCATGACCTCAAGTTGAAGTGCACTTGGCTTCTGCAGCAGGACAATGAGCTAAAACACACCAGGAAGTCCACCTCTGAATGGCTTAAGAAACACAAAATGAAGACTTTAGAGTGGCCTAGTCAAAGTCCTGACCTGAATCTCGTTGAGATGCTGTGGCATGACCTTAAAAAGGTGGTTCATACTTGAAAACCCTCCAATGTGGCAGAATTACAACAATTCTGCAAAGATGAGTGGGACAAAATTCCTCCACAGCGCTGGAAAAGACTCATTGCCAGTTATCGCAAATGCTTGATTGCAGCTGTTGCTGCTAAGGGTGGCCCAACCAGTTATTAGGTTGAAGGGACAATCACTTTTTCACACAGGGCCATGTAGGTTTGGATTTTTCCCCCCTTAATAATAAACACTTTTATTTAAAAACTGCATTTTGTGTTTACTTGTGTTATCTTTGTCTAATATTTAAATTTGTTTGATGATCTGAAACATTTAAGTGTGACAAACATACCAAAAAATGAGAAATCAGGAAGGGGTAAACACTTTTTCACACCACTGTATAAGACATTTGAGTGATTTTGCGCTTGATATGTTTTGTAAGTCATAAAAAAAATGTTATAGACATGTTAACAAGAAAAAGACTTGATTCTTGGCAGAGTGTCACCTTAACATTAAGTGTAGCTCATCTACAGACGTTGATAATGAAAAGTTGTTAAAATTATCCAAAAATGTCAATCCATTTTGATTTTCTAGGCCAATCAAGTTGTACAGTTTCTCTTTAGCATGTAGTCTTGGGCTCAGTATACAGCAGGGAAAATAAATATTGAACACTTCAACATTTTTGTCATTAAACATATTTCTGATGGAGCCATTGACATCAAACATCCTTGATTTGTACCAAATATCAGTAACAACCCAAGTAATCCGTACATGCAAAGAAATCAAGGCAATTGTGTTCACAAAACAAGTTATAGTTAATAAAGTGGAATGACACAAGGAATAAGTGTTGAACATGTGAAGAAAAAGAGGTGCAAAAACACATAGAAAGCAGAGAAACCAGCTGAAACACATACAGTGGGACAAAAAAGTATTTAGTCAGCCACCAATTGTGCAAGTTCTCCCACTTAAAAGGTGAGAGATGTCTCCAGTTTTCATCATAGGTATACCTCAACTATGAGAGACAAAATGAGAAAAAAAAAATCCAGAAAATCACATTGAAGGATTTTTAATGAATTAATTGGTAAATTCCTTGGTAAAATAAGTATTTGGTCACCTACAAACAAGCAAGATTTCTGGCTCTCACAGACCTGTAACTTCTTCTTTAAGAGGCTCCTCTGTCCTCCACTCATTGCCTGTATTAATGGCACCTGTTTGAACTCGTTATCAGTATAAAAGACACCCGTCCACAACCTCAAACAGTCAGACTCCAAACTCCACTATGATCAAGACCAAAGAGCTGTCAAAGGACACCAGAAACCAAAATTGTAGGCCTGCACCAGGCTGGGAAGACTGAATCTGCAATAGGTAAGCAGCTTGGTGTGAAGAAATCAACTGTGAGAGCAATTATTAGAAAATGGAAGACATACAAGACCACTGATAATCTCCCTCGATCTGGGGCTCCACGCAAGATCTCACCCCGTGGGGCCAAAATGATCATGAGAACGGTGAGCAAAAATCCCAGAACCACATGGGGGGACCTAGTGAATGACCTGCAGAGAGCTGGGACCAAAGTAACAAAGGCTACATCAGTAACACACTACGCCACCAGGGACTCAAATCCTGCAGTGCCAGATGTGTCCCCCTGCTTAAGCCAGTACATGTCCAGGCCCGACTGAAGTTTGCTAGAGAGCATTTGGATGATCCAGAAGAGGACTGGGAGAATGTCATATGGTCAGATGAAACCAAAATAGAACTTTTTGGTAAAAACTCAACTTGTCGTGTTTGGAGGAGAAAGAACACCATACCTACTGTGAAGCATGGGGGTGGAAACATCATGCTTTGGGGCTGTTTTTCTGCAAAGGGACCAGGACGACTGATCCGTGTAAAGGAAAGAATGAATGGGGCCATGTATCATGAGATTTTGAGTGAAAACCTTCTTCCATCAGCAAGGGCATGTTACGACCCGAGCGCCGGTCCTGTCCGCGCTTGGGCCACGCATAGCTCGCTGCCGGCCTTGACAGCTGTGGGTTGTATTCTGGCCTCACCGGGCTCTTATTGTGAAGGCGCTCGGTGGGGCTGCTGGCTGTCATTACTGCTCGTTAGCGTTCGCCTTTATAAGGCGGGCGCTGACGGCAGTCCAATTGCAGGAGTATCGTCAGACATCATCCAAGCCTCGTCAGACATTCATCATTCTGGTCTGGTCAGGTTCGTGTGTATATTGTTGTGCTTTGCTCATTCATGTCATGCCATGTTTTAGACCGTAAGTGGCTGGGATTAGCCTTACGGTCCCATGCTCAGTGTTCAGTGTTTTTTTCGCCACAGTCATAGTCTTGTATGTGTGTTTCGTGTTTTGTAAATAAATCACCATCATTGCAAACTCATCAGTGGACTCTTGGCGTCTTATGGTGATCCGCGAGGATCACCGCATGACAGTATACTCCTGCAACAGACGTCTAAACAGAGACGCCACACTGAGACACATTTCTTCCGTGAGTTTTGCTATTGTGTGGAGTTTTTTTCTCCTGTAGTTGGACTTGGTAGGGAGATGCCCGACAGCGAGTGTGATTATTGCCCGGAGGGGCTGGAGGAGATTGACGGCTATCTGGCGGAAGCCGCCCGTCTCATGCCCACTGACGCGGCTGATCATTACCTATGCCTTGCACAGCGGGCTGTGCACCATTACCATCTTACCTATATTCCGGTAGGAGAAAAGAGGTTATCATGGATTGTTGCACAACGCACATTGAGGGAGAAGGCGCTCCTGGGAACCCCTCCACCTCCCGCGAGGACAGCATCCCTGGCGAGAGTGGAGATTCGTCGGCTGGAGGGAAAGCCCGGCAGGGGACTTGTGGATCGAAATCCAGTGCCTGTTGCCCGCCCAGTCCCAGCGTCATGTGTTCCCGGGCCCTTTGCCACTCCTTCGGCCAGTAGGCCCCATAGCCATGCTCCTACCAAGCCCCAACGAGAATCCCGTCCAGATCCAGCTCTGGGTCGTCGGAGGAACCCAGCCTCCCTGTTGGCCGCATCATTCACGTCACTACAGAAGGGAATCCCCGCAGCCGCCGCCCACGGGTCATCTCTTCCAGCTGCGCTGTCAGCTCCTCGTGCCAGCGTCGCCCCGACTACCATGTCCTCCTCTGTGACGTCACCCCCCGCGGCTGGGAATGCTGTGAGTCGTGCTTCGGCGAGGCCTGTCAGCAATCCATCTCGAGCGGCTCCTCCTTGTGGCCCCGAGGAGCCTGCCGTTTTCTCCCGGAGGGATAAAAGGAGAACTCCACCTGCTGCAGCAGGCATCATCTTCTCTCCAGGAGACAGGCAAGTGCAAATTGTTTCTTTCCATCATTATTATGATCTGCCTTGTCTGACTCCTGGGGCCGGAGTTTGGGGTTCGCAGCCCCCCGAGCTTCCGCCACCTGCTGTAACTGTTATTCCTAAACCTGCTGCCTCTCTGTCTTCCCCTGCTGAGTGGTCCGCGACGCCAGGCCTACGTCGCGGGTGGAGGAGGGGGCCTGCGCGGCTGGAAAGCCTGGATCCAGCCCAGCAGCCACATCGTGGACAGAGGAGGAGAGCAGACTGCGGCCCGGAACCTGTGCTGATGGAGAAGCGTCCCCGGGTTTCCTCGCCGGAACGGTCTGAATCAGCGGGTCAAGTGTCCCCTGCCCCCACGCCATACGGGTCATCGGTGTGGACATCAGCGAAGGAGGAACCTCAGGCTGCAGATGTCATCTTGCCAACTGCGGAGCCCGACGCAGCTGAGTTGGAGTCTGCGGACAAGAGTCGCTGCCCTGAACCTGAATCGACGAAGTCCTGGGTGGCAACAGAACCCGAGTGCAGGCAAGTGCTCCCTATTGTGTCTCTGTCCTCTGTTTCGGAGCATTTGTGCCTGCCTCTCGGGGAGGCGAGTGAGGAGCAGCCGTCTGCTGCGCCCGAGCTCGTCTCGCTGGGTTCTGTTGCTACCGGTGATATTGATCCTGGTTTTCCTGTTGTGTGTGAGCTTCATTGCAGTGTCGCCGGCATGGAGCCAGTCAGGGTCACTGATTTGGAGGTCCCAGGTTCGGGGGTGGAGATCGTCAGCGGAGCTGCACCGACCCAGTCGGGGTCCGTGGTGGAGGCTGCGGTGGCCCAATCGGGGTCCGATGGGGGGGCGACTGAGACCCAATCGGGGTCCATCGCGGGAGTGGCCTTGGCCCAATTGGGGTCCGACGTGGGTGCGCCAGAGGCCCAATCGGGGTCCACCGCAGGCACGGTTCTGGCCCAATAGGGGCCGGACGGGAGTGCGCCCGAGGCCCAATCGGGGTCTGACGTGGGTGCAGCCGGGACTCAATCGGGGTCCAGCGGAGGTGCAGCGCCAGTGTGGTCCGTGGACGGTGGAGGAGCTGCAGATGCTTCGCCGTCGCACGGAGTTCGGGCTCATCTTTGCCTTCTAGTCCCTCTACTGAGTCGTTGCCCCTGTGCATCATCGCCAGGGGCCGTGGGGGTCCCTTCTCGCTCGCCCCGGCTCTCCCGAGCTTTGTCTCCGCCAGGGAGGCTGCCGCGGGCTGTTTTCCCCCGGTACCGGTGGCTGAGGGAAGCGGGTCGGCCGCCTGAGGAACTGCTTTGCCGGTTCGGCGCTTCGGGTCGGCCACCCGACGTGTTATGTGTTTTGCTGGGCGACCTGGTTCAGCCACCAGAGGAGTGGACATGCTGGGCTTTGGACTGTGGTGAGCCGCCCGGTCATGTCCCGCCCCCCATGACCGCCCATTGGCCGTTGGACGTGGGGAGACCACCTGAACTGTTCCTGTGGCGCCTGGTCTCCACCGATCAGCATGAACTGTTGGGGGGGGGGGGGGGGGGGGTAGAGGGCACTTTTTTTGGTAGGGGTTGATCCAGTAATTGTTCTGTTTTTTTTTTTCTTGTGATCCTGTGTTTTTGTAATGGTCATTTGGGTATCTGTGGGTATTTGTGGTTTGCCCTGCAATTGCCTTATTTTGTTTTTTGTGCAGTTAGGTTTGACCCAGTAATTGTTCTGTCTTTCTGTATTTGGTTATTTGAAAATTCGCTTGAGCATTCACACAGGTGAGAAGCCATTTTCTTGTGAAACATGTGGGCAAAGATTTTTTTTTTTTTCTTGCTGTCCTGTGCTGTTTGCTGTAATTGCTATTTTGGCATTTAATCTGATCTGAGTGTCTGGTATACACTCATCGGCCACTTTATTAGGTACACCTGTCCAACTGCTCGTTAACACTTAATTTCTAATCAGCCAATCACATGGCGGCAACTCAGTGCATTTAGGCATGTAGACATGGTCAAGACAATCTCCTGCAGTTCAAACCGAGCATCAGTATGGGGAAGAAAGGTGATTTGAGTGACTTTGAACGTGGCATGGTTGTTGGTGCCAGAAGGGCTGGTCTGAGTATTTCAGAAACTGCTGATCTACTGGGATTTTCACGCACAACCATCTCTAGGGTTTACAGAGAATGGTCCGAAAAAGAAAAAATATCCAGTGAGCGGCAGTTCTGTGGGCGGAAATGCCTTGTTGATGCCAGAGGTCAGAGGAGAATGGCCAGACTGGTTCGAGCTGATAGAAAGGCAACAGTGACTCAAATAACCACCCGTTACAACCAAGGTAGGCAGAAGAGCATCTCTGAATGCACAGTACGTCGAACTTTGAGGCAGATGGGCTACAGCAGCAGAAGACCACGCCGGGTGCCACTCCTTTCAGCTAAGAACAGGAAACTGAGGCTACAATTTGCACAAGCTCATCGAAATTGGACAATAGAAGATTGGAAAAACGTTGCCTGGTCTGATGAGTCTCGATTTCTGCTGCGACATTCGGATGGTAGGGTCAGAATTTGGCGTCAACAACATGAAAGCATGGATCCATCCTGCCTTGTATCAATGGTTCAGGCTGCTGGTGGTGGTGTAATGGTGTGGGGAATATTTTCTTGGCACTCTTTGGGCCCCTTGGTACCAACTGAGCATCGTTGCAACGCTACAGCCTACCTGAGTATTGTTGCTGACCATGTCCATCCCTTTATGACCACAATGTACCCAACTTCTGATGGCTACTTTCAGCAGTCATAAAGCTGGAATCATCTCAGACTGGTTTCTTGAACATGACAATGAGTTCACTGTACTCAAATGGCCTCCACAGTCACCAGATCTCAATCCAATAGAGCATCTTTGGGATGTGGTGGAACGGGAGATTCGCATCATGGATGTGCAGCCGACAAATCTGCGCCAACTGTGTGATGCCATCATGTCAATATGGACCAAACTCTCTGAGGAATGCTTCCAGCACCTTGTTGAATCTATGCCACGAAGAATTGAGGCAGTTCTGAAGGCAAAAGGGGGTCCAACCCGTTACTAGCATGGTGTACCTAATAAAGTGGCCGGTGAGTGTATTTGTTGTCATTGTGCTGTGTTAGTTTTGTTTCCCTTGCCTGGTCTTGATTGTGTTTTGTTGTACTGATTCTGGGTTTGGTCTCTCTCCCTCCGGACCTACCCCCAGCCGCCCACCCTGGAGGGGGTGGGGTGGGGGGCAGGGTGGTCCATGGGCGTTCTGGAAGCCCGCCTTGGAGGGAGGGTACTGTTACGACCCGAGCGCCCGTCCTGTCGGCGCTCGGGCCACGCATAGCTCGCTGCCGGCCTTGACAGCTGTGGGTTGTATTCTGGCCTCACCGGGCTCTTATTGTGAAGGCGCTCGGTGGGGCTTCCGCCTGTCAAGGGCTGTCAGCTAGCTGTCATTACTGCTCGTTAGCATTCGCCTTTATAAGGCAGGCGCTGACGGCAGTCCAATTGCAGGAGTATCGTCAGACATCATCCAAGCCTCGTCAGACATTCATCGTTCTGGTCTGGTCAGGTTCGTGTGTATATTCTCGTGCTTTGCTCGTTCATGTCATGCCATGTTTTAGACCGTACGTGGCTGGGGTTAGCCTTATGGTCCCATGCTCAGTGTTCAGTGTTTTTTCGCCACAGTCATAGTCTTGTATGTGTGTCTCGTGTTTTGTAAATAAATCACCATCATTGCAAACTCATCGGTGGACTCTTGGCGTCTTATGGTGATCCGCGAGGATCACCGCATGACAGGGCATTGAAGATGAAACGTGGCTGGGTCTTTCAGCATGACAATGATCCCAAACACACCACCCGGGCAACGAAGGCGTGGCTTCATAAGAAGCATTTCAAGGTCCTGGAGTGGCCTAGCGAGTCTCCAGATCTCAACCCCATAGAAAATCTTTGGAGGGAGTTGAAAGTCCGTGTTACCCAGCGACAGCCCCAAAACATCACTGCTCCAGAGGAGATTTGCATGGAGGAATGGGCCAAAATACCAGCAACAGTGTGTGAAAACCTTGTGAAGACTTACAGAAAACGTTTGACCTCTGTCATTGCCAGCAAAGGGTATATAACAAAGTATTGAGATAAACTTTTGTTATTGACCAAATACTTATTTTACAGAGGAATTTACCAATTAATTCATTAAAAATCATTCAATGTGATTTTCTGGATTTTTTTTTTCTCATTTTGTCTCTCATAGTTGAGGTATACCTATGATGAAAATTGGAGACCTCTCTCATCTTTTAAGTGGAAGAACTTGCACAATTGGTGGCTGACTAAATATTTTTTTGCCCCACTGTAAGAATTTAGGAAGCCATCCTATCCCCCATCAGTGCAAATTAATTTCAGCTGGTTAAGTCCTGACTGACAGCCTCTAAAAAGGTCTGTGAATATCAGATTGTCACACCACAAAGAACTCATGATGGGTAGAAGCAAGGAGCTCTCTCTAGACCATCACAACCTTATTGCTGCAAAACATAATGATGGCATTGGTTACAGGTGCATTTCTAAACTGCTGAATGTTCCAGTGAGCACTGTTGGAGCCATCATTCGGAAGTGGAAAGAACATCATTTTACCATAAGCTCCTCGGAAGATTTCTGACACAAGAGTCAAAAGAATCACCAGAAGAGTTATCCAAGAGCCAAAGACCACTTGTGGAGAACTCCAGAAAGACCTGGAGTTAGCAGGTACTGCTCTTTCAAAGAAAACAATAAGTAATGTACTCAACCAACATGGGCTCTGTGCCCGCTCACCTCGCAAGACTCCTTTGCTAAAAAAAAAAAAGCATGGTGAAGCTCGTTTAAAGTTTGCTGCACAACGTTTGGGCAAGCCAGTAAAATACTGGGAGAATATAGTCTGGTCAGATGAGACCAAAATTGAACATTTTGGATGCCACAACACACAGCATGTTTGGAGCTGAAATGGCACTGCACATCCCATCATGGTGTGTGTGTGTGTGTGTGTGTGGGGGGGGGGGGGTCCAACACATGGTACAGGCAGACTTCATATAATTGAAGGAAAGATGAATGGACAAATGTACAGAGACATCCGACCAACATCCGTTATCATTTTATTGGAGAAATAGGCCCCCAACTTAAAAGCTTTAAATAGCTTACTTGGGGTGACCCTTTCACACTCCAGATCAATGTGGAAAAGAAAGCTTTTTGTATACTGCAATTCATGCCATTGATAACTCATACTGTAATTCATTCATTCATGCTGTTGACAATGTTGATAATGTGAGATGTGTGTATGTGAATAAACTAAACACCCTTGATAAGAAGCTGTTGCCATCTGCCAAGATGCTGAAGATGAAACGAGGGTGGACATTTCAGCAAGACAATGATCCCAAACACAGAGCCAAGGAAACTCTCAACTGGCTCCAGAGAAGGAAAATAAAGCTGCTATAATGGCCCAGTCAGTCACCTGACCTGAATCCAATTGAGAATCTATGGAACAAACTAGGGCTGGGCGATAAAACGATAATTATCACGAAATAACTTTTTCTCAACAGAGACATAATACATTTTTGATAGAACGTCGATAGAAGTCGTTCATTCTGTGTTTTGACAGACAGCACGAAAAGGTAATGAAAATGAGAACACACCGCACCGAATCAATCATGTGGCTGGAAGTCACGTTGGATTGACACACACAACAGCATGCGTAGGGGCGTAGGACCAATAGCCGAGGCTTAGCACACCTGCTAATGTTTGGGCTAGCGCAGCCGTGTTGAAGTTGGAGCATGGTTAAAAAGGAAATGACAGAAAACAATGAAAAGTCCAGTGACAGCGTTACCAAAGAAGACACCAAAACAGACACCGGCCAATGCTCAATAGACAAGGAAATTGTTGAAAAGAAGGGTCTGAGGAATTCAGTAGTGCAGACAAAATGACAGATTTAAGCGGCTGATTAAAATAACTGACCCTTGTTACCAACTCCCTAGCCGTAAATATTTCTCCCAGATGTCACTTTCCCAGCTGTACACGGAATGTAGAGAAACAGTTGAAAAGGAGCTTCAGAGTCTGCCATACTTCACTACTATGTCAGATTTGTGGTCAAGTCACACATCTGAACCATATATGAGCCTCCCTGCCCACTTCACTGATCAAGATTGGAATTTGAAAAGCAAATGACTTCAAACTTTCCTGAAGACCACACAGGTAAAGTCATTTAGGACTGACCAAAGCACTTGCATCCTGGAGACTGAGTGAAGACAAACAAGTCTGCATGACAACAGACAGTGGGACAAAGGCTGCACTGCTTTTGGCATGGTACTTCACTCAGCTATCAGTAAGACGATGAGCAGAATATTATAAAACATTTATATTTTATAATATTATATAATATTTTATTCCACTTTATTAAATACAACTTGTTTTGTGAACACAGCTGCCTTGATTTCTTTGTATGTATTTCTTGGGTTATCACTGATATCTGGTGAAAATCTCAGATCAATGGCTCTATCAGAAATATGTTTAATGAGAAAAATGTTAACGTTTTAAATACTTAATTTTCCCCGCTGTATAGGATATAGTCATTCAAATTGGCTGAAACTTCACACTCACAATCACAACAGTATTCTTCAGCTAACCAAAAATTTTCATGCAATTCTGTTAATTTTCCAAAAATCATGTTTATAAAATGTCTGTTAGCCATTTTGTCTTGTCAGTGGAACATTTGGTTAGTGTTTGAGGATGTCAGTGTGGGACCTAAAGCAGTTGTGTGGTGTTGGGGTTACGGGTGGATTCACACTACAACATTTGGACCAATTTTGGCTCTGCTGGCAAAATTTGGTAAAACTTAATTATTGTTGGTGTTTGCTGGCAAATACTGGCGAAAGTTGTGTTCTTTGAAAATTTTCATGCTGAAAATTTGCCGACGTTTGGAAATACACGTTGGTGAAAGCTGAGCTCAGTTTATAAAAGTTTCTGAGCGCTGGGCTAAGTTATGATGAGTTTATCTAAGTTGGCCTAAGTTAAAGCTGGGTTCACACTATAGCACTTGGACCGACTTTTACAGATGTTTTGAAAAATCAGAAAAATTAGCCCAAATGTTGGTGATTTTTTTTTTTTTTTTTTTTGTATTTTTGTATTTTGTATACTTTATTTATCCCAGAGGGAAATTATAGGGCATCCACCTGGATGGATGAGGAAGCCACGGTGCAGCACCATTCCCTTCACCATTCACACACACATTCACATCTAGGGCCACTTTAGAGTTTCCAATTAACCTAACTTGCATGTTTTTGCCCTGTGGAAGGAAACCGGAGTACCCGGTATAAACCCACACAGACAAGGGGAGAACATACATACCAAGTCCACACAGAAGCGTCATCGATGGTCAGGGAGTGGGATCCAACCCATGATCATTCATTCATTCATTCCACTAAAAAAATAATACCATAATGTCTATATAGACTCCAACAGTAAGTCCACAATTAAAATGTGTATGTGGATGGAATTGAAAAAAAAAAAAAACTATTTAGCGTATCATCATATAAATAAAATGACGGGTGATTATATTTTGACTGTTACAACACTCTTCATTAAAATAACATAAAATCCTGTTAAATGTCATTTACTTTTTGACACCACATCAGCGCTGTTTGATTCCCCGCGATAGAAGGCGAACCAATAAATCCTGGAGAATGATTATGCACAGAGCAGAACATTAAGAACAGTAAATTTCTCAGTGAGGAGATTTTTTTCCTTTATTAATTTCTTCTCTACATTTCTCTTTTGTCTGTGCATGTCTGAAATGAGTTTCAGTCTAAAAACATCTGCTTCTACCGGCATTTCAGTCAACGTTTGCCAACAGAGCTTAAAGCGTACCTATGGTGGTCGTGAAAAAAAATATATTATATTGAGCCCCTGTCTCACGTTCTAGTTCAAGTTTAAGTTGAAATTCACGTTCAAAGCAATTTGATATCAATCCATTGCTGATCTGCTGGTTCAGCTATGTCAGCAAAACATGGGTACAGCCATACTAGCGGCTACAGGGACTTCCAGGACGCTTCCTGTGATGTAATTTCGTTGACACCGCGATCTGGATCAGTATTGGCTGAGCCTTGAGTACCCGGATGTGGAGCGGCTTCGGGGATATTCAAATTCAAACCTTTATCTCAAACTCAGGATTCATATTAAATGCAGAACTAAAACGAGTAGAAAATAAATAAATAAATGTTTAAATTCAGTGAGCCGCCTTTTCTGATCTGAGCTCGTAAATGCCGATAATTCTAAAACTGCGATCTGAGTACCCGGATGTGCAGCGGCTTCGAGGATATTCAAATTCAAACGTTTATTTCAAACTCAGGATTCATATTAAATGCAGAACTAAAACGAGTAGAAAATAAATAAATAAATGTTTAAATTCAGCGAGCCGTCTTTTCTGATCTGAGCTTGTAAATGCCGATAATTCTAAAACTGCGATCTGAGTACCCGGATGTGGAGCGGCTTCGGGGATATTCAAATTCAAACGTTTATTTCAAACTCAGGATTCATATTAAATGCAGAACTAAAACGAGTAGAAAATAAATAAATAAATGTTTAAATTCAGCGAGCCGCCTTTTCTGATCTGAGCTCGTAAATGCCGATAATTCTAAAACTGCGATCTGAGTACCCGGATGTGGAGCGGCTTCGGGGATATTCAAATTCAAACGTTTATTTCAAACTCAGGATTCATATTAAATGCAGAACTAAAACGAGTAGAAAATAAATAAATGCTTAAATTCAGCGGCTTGTCTCATCTGATCTTGTAACTGCCACAACACGGAAGATGATTCTAAAACTATATACAGAGCAGCAGACACTCGGTGCTCTTGTAAAAACAAAAACATACAATGCGATATGGATATCGCAACATGGCGGAATGTAAAGCCTTTGGATGTCTGAATAATAAGCGAAAAAAACAAAGAAACACTTTTTTTGTGTACCCAAACCCAGCTCACCTTGTCAGAAGATCGGAGCGGAAACAGGGCACAGACGAATAATTTCAGACGAAATTGCGTTGTGTGTGAGGACCACTTCATCACTTTAACCCTCAGAAGACCTTTCTGGCTCAAACATGTAGCCATGTCGCCCGAATTCTTCCGCACAGTCAGAAAATTCGGCCATAATAGAACAAAAACAACGGACAACAGCACTGTAATCGCGGGGAAACGCTTATTATTGTCTTTTCCTATCCACGAAGTGACGTCACATCCGCAAGTGTCATGGCTGCGCCCACAGTTTTCATTGGCTGCCCATGGCCAAGGTCCTATTTGAATATATGTCTGGTGGTATATGGCTGGCAAGAATTATTTACCAAAATAAGAAATACTTTTTCATAATGTTTTCAAGTTAAATGCGTCTTCACGACCACCGTAGGTACGCTTTAACTTAGGCTGACTTAGGCAAACTCTGAATAATTTAGCCCAGTGTTCAGGAACGTTTACAAACTGAGCACAACTTTCACCAACATTTATTTCAAGCAAACGTCAGCAAATTTTCAGCATGCTGAAAATTTTCAAGGAACACAACTTTTGCCAGCACTTGCCAACAAACACCAACTATCATTAACTTTTATCAACTTTTGCCAGCAGAGGCAGACGTCCAAACGTTGTAGTGTGAATCCACCCAAAAAAGCAGGTCCAGAAAGGCAGGAAGCCTCCACAAATGCTGATCTTTATATGAGCGTCACCTGATGCTGATGTCAGCTGACCTGCGCTGAGTTTTAGTTTGCTTAAGTTAACCTAAGTTGGCAACAGCTACGTATATGCTAGCCTAAGTTTGCAAAAGATTGGCAATGCTGAATGCAATGTTGGCAAATTCTAGCAAAAGTTTGCAAAACTTTGTAAAAGTTCCTAAAAGCTGGTGTGCTCTGGATTTTAAAAAAACGTGTTCACAAATGTAATTTCACCGACGTTTGGACGGATTTCTCTGATTTTTCGAAATGTCTGTAAAAGTTGGTCCAAACGCTATAGTGTGAACCCAGCTTAAGATGCTCATCTGTGTTCAAATCCTTCTAGTAACGTGTCATTCTTCTGAAGTGCAACACACTTCTTCTGTGCATTTGAAAACAATGTATAGTGTATAACGAGTTTTAAATAATGTACTACTGCTGCTGGGAATCCTTTCAACTGAACATTTACCATTTGAGAAAGTTAGAGTGCAAGCTGAAGCAGTTGTGTGGTGTTGTGGTTAAGCTGGAATGCAGGAGGTCCCAGGTTTGAATGTTACCATGGGAGGTCTTTGTCATGATCTGAGCGCCGATCTCATCCACGCTCGGGTCATGCAGTATTTTCCTCCCATTCTGTGTTATTCCTTATGGTCTCTCAGGGCTCTTATTCTGACAGCGTCTCTGGGGGGCTTCCGGCTGTCAGAGCTGAGCTCATCAGTGACAGATGGAATTAATTGAGCTGATGACGCCCTCATCAGCTGATCAATCCTCTTGTCCTATTTAAGGGAGCACCTTCGGTCTCTCGGGGCTGCGACCTTGTACGAGTAATGCTGGTCTTCCCAACGTTAGGCTGGTGTCCCCATTTTCCGGCTCCAGTCATCCTCTCCATCCTAGCTACTCACAGTAAGTTATCCCTTGGTCTGTGTTTATCGTCAGTGTGTCTTAGCCACAGTCTTTATTTGTGTTTTGCCCCACGAGGCTCTTTATTTTGTACACTGTATCTGTCCTTCAATAAATACGCAAACTCACTGGTTGCCTATAGTGTCTCATTAGTGGTCCGCCAGGACAGCTCCATGACAGTAGGTCACAGCCAAACGAGACGCCGGTGACCATGAGTTTGCTTAATTGGGCTTGTAGTTTTCCCCTTTCCACGTACCAGTGTGCTGGGAGATGGCGTTGTCACGCAAGGGCTACGCCATGAGACTGGGTTACGAGCTGGTGATGGCCCTTATCAAGATCGACGGGATCATTTCCAGCACTCACCATCACACCATCCCCAGCGCCTCACGCTGGTACCTGGACCTCGCTGAGGCGACTATTAACCGCCATCCTCTCTACGCAGACCACCCTGAAATCATGGCGAGCATGGCGGAGATCTCTGCATTCCGGGAGAAGCTCCGTGGGCTGAAGGGAAACTCTGGCAGGAAGCCGAAGGGGAGACATCCTCGCTCCTCGTCTTGGGATCCCATTCCTGTCCCCCATCCAGTCCAGGAGTTCACACCACCCAAGGGTCATCCCCAGCGGAGAAAGACGTCAGCCAGGATTCCCCCGGCGTATCCTCAGCGAGAACCCCATCTTGATCCAGCGCCGGGTAGCCACACAAACTCTGTCTCCCAGCCAGCTGTAGCCTCTGCGCCTCATCGGAGGGGTAAGACAGCCGCCTCCGCCTCCGGGTTGTATGTGACTCGTCCCCGGCCTGCCTCGGCTGTTCCTTCCTCCTCCTCGATGCTCTCTCCAGCAGCTGAGAACTCCATGAGTCCTGCTCCAGCTGTGCCTGTCATCGATCCGGTGCGAGTGGCTCCTCTTTGTCCTCCTGGGGTCCATCACCATCCAAAGGGGGAGGGAGAGAACAAAGCCCACCGCAGCAGCTTCCATCGGCCCTCAGCGGATCAGGCAAGTGGCTTTTCATTCTTTCCCTCCACTGGGTGAATTGCCTTGTTCGATCCCTGGGGGTGAAGTTCGGGGTTCTCAGTCCCCTGAGCTTCCTCCACCTGCTGCAATTATTAATTGTGAACCTGCTACCTGTGTGTCTCCCTCCCCTGAGCGTTCTCCAGTGCCAGGACTACACCGCCAGACGAGGAAGGAGCCTGCAGCCCTGGAGTGCCTGGTTCCAGCCCCGCAGCCACTTCATGGGCAGAGGAGGAGGGCGGACTGCCAATTGGAGCCTGCGCCGACGACTAAGTCCCCGGGTCTCCATGGAGGAGCGGTTCGACCTAGCAGGTCAAGGATCCCCTGCCACCACACCGTGCGGGTTTTCGGCGTGGACATCAGCGTCAGGGAATCCTCAGACTGAGGACACCATCATGCCAGCTGCGGAGCCCGCCGCAGTCGAGTGGGAACCAGAGGTGGACCTTCAGCGCGCTGAACCTCGTCAAAGTCCTGGGCTGCGGTGGAGCCCGAGATCAGGCAAGTGCTCTATTTTGTCTTCCTTTCTTCTATTCTGGAGCATTTTTGCCTGTCTCTCGGGGAGACGAGCTGGGCGCAGCCGGGCGCAGCCATCCGCTGTGTCCGAGCTTGTCTCACTGGGCTCTGCCGCTGCCGGTGATTCTGATCCCGGTTCGCTGTTCTCCTCTGAGCCTTCTCCCAGGGTCACCAGTGACGAGCCTGCTCCGGTCATCGCCTTGGAGGTTCTGGGTTCAGGTTTGAAGGTCATCCCTGATGCTGCGCCGGCCCAGTCGGGGGTGCAACGCAGACCCAATCGGGGTCCGTCATGGACGCTGATCTGGCCCAGTCGGGGTCCGTCATGGGTGCAGCACAGTCCCGCTTGGGATCCAACATGAGCGCAGCGCCAGTCCGTGTGGGGTTCGAAGAAGGAGCTGCAGATCCTCCGCTGATCGACGCCGGACTGGCCCCTCATCGTTTCCCCGATCCCTTTTTCCCTCCACCTGGTGCCGCTGGGATTTCCCTTATCCGACGCGGCTCTCCCTCGCTATCCCTCTCAATAGGGAAGCTGCCTCTGAGTTCTCCCCGTGGTCCTGGTGGCTGGATGATGCGGGTCGGCCACCTGGGAAACTGCTTCGCCCATTTGGCGTTCTGGGTTGACCACCCGACAAACTGGACTTTTTGTTCAGCGACCTGGTTCAGCCGCCAGAGGTATCTGGACGCTGGATGCAGGTAGACCGCCTGAACTTATTGTTTTTCTTTATTTTTTTGTGCTCTGCCTGCTGTCATTCATGTAGGTTTTTTCCCTCCCCTGTAGTTCTGGGATGCCCTTGTGTTTTTCCTTTTTTCTATGAAATATATTGCACTGTGTATATCACCGCTCTTTAGCGTGTTTTTTCGTTCTCCTTTTGTCTAGTATTATTAGGGTACGTTGTATTTTGGTATGTGCCTGTATTTCAGTTTCTTCCTCCTATTGTTTGAGAGGTTCTTTTTGTTGCCTCTGCCAGTTTATTTGGACTTATTGTATTCTGTATTTCGCTACTGTTTAGCGTGCCTTTTTTTCCCCCCTCCTCTGTTTGAGAGACGCTCTGTTTTTTTTTTTCTTTCCATTGCCTGTGTATCATGGTATTTAGGCATAGTATCTGTTATTTGCCTCCATTGTTCTGTTTCTGCATTTTCTCCTCTGCATTATAGAGTATATTTGTGGTTTTGTTTTTTGTTTTTTTCCCATGCTCTGTTGTTGTATCAGGTTCTGATTTGTTTCTGTATTTCCCCTTGTCATTTTTTGTCCCGGTTCCTTTCTTGATGTTTGTTTTTTTTTTTTTCTGGTTCTCGCCCTCCTGGCCGTTTCCCCCCCCCCCCTCCTCCCACCCTGGGTGGTGGGGGGGAGGCTTGGATGTTACGTTTAGACCAACACTGGAATGTAGCACCCAAGAAGGCCTCAGGCTGGGACGCAGTACCCACGACGGTCCCCGACTGGGACACAGCAGCCATGGAGACCAGGACAGGAGAGGAGCTGTACCCATGGAGGACCCGGCCTGGGCCAAAGCTGCAACAACGGCAGTCCAGGGCTGGGACAGAGCGTCTGTGAAGACCTCATTTGGAGGCAGAGCACCACCCATGGAGGTCCCGGCCTGGGACGGAGCGTCTGCGACGACCTCAGCGGAAGGAGCTGGACCCACAGCGAGCGGGCCTGGACCCTTGGAGACCTCTGGCATGGCTGACACATCTTCAGCGACCCTGGGGAAGAGCTCAGACAATACAAGCAAACAAGCAGGGTCAGGGTCACCTGCAGCGGTGGAGCCTGGCGAGGCAAGCTCAGGTGCAGCTGACGGCTGCACCCAGCTCTCCTCACCAAGAGCCAGACAAGATTTCTCCAAGACTGATAACAGACAAACAAAGGAGAGCACTTGCCTGAACTCGAGCTCCACTGCCGTCTAGGACTCCATCGATCCAGGCGATGAGGTAGCTTCAGGCTTAGCCCTCTGGAGGTCCAGCTCCGGTTCTGCTGTGGCGGCCCCCACAGCAGGCGTGGTGATTCCTGCTGACCCAGGATCTCCAGGTGGAGCAACCGATGCCGATGGTTCATCCAGCATGGTGGCTGGAGGCCACCTCGCTGCTGACAACAGCATATTCCGAACCCCGAGATGCAGGGCCTGGAATCACCTCACCGATGGCACTGGGTCCCGTATTGCCGAAACCAGAGGACGTCCCTTAGTCAGTTCAGGCTTCGGGGCACCGGAGGCGATCGTCTCCTTGGCTGAATCGGTCCTCTCCGGGACCATGGGCCTCTCCATAGTCCGGCGGCTCCCTCCCAGGACTGGCAGACACTCAGAGGAGTTGAAGAGGGGCATAGAAGAAGCAGGTGAGGGCAGAGAAACAGCAGCAGATGATGAATGCTCAGCCAAATCGGGCCACTGCTGCTGAGCTTCACCATCGGGAATAAGGCAAGACAATTCATTAATTGATGTTGAAAAATGAAGAGATACTTGCCTTAAACCCCAGGGCTTGGTGGTTGCTGCTGCTGCAGGTCCAGACGATGTTCCTTCGGGAACTGCGGAGGTCATCTGGTGAGGAGGTGGAGACATGGGCAGAGGTTTGGAAAGGATTTCCCCCAGCTCGTGGAGCATGGATGACGAGTCAATTATAGACAGGAGAAGGTCTGTGCATTCATGCTCCCACCACTTGTGTGGCTCCAACCCAGCACTCCTGTACCGCCTCAGGAGTGCGAGAAACACGAGCTTATGATAAAATGTTACATGCCACCCTAAGAGTCCAACACTCCTCCTCAGTAAACCCATATTGTGTATATTCTGAACACGCTGCCAAGTCAGCAGGATAAAAACACAGGTTTTAGAAAAAAAATATGGGAGGGAAGGAAAAAAAAAAGGCAAAACTCACAGCTGCTTGTAACCACTATGGTAGTGTCCTTCTGTCATAATTCACCCTTCAGGGCAGGAAAAAGGCACCAAACACCGACCGTGAGTCTGCAGAATTTATTAAATGAACATAACAAAATAACAAAAATCTTGTGGAAGGAAAGGGACACAGGTCAGCAAAAACAGCTTCAGCTAAGGTGAAAGTGATTGCCGGCTAAACCTGGAGGCTAGGCTCAGAATACAGGTAAGCAGAATAGCCCAGCTAAGGCGAGAGTGATGACCGGCTGAACCTGGGGACAAACAGTAACACACGTAGAACATAGACAGAGAACTTATGTGTTGTGTAGTGATCTGAAAGTAGGATGCTGCACCATGCAATGGTGCAAAGTCCCTCAAAAAGGAGTCAGGATTAATTAACTTAATGAACAGCAGATGTGGGTACCTGAATGTGCAGGAGAAGGTGAAGATAAATGATTAGGATCAGCTGTAACCGTGAGAGGGAGGCAAACCAGAAACTGATAGCGGACAGGGCACACCCACATGAAGCTACATGCCCCTGACAGCTGTCAACAGTGGGAGAATCAAACTAGAGGTAAAAAATGCAACAGATGGGTAAATAAACAGAAAAAGCCATGAGGCTGAGTCTGGCAGAAAACTCCAGCACTCGGCTTATGACATATTTAAGTGTGACAAACATACAAAAAAATGAGAAATCAGGAAGGGGGCAAACACTTTTTCCACATCACTGTATTTTCTAATGCCCCACACCAGGTGAAAACCTCACATACTTTGAAACCTAAACGTTTGCAGGTATGCATACTTTTACTCAATAAATTCAGATAGACCTAAAAACTATTCATAACGTTGCAGAATATTCCAGCTGAGGCGAGTGTCATACATCATTATGGGATGTTAAGATGTGTGTTACCTGTAAAAGAGCTGCAGGAGCATCCTGTCCGCTCACCTTTCCCGCTGTTGGGATTGGGAGGGCCCTGATGTTACATTCAAATAGACTCAGAAGTTTGACTTTATATCAGAATTAGTAGGGTAAAACATCAAGTTTGGAAAATAAGGCTTTTTCTGGAGCTTTTTTAACTGACTAATATGTCCTTTATTTTAATAAATTTATCCATCCATCCATCCATTGATCCGTCTTCTACCACTTTTCCGGAGGTCCGGGTTGCAGAGGCAGCACTTCAAGCAGAGAAGCCCAGACTGCCTTCTCCCCAGCCACCTGCTCCAGCTCTTCAGAGAGGATAACAAGGCGTTCCCAGACCAGCTGGCAGACATAGTCTCTCCAAAAAGTCCTGGGTCTGCCCCGGGGTCTCCTTCCAGTGGGATGTGCCCAAAACACCTCAAGTGGGAGGTGTCCAGGGGGCATCCTGATCAGATGCCCATAACACCTCAACTGGTTCCTTTCAATGTGGAGGAGCAGCGGTTCTACTCTGAGCCTCTCCCAGACAACTGAGCTCCTCACCATATCTCTGAGGGTGAGTCCAGCAATCCCACAAAGAAAGCTCATTTCAGCAGCTTGTATACGCAATCTCATTCTTTCAGTCATTACCCAAAGCTCATGACCATAGGTGAGGGTAGGAATGTAGATTGACCGATAAATCGACAGCTTTGCCTTTGAGCTCAGCTCCCTCTTCACCACAACAGACCGGTACAACGTCCGCATCACTGCAGATGCTGCTCCGATCCGTCTGTCAATCTCTCGCTCCACTCTCCCCTCACTCGTGATTAAGACCCCAAGATACTTAAACTCCTCCACTTGGGGCAGGACCTTGTTCCCAACCCAGAGAGGACAATCCACCTTTTTCCGGCTGAGGACCATGGACTCGGACTTGGAGGTGCTGATTCTCATCCCAGCCGCTTCACACTCAGCGGCAAACCATCCCAGTAAGACCTGTAGGTCATTGGATGAAGCAAGCTGGACAAAATCATCTGAAAACAACAGAGATGAGATCCTGTGGTCACCAAGCATGACACCCTCCATTCCCTGGCTGGGCCTAGAAATCCTGTCCATAAAAATTATGAACAGGATCGGTGACAAAGGGCAGCCCTGGTGGAGTCCAACTCTCACTGGGAATGAGTCCGACCGAGCGTTGGCAACACGAACCAAACTCTCACAACGGTCATACAGAGACCAAATAGCTCATAACAACAAGCCCAATACCCCATACTCCCGAAGCACCCCCAATAAAAATCCATGAGGGACACAGTCAAATGCCTTCTCCAAGTCCACAAAACACATGTAAACTGGTTGGGCAAACTCCCACGAACCCTCAAGAATTCTCGAGAGGGTAAAGAGTTGGTCCGATGTGCCACGGCCAGGACGAAAACCACATTGCTCCTCCTGAATCCGAGGTTCGACCAACAGCCAGACTCTCCTCTCCAGTACCTTGGCATAGACCTTCCCAGGGAGGCTGAGGAGTGTGATCCCTCTAAAGTTGGAGCACACCCTCCGGTTCCCTTTTTTGAAGACAGGAACCACCACCCCGGTTTGCCATGCCAAAGGCACTGTCCCAGACCTCCACGCAATGTTGCAGAGGTGTGTCAACCATGACAGCCCTACAACATCCAGGGCCTTGAGGTACTCAGGGCGAATCTCGTCCACCCCCAGGGCCCGGCCACCAAAGAAATTTTTAACCACCTTGGCGACCTCAGCCCCTGTGATAGGTGAGTCGTCCCCCTCGTCCACAAGCCCTGCTTCCTTTGTGGAAGGCATGTCAGTGGGATTGAGGAGATCCTCGAAGTATTCCTTCCACTGCCCGACGATATCCCCAGTCGAAGTCAGCAGTGCCCCATCTGCACCATACACATTGTGGGCAGGGAGCTGCTTCCCCATCCTGAGCTGCCGGAAGGTTTGCCAGAATTTCTTCGAGGCTGACCAAAAGTCTTGTTCCATGGCCTCACCGAACTCCTCCCATACCCGAGTTATTTCTTCAGCAACCACCCGAGCTGCACTCCACTTGGCCTGCCGGTACACTTCAGCTGCATCGGGAGTCCCACAAGCCAACCAAGCCTGATAGGACTCCTTCTTCAGCTTAATGCCCCCCCCCCCCACCACCACCACCACTGGTGTCCACCACTTGGTTCGGGGGTTGCCACCACGAGATGCCCCAATGACCTTGTGACCGCAGCTCTGGGTAGCCGCTTCAACAATGATGGCGGAGAACATGGCCCGTTCAGACTCCATGTCTCCAGACTACCTAGGAATGTGGTTGAAGTTCTTCCGGAGGTGGGAGTTGAAGACCTCCCGGAAAGAGGCCTCAGCCAGACGTTTCCAGCACACCCTCACTATACTTTTGGGTCTACCAGGTCTGAATGGCGTCCTCCCCTGCCATCGGATCCAACTCACCACCAGGTGGTGATCAGTTGACAGCTCTGCACCTCTCTTTACCCAAGTGTCCAACACATATGGTTGCAGGCCTGGTAACGATAACAAAATCGATCATCGGCCTGTGACCAAGAGTGTCCTGGTGCCAGGTGCATATATGGACACCCTTATGCTTGAACATGGAGTTTGTTATGGACAAACTGTGGTTAGCACAGAAGTCCAATAACTGAACACCACTCGGGTTCAGATTGGGCAGGTTGTTCCTCTCAATCACCCCCCTCCAGCCTTCACTGTTGTTGCCCATGTGCGCATTGAAGTCCCCCAGTAGGACAATGGTGTCTCCAAGAGGAGCACTCTCCAGCACCCCAGTCAGAGACTCCAAAAAGGGTGGGTACTCTGAACCATCATTTGGTGCATAGGCACAAATGATGGTCAGGATCTGTTTCCCAACCCAAAGGCGCAGGGAAACAACCTTTTCATCCACCGGGAAAATCTACAAAATAGAGGCAGCAAAGTGAGGGGATACAAGAATACCCACCCCTGCTCGTCGCCTCTCGCCCAGTGCAACTCCAGAGTAGGCCAAGCTCCAGCCCCTCTCCAGGAGACTGGTTCCAGAACCGGAGCTGTGTGTTGAGGTGAGGTTGACTATATCTAGCCGGTATCTCTCAACCTCATGCACCAGCTCAAGCTCCTTCCCCACCAGAGAGGTGACATTCCACATACCCAAAACCAGTTTAGGAAGCTTGGGATCAGACCGCCAAGGTCTCCCCCTTTGACCACCACATGATCCACATAGCACCGGACCCCCATGGTCCCTCCTGCAGGTGGTGAGCCCACTGGAGGGCAGACCCATGTAAGTCCTTTGGGCTGAGCCCGGCCGGGTCCCATGGGCGGAAACCCGGCCACCAGATGCTAGCCATCAAGCCCCTCCTCCAGGCCCGACTCCAGGGTGGGGCCCCGCTAACCCCATACCGGGCGGGGTACACTGAATCCTTGTTCTAGCATTCATCATGAGAGTCTGTTGGATCGTTCTTAGTCTGGCCCTTCACCCAGGACCAGCTTGTCTTGAGTGACCCTACCAGAGGCAAACTGCTCCGGACAACAACTCCTGGGATCACTAGAGCACGCAGACCCCCCCACCATGATAAGGTGACGATCCATCAGGGGTTAATGGGGGTTTTTCCACAGTAAACTCAGCTCTGAAAGGGGCCGGTGCGCACTGGGAAGGAAGGGGTGGGAGTGTTGGAGGTGTGTAAAGAGATTTGATTGGGCAGTCCAGTGTCAGTAATGAAAATAAACAAATGCAAACTGGGGATTCTAAATTGTCCTTAGGTATGACTGTGAGAGTGAATGGTTGTCTGTCTCTCTGTGTTGGGCCTGCGATGGACTGGCGATCTGTTCAGGGTGTACCCTGCCTCTTGCCCAAAGATGCTGGGATAGGCTCCAGCCCCCCCACGACCCGAAAAAAGGATTAAGCGGAAGAAGATGGATGGATGGATGGATGGATGGATGGATGGATGGATGGATGGGTATTGTTAGTATTTCCAATGCCGGTGCGCAGCAGTCCTTGAAGCCGTGGTTACATAATTATATTGATGACAAGGCACCGGCCCACATGTGCGTCAGCCCACTGGGCAAATGACCGGTATGCTAGATGGCCAGTCCAGCCATGGGCTGAGGGCCACAACGGCAATTTGCCCTTTAAAATAAAGCTTATGCTGCATTTTAAAGTTTTATATATAAGTAGTGTAGCTCTGAATTTTATGTGGCATTTATGAATTCATACTAATACAGTGAAAACACTGTCAAGTTTTATATATAGCTTCATTCACGAAATAATAAAAGTATTACAAATATATTACAAATTGTTTTGTGCTGAAAAATAAAGGCTACAGTGCTGTGAAAAAGTATTTGCCCCTTCCTGATTTCTTATATTTTTACATATTTGTTACACCTAAATGTTTCAGACCATCAAACAAATTTTAATATTAGACAAAGATAACCTGAGTAAATACAAAATGCAGTTTTTACTGTATATGATGATTTCATTTATTAAGGGAAAAAAGCTGTCCAAACCTACCTGGTTCTATGTGAAAAAGTAACTGCCCCTAAACCTAATAACTGGTGGTGCCAACAACTGGCAATGAGTCTTTTACATCATTGTTGAGGAATTGTGACCCACTCTTCTGTGCAGAATTGTTTAAATTCAGTGACAATGAAGGGCTTCATGAACTGATGGCTGGACATTCTCCTTCAGGATTTTTTGGTAGAGAGCAGAATTCATGGTTCTGTCAATTAGGGCAAGTTGTCCAGGTCCTAAAGCAGCAAAGCAGCCCCAGACCATGACACTACCACCACCATGTTTGACTGTTGATACGATGTTCTTTTCATGAAATTCTGTGTTAGTTTTATACCAGATAAAACAGGACACATCTTCCAAAAAGTTCAGCTTTTGTCTTGTCAGTCCCCAGAATATTTTTCCAAAATTCTTGAGGATCATCTAGATGTTTTCTGGCAAATGTGAGACGAGTCTTTGTGTTCTTTTTGTCCAGCAGCGGTTTTTGTCTTGGAACTCTCCCGTGGATGCCATTTTTGCCCAGTCTCTTTCTTACTGTTCAATCATGGGCCAGGGTCCAAACTGAGGCAAGTGAGGCCTGCAGTTCCTCAGATGTTGTTCTGGGTTTTTGTTTCTCATCTGTACTTGAATTTCTTTAGATCACAGTGAGATGTGTTGCTTTGTGAGATCTTTTAGCCTACTTCAGGCTGTCAGACAGGCTCTATTTAAGTGATTTCTTCTTGATTCAGCAACTCTGGCAGTAATCAGGTTTGGGTGTAGCTACTGAAACTGAACTCAGCTTTCCAAAAAATATGGTTAATCACAGTTAATTCATGATATAACAAGAGGGGCAATTACTTTTTCACATAGGGCCAGGTAGGTTTGGATAGTTTTTTTTTTTCTTTAAGAAATAAAATCATCATTTGAAAACTGCATTTTGAATTTATTCAGGTTATCTTTGATATTAAAATTTGTTTGATGATCTGAAACATTGACGTGTGACAAATATGCAAAAATACAAGAAATCAGGAAGGGGCAAATACTTTTTCACAGCATTGTTTACCTGAATATATGACTTAGTTTTTGGTGTGATTTTTAATCATCAGCACATTCATAAATTATTTAAATCTGAAAAATGCCATCCATCTCCTACTTTCAACAGTGATCACACAGCTTTAGTTCCTGATATGTGACCTGTGCTGGCAAAATGAGTCGGAATGTGCACCGCCTCATTACGAGCTGCAGGCACGAGAAGTCATAAAGTCTGAGGAAAACCCCCATGAGTGCCTGGTATCACTGGAAAGCTTAGAAAACATACTTTCTAAAAATACATGTTTGCGGAAGACATAACTCCCGATCGATCGAACGCGAGTTTTAAACCTAGCCAAAATATAAACAAATCGTCTTTTTCAGGGTCTGTTTTTGCGCACTTCCTACAAATTAAATATCATTTTGAAGGTATTTCAATACAGAATATGGAAAAAAACGTTACCTCAGTTTTGATAATTTCCTCAAAGTGACTCATTTTGCCAGCACGGGTCACATATTTTAATAGATTAGAGACTACAGATTTATCCAGAAGAAGCTACTTTTCATCCTTTTTGTGTTTCCTCAAAATGCTCCTTCTTCAGACCTATTAATATATATTTGTATCCGTCACCTGTTCTGTGAACTCTCAATTTCACAACTAGTGGATTATTTGTCTGATAACCTTTACATAATCTTTATTTTGGAGTAAACAAAAAGAATACTAAACAACTTTCTGATTAACTAAATCATTTGTTGCAAATCAAGCCAATTAAAAATACAGCAGAGTGACAAAAAATGTTTAAAAGTACCTTCTGCTGAGCTAAATGTTATGCCTTTACAATTAAAAAAAGGCATGGTATTGACACACAGTCTGCACATATAATTACTGTTGGGCCAAAACCCTATTAAAAACATCAGAGAAAAAGTTGAAAATAGGGCTGTCATGGTAGATGGATTTCCCCTGCATTGACGGTGGATAGCTCAACACCGTGATATGCGGTATTATTGCAAATGTTTTTCAGACCCTGTAGTCTCGTAATTTAACTCTTTAATATCCTTCTTTTTATGGATATAGAAAGTGCCCTCACTGTCTGTGTCGGAGTGCTGCGCCTGTCATGTGATGTGTCATGTGATGTAATAAAAACCCCAAGTTGTACTAAATATTCTACCTCACAAGGTGGCAGACACGTATAACTTTACTGCTCTTGCCTTGGAGGACCAATGGCCCCCAAATACCCCCCCTCCCCCCAAAAGGTCACTTCTGGACACCAGAAAAGAAGAGTTGGCAAACGAATGTTTTTGTGTTCAATTGCAAGATGGAGGAGGCATTTGCTCCCAAATTTGCCAACTATGTCTAAAAAGAGATTATTTAGCTTATGAAGGTAAATATCTACATTTTGTTATAACAGAAGGTGGGCGAAGCTGGTTGATGTTCATCTGCCATCGACCCCCAGCGCCATGTGATTGGACAGAACAATTGCGCCGGTTCCCAGTTGTCATATAAGATAAATTACGGTGGAATAAAAGCGAAATTGAGGTGGGATAATCATAACAGTTTCTGGATGTGAGAGAGAAAGCAAAAATGACCAAGAGAAGACAAAATAACAACCAGGATGGACAAAAATGGACGAAACGAGCTGCCTGGCCAGCCGTAAGTGACAAATTTCTTTGTTTGTTTACATTGTAACTGATTTTCTGGTTCATATACTTTAAAGATAAGATAACAAAATGCACAAAACAACAGATGGTGACAAAAAACAAAACCATCCTTTGTGCAAATTGTTAGGAACCCTCGTGCGCCAATACGCAGCTCACCGAGGGAGGAATGATAAAACCACGCGCTTGAGTACAGTTGTGCATTTTATTAACATAAACCCCAAAATAACAAGTCCAGCAAACAGTTATGATTATACAGAGAGTTGGAATGATGATAATGAGGCCACCAGACATACAAGGACGCCTCCTGGATGCTCAACAGCCCGGGGGAGGGAATGCCTAGTGCCACAGAGCTGCTGTCGGCACAGGGAGAAAGGCAGACATTAACTTATGGTGCTGGAGCGATCTGGGGCTGTCTGTGCAGTCCGGTGGATGAAGATGAAACAGGCTGACAGAGTAACGTAGGGAATAGCAACTTGCATACACGAAAGTACACGCTGTCATGTATAAGACAAGATAAGCCTTTATTAGTCCCACAATGGGGAAATTCGAGGATTGCAACAGCACGGGGATAGCAACACTCAGAGCAATAATTAAGACGATAATAAAAATAAAAATAATAATAATAATGATGAAGCACATAATGCTCCATCGAGTCTCTCTCTACTCTCACAGCGTTAAAGTAGTCAAAATACTAATGAGGGAAGAGACCACCAGTGTGAATGAGCGTGGGCTGGATGTAATTGAAAACATGAGATGAGATGAGATTCAACTTTATTGTCATTACACATGTATGAATACAAGGTAACGAAATGTGACTTGGCATTTGGGCACGCTCTGCAGAGCGCATCCAAGGCCGGGGCAGCCGCTAGGTGCCAGTCATAAAGAAGAAAGGAAAAAAAAAAGAAAAGAAAGGATATGACACAATAGGCGAGAGAAAAAAACATGTTTTATCAAATTGACGCTTAATGAGTAAGCGAAATTTTGATTGCAGGCAAAAAAAACCTCAATGCATATTTAGCAGACATTTAGTAGACAAATCACACGCAGAAGGAGAGCAATGTGTGTATATCGTATGCATGTAGTGTTGTATGCATTGTGTAGTGTAAATGTAACAGTTGTTAGTGAGCAGCAGAGGGCGCCTCCTGGCAGTGGATAGATGTTATAATCATGTGACTTATAAACAAGTCCAGAGTCCAGAGTCTATCTCTCTCTCTCTCTTGCTTGCAGAAGGCACATGGGCATTGTCCTTGAGGGTCCAATCCGCTGACGACAAACAACTGATTGTTGATTGTTTGGGTAGACATGAGCCGATCCTTCCGCTTATCTCAGTCAGGAGGAATGTAAACATGGGGCAAACAAGGTCAAATCAAATCAAATCAAATCAGCACAGTGCACTCAGAGAATAGAATTTGTCCTCATCCGTGTAGTTCTGTGCTTCCATTATATATGCAGGCTTAAACTGTTTTTCCATAGAGAGCACAGGGCTTCAGATGTATTCCTTCACTGAATCACTGTCATTCAGTTCACCGTTTGCCGCTACTCGTGCCCTCCCCAACTGGTCGAATTTGATGAAGGAGCTTGCCGGGTCCGCTTGATCAGCTCTCTCACTTTCCTTCAATTTCTGATGCATCAGGGAACTCCACAGCCAAAAATAGAAGTCCTGAGTTCATAACTAATAATGTTTCCATAGACGCATGAATTCCAATGTCCATGAGTCTCCTCGTAGGTTCCAATTCTTGGGCTCCCCCTTGGCCCAATTCTTGTCGAAAAATAGTGACAATAGCACATTTAAGCCGCTTCCAAATCCATAATTTCCGTTTAGATTAAGATTCAGCAGAAGAAGAGCGACTAAACACAGACAAAAACGCAACATTGCAAAAGCTGGGAATAGATCAGGAAGGCAGGGGAGGAGGGAAGAAAAATGCGACTGCTCTCTCTCAAGGCAAGAGAGACATGTGTGCATGAGTGAGTCTATGAGCGTGTGAATGAAGTGTGTGCGTGTAAGTGTGTGAAACACCCATAATGAGGATCAGCTGTCGATACTGACAGGAGGAGGGGGCGTGCCCGAGCTGTCAGGGAGCGAGGACCCAAAGGACTCCCTGAAGCGCCTGATGGAAAATAAATAGAGAAGCGGGCCAAAAATAACCATGGGTCAGAACTTGGTTTGGGCCCACCAAACCCAGGTTCATGACAGTAAATGTATCCAAAGTCCACTTTTGACTGAAAGTTATTTAATTCGATATGGCTGCTGTTGCATTATGCAAATTAGATGTGTAAATTTACTCCTATCTCAAACTTTGGATCATATTCTACATCTTTCTAATTGACAGTAAGCCATTATCTCTTACCACTTTCAAGTTATAGCTTTGGAAATCTCTGACATCTGAACTGAATATTTTCTTGAAAAAAATCTTGACCACCAGAGGGAGTGGAGGAAAGGGCGCAATGGAGCGCCACAGGCGGTCATTGGGTTAAACAGGGTTCATAACTTATGTGGCAAATGATGGAAGCTGTGAGAAATTCGCTGCAGCTCCGCTCTCAACTTTATGTGCGTGTGTGACAATTGTGCAGAGCTCCGGTCTTACTAGGCATAAACTGCTGATTCTGTTTAAAAAAACAAAAAACAAAAACTAAATGATCATTTTCATAAAGCAGCGGCGGTAACCAGTATTTTAACTACGGGGTGTGTGGACTGGAGACTGCAGCAACATTCACCATATTTAAACAGGACAGCCTCCGTACAGGACCCTGTGTGGCTCTTGTCTCCGTGATTTTTGGATTTTTCCCACTGTCCGAAAAATCACATTCAAACAAGCAATGCACTATGCAGTAGTTGTTTCACTCAATTGTCAGGATCATAAACACTCCGCTCAGAAGGAAATAACACACTTTGTGCCCCTTCAGTGCTCACTGTTACAGCTGTATTTAACAATTCGTCCAAATGCTTCCGCCAATAACTGCCTGCTGGAGTCCGTCTGGAGAAAGAGTGCCCCACACGGTGCTGCCACCACCAGCACCCAGTACTGTGGAAGCTTCCACAGTACCGGGTGCAAACATGCTGTTGGCAATACAAAAACACTTAGCATTTAACAACTTATTTAATAATCACTAGGGGCACATAAGTGAACAACAAGATTTAGCCACACACACAAAAAAGTGAACACCGTGGTTGTTGCGGTTGCTCGTTATCCTCCGCAGTAGGCTTGTCCATAGCGCAGTATTACATAATTATTTTATTATTAATTACTTATTTTAGATTTATTAGTTATTGTGACAGCCCTAGTTGAAAACATCCTTTAAATAAAAGGCTCACCTCTACATCACTGTCAGAAAATCTTCTCTCCTCTTTTCACTCATTTGATCTCCTTTTACTATTTTTTCTTTTTAATTTACAGATTGTGAGGCAAAACTGTTGGCTGTAGGTTGCTGATTTCAGACAAATATATTCGGTTGATGGTGTTTCACAATAAAAGCACATAACAGAAACAACAATTATGAAAACAGAATCACTGTAGAGGACTTTTATTTTTAAATAACTCAGGAAGTATTGAGTTGTGATGGTGAAAATAAATTCAAACTAATTCATACTTCGGTCATGTCTGTGGATCCAGCATTTATAGTGCAAGCTACTAATTTTAAGGTTATTGAGCAGGATTTGAAGGATTGTCATTTTTAAGGATATGTAAGGCACTGACTTTAGATAATCCCATTTATGACTTTTTATGGACCTAATAAGGTGGCTGTTTTTTTCTCATTTTTTTGTGTTCTTGTGGAGAAATTCTCACCACATAACAACCATACATGAATGCAAATGAATGTGTCCATAGAGAATTAAACTCTCTATTTTCCTCTGTGATTTTATTTTTTCTGGATTTGTTCATGTCTTACCGAGGTGGGGGAGGAACCAGGAAACTGTGGTCCATATGCATGGTGAGAGCTCAGCGGCTCCATGCATATGAGCCACTGTCAGATGTGATGCATACAATTGACAACATAATAAATAATTTAATATATTTTATGTTCATAAAAGCATGTGGTTCAGTTGAAAATGTATCCAATAAACAATTATTTGGAAAAAAAATTAAAATGACCTGCATTAATTTCCATGTGTTTTGAGATGTGACTGCAGGGAACCACAGCATGGGGGGCTAAAGAGCCACATGCAGCTCCGGAGCCACGGGTTGACGATCCCTGGTTTAGGGGAATGGGCCAAATTCCCACCTCAGCACTGCGAGAGATTAGTTTCCTAATGCGGGAAACATTTTGAAATTTACATTGCTAACAAAGTTTTCTCCGCTAAGTATTAAATAAATTTCAGTTACTTTTTTCAATACCTTTTTTATGGTTTCATTCCCCTTTATAGCTTTATGGACTTTTTTGTTTGTTTTCTTTATATGTGTGGATTTCTTTAGTTAATAGCAAAATCTGGTGAAAATTTCATGTGAGTAGCCTCATTGGAAATATAGGAATTAAAAAACATGACACATTTAAACAGTCAGCAATCAGATCACCAAGGCACTACCCCTATCCCACATGTTGTGGAATGGAATTAACTTCACTGAACAAGAGGTAAGGATTTTATTTTTTTATCACACTGAATTGCTTGGGGATGTTTTAAGTTGGTACAAAAATTAGCAAAAACTATCCACAACTGCTCCACTGCTCGTGATACTGGCTTAAGACAATGTGGTTTCCTTTGTTAAATGGCAAATGGCATTCACTTATATAGCGCTTTTATTCTCATCTCTAGATGACCAAAGCACTTTACAGATCCTGCTATCCACCATTTTACACACACATTCACACACTGATAGTGGCAGTGTTGACCATTGTTAGTCACATGGTAAATGGTAAACGGCATTCACTTATATAGTGCCTTTATTCTCATCTCTAGATGAGATGAGAATAAATGAATGCAGAGGAGGGCAGGGGATTGTGGACGGTATCACTCAGAGAAGCCAGGTTTGCATTGGCTTTTGTCCTCTTTTTTTTTTTTTTTACTTCTGCATTTGCGTTTCACTTTTATGCATTTTTGTGGTGGTTGGGGTTAGGGAAAAAGGTATCCTTTAGTCCACCGATGGTTAGGTTTATGGAAAGTTTTACGGTTAGGTGTTCATCTCACTCATTGTCAAACTGCACACTCTTTCTTCATTTCTCAAAGCTAACACTTGCCTGCTCTACGATTCTCAGTGTTGCAAAACTGAATCTGTTATGGTGAGAATGGACTCTTCACAACAGAAAAATGCCAATGACTGAAATACGGAGCTTAATTCTTCATTTAAGCAGCAAATAAAACGGGGTGACATCATTGAAACTCTGTTCGTGGTCGAGTTTCAAAACGGACTTTATACAAAAATTCATATATACATATACGTATACTGTTTATTGTTTGACTTTCACATTTTTTAGGGGAAGTATCTAAAAAAGCAGCATGTTTTATGTCCTGTACAGTCTGTTTTATGTTCTCCAAATGGTTTTTGTGTTTGTTTGGTGAATGTGTAATGTAATAATATTCCATTGTCTTCTGAAATAGTTTAAGTGCAAAGTTTTACCGTTGTGTTGCATGGAAAAAATACTGTACGTATTATGCATTAGGTATCAGGTAGTACTGTGGGATTTAAATTTATAGTTCGTCTGTGTGTAGTAGATTGTAAAGGCAACTCTTTCATCTTTATGTCTTTTAAATCTGCCAGAAGAAGACCTTAAGATTAAAAATAGGGAAAAAAATGTTTCAAAGATTGCCTGGACAAAATGAAGGGAGTGAGAATGGAGTGTGAAGAAGAATTCAGGCCACTTTTGAATGGAGATGAGAGGGTCTGTGTGGTGGCCCGGTTTTCTGTGCATCAAGTTAACTCTGGGCAAAGTCACTCAGGGGCAGTTCTTCATCAGGTTGAGGGTGTGTGTGAAGATCTCCACAGAGCCTTCTATCAACACAGATTACATGCATGTAGTTCCGGTCAAAGAGAGTTGGAAAAAAGAAAAATAAGGGGAAAAAGGTAAATGTTAAATAGAGAAGGCAGAATCAAAAGGGTTATGTGCAATCTCGGCAATGGGGGTGATGACAGGTTTGCCTCACACCTGAGCTGTATTATGCATTCCATAATCAGCCAAATCCTGGACACACATACACACACATGAACACTTTGTGACTGATGTGTTAGGTTTCTCTGACAAGGTGAACTTCATGCATCGCGTACATGATATATAACTCCAGAGTGGAGAACAAAAGCTGGCCAGACGGTGCAAGATTGAAGGAAAGAAGAAGAGGAGCTCTTCTCGTCTTTCTTTCTCTCCTGCCGTCTGCTGTGAGGGTTTTTGTCTCTGTCTGGACAAGTGACAAAGGCAGTGCAAGGTAGGCGACCTTCATCTCCATCCTTTCTTTTATGACGGTACAAAAACACCAGGTCAAGTTCATTCATCCCATACGCCACTTCAGCTTGCCTTTTTTTTTTCTCCTTTGAGTGGTTTAAGGCTCAGTGATGAATAAAATCAAATGTCCAAATATAGAGAGAAAGCTTTAAAAATGTGACCGGGATTCTTTGCCGAGACAGTCCAATTTCTTTTTCTCCCTACAAATATTTAGGTGAATTCTGAAAAAATGTGAAAGGCACAGAAAAAAAGGGAAGCAAGAGAAAACTGTCCATTAACAAAAAAGCAATTTCTGCTGGTCTGTGCCTGGCTGCTCTGAGGTTCCTGGCCAGTCTAATAGCCTTTCATTACAGGTTTCCTCCCCAGTCAATTAGAGACAGGTCTTTTGCCGTCCAGCCCACCGACACACACTTTGATCAGCTCTGTGCTCACTGACACATATCAAATGATCAGGGGAGAGCTGAGGGGGGTGGCCTGTGTTCACACATACCTCAAAGAACACATGCAGAAACACACAGTCACAAAGTTACAGTGTAACCTATACAGAAATGCAACAAAGACACAAAGACAGTTTCGAAAATGTTGCTTTTCATTTGTTATCCAATCGGAGAAGAATGTTCCCGTGCTGTGATTCAAATGAATTTGTTTTTATTTCAGTAATGCCATACAGTAAAATACACCCCAACTTTAGTCTCTTCACCTCAAGCTCACATTTACATAATTTTCATGTAATCTATAACAGTATCCCTTTCTTTTGTTGTTTAAATTCTTATCTGTTGTACCAGCAAAGCAGTAGGTGCTGTATGCACTCTTTCATTATTAAATTATTTAACAAATAATGTAACATTTTGTGTTACATAACTAATCTGCTACCAGTGGCTGAAAACCTGCCCATGACTAAAATAGGCAACTCACACAAGGGAAAAATGTAACACTACAAGTTAATAATGTACTAAAGTTAAAAGTACTGCAGTTTTTTAACCTTTTTTGAACCACCTGTGGCTCACATATTTTGACTGCATATGCATAGCACAGTGAGTGAGATGCTTAGGACTGCATGTGTATTTTGTGACCTCACGTCTTTGAAGGAACAATACGTCTGGACCTCCTGGGGATAACAGCAGGAGGTGGAGGTGCCTTTAGCGAGGACTCTGAGGGCTCTTTTCCACCAAACCGGTTCCAGTGCTTAACTGGAGCTATTGCGTCATTAGCACCAGTTCTTTGGTTTTCCACCGACTAAAGCACCAGTCCCCGGCTCCCAAAAGTGGGGCTATCGCGGCCCCAACTCCTAGCTGGGCCAGCAGCAGCACCAGTTTACGTCGGTTAGGTCCACAGCCATGGGCGTGGTTAACCGACCAGCTTCAAAACATTACTGACCGCCATGTTGCTTTCCAAACAGCGGACCACGCAACAGATTCCAAAACCAAACAGATTTAGAGCGAAGAGGAGACATATTTCTTGGCTCTGTGGACATAAGCAGAAGTACAAGATCAGCTGGAGGGGGCCACTCATCTGAGCTGTTTTGGAGGATCGGCCAGCCAGCTGGACCATTGTCACTGCCTTGGATTAGTCTGGACAACAAACTGCTTAAAACACGCTGGTAAGTGTATTGTCTTTAAAATGTCAGACGTTAACCAATATATGTATACATATATACCCGCTTGTATTGATATGTAACGGCCAAGTGCGGATATTTAGTCACTTGTGGCTATAGTATTTTCGGTTAGCGATGCTAACAAGCTAACTACTTTTACTACGACCAAACGTTTCTCCTCGCCATAAAGAAATGAACAGGTCGTCTCTGCTGACAGATGTATATCGCTTGTATTGATATATAACGGCCAAAGTGCGGATTTTTTAATTTTTTTTTTTAAACTAATTTTTTGGCCATAGTATTTTCGGTTAGCGATGCTAACAAGTTAACTGTTTTTAGCACAAACACTACTCCTCGGCAAAAATGCGCGTTTGAGAAACTAGAACAGAAATCTTAGCATCTTACAGAAAACTTTTTTTTATAAAGACATCCAGCGCAAAATACGTTTTTTGTGGTATGAATACTGTGTATGAATGGGTGCCTTGCGTTCTGTTATGGGAGATTTTTCTACCAGACACTAGTAGCGTCGTCTTTTTTTACTATTTTGGTAATATTTCCATAATCTTAGGCCATTTTTTTTTAAAAATGTCACTCGTGTTTAATTGTATGTTGTGTAGCCATATTTTATCTAATCCTTCTCTTACTTTATTGCGCAGTAGCCTGGTGGAGCTCCTACAGTTTCATTGTACTGTACACCTGTACAGTACAATGAAGTTTCATCTATTCCTATTCTTCTATTCCATAATCAGACATGTAAGCTTTGCTAACATTGATATTGAATAAAATTGTCTTCTATGTCTGCACATTTAATGGAAGGCTTAAGTTGTTCAATGCACAAACTAAAAAACTTTTTTTTATAGATTTATCACAGCTGGATGATGAGGGAGAAGCAGCCAGACCTGTGGTGTCCAGCTCACCTTCACCAGCTCCAAGCTTGTCCTCCTCCTGCTCTTCTAATCAGACCCGATTAGGTAATTTATGTTCAGATCATTTTGATTTTGTGTACTTTATTGATCCCCATAG
The DNA here is from genome assembly GCA_020510985.1 of Pholidichthys leucotaenia. NCBI lineage: Eukaryota > Metazoa > Chordata > Actinopteri > Cichliformes > Pholidichthyidae > Pholidichthys > Pholidichthys leucotaenia. Next base: position 177,499,841 of record CM035845.1, read on the forward strand.
GGGAAATTGAGGGCATCCACCTGGATGGATCATGACCCAGTCACACAAAGGAGGGAGTGAATTAAACCAATTATACACTTTGAATTGAATGTTGTGACGCCACTAACAGTAAATGGATGTTGAACAGACACATTCAATCTTGGATTGATGATTCCTGCATTTTTCAGTGTGTGGTTATTTTATATTGCTTATTTTTGTACTTTAAAACAGGGAAACAGAAGTGTGACACAAACATGGACCTCCTTCTAGACTACGGTCAGATGAGACAGCAGGAGCAGAGCAGGAGGGAGGAGCAGCTGAACTTCGCTTTGCTGCAAAGCAGACCAACACCCTTGTTGGACTGATGGGACGTGTTGTCTGTGCTTGAGGCACTGTAAAAAAAAGTAACTATCACAGCATTGATATTGTTGTCTGTGTGTACATAATATTTCATATGTAGCAGTCTGAAGTTTTTGCACATTTTGGAAATAAAAGCGTTCTTTCCTTAAGTGTTTTTCTTCTTCTACATTGTTATCCTCACACCAAACATATTCAGGTTCAGGTTCCTTTATTTGTACCCGTAGGTAGATTTGTTTTGCAGTCAGGTGACGTCCATATGTACAAACTACAGTTACATTCAACATGAACACAAACACAGGCACACATGAAGCTGACTATAGACATGATAAAACTGCTCAAGGCTCCACCAATCAGGACATAAGACAAAGAGATAAGAGAAAAAACATGAGAGAAGGGTCATATTAAAAAGTTAAAGATGTTACATTTCATTTATAAAGTTATTTAGGACAATGCAAATCACTATAACATTGTAGTGGTGGGAAGTGAAAGTACAAGTACTGAATTACTGCACTTAAGTTCATTTTTCCAGGTATTGGACAATATATCAGGTATTTGTGGACTTATACATATTTTTGACAATTTCTTTCACATTTTTTAAAGAACAAGCAGCAACAAACTTTAAATCTATGTACTTTTTCTGTGGAAAATGTTCCAAGTTGCCAGCTTTAAAAATGATAAGTTTATATTCTGTTGACAACGTACCACATGACATTCTGTCAGCTCTGGACAAGATCATTTCTGGGGAAATAACTTTGAACTTGAACACTTTACAGTCTGTCTCTTGTTATCCCTACATGAATAAAAACTTGAATCAGTACTTTAACCAGAATAGATGACACAAGTACAAAAGGGTATACCTTTCACATCTCTGTAGTTTGGAGGTGCATAGAATATGCATTTATATAGTATCTTCATGTATATACAGTGGGGCAAAAAAGTATTTAGTCAGCCACCAATTGTGCAAGTTCTCCCACTTAAAAGATGAGAGAGGTCTCCAATTTTCATCATAGGTATACCTCAACTATGAGAGACAAAATGAGAAAAAAAATCCAGAAAATCACATTGTCTGATTTTTAAAGAATTTATTTGCAAATTATGGTGGAAAATAAGTATTTGGTCACCTACAAACAAGCAAGACTTCTGGCTCTCACAGACCTGTAACTTCTTCTTTAAGAAGCTCCTCTGTCCTCCACTTGTTACCTGTATTAATGGCACCTGTTTGAACTCGTTATCAGTATAAAAGATACCTGTCCACAACCTCAAACAGTCAAGACTCCAAACTCCACTATGGCCAAGACCAAAGTGCTGTCAAAGGACACCAGAAACAAAATTGTAGACCTGCACCAGGCTGGGAAGACTGAATCTGCAATAGGTAAGCAGCTTGGTGTGAAGAAATCAACTGTGGGAGCAATTATTAGAAAATGGAAGACATACAAGACCACTGATAATCTCCCTCGATCTGGGGCTCCATGCAAGATTTCACCCCGTGGGGTCAAAATGATCACGAGAACGGTGAGCAAAAATCCCAGAACCACACGGGGGGACCTAGTGAATGACCTGCAGAGAGCTGGGACCAAAGTAACAAAGGCTACCGTCAGTAACACACTACGCCGCCAGGGACTCAAATCCTGCAGTGCCAGACGTGTCCCCCTGCTTAAGCCAGTACATGTCCAGGCCTGTCTGAAGTTTGCTAGAGAGCATTTGGATGATCCAGAAGAGGACTGGGAGAATGTCATATGGTCAGATGAAACCAAAATAGAACTTTTTGGTAAAAACTCAACTTGTCGTGTTTGGAGGAGAAAGAACACCATACCTACTGTGAAGCATGGGGGTGGAAACATCATACTTTGGGGCTGTTTTTCTGCAAAGGGACCAGGACGACTGATACGTGTAAAGGAAAGAATGAATGGGGCCATGTATCGTGAGATTTTGAGTGAAAACCTCCTTCCATCAGCAAGGGCATTGAAGATGAAACGTGGCTGGGTCTTTCAGTATGACAATGATCCCAAACACATCGCCCGGGCAACGAAGGAGTGGCTTCGTAAGAAGCATTTCAAGGTCTTGGAGTGGCCTAGCCAGTCTCCAGATCTCAACCCCATAGAAAATCTTTGGAGGGAGTTGAAAGTCCGTGTTGCCCAGTGACAGCCCCAAAATATCACTGCTCTAGAGGAGATCTGCATGGGGGAATGGGCCAAAATACCAGCAACAGTGTGTGAAAACCTTGTGAAGACTTACAAAAAACGTTTGACCTCTGTCATTGCCAACAAAGGGTATATAACAAAGTATTGAAATGAACTTTTGTTATTGACCAAATACTTATTTTCCACCATAATTTGCAAATAAATTCTTTAAAAATCAGTCAATGTGATTTTCTGGATTTTTTTTCTCATTTTGTCTCTCATAGTTGAAGTATACCTATGATGAAAATTGGAGACCTCTCTCATCTTTTAAGTGGGAGAACGTGCACATTTGGTGGCTGACTAAATACTTTTTTACCCCACTGTATGCAGTTACCGTAAATCTATACATTTTTCCATGTAACCTTGTGACTGCATTATTTTAATTGCTTTTAATCCCAGATCAAGTTTGTTTAGGGTTCAAAATGCATCGTAAGTGTTAAATATATCTTGTTATACCTAACTAAGTACTGTTTATCTGTTGAAATATATATATTTACCGGCTAATATAAACCCATAACAATATGGCCCCTGGCGATCATTTTTTTGGGACAGCTGATCATTTTTTGGCATGACAGAACAGGCGACCTCCGTCTCGTAATGCGCCGTAACACCACCTATTACAGAAATGACATAAATATTATGGTTAAAAGTGTAGTCAATGCTCGCGCTACAGACTTTATCTAACAACGGCTGATAACTGAAATATTGATGATTACCGGTGTCCTTAAACGTAGCCGCCGTTCTCTGCCATTAAGAATAAAACTCTTTTTGGATGGTAATACAGGTTTGGAATAATAAAAGCAGCGCTCCCAAACACAACAATTCCTATATGTTGACAAGCTAACGCTGCTACTTCTTCTTCTTCTCTCGGTTACTGGCGGATAGCATTCTTCTTCTTCTCTCGGTTACTGGCGGATAGCAAACAAGTGAGAGGTGCATACCGCCACCTTCCGTCTTCTCTGGTGTTCTGCGGGGGTTGGGCGCTTCACAGTACGTAATGACGTAGCTCTGACATAATTCCCAACTAGCTCCATATCGGTGGAAAGACAACTGGTTCTTATGAGCACTCTGGTTAAGCACTGGTTAAGCGCTAGCACCAGCACCAGCACCAAACTAGCACTGGAACCGGTTTGGTGGAAAAGAGCCCTGAGAGGACTTCCTGACCTCCTGGGGTCAGATGGAGGACGAAGGGACTTGGGGGGAGAATTATTGTCGATGGTGGGTTTGATGACAATGTGATTCTGTTCTTTGATGTCCCAGGTATAAAAGTGGGGGTTTGGGGGAGTTCGGTCTCTTTTTTGCTGTTGAGAGCATGCTGGAGATGTGAGATCGTCAATAAACCTGAATTGAGAGAATAATTCAGCCTCATCATTTCACGCTCTCCACATTGGTGACCTAAGACGTGCAATGACCAGAGACGATTCCCCCAAACCAGTCTCGTCAGGGACCGCTCGAGCAAGCGCGGTCTCGGTCAAGCTACCAGAGTTCTGGCAGGACAACCCGGACTCGTGGTTCCTCCTGGCCGAAGCCCAGTTCGCACTCTGGGGAATAACAGCAGATGACACAAAATTCTACCACGTCATCGCCAGGCTCGGCAACCGCACAGCTCGACACGTGTGGAGCCTGGTGCAGCAACCGCCCGCTGGCGACAAATACAGCGGGCTGAAAGCTGCCCTCATCCAGTGTTTCACGCCCTCAGCCGAGGAGAGAGCTTGGAGGCTTCTAGCTCTACACGACTTGGGAGGACGCAAGCCGGTCGACCTGATGGAGGACATGCTGCAGCTGAGAGGCACAGGCAACGATGATTTCCTCTTCACGCACATCTTCCTGAGAACCCTTCCATCGCAGACGAGGGCGACCCTGGCAGGCACTCATTTCGTGACCCAGCAGGACTTCCGCGCGCTGGCCCGAGAAGCGCAGCGGATCCTCGACTCCAGCGAGGAGCATGCGGCCACCGCAGCAGCGCCAGACCTCGGCGCGGCAACCGGGAGCAGCGGTGGGCCAGAGGCGGTGAAATCGATCCCACCAACAATGGCAGCAGCGAGGTCCCGACGCAGCGGAGGAGACGACTGCTGCTTCTACCGTCGGCGTTTCGCAGAGAGGGCGCGCAAGTGTGTACCGCCGTGCCAGTTCAAGAGCTTAGCAGCATCGGCCCTCGGCGAGCGAAACAAGCTGCTCTACCTCACGGATGCGCGCTCTGGGCGGCACTTCCTCGTGGACACGGGTGCCCAAGTGAGTTTCATCACCCCAACCTACGCTGACCGGCTGGCGGGTCCCTGTGGTGACGGGGCGACAGCGGCGAACGGCTCGAGCATTAAGACCTTCGGCGAAAGGACTCTGCTTCTGTCCTTGCACGGCCGCACTTATGAATGGACTTTTATTATAGCGGCGGTGAGTTTCAACATGTTAGGCGCTGATTTTCTGTGCTCACATGGGTTGTTAGTTGATCTTGCCAATAGGCGCCTGGTTAATGCACTCTCCTTTTATTCCATTCCTTGTGCAGCTCGAGTGTCCCCGCCACCAGCACAGACCAACGTCGCCACAGCAGGCGGTAAGTTTCACACACTCCTCACCCAGTTTCCAGCACTCACAGTTCCCACCTTTTCGGCAACAGTTGCGAAACACGGGGTGGAGCACTTTATCACCACAACTGGCCCCCCCATCTTCGCGAAAGCTCGGCGCTTGGATGCAGCTAAACTGTCCATAGCGCGCGAGGAGTTCGCCAACCTGGAAAGGCTGGGCATCATCCGCCGTTCAAACAGCCCATGGGCCTCCCCACTGCATATGGTCCCTAAAGCTGACGGCTCATGGAGACCTTGCGGTGATTTCCGCAGGTTAAACAATGCCACAGCGCATGATCGCTACCCAATCCCACACATTCAGGATTTTTCGGTGCATCTGGCGGGGGCGCGCATTTTTTCTAAAATAGACTTGGTCCGCGGTTATCATCAAGTCCCAGTGCGCGCTGAGGATATTCCCAAAACAGCGGTGAAAACCCCGTTTGGACTTTCTGAGTTTTTACGCATGCCGTTTGGCCTCAAAGGCGCCGCGCAAACCTTCCAACGCATGATGGATGCCGTGTTATGTGATCTCCCTTTTGTGTTCATCTACCTGGACGACATTTTGGTCGCCAGAACATCCGAAGAGGAACACGAAAAACACCTCACAGCAGTTTTTCGGAGGTTGGGAGAACACGGGTTAATAATCAATCCAGCTAAGTGCCAGTTCGGGGTGGCGCAGATCAATTTTTTGGGGCACCGCGTCTCCCCAGAAGGGGCGGTTCCGCTACCGGACAAGGTGCGCGCAGTGGCAGATTTTCCCCGGCCACAAACGGTCAAAGCATTACAGGAGTTTTTAGGAATGGTGAATTTTTATAACCGTTTCCTCCCCCACGCAGCGTAGCTCATGCAACCACTATATGCCGCGCTTAAAAAGCAAAAACCCTCCAATGCAATCGAATGGTCCCCGGAGGGGGAGCGCGCATTCATGGAGGTAAAAAAAAGCCCTGGCAGACGTTGCGTTGTTAGCTCATCCAGACCCAACGGCCCGCATAGCGCTCACCACTGATGCGTCAGATTTGGCCATAGGGGCGGTTGTGGAGCAGCATGTTGCCGGGGTTTGTCAGCCGCTGGCCTTTTTCAGCAGATCCTTGCGCGAAGCCGAGCGAAAATACAGCGCGTTTGACAGGGAGCTGTTAGCGCTCCACTTAGCCATTCGCCACTTCCAATTCTGGCTGGAAGGTCGGCGTTTCACCGCGTTTGTCGACCACAAACCGCTCACTTTTGCAATGGCCAAAATTTCGGAACCTTGGTCGGGCCAGCAGCAGAGGGAGCTGGCTGCAATTTCGAAATTTACTACTGATATTCAACATGTAGCGGGTAAACTCAATATAGTGGCAGACTGCCTCTCTCGCGTGGTAACAGCACCAGTCCGCGCAGATGTAGATTATAATACCGCAGCCGCAGAGCAAAATAGCAGCGCGGAAGCGCACGCGGCCCCAGTTCACGTGGGGATAGATTATGCGGCCATGGCAGCGGATCAGGGTAGAGATGCAGACGTGTGCGCGCTCCAGTCTGGACCAACAGGGTTAAGGCTGGAGAGCAGGAGCTTGCAAAACGGTATGCCCCCCTTAATCTGCGATGTCTCTACCGGGCGACCGCGCCCGGTGGTGCCGGCCGCTTGGCGCCGCCACGTTTTTGACTCGGTTCACTCCCTGGCACACCCGGGGGTGCGCGCGTCTGTGAAAATGGTAGCAGAAAAGTTTGTTTGGCCGAGCCTGCGCAAGCACGTGAAAGAGTGGGCTAGAGCCTGCATGGCTTGCCAGCGGGCCAAAATTCACAAGCACACAAAAGCCCCCTTAGAGCCGTTTCACATCCCGGCCAAGAGATTTGATCATGTACATGTCGACCTCGTGGGCCCCCTACCATCGTCGCAGGGGTTCACACATCTTTTGACAATGGTGGACCGAACCACGCGTTGGTCGGAAGTGGTCCCACTGGCATCGACCACGGCTGCAGAGGTGGCCCGCGCATTTTTGACGGCTTGGATAGCGCGTTTGGGGGTTCCGTCGGATATTACGTCCGACAGGGGACCTCAATTTGTGTCTGAGCTTTGGTCAGCGATGGCCCACAGCTTGGGTGCGACAATTCACCGCACTACCGCTTACCACCCCCAGGCTAATGGTTTATGCGAGCGTTTTCATAGATCATTGAAGGCAGCCCTCAGAGCATCGCTTACAGATGCAAATTGGGTAAACAGACTACCATGGGTTTTATTGGGGTTGTGTTCTGCACCTAAAGAGGACTTAAAGGCCTCCCCAGCGGAGTTGGTTTTTGCGCAGCCTCTCCGGCTGCCAGTCGAGTTTCTGCCAGATTATCCGGCGCCAGGGCGTCCCCCGGCTCAGTGGTCACTGATCGGCACGGGAGCGGACATGCTTCCGGGCCCCGTTCATCAAACTTTTCCGCGTGTTTTTGTTCTCAAATCTTTAAAAAATGCCGAATTTGTTTTTGTCAGGCACGAGGCTCTGCGCCCAGCCCTGCGCCCACCTTACGATGGCCCATATAGAGTGCTGGAAACAGGTGATAAGCATTTTGTGCTAGATTTGGGGGACAGAAGGGAAACAATTAGTATAGACAGACTAAAGCCTGCTTTTGTGATGAACGACAAGTCTGTACGGGTGGCGAGGGCTCCTCGACGTGGCAGACCCCCCAAGAAGCATGTCCTGGGGCCCCCGCAGGGATCAAATAACAGTTCTCATCCTCAGTTAACAGATTCACTGCAAGATGGCACCGCAGGGGCTGCGAAGCCCGCTTACAGCAAGTTTGGAAGACGTTTGAAGCCCAGACGGCGTACGGACTAATGTGTGGTTTTATCATGTTGTGTGGATTATGCTGTATTGTTTCATTCTTCAACGTTTGGGGGGGGTTATGTGGCTCACATATTTTGACTGCATATGCATAGCACAGTGAGTGAGATGCTTAGGACTGCATGTGTATTTTGTGACCTCACGTCTTTGAAGGAACAATACGTCTGGACCTCCTGGGGATAACAGCAGGAGGTGGAGGTGCCTTTGGCGAGGACTCTGAGAGGACTTCCTGACCTCCTGGGGTCAGATGGAGGATGAAGGGACTTGGGGGGAGAATTATTGTCGATGGGGGGTTTGATGACAATGTGATTCTGTTCTTTGATGTCCCAGGTATAAAAGTGGGGGTTTGGGGGAGTCCGGTCTCTTTTTTGCTGTTGAGAGCATGCTGGAGATGTGAGATCGTCAATAAACCTGAATTGAGAGAATAATTCAGCCTCATCATTTCACGCTCTCCACACCACCCTTTTTACACTGAAAAAAGTCCTATGGCACCCCACCAACCAAAAACGTTATAAAATGACACACGGTAGCCTATCACAGCATACAGTATGTAATGACAATTCTTGTAATATGTTTACATTCAGTGTGAAACGTGGTGCGATTACACACAAAGTCATTGGGAAGAGGTGAACACATGCGCATTTGCTCCGGATGACGTGAATATGCGCAAAATTGCGTCTGGACAAGTTGGATTTTGTTCCCCTTAGGTGAAACATTCATTTGATGCTTGGTTGCGAAAGCCAATCAGTGCTGATATTCTGCCGGAAGAATACCGGGACAATAAATTAGTTTGAAAATGAGATTTAATAGAAATAGATGGACCAGTCCATGAGCCGACATCAAGATATAGGAAGAGAAAAAAAAATGTAATTTCTGGAGGAGGTAGTAACATTTTCTCAGCTGCTATGCCCCTCCGGATAATGCTGTGTACTCAAACACGACTACATTTTTTTTTTTTTTATTGATTTGTATTTCCACAGCAGGTACAAAGCACTGGGTGACTTTTCTATCAAGAAGACTAAGAAGAAAGATTGCCTTCATTGTGCCACTCACTGATGTGGAAGAGTCGATACAGGCACCGATGCAAAACAACAGCAAATTATTTTCAATAGACAATTTCACAAGACATCCCAGACAATACTATGGCACCCAAGATGATCCACTGATGAGTGAAGAGCTCATTTAAACAAAAAAAAAGTACTGAATACATATTTGGTGGACAAGCTACCTGATTAGATTCACTATGGATATCTGCATTGAAAGCTTGTATAAGCTCTTAAGCCCTGTGTATACTTGATGCACTGCCTCTTGCTAATGGCTCCGCATGCAAAAAAAAAATAACATCATGACATCTAATGGGAGGAAAATATTATATTTTGTCTTTTCTAACATGTAATGCACAGATTCATTGTTGTACAAGTGCTGTCTTATTAGTCATTTATTTTGGCACAGGTGGGTTTTTTTATACACTGAAAAACAAATGATTTTTTAATTAATTGGGTGTCTTAAACAGCAAAAATGGAAATCTGTATGATGAAATATTTTAAATCAAGATAAATGTACTTCATTTAATTTGGTCTCTTAAGCTAACAGATAAAATAGCAATCCCTTACCCTGAAAACTTGAGGTGGCCCACGCGTCAGTATGTGTGGTTGCTGGGATTTAGTGATGTCACTGTTCGCTGGCACAACAGGCCCTGCATCAAGTATACACAAGGCTTTATAGAGGGTGTAGTTTGTGTTGAATGCATACATGTAATCGCATGCCTTCACACACACAGGAGCTCTGGGTGCAAAAATTTTGAAGACAAGCCTTGTAATTAGCAAATTACACTAACTAGCAGCTTTAATGCAGCCCACTCCCCCTTTTCTTCTGGTCTCAAAAGATTTAATCCCAGTCAACAAGGAGCATTCGCACATTGCTTCTGGCATTTATCAATTATGTGTGTCTGTGTGTTTGGTGTGGGTGATAGGGGACTAAAGGTTAGTTGACTGTCTCGCTTAATCACTTACGGTATTTAATGCCTCACATGTGATCTCTTGGCTTGAGGGACTTACACATGACAATGTTTTTCTTACCACAAATGTGCAAACTTTTATTTCACTTCCAGGCCCCAGAGTGAAATCTTTAAGCCACCTCTGTGCCTATGTTGATGTCAGGGAGCGGTGACGTCAAAGCCCCACTTCACAGCAGATTTCAGCCAATACACATACGACAGCTCGGACCTAAATCCTTTAAATTTTAAGCTTGATGTGTATATAGTTAATATTAGGGAAGGAAGCACTAACAACTGGACTCTATAAAACTGTTTTTTTAGATTAGATGCAGCCTTTTAGATAAAAATAATCATCAAATGTATACCCAGTGAGGTTTTACAGACCGAAGCACATCCCAGACATGCAGGCAGGACTTGACATAAGCTTCTGTGCTCATCAGTAACTGACATGTCATGTTTCAGAGTTTGTATCACTGAGCTCTTTCAAAACAGAAAAATATTTGACATTAAAATGAAGGTGAACTTTTCTAAACTGCACTGGGCACTGTACAAAGGCAGGGGAAGCATTCATGTTACAATAAACTTACCAGCATTAATAATAAGTTGGGTTTTTTTAGATTTGCACCGCTTTCCTTGAAAAATGTACAACTTTATTTTCTTATAAATTTGAAAAAAAAAATCATATAAATGCATGACTTTTTTCTTTAAATTTTGGGATTTGTTTAGAATAGAATGAATAGAATAGGCTTTATTGTCATTGTACAGTTGTACAGAACAACGAAATTGTGGGTGCTCCACCAGGCTACTATGCATTAAAGTAAGACAGAAGGATTAAATAAAGCACGGTAACAGAACACACAATTAAACACATGACTGAAATAAAAATAGCCCAGGATTATGGAAATATACACAGGTATGGTTGTGGCTTCACGGATGAAACATTTTTTTTTCACAGTAAATTAACATATTTTATCATATTTTTGCAACTTTATTTTTGCACATTTGTACTTTAAGTTTGCTTCTTACTCATTACCTCTGCCAGGCCGCAGGCCAGGAAGTAATGTTTTTGCCGGCGTTTGTCTATCTGTCTGTCTGTCTGTTGGTTAGCAAGATAACTCAAAAAGTTTTGGACGGATTTCGATGAAACTTTCAGGCGTTGTTGGAAATGGTACAAGGAAGAACTGATTAAATTTTGGGGATGATACAGATCACTGTCTGGATACAGGAATTTTTTAAAAGATTCTTGAACATTGTGAGATAGGGCCATTTTCAACATGTGTGCAGGCGCAATGGAGGGCGCTGGTCGTCGTGTCTGACGAACACGAACTCCGCGTTCTTCAAAGTTTTAGGCACAAAAGCACGCGGAAAACAGTGGTGGGCCGGGCCCGGCAGCGTGCCTGTGTTTGCGCTACGCTGCAAAAGCTGAGACGGGCAGCTGTCCGGCGCGGGATTATTTGGCAGAAATTCCCCGGGCAGCCATAGGGGCTGCGCAAAAACAAGCTCTCTGCCGGGGAAGCTTCCAAATCCTCTTTTGGCGCGGAGCGCAACCCCAATAAAACCCACGGCAACCTGTCTACCCAATTTGCATCCGTCAGTGAACCCCTGAGTGCTGCTTTCAGTGATCTATGAAAACGCTTGCATAACCCATTGGCCTGTGGGTTGTATGCGGTTGTGCGATGAATTGTAACGCCCGCAGCCTCGGAGTTTGGAGATGGAGGAGACAACAGCAACACTTGAGTTTATTACCTCCGTCAAGGAGGTAATGCTTTTATTGGCATTTGTCTGTTTGTCTGTCTGTCTGTTACCAACATAACTCAAAAAGTTATGAACGGATTTTGACGAAATTTTCAGGAAAGGTGTGTAATGGCACAGGGAACAGATGATTACATTTTGGTGATGATCTGAGAGTGCATACTTCCACCAAGGGCTTTGTTTGTATTTGTGCAGCAGGATTACACAAAAACTACTGGATGGATTTGGATGACATTTTCACCAGAGGTGGTTCTTGGCCTAGAGAGGAACCCATTACATTTTGGGAATGATCTGGGAATGCATACCTCAGCCAAGGCTCTTCTCACAGTCTGTCAGCCACAAAACTCCAAAACTAATGGACAGATTTGGATGCAATTTTCACCACAAGTGGTGATAGGCCTAAACACAAGCCCATTACATTTTGGAGGTGATCCATGACAAACGGAAGGAGCCTTGGCGGAGGTATGCGCTCTGAGTGCTTTTCTAGTTCTAGATAAGTGATTTGCCTAATGGAGGCAAGGGTGTGTGGTCGATAGAATATGACTGTTCCAGGTCGTCACTGGAGCCGACTAACAATGACTGACCTACTGGCTATCCCAGCCAAAACATAATGAAAAAAAACAGAATAACCTGAGACATATTATCAACCTTGGATTAACAAAGGAGGTAGGAACACATAGCATGTAAGGATAGTTGGCCATATCTTTTGTGCTCTTCCAGTGAGAGTGGTCTCTAATGGAGAAACAAAGCTGACCAGGACTGAGGCCTTTCTGCAGTTGTGGGGTTTTCCCCTACAGTTGAAAGTGCTATGAGATGACTCTTGTTGTGAAGTGACGCTATATAAATAAAGTTGAATTGAAATTGAATTGAAATCCACTCAGTTTTCAGATCCTCACTTGTATGGGGTAAAAAAATAGTCTTCTTCACTACTCTGTGCAGCCAAGAACGGAACACTGTGTGCTTTGCCTGTAACGTCTACATGTTTGTTTTACTGACTTTGGGGAGGGAAACAGAAGGCTGAATGGATGGAAAAAAAAAAAAACAGAGCTGAAAGGTGGTTCCCGTTTGGTGATGTCAAAAAGGAGAATTTGAAGAAACCTTTTACCAAAGTGCATGCTAATGATAAGGTTAGATGACTGTTTTGGGGGGTATTTTTTGATCAGTGACATGCACAGGCATGGGGTATTGTTGCCTGGGCAAAGCCCATTTGCACTCTTTGGCTTCACTGCCCTTCTGGAGGGGGAAAAAATAATTATATTAAATTTTAAAAAGCTGTTTTGGTAACTGAAATACAAGTTATCTGTAAAAAATTGCTGATAGTATAGACCAGGGGTCCTCAAATATTTTTGTCAGGGATCCGCATTTGTTTTTTCCTGTGGCCCAGAGGTCCAGAGCAGTGCCAAAATGCTGCATGGGCAGATATTTCATTTTTATGTTTGGAGGGACAATAAACAAGAACACTTTCTCCACAGTAAATATTGAGGGGACACTATAAGTATTACTGTTGTCAGTCACAAATTTCTGAAAAAGAATGTACAAATGTACACGTATGGGGGGGAAAAAGCAAATTTAGAAGAAAAAAGTCATAAATTTATGAGAAAGAAAACTGTAAATTTAAAAGAAACAATTACACAGTTACAAAAAGTCAAGTTTACTGGACAAAAAGTTGCAAATTTAGTGAGAAAAAATTTACAAGAAAAAAAATCACATCTATTACAAAAATGTTACAAATTTACAAGAAAAAAATGCAGATTTAAGATGCAAAAACAGCAGATTTATGAGGAAAAAGTGGCAAATTTACAACAAAAAAAATTACATTTGCAAATAAATGGAGTAAATTAATGAGAAAAAGTTACAAATTAATGAGAAAAGCTGCAAATTTTAAAGAAAAAAATTGTCTTCCCCCCAGACCCCCTTGATTTACACCCATGTCACCAGGCTGTTCTGCTGTGTGAGGAGCTAGGTGAAGGCAGCGACTTTCAGCGGCAGTTAGCAGAACAGTAGATGGGCGCGCCTACACCCACCCGGGTAACGAGCACGGTCTTTGAGTGGCATTGGCAGCAAGGCAATGTTGGTCAGTCAAATCTATTGTTTGAATGGAGAGATCACAGGCACAGGTGTCGCTCAATGCACTAACACAACGTTGAAGGCAGCACAGCAAAGTTGGTAAGCACAGATAAGTGAATATATTAAATAATGGTGAAATAAAATAAACAGTAATGTAGTCCTTGAATGAAAATGTAGTCCTTCAGTAAAAAAACATAATTTCTAACGCATTGGCGCAAGATGCAAAGCGTGGTGCGACCATGTTAGATTGATGTAAAAGGGCACCCAGACATTAGGGCTGCAACTAACGATTATTTTGGTAGTTGACTAATTTACCAACTATTTTTTTGATTAGTCGGCAAATAGCGATAATTTTTCTCATGTTGGCCATCTCTGCTTCCTGTTGGCATTGCTCATGTTCAGGACTCCAGGTCATGTTTTAAGCCTCACCTTTTAAGCCTAAAGACCTGTGAATATCACTTTGTTGTCAGTCTCTGCCTTAATATAATGTAGCCTATTATAACAAGTTCCAGGGTTTCCTCTGGTAACATTTCTCAGTGGTGGGCCGCTACACCAGAAATTTTACCGCCATGCCAAGAAGATATGAATTTATTAAGAGAAATATATGAAGCAATGACTTTCCACAAGCGCGCACACGAACAACGTGCGTGGCCGTCATCCGCACGGAGTTTAGAAGGGCCCCGCCCACGCGAGTTTTCCAGTCAGTCAGCAGGCAGTGTCTCGCTAAGCATGACTGTCCAACAGAAACATGAGTTTATTAAAGTACTTTAAATGCGGAAAAAAATCATTAGAGGTATGTAAGCACTGGAGGAGTTTATCATGGTTTTAACCCGCTGGAAACGGGGGCAATAATGGAAGCGTCGCTTAGCTAAGAGATGTGGTTAGTTCATATGCAGTCGGCTTCATATGAAGGGAAAGGCAAGGGGGACTGATGAATTGATGAGGATATATTTCACCAGCCACTACAATATTAAGTTATGTTCTGTAGGAATTGCAGGAATGAAGAGACTGGCAATTTCTCTCTTTTCTCGCACGAGCAGGCGTGCCGTTTTTATTCTCCAGCGGCAGTGACAAAAAGCAACAGCTAAAAACGCTAGCTCTCTTTTCACTCTAAACTGAGGTCCTTCAGCGGCTGCCTAGAGAGGTGCCTGATGAGAAAGACTAAGAACACAACTATAACTGCCTAAGCAAATCATTCTGTACATGAACACATATTGTGGTGAATTATGTCTTTATAGTCCGCTACAGTTCCCTATTATGTACCTGGCCGGTTAAGATGACCGAAATTCACGAAGTCAATGGCTTTAATCCGTCAGCAGCCTTCAAACAAACTAAACGTGTCAACATTTGATTTCAAAATAAGGGAGGTTTTTCCTGCTGTCTGGGTGGTGAGGAGATTTCTAAAAAAAAAACAACAAAAACCAAAACAAACTATAAATATAAAGAAATATTATAACAGAAATAACGGCATCCTTGGTCATTTAAATCAATTTATTTCATTAAATACAATTTTATTAATATTTTTTCTTTGTAATCAGAGTTAAATTATTGTTCTGTTCTGACTGCAAAATTATGGTCAAAAATGTAAATTGTTATAAGGAAAAAGTAAAAAAAAAATACCACAGTCTGTTTCAAATTTATCTAAAAAAACAAACAAACAGTAATTTTATTTTAAAAAACAGACAAAAAAAATAGTCATAAAATAATCCACAAATTTATAATAAAGTTTCAAATGTACAAGAAAAGTCAATTTTACAAGAGGAAATTACAAATTTGAGAAACATGGTTTCAACTTTAGATAGATTTACAGAGAAAAGTAGAAAACTATAAGAAAATTGTTATAAATTTTCGAGATAAACCTCAAACCTTCAAGACTGAAGTCATTACTCAAGTTTTTAAGTGGGTTCTCTTTGTACCCTTAACTCAATTAGAAATTTTTGGTTGTCTACTTTTAATTATTAATTTCAAAGCACTGCTTTTACATGAGTAGAGTTTCTGGTTACTATACCCACCTGATCATATAATTTAAGTATGCATGAGTACATTACTATTATGAATGTTTCTTTCCCTTCCCTACTCTCTCAATAGAAAAAAAAAGAAACACTAGAATAAAAATACAAAAACTGCACATATTTTGGCATTTATGTAAACCATGACAAAAAAATCCTGCAGGACAAAACATGACACTTGATATTTTCTAACCTGTTTGTATACCACCATAGACAGAGAGAGAACCTGAATTAGACAGAGCTCAGAGAGGGCAAGATGAGACAGAAGAGAGGAGCCAAGGAGAGGGAAGTGTTCAGGCAGAGGAAGGAGAGAAGGATAACACCACTAAAAAGTCTAAACACAGGATATCTGGGTGGGACCCTGTCACGAACGATAGCTGAGCGGTCAAGGCATCAGAGAAAGCGCGGAGGCTTCCAAGTTTGCAACCAGCAATTTCTGTTTATTCCAATAATCGTCACAGGCAATAACTCCAACGCACATCCAACACCCCACACAAACCAAATGAAAACACCTGTTAATATACTCAGTGAGATAATTAACCTAATTGGCACATACCATAATCCCAGGTATGACAATGCACATTTCAACTTCCCACATATACCCAATAATATCTAAAAAGGACATAAATAATTTTTCCCACAATATTTACAGAATAAATAACACCATAAATACACCATAAACAATACAATAAATAATTTTAACCTCTATTTACATATTAAATACCCCCTTTACTCCACCATCCTATACTACCTCCTGCTGGTATCCTTTGAAGGCCCTCAAACCCCAGAGGAGTCTTTTGCCCAGATACCACCAGGAAGCATGCTGGCAAAGGTACGTGGTTCCAAGATTAATCAATTGCCTCACCCAATTAACATAATTAATATTAACAATTACTGTATCTCACAAAAGAATTCAACTCAGTCAAAAACATTCTACAATTATATGTGCATTTTTACAATCCAATACATGTTAACATTTGCAAATATAAATCCTTTTACACATATAATATAATATTCAATTACCAGACCATACAGTGGCCACACTCTGTCGTCACAGACCCCAACTGGCCCAATATTCAAGCCTCAGTTGTACAATACTTCAAATGGTAAGTTCCATATGCAACGTTACTGTGTAAAATTTTAAAAAGAAATAAATAGTATAAAATTAACATATTCTGGTATGTTTACTGCCCCCCCCCCGGGGGGGGGGTATGTTGCCACCACGCCAAGGTCTTTAAGCTAGAGGAAATAATGACCCATCAAACATGAGTTGGAAACTGGAAAGTTTAATTAGAAGTGTGTGTAGCGACACAATTAAATAATACAGTGGTGTGAAAAAGTGTTGGCCCCCTTCCCAATTTCTCATTTTTTTGTATGTTTGTCACACTTAAATGTTTCAGATTATCATCCATCCATCCATCCATCCATCTTCTTCCGCTTAATCCTTTTCGGGTTGCAGGGGGCCTTTGAGCAGGTTGTGTCTGGCCGCTGCTTCTCCTGGCATGTTCTGTGTTGATTTGTCAGACCCGGTCCTCACTGACACTCCACCCAGTCGGCTCGCGCACCTCATGATCTCCACATACGTCGAATTATCCTTTAGACCTATGCAATGACGGCAACTTTATGGCACAATTTTTTTTTAGCATTAAATCTTCAGTATTATGTTTTTCTAGTCAAATTTGTCGTTTTTCACTTCCTTGTTTTGTCCAGGGAACACTGTGGTGACTGACAGGTCATGATGCCATGTATTACACAATCAGCATGGCCGTGATGCCGCGTATTATCCAATCAGCACGGAGTCAATCCAAAACCCCGTCCACGGTTCTTGAAGCCAGGGCATGAAGAGACACAGAGTGGTGCGAGAGCAGTGGCTAAACTTTCATTGATAAAAAATTACATATTTTCACTGAGTGATTCCATATTTGGGGATGCACACCCTCATAACCTCAGCAAAGCACATTTAAAATCTTAGGCCAGTCTGACGACAGACACATAGACACACAGACAGAGATTCTTTGCATTTATAGATAGATGTACTAATAGTGTGGTCAGTTTTCTATAGCTGAGAGAGTCGCTCATTGAAAAAAAGAAGCCCTAACATTACTTGCTAACCTTACCAGTGCAGTCCACTGACAGGTAGCCGGAGACGGAGAAGAGGAGGGAGGAGGAGGAGGGAATGGGTGCATCGCTGTAGTGTAGCTGTGATATGGCAAAAATGCTTTACAGTCTACATTTAACTTGTTTCATTTATTTATTTTCAGTAAAATCCTCCCATACTTTGGAAACTTTTGGCCTTCTCTGTGGGTTTGTCTGCGTGTCACCATGACGCGTTCATCTTCCTCTTTGCTGGAACTGAACATTTCCGTGGCATGCACATAAACTTTAAAATTAAGTGATTTGTCGACAATTAAAATCTGCGTCAACACATTTTTATGATCGATGTTATCGACGTCAACTAATCACTGCAGCCCTACAAGACATTCCTTTTTTAACCAGCTCTCAAAGCCACTGGCACCTTAAGGACATGCTCCAAGAGTCTTTTGATTTAGATTTGATCAAGTTCCATCTTGTGATGCACAGACACTTTAAAATTATTCATTGGCAACACATGCATTACTTAACATGTTTCATTTTTCAACAGTCTTGCTATATTTCAACTCAAACGGGTTTTCTGTTGTTTATTAGCCATTCTAAAACCAGAAAGATCATTGCTGTATTTGCAAATGCAACTGTTTCAGTCAGAAAAGGTCATGTTATATGAGCGCATATGGGTTAGTCTTGTGCATATTTATGCAATAACACACAAGCTGAAGCAAAAGTTTGTTGGCTGTGACATGTAAATGTGACAAATCACTGATGTTATGAACACAAATACTGAGACACTGATGGCAATGCAAAAAATGAGGTTGCATTACCTACACCTCTGTGCAGGAGAAATAGTAGTATTTTTAGAATGAGACGGGGGCCACTTCAGCTCTTTGGATGATTTTATAAACTGTGTGTCCACCATGACCTGAAATGGGAGAGTGTGAGCTGATGAACACAAGTCTGCAGCAAATTGGAACCGTATTAAATTACAATGCATTACAGGATATGGTGGTTGAACTAATTCTGATGGAGAA
This sequence comes from Pholidichthys leucotaenia, assembly GCA_020510985.1. Classification (NCBI taxonomy): domain Eukaryota; kingdom Metazoa; phylum Chordata; class Actinopteri; order Cichliformes; family Pholidichthyidae; genus Pholidichthys; species Pholidichthys leucotaenia. The sequence goes on from CM035845.1 coordinate 177,518,671, forward strand.
ATTGCTTCTGTTATTATACACTGACAATATTTTTGTGAGCTCAGTCAGGCTTTTAGTTATGTGTAAGTGTGAGAGTACTGAGAGTGTAAATCAGAAAGTGGAATGGCAAAAAAAGAAGACAGATTTTTTCTGCTCTTGTTTCTTTATAAGAAAGGAAAAGGTCATTACACAAGGTAAAACAGATTGTCACACATTCAAACAGAAAAACAACATTGTTATCCATAAGATTACGCACTGGTAAATGTGATATGCACGACTGTGCACGATGCGCCACCAAAACACTCTGGGAACACTACGAACACCGGGGCCCAGCACCTTCCAGCGCCAGCAGCGTTAGCAGATGACAGTCAAGTTAAAATAACACCAGACGAAGATCAACTAACTCCAGATACACACACAGCCCCACAAATTCCAAACAAGCCAAGAAGATAGCACAATCCGTTGTGCATAATATGTGCAAAGGCCTCCATACTGTGCAGCAGAAAAGGTCCCTGCCACATGTAAGACACTGGAGCCCAGGGATGTAGCTCCATCCACTACCACCCCATCAGCATGAGGAATCAATGGAAAAGACTGCACCAACCCACAATGCGTGAACCTCCAGAGCAGCAAACCCACACAACCACAACAGCACACCATCCCATGGAGGACTGAGATTCTCCATCCACCAAAACAAGAGCCACCACAGTGAGTTGAAGAGACTGAATGCTTTCTTATATGAAACAGATGGTGACAGTTTTACTTTGGGGAAAAATTTTGAAATTGAATAAGAGGAAAAATTAAAATGGTATTGCAATATGCCATTATGATATTGAAATACTAAAGGAATCGTAGTATCGTGATAGTATTGTACTATTAGGTCTGGCGATTCCCACCCCAAATTGAAGGCAGAATTTATATTGAATATGTATGCATAAAATGCACCAGTGTGGCAAATGGCTGAACTTCTCTTTCAACAGAGCTGCATACCCATCTGCGGTCTCCATAGTGTCACGTGACAAGACAGGTACAGTGTCACAGCTGTAATGTGCTTCAAAGAAAAACCCTCATTTTTTTGCTGATCATAACCATGTGCCTCAACCAAAGGCAGTGTTTGTTTAATGAGCGAATAAAAGTAATGGTGAAACTTCAGCAAAAGCATGGAAAATGGGAATAACAGGGGACAAACTTGTGTCTCTCAGACCACTGTTTAGCCCCACATTACCCAATCTACGTGTCACAAAACAGACTCAAAATGCAGAAACTCAGCGACAGAAAACAGGTTAGATAGGATTTACTAAGAAGCTCTACTCTGAGGTTGCAGGAAGGGATGGGCAAAAAATAGATTTTTAATCAAAATTTGAATTATTTGGTTTGGACAATGTCAAAATGGAATATTGTGAAAATTAATTTTTAGACTCGCTAGAGTAAATATAGTAATTCCCTCCCCCACCCTTAAAATTTAATTTCATAAAAGTGTGCACTTGATTAATCAGAAATGTATGGCTTCATCTCTGGTTTGGTTTGGTTAAAGTCAGGTTTGCACTATATTCCCAAAAGGGAATCATGTTTGTTTGTTTGTTTGTTTGTTTTTTTAAGTCTACTTGAAACCATTTCTTGTCTTCAATCAAAAATATCAAAATTACAATTGAAAATCAACTGTGGCATGAAAAATATATTTTTAGGCCATATCACCCAGCCCTAGTTGCAGGATTAATTACAAGATCCTGTCCTTCTAAAGAGAGTTTTATATAGTCCTCTTACAGGTTAGATAGATAGATAGATAGATAGATGTACTTTATTGATCCCAAACTGGGAAATTACAGTGTAACAGCAGCATGACAGTTGACAACCAAACAACAGAAACACACACACAGGTTGTGAGCAGGCAGATATTTCTGAGGCTCTTCAGAGGTGGCAGAAAGTGGTAAATGGTGAGGCCTAGTCCTGGTAAGCACACGAAACTGGGGAAAACAGGTGTGTTTCCAGAATTACAGAAAGGCACACAGACAGGTTTTCTTTCATTAGAAGATGAGTTTGGCTGACAAATGTTCACCACAACAGAGCAACATTCCAGCACCAAGTAGCACTTAATTCAGGCTTTAAAAGACACAGCTAATGAGGTTTAATAGGTGACTGTTATGTAGTCCACTCAGGTGAGAGGAAACCCTGCTTTTCTGGAGCCTGCCATAGGAGACGAAGGGAAGAGCAGCAGACAAAACAAAACTATGCAGCTTTTTGAAACCCTTTGTTATCAAGTTTGCACTGGAGTGTATTACAGGACATAAGAATCATGGGTCCAACAGAGAAGTTCACCCTGTGCATCAGCCCTTTAATGCAGAAGGCCCCTGACCAAACAACAACATTTACGCACCAAGATGAGAAAGTGTTGACACTCCTAAGGAGTACAGGGTGAGAAATTTAGTCATTCTCATCTCTTCTCTTTTTAGATGATGTGACGCCAAGTTCAGCTGAGCTCACCATCAAGCGTAGATGGATCGTAATCAGAAATTGAGTGAATGTGCATTCTTGGTAAAGATGATTTGCCTCAAATTGACAAGTTGAGGATTTGTTATATACTCAACTGCAATCCCACTGAGCACTGACAAACACAGCAATTTACAGTAAGTTGCCCAAAGGCCAATTTGGTCCAAAATGGCATTTGGGCCATTTCATACAAGAAATGTGGTAATTTGATAAATGCATGTTGAATCTGTGCAATAAAGATGAGTCCCAACCAGGCTTCCTAGTAAATCTTCCAGGGCATGAAGACAAAAAAGTGATACAAATTTGACCAGCTGATGCTTGTAATGCCTTAATGCAGTACATTATGTTCTGGTTATTGATGCTAGGTCAGTAAATAGCTATCGAGATGTATTGGTAATTGATTTATTGGTCATCAAGGTCTTAACTAGTTAAACAGTTCTGTTGGTTCTATCCAGAGTTATATTTATAACTATAAATACTGAAATAAACAGAAACATTTGGAGAGATTTAGGAATTACTGGAATTCAGATACAGTTTTGAAATGAGTATGACTAAATTTGTATGGAATATTGTTTTTGGCTAAATTACTCAACTGTTTTTACAATGAAACAACTCCAAGACATTAAGAAAAAATAAAAAAGATTAAAAAAAAAAACTCCCTGTACCTGTACCATTTTACAAGGTAAATGTTTGCCAATTAATTGTTTAGTGGTTTTAATGTCTAATCTTTATGGTTTTTGAAAAGGGTCTTGTTTGTTCACTGCTTTTGCAATCCTGTAAAAGAGTGACAATAAAGTAACTGAATTGGAAAAACCATTGAAAAGAACAAGAGTGTGTTTGCATGACTTGGTGAAGGAATGTCAGGTAAAGCTGCTGTTTATGTTTGTACCCAGGTCAGCCTCACAGGTATGTTTCAGTCACAACATTACCTCCTGTTGACCCCCCCCCCCCACACACACATCCCCAATGGGCAAGGTGAGGGAAGAGTCAGCGGAACGGATTGACGCCCCTAAAGCACGCTCACACACTCAAGCATGAGACTGAGAACATAGCTCTCTGGCTTCTGAACTACAAGTCAAAATACCAACATTAATCTGAAGTTAGACACAAAACCAAAATTACTACCTCTCCAGATCAATGGAAAACAGCAGCAGTTTTTCTGCTGCAGCAGCAGGGATGAAGGAATGAATGTATGGATGAAGAGGAAGTGAAGCAAAGGAGGCAACCCCAAGAGGGAATGTAAATTGAAAAGAAGTACATCAGGTTGGTGGGATTTTACTATCATATGCTGGCATGGAGATGAAGAAGATGTGGTCATTTTGTTTTGATTGACCACATTGTGCATTTGAATTGGTACTTATCAGCTCATAATGGAACGACTCACATACACTTCTTTGCACACACACAGCATGATGATTGCCATACTCCATATTAATGGTGTACAGATAACTACTTGGCTGCCACAGGCCTGCCAATCCACAGTAATCCCTCAAACACACTGAATTTTCATTTCAAACAAAAGCTAAACCGCTAGAAGACACAAGGAAGCATTTTGTTTCCATTTCTCATTTTTCTCAGCCTCATTTTTGTAATTTCCCTGGTGTTCCAACCACTTGTTCATCCGTTTTTCTATCTTCTGTATTTGTGAAATTCAATATCATAATTATAAATGATGCCTTTACTAGACAAAAAAAGAGCTCTGACTCAGTGGCGGATGAATGTGGACTGATTTTTGACATAACATAATGTTTTCCCTTTTATTAATCTTATCCGTCAGTCCAATAGCAGCCAAGCGTTAAAGACGGAAGGCAGAATAACCTAAGCTGGTTAATATAAGTGATCAAAGAGTGAAGGGGAGGCATGCTTCACATTCCTGCATCTTGCAATAAATGTCCCATCCCATTCATAACACTTGGTCAAGAGAAGTCAAAACAAAGACAATTGTCCATAGCATCACATTTTAGACCTACGTAAATCTGAAGGTATGGTTAGATTCATTCTACCCACATGAACAAAACAGATGCAGATTGTGGACTGAGGTTGCATACACAACACTGTTTACAGTGGTTTTCAGGCACTGAAACTGTCTGCCACACAGCCACATTTTAGGGTTGTACATTGAATGTAATCCAAAGTTCATATGTCCACACAGTAGTAGTAGATGACAGTGATGCATCAAGTTAATGATCTTAAAATCCAGACTCAAATAAGATGAGGGGGAGGAACACAAAGGTTCCAGCTTTAGAGGTTGATTTGGAATCCCCTATGGGGATAATGGAGTGGAGACACTCTGTCTCCTTCTTGTCTTCTCCCATTTTTCCTGGATAGCCTAGAAAGACTCCACTAAGAGGCCTGTGGGGGACAAGGGCTCAGTCCTTGTTCAGATGTGGGAGTGACTGAGCCAGAGGTAATAGTGCATCACAATGGTTTGCTGAGGGATAGAGCCACTGTTTTGGAGGAGCACAGGCTGTAATCCACAGACACTCGTATCTCGGGTATGAGTGGCGTGGAAAGGTGGCGAGGCAGAATGGTGCAGGTGTGCTTGGATCAATGTGCAGCCTATTACTGTAGCCTGGGGGGGGGGGGGGGCTGAAAAGTTCACAGGCTGAAAAGTTCATAGTGGTCAAATTTGACCAAATGTGGTTTATTTATCAACTGCAAGGATTCAAGTGCTGTAACACCAATGGAAGAAGTGTGTGGATCGAAGGGGAGACTATGTTGAAAAATAAACCACATTTGCTCAAATTTGACCACTATGAACTTTTTAGCTTATGAACTTTTCAGCCCCCTCTCGCAGACATTGGTTATCACTGTTATTATTTCAACTGCCACTATTATTAATGCTGCTAATGTGTATTTAATGGTTGTATTAATGTCAATGGTGTCAGTGCTGATAGAGGCAGATGGCCATTCTCGTGTGGGCCTTGGTTCTGCTCAGCATTTATTCCTGGTTGACAGAGAGTTTCTGTCATTTAAGTACTCACCGACTGAGAATTCTGTGGGTCTCTGTATATTGCTAGAACATAGTCTAGATCTACTCTATATGCAAAGTGCATTGAGATGACACCAGTTGTGATTTGGTGCTATATAAGTAAAGGTGAAAGGTGAATTGAATTCATTGTGGAGGTGTTCATTGCACAGGCCATACCCACCTGAGCAATGGCGCATCCTGTCAAGCTGCAATGCTCTGAATCTGGAATTGTGGGAAGTACTGTGGGGCCAGAAACACCAGAATTGTGTATCACCAATGTAGGTTCCATAGTTGAGGGCTGGCCCTCCCACACTTCGCTGCATCAGCAAGCTCCACAAACTGGCGGTACCCAGGCACGTTCATGTGGGTTTACAGAGGCTTAGCCCTGGAAGATGTTAGCTTTGAGAACAGATCTGGAAGATAGGAAGAATGACCTTCTGCTTCAAAGGTTCTAGGGGAGTACCACAAAGCCCGTGAAATGAGACACTGTTGTAGATGGAGCTTCTTGGAGCATGTCGACTAAGTAAGACAAGGGGGGTTTCTGACACATCAGCCAGCTCTTGGGCAGAGGGCTGCTGGGCAGGTGGGAGGTCCTCCTGGTCTTTCTCCCTGCTACAGCCATAGCTACTATTAATTTTCACCAATTTTTTGTTGCCATCAACAGTTATTTTGGTCAGCAGTTAGTTCCATTTCTTCCATCCATCTGTTTTCTTAGCCGCTTAATCCTTTCAGGTCACAGGGGACTGAAGCCTACCTCAGCTATTTTGGACGAGAGACAGGACACACCCTAGGCAGTTTGCCAGTTCAGCACAGGCCCAACACAGAGAGACATCCGAGTAAGAAACACACTCACTCACTCATCTCTGCAGTCTAACCTCTCACCTGATTATTTGCAGTTCAGCTCATTACTCACCTATGCCTCATCACCATTCATCTGTCTTCCCCGTGCCTCTCCTTGTATCTTCTCCCCTCCATGGAACTCCCCAAGTAAACTACCCAAATTCCATCTAAAACCTCCTCGTGATATTTTCCACATTTTCTCCTGGACACTCCCTTTTTGGTGGATCTCTGTCTCTATTGGACTTAATCACTGGGCAGTCCTTCTCCAACGAGGAACTTATTCTCCCAATCATCGGGCTGGCAAGTACCATTGCAAATCAATGGTATAGTCAACCTTCATCACAGGATCAACCCAATCAACATTGCTGTTGTCTTATCTCATCCATCTCTTACCGATTGGTGTCAAATCCAGTCCATCCCTCCTCCTGTGAAAGGCAACCTACCCATCTGGAAATACTCACTTCTCACTCTCACTCACTTCTCCTTGCACCTTTAGAATAGAATAGAATAGAATAGAATAGAATAGAATAGAATAGAAAATGCTTTATTGTCATTGTACAGCTGTACAGTACAACGGAATTGTGGGTGCTCCACCAGGCTACTGTGCAATAAAGTAAGAGAGAAGGATTAGATAATGGTTACAGAACACAAGAACACAAGATTAAACACACAAATGAAATAAAAATAACCCACAATTCTGGAAATATACACAGGTATGGTAGTGGCTTCACGAATGGAACTATGTATTCCATCCCTTGGGAGAATATCTTAAACTGAGGACAGTCACCAGTACAACCATCAAAGCAGTCACAAGAGGAGACTGTGAGGTCCTCCACAGATGCACCACATTTGCTCAATCTGTGCTATCAGTGAAGGGCACCAAGATCTGGAATAATAATGCACCTGCAATTAGAGAATGTACCACACTGAACACTTTTAAGACTCATTGTAAAAATGGGCTTTTAAACAACCAAAACTGTACCCATAACTAGTGGTTGCTTTGCAGCATACGCGCGCGCGTGCACACACACACACACACACACACACACACACACACATATAAAATACAGTATCTCACAAAAGTGAGTACAGCCCTCACATTTTTGTAAATATTTTATTATATCTTTTCATGGGACAACACTGAAGATATGACACTTTGATACAATGTAAAGTAGTCAGTGTACAGCTTGTATAACAGTGTAAATTTGCTGTCCCCTCAAAATAACTCAGCACACAGCCATTAATGTCTAAACCGCTGGCAACAAAAGTGAGGACACCCCTAGTGAAAAATGTCCAAATTGTGCCCAAAGTGTCAATATTTTGTGTAGCCACCATTATTTTCCAGCACTGCCTTAACTCTCTTGGGCATGGAGTTCACTAGAGCTTCACAGGTTGCCACTGGAATCCTCTTCCACTCCTCCATGACGACATCATGGTGTTAGAGACCTTGCACTCCTCCACCTTCCGTTGAGGATGCCCCACAGATGCTCAATAGGGTTTAGGTCTAGAGACATGCTTGGCCAGTCCATCACTTTACCCTCAGTTTCTTTAGCAAGGCAGTGGTCATCTTGGAGGTGTGTTTAGGGTTGTTATCATGTTGGAATACTGCCCTGCGACCCAGTTTCCAAAGGGAGGGGATCATGCTCTGCTTCAATATGTCACAGTACATGTTGACATTCATGGTTCTTTCAATGAACTGTAGCTCCCCCAGTGCCGGCAGCACTCATGCAGCCCCAAACCATGACACTCCCAACACCATGCTTGACTGTAGGCAAGACACACTTGTCTTTGTACTCCTCACCTGGCTGCCGCCACACATGCTTGACACCATATGAATCAAATAAGTTTATCTTGGTTTCATCAGACCAAAGGACATGGTTCCAGTAATCCATGTCCTTGGTCTGCTTGTCTTCAGGAAACTGTGGGCTTTCTTGTGCATCACCTTGAAAAGGGGCTTCCTTCTAGGATGATAGCCATGCAGCCCAATTTGATGCAGTGTGCGGCATATGGTCTGAGCACTGACAGGCTGACCCCCCACCCCTTCAACCTCTGCAGCAATGCTGGCAGCACTCATACGTCTGTTTTCAAAAGACAAACTTCTTTAGCGACCATGGCGAGGCCTGTTCTGAGTGGAACCTGCCCTGTTAAACTGCTGTATGGTCCTGGACACTGTACTACAGCTCAGTTTCAGGGTATTGGCAGTCTTCTTATAGCCTAGACCATCTTTATGTAGAGCAACAATTCTTTTTTTCAGATCCTCAGACAGTTCTTTGCCATGAGGTGCCATGTTGACCTTCCAGTGACAAGTATGAGAGAGTGTGAGAGCGATAACACCAAATTTAACACATCTGCTCCTCATTCATGCCTGAAATCTTGTAACACTATTGAGTCACATGACACCGGGGAGGGAAAATGGCTAATTGGGCACAATTTGGACATTTTCACTAGGGGTGTACTCACTTTTGTTGCCAGCGGTTTAGACATTAATAACTGTGTGTTGAGTTATTTTGAGGGGACAGCAAATTTACACTGTTATACAAGCTGTACACTGACTACTTTATATTGTATCAAAGTGTCATATCGTCAGTGTTGGCCCATGAAAAGATATAATAAAATATTTACAAATATGTGAGGGGTGTACTCACTTTTGTGAGATACTGTATGTGTCTGTGCATCACACACATATGTCCTGCCTCTTGTTTGTTGCTGTGAGGTGCTTGGGTGCATGCGTGTGTGTACGCATACACAGCACTTCACTCATGTGACATTTGAATGAATTTTGTTTTGTAGCACCTTAACTCTTGCACTTTAGCATATACACTTTGTAGTTTCACTACAGATGTTATTCTTGTGTATGACTCTGTGTTTTTGTGACCCACTGGGGGACTACAGATGCAAATTAGCAGTATTGCTAAATCTGGCATACCTACATTTGTATTAATGTTCATTAGTATGTAATGTCCCTTTCAAATAAACATTAAACTAAACTAAACTAAACTAACAGTGCGGAGTGCAGAACACACAATTGAGTAAAATGGTCCAAGGATTCTGGAAAATATACATAGTAGTGGTTTCACGGATGGGTCAATATACATGAAAGTGTGGAGTGCAAAGACAGGTCTGATACTGTGATAATTAAAAAGGTCATCAGTTCTGTACATGTGAGTGTTCGGAGGGAGAGGGGTGGGGCCTCTGACTGTCTGCAGTTTGGCTGGCCCAGGGGAAGAAACTGTTTGTCATTGTGGAGGTGTGGGACCTCATTGATTTGAACCGTTGTCCAGAGGGAAGCAGGTCAAACAGGTGGTGGATGGGATGCGAGGGTTTTCCTGTGATGGCCTTGATCTTTCTGAGACAGGAGGATCTGGAGATGTCCTCCAGGGAGGGCAAAGGGCCACCAATGATTTTTTTGGGCGGTGTTGATGACCCTCTGCAAAGTCTTCCTGTTCTCGGCCGTGGAGCCAGTGTACCACACACCCAGACAGTAGGTGAGCACGCTGTCCACTGAGCAGCAGTGACAAGAAAACCCAGACTTGATCCCCGGGTGCAAAATCTCTCCCCTGGCAACGGGAGTCGTATGCTCGTTTCTGTTGACTCCCTGCCACTAGGGGAGAGACTATACAGTAATAGACTGAATTACGTATATCAAGCTTATCCAACCTTTTCCAGCATCATACTTACTGTCTCCCTTCTCCTTCGTTGCAGGGGTGCCAATGCCATCTCAATCAAGTTATCAGTCACAACAAATGCTTATCCTTGCATCCTCATTCTGGTTTGGTCTCTGTGTCAACTTTAGATCACTAATTCCCAATAATGTTGAAACTACCTTTCTGTGTTCATTTTTGAAGCACCGGGTACAGCAATATACTAAAGTGTCAGCAACAATCCTTTTCCAAATCAACAAAAATCTTAGGCGATTGGGTAGGTATTGGATAGGTACACTAACTGTAGCCCCAGACACCAACAGATCATGAAGGATGTAAATTAGGTAATACAGCACTCTCTTTTTCATTATATGCAAGTCAGTTATATATGTGATTAGAAATGTTATCATTTTGAAAGATGTGAGTAAACTAGAAAGGGGGAGCCTGTAGATTTCTAAAAATTATTTTCTTTTGTGTAGAAATGTACTGATGTTTCTTCAAGGGCTGGTCTTCTCCATCTTCATGTTAATCCTGCATAGCCACAGGTCCACATGTTTGCAAGCCCATTTCAACTCGGCTCGGTCAAGGGTATCCACGGGGGTGATGGTTTTTAAAGAGTTGATCTACCAATTTCAATTTTAGATGTATTTTTGTAAAATTAAAATTAATACTCAGCACACACAGTTGTCTTCTGCAATTGCAAAAAAGTAATATTTTCTGTCAGAATGACAGACAGCCTTCAGATTACTTCCCTACTTGCTTTTCTGTCACTATGATGTGATGTGACAATACGCCTACTTCGTCACATGTTGATTTTGATGTCCTATTCAAATGACTGCCTATTGAACGTGGGGTGAACAACAACCCAGGTTGTTTGTAGAGCCAGTTTGACCTGGAAGCTTATTCCAAGTGGTCTTCTCAAACTAGAGATGCAACTCAAGTCTTGTGGAGTTTTCCACAGTTCATTCATTCATTCATTCATCTTCTTCTGCTTAATCCTTTTTCGGGTCGCGGGGGGGCTGGAGCCTATCCCAGCATCTTTGGGTGAGAGGCAGGGTACACCCTGGACAGATCGCCAGTCCACCGCAGGGCCAACACAGAGAGACAGACAACCATTCACTCTCACAGTCATACCTAAGGACAATTTAGAATCCCCGAATCCCCAGTTTTGATGCCAGTTAATCTAACTTGCATGTTTTTGGCATGTGGGAGGAAACCGGAGAAATCCCGGAGTAAACCCACGTTTTCCACAGTTATTTGGTCAATTTGAAATGGAATGAAAATCACTTATGACTGTATGTTTTTGCCATTTAATTATTAGTCAAGGTTTTCTTCACAGAAAATGTCTACATAAATTCAAGACTACATCATGCTCCTCAAGACCAAGATCTGAGACCTGCACGTATGCAAATTAAGGATAGAAATGACTTGTGATAAACAAGATGGTGGCAGGGGCTCAGGAAGTAGAGCGGGTCGTCCAATAATCCAAGAGTTGGCAGTTTGAATCCTGTTCTCCCCAGCCATGCTGCCGTTGTGTCCCTGGAAAAGACACTTTATCCACTTTCCCTCCAGTGTCCATGACACTGGGTATGAATGTGTATAAATGTTTGGTAGTGGTCGGAGAGGCCATTGGTGCGGATTGACAGACACGTTTCCATCAGTCTGCCCCAGGGCAGCTGTGGCTACAGTAGTAGCTTACCACTGTCAGTGTCTGTCTGTGGAGAAAATGAATAATATATCCATTGTAAAGCATCTTTGAGTGTCAAATGAAAGTGTTGTATTTTTTCTCAGTCATCAAATGTGAGCTTCTATAGACATATCTTAAAGTCTCTCAAATAATACAATAAAAATTATTTATGGATTAAAAAATAAAAAGTCTGTTTAACGTTTGCTGGGAATATAAAAACATTATGTTTGGACATATCAATCAATCAATCAAACTTTATGTGTAAAAACACCTTTGATGCAGGTTAATGCAGTTCATGGTGCTTTATGGATGACTGACAAGCCAGTAATGAAAAAAGACAAATCAATGCAAAGAGAATAATTCTGCTATAATAACTGTTTAAAATAAGAAAAAAAAATATGAAAAACAACTATTTTAAAAACACAACAATAAATTTAAATAAAAACAAACTCTGTGAACTGCAGCCACAGTCTAAGCAGTTCTGAGATGAGCTCCAGCCTCCAGTATGTCTTATTAACGGAGAATTCAGCTGCAGTTCACTGAGTGAGCACAATGTTTAATTAAAACCTGAGTTTCCTAAAGATATACACAGTACCACGTACTTCTATATACAAAACTTCTCTGCAAGCTTTAGCAATAAAATCTGGTAGACAAAACCTTATTGACAAGCTCATGTGACGGGAAGAACATGTCACTGCATCCTTCATCGCTAGGGTTCACTTCTCCCTCACCAGACTTTCAGGCAGCTTCCCTCACCAATGTAACTGTCACTACGACCATTACCGGTGGCCATTCAGCCTCTACCCACTCACCAATGGCCTCCTTGTTCTCTCAGCTGCATGGTTGCCCGGCTGTAGTCCTCAGGCCTCCTGGCTACTGACCCTTGGTATGGCCCACAGTCTGGCACTGGCGCCCTCTATTAGCCTAATTACAGCTATGATAGCAGTGTAGACCAAGGCCAGCATTAGGACCAATTACAGCTGCCCTATGTAGTGTTAGGTTACCAAGATGTACATACTATTTTGAAACACTGTGAATGTGAAATTCCATGTTCATTTTCTTCCTCCTATTCATGAATTCATTTTCAACTCCACACCCATTTTAAACCTAATCAAAAACCTCGATCTGGAGAACTGAGTGCTACCAATATAAACCAAATCTTGGCCTTCACATCCAGACTGACACCTTGGACTCAAACTCATTTGTGATATTGCCCACCTTGATGTTAGCAGCAGGTAAAGGCAAAATGAGTAAATGAACGCAAGAGCAAAAGAAGAGAGAGTCTTGTGTCTGTTCATTCATGCATGCGGATGTGGATGCCGAGCTGGGGAGCCAGCAGTAATTTGTGGCTGTCACAGGCAGATAATAAGGCTTGTGTTTTCCCTTCAAATAAAAATCTGGAGATTCTCTTCTTAAAACAAATATCCCCTCTGTTTTCTTTTTCTATGGGGCCCCCCTCAGGTATGAAGAGATGGATGTATGGATGAAGGAATGAACCAAGAGTGTCTATAATGCTGTTAACTCTGGAAAACACCTTTCATTACTCAACAATATTCTTGTCTGGCTAAGTATATATTTTAGTTCCTGATCGTTTAATTTCACTTCACAACTTCACGCTTTGTAATTTTACTTGTTTATTTATTTTTGTTTACACCTTAGTCTCACTTTCTTCTAACACAGTGTTTTCTGTCTGTTAGCAGGATTACACAAAAACTACTGACCAATTTCAATTAAATTTGGTGGAAGGGTGGAGTTGGGGTCATAAAAGAATCCATAAGATTTTGGAGCAGATAAGAATATAGGGATACAATGATTTTCCTTACTTAATCTTTAAGTTTGCAAGGCTTTAAAAAATATTATTCTTACTTGTCAACAGTTTTTCAGAGGATTGTGGATGGAACTTAATAAAAGAATGCAGGCATATATGGAAGGTACATACAGCGGGGGAAAAAAAGTATTGAGTACGTCAACATTTTTCTCATTAAACATATTTCTGCTGGAGCCATTCACCTGACATTTTCACCAGATATCAATAACAACCTGTGGCGGGTTTGGGAAAACCCCCACAACAGACTAAGGACAGACAGCTCGCTACTCCTGGTTTTTTTCCGCTGCACTGCTGTGATGTTAATGTGCCTTTCATGCATTGTATTCACACGTCCTGTCCTTACTGTGACCTAGAGACATGCACATACCAACTGCTGTGAAATGCTCTTTCATGTATTGTTGTAACTGGGTATATATGCTGCACACTCTGTAACTCAAACTCTCTCACTCTTCAACTGCTGCTGTTGACACACACTCTGTGTCCCTCTGCTGAGAGCCTCCGGCTCGCTCCCGGCACGCATGCACGGCGCCGGGCGGAGCTCGTGATGGCGGTATGATTTAATAAACCTGCTTAAAACCAACACCAACGCTGCTTTATTTCATGCCGCCGCACTGGTGACCCGACACTGAAAAGAACACGCTGCCAGTGAACACTTCGCTGGTGACCCCGAGAATGCACACGCTTTGTGCAACGCAACCTTCTGGTCTGGACAGCCACGCTGGTGACCCGACGCTGAAAAAAACACGCTGCCGGCGAACGCAGCACCCGGCGGTGATGCTCCGACAACAAGTGAACGCAACAGCTCCCTTCTGCTTCAGGGAACTCTCCGGACATCACTCACGACCGGGAAAGCCGCAGCAACTTCTTGGTGAGATCTGCACGCCTAGATCGGCACATCCACGCTGGACCGGCCGCGCTCGCAGCTCCTCCACATGAGAGCGCATGCACCTCGTCCTTTCTCCGCGATGGCGACTTCCCATGGCCGACGGAGCACACGTGGACCTGAACACACCATACCGAGCGAGTGACAGAGCGTCTACTTCCCTTCACCGCTCCAACACACTGAAGAGGGATGATTAAGCTCCCTGACCCTGTCTCCTCTCCAGCTGGCCCACCCACGCACGAGCCCCGGCACACGCACCGGGGAGTTACGAGGACGGCGCATCATGCACGGGACAATAACGGCTCCAGAGACCGCCATCGTCCTTCGCCGCTGCACACAGAACTTCAGGGCTGCTCGTTCACCTGAAGCAAGCACGCAGCTCGCCCACTGGATTTTCTAACGGTCTTAGCCACGGCGCAGAGAGGGATTCCAGCTGTCAGCGGTTCCCGAGGGCTTTTAAGGTTGTGCCCGCACCTAAAAGTCAACACGCCAAGTCCCTTTGCTTCTGCTGTTATGTTTCTCTTACAGCCGCTCCTGCTTTTCTTCACGGCCACTGTTAATCCTTGCAGGACTTAATCGCGGGAGGAGTCAGTGACTAATTTTTCTTCTTGTGGACCTCCACACGTTCAACGAGACAGCCCCTCGACGTCGCGGACCAACAAGCAATTTTTGCGCGGCTCGGACGATTTCGCCGTCCCCAGCCGGCACTTACTACCCCCCACCCCCCTCCACCTTCGCCGGCACAGAACTTTCCCTGCTCGCTGCCAAGCTGCACTATTGAGGTCTCGGCCCCCTGTCGAGCCCTCTGGGGGGGGACTGTGTGGCGGGTTTGGGAAAACCCCCACAACAGACTAAGGACAGACAGCTCGCTACTCCTGGTTTTTTTCCGCTGCACTGCTGTGATGTTAATGTGCCTTTCATGCATTGTATTCACGCGTCCTGTTCTTACTGTGACCTAGAGACATGCACATACCAACTGCTGTGAAATGCTCTTTCATGTATTGTTGTAACTGGGTATATATGCTGCACACTCTGTAACTCAAACTCTCTCACTCTTCAACTGCTGCTGTTGACACACACTCTGTGTCCCTCTGCTGAGAGCCTCTGGCTCGCTCCCGGCGCGCATGCACGGCGCCGGGCGGAGCTCATGATGGCGGTATGATTTAATAAACCTGCTTAAAACCAACACCAACGCTGCTTTATTTCATGCCGCCGCAAACCCAAATAATTCATACTGTACATACAAAGAAATCAAGGCAACTGTGTTCACAAAATAAGTTACATTTAATAAAGCAGAATAATACAGGAAATAAGTATTGAACATATGAAGAAAAAGAGGTGCAAAAAGGCATAGAAAGCCAAGAAATCAGCTGAAATCTATCAGAATTTAGGAAGCCATCCCATCCGCCATCAGTGCAAATTAATTTCAGCTGGTTAAGTCCTGACTGATAGCCTTTAAAAAGGTCTGTGAATATCGGGTTGTCACACCACAAAGAACTCATGATGGGTAGAAGCAACGAACTCTCTGTAGACCTTTGCAACCTTATTGCTGCAAAACATAATGATAGCATTGGTTACAGGTGCATTTTTAAACTGCTGAATGTTCCAGTGAGCACTGCTGGAGCCATCATTCAGAAGTGGAAAGAATATCATTTGACCATAAACCAGCCACGACCAGGAGCTCCTCGCAAGATTTCTGACAGAGGAATCAAAAGAATTATCAGAAGAGTCATCCAAGAGCCAAAGACCTCTCGCTGAGAGTTCCAGAAAGACCTGGAGTTAGCAAGTTCTGCTGTTTCAAAGAAAACAGTAAGTAATGCACTCAGCCGACAGGTGCTCTATGCCTGCTCACCTTGCAAGACTCCATTGCTGAAGAAAAAGCATGTTGAAGCTCGTTTAAAGTTTGCTGCACATTTGGAAAAACCAGTAAAATACTGGGAAAATGTGAAAGTAGTCTGGTCAGAAGAGCCCAAAACTGAACTTTTTGGATGTCAAAACACACAGCATGTTGGAAGGAGAAATGGCACTGCACAGTAGCCCAAAAACACCATACCAACAGTGAAGTTTGGAGGTGAGAGCATCATGGTGTGGGGTGTTTTTCAGCACATGGTACAGGCAGACCATGTAATTGAAGGGAAGATGAATGGATAAATGTACAGAGACATCCTTGATGAGAACCTGTTGCCATCTGCCAAGATGCTGAAGATGAAATGAGGGTGGAAATTTCATCAAGACAATGACCCCAAACACACAGCCAAGGAAACTCTCAACTGGCTCCAGAGGAGGAAAATAAAGCTGCTAGAATGACCCAGTCAGTCATCTAACCTGAATCACATTGAAAATCTATGGAACAAACTGAAGATCAGAGTTCACAGAAGGCACCCATGGAACCTTCAAGATTTGAAAACAGTTTATGAGGAAGAATGGGCTAAAATCACTCCTGATCAATTCCTGCACCTAGTTTCTCCATACAGGAGGTGCCTGGAAGCTGTTATTACCAACAAAGGCTTTCCTACAAAATATTAAATGAATTTCACCAAGTGTGTTCAATACTTATTCCCTGTGTCATTCCACTTTATTAAATATAGCTTGTTTTGTGAGCACAATTGCCTTAATTTATTTGTATGAGTGGATTACTTGGGTTGTTACTAATATCTGGTGATAATCTCAGATCAGTGGCTCCATCAGAAATATGTTTAATGAGAAAAGTGTTGACATGTTCAATACTTATTTTCCCCGCTGTAGGTATGGTATTTAAGAATGTCTGCAAAATGGTTAGGATCCATTTAAAAATCTGGATCTACTGTAGCATCTAAGTGTTGGCAGAGGTATGAGGTCTCTAATAACATTGTAGTTGTCACTGAATCAGTATTCAGTGACCAGAGTAGTGGCCTAGTGGTACAGCATCCGCCCCACAGCTGGAAGGTCATGGTTTCAAGCCCCGGCTGGGTCATACCAAAAACCATATAAAAATGGTACTTCCTGCCTTCTAGCTTGGTGTTCAGCATAATAGAATGGGGGAAGAAAAAGTTGTTTGTGGTGGTGCCTTGCATGGCAGCAGCCTCTATGATTCTAGATGTGATTGTAGAACAATGTAGATAGGAGAAATGTAATTTTGTTCTACTGTACATGATTGGCTGTATGGATTGAATGACAATAAAGCTGGCTTCTTCTAAAGCTTATCATTATTATTATTATTATTATTATTATTATTATTATTTAACTCATGTTGTCACTAACTGATCAAATATATTTTTCGCTGTTTTCTTTATTAACAATAAAGCGAGATGGTGAGATCTTACAAGTACCTGGGTGTTCACCTGAACAATACACTGGACTGATCACTAAACACCAAGGCACTCTACAAGAAGGGGCAACGTAGGCTGTTCCTCCTGAAGAGACTC
Organism: Pholidichthys leucotaenia; assembly: GCA_020510985.1. NCBI lineage: Eukaryota > Metazoa > Chordata > Actinopteri > Cichliformes > Pholidichthyidae > Pholidichthys > Pholidichthys leucotaenia. The sequence goes on from CM035845.1 coordinate 177,536,391, forward strand.
AGGTCTTTTGGAGTGTGGGGGGCACTCCTGAAGACCTTCTATGATTCAGTGGTGGCGTCAGCCATCACATTTGGAGTGGTCTGCTGAGGCAGTGGCATCATGGCAGCCGACAGGAAGAGACTGAACAGGCTGATCAAAAAAGCCAGCTCTGTTCTGGGGCGACGCCTCAACTCAGTGGAGGAGATAGGATGGTGGCTAAGCTGTCATCTATGCTGGAGTCCGAGTCCCACCCCATGTGGGACACACTGAACACACTGAGGAGCTCATTTAGCGGTAGGTTATGCCATCCTAAGTGCTCGAGGGAGAGGTTCCACAGGTCCATCCTACCTACGGCTGTCATACTATATAATCTAAATGCTGCTCATAGAGCAGCATTTAGCCTCCTACTGAGGCTAAATGCTCCTACTGAGCCTCCTACTGAGGAGGCTCAGGTCTTTTGGTGTACAAGGGGCGCTGCTGAAGACATTCTACGACACGGTGGTGGCATCAGCCATCACTTTTGGAGTGGTCTGCTGGGGCAGCGGCATTACAGCAGCCGATAGGAAGAGACTGAACAAACTGATCAAGAAAGCTAGATCTGTCCTGGGGAAATGCCTTGACGCAGTGGAGGAGATAGGAGAAAGAAGGATGGTGGCTAAGCTGTCATCTCTGCTGGAGTCCGAGTCCCACCCTATGCAGGACATATTGAACGCACTGAGGAGCTCATTTAGCAGTAGACTACATCATCCTAGGTGCACAACTGAGAGGTTTCGCAGGTCCTTCCTACCTACGGCTGTCAGACTGTATAACCTAAGCAGGGCTGCTCACAGAGATAGCAAAAAAAACGTGACGACCTAATAGTATTGAATGCAAAAGACGCAACAGACTTACACAAATGGTCCCCTCCAGTATACAACTAGGACAATATCAGTCACTACGGAGGGTGACAATATGTATGGGTACATATTCATACTATGTAGGATAACTAAGTAGACGGTGATGCTGTTTATTTCATCTTGCTACAATGCTCCACACTTTGTATATATATATTTATGTGTACGTATGTATATCCACTGCTCTTATTTATATTTTTCATATCTTCTTAATTATTGCTCTGAGTGTTGCTATCCCTGTGCTGTTGCAATCCTGGAATTTCCCCATTGTGGGACTAATAAAGGCTTATCTTATCTTATCTTATAGAGGCCCTATTAAACATCACAACTCTGCACAATAGAGATTGTCCCCTCCAATACACAACTAGGACAGTTACAATTATTATCGAGGGTGGCAACAACACTGTTCATTCAATGTGAAATATACTGTCTGGGTCGATATTTACACTTTGCAGGGTAATTTAACTAACTGTAATCCTATTGATACCATACATATGTATATTTATTCACTGCTTGGGCTAACCTATTCTTATCTTATTATCTTATTTACTATTGCTCTGAGTGCTGCTATCCCTGTGCTGCTTCAATCCTGTAATTTCCCCATTGTGGGACTAATAAAGGCTTATCGTATCTTATCTTAACTAACTAAAGCCCTTCATCTTCCTGGAGCATAGGCCACCAATAACAGTTCTCCAGCGCATTCTCTCCTGTGCCACTGCCACCAGGTGTTCCCAGCCAAATTCTGACAGCTTGATTTAAGCCTCAGGGTGCCATCTTCAGATATTCCTTGGCATTCCCATCTTTCTATTCACCTGGGGGTGAAGGGTGTGTCCTAGCCATCCACACTGTCTCCGCAGGGTCTCTTCTTTCATGGGCCGCTATTGTGTTCTCTGCACAAGTCTGTGTTTTGAATTGTATGTGGCCAATGGATTTTGAGGATTCTGCATAGACACCAGTTATAAAGGTTTGGATCTTTTTCAAGATGATTTGGTCATTCATCATTTTTTTGTTCTGTACACCATTACCGACTTGACGTTGGAGTCAAACAAAGAGAACATGGTGGAATAGCCAATGCTCCTGGAGTTCCAGATGTTCCTGAGCTGATGTCTGAATCTGTCCAACACACTTCTAAGATTGTTGAAAGTTTCCACCTCCTCCAGGGTTTCTCTGTCCAGCTTGACTGACTCGTCACATTTTGATGTCACATTTTTCAACACCAAAGTGATCCAGCCTCTGCTTGCAGTAAAAACTACATTAACTTCAGTGTTGCACTGTACCGGCCCAACGGGTTAGTTTACTTTTCCCTTACACCAAAGTCATTCACTCAGTGCTGAGGTCTCCTCTTCCCCACAGTAGCTCCAGCATGTGTGGAATCTCCAGCCAGAAAGGTGATTAATTGTGAAATCTGTCTAGAACAACACAAAGTCAAGTCACGGCGCTCGTCAGGCTCTCACAGAGCAGCTTACCTAAGACTCGCTGCTGTCAACACTCTCTGATATGATCTATACAGAGGATGAACTTTCCCTGTTTGGGGCTTAACTGATAAACCACACACGTATGTACGCGGGCGTGCACACACACACACACACACACACACACACACACACACACACACACACACACACACACACACACACACACACACATTCCCCCAAGGGTATCAACAGCAGGTGAACAGCCACCTGCTGTATGTACTTCACACACTCTCTACCTAATAGTCATTTCAGGTTGTTGTTAATGTCCTTAAACATAAAGTACTATGGAGTCTATTAAATATTGAGTTGTATAACCAGTAAAAGGAATAACTGTTATAGTGTTTGCAAACATTTTCAAAGTAAGAGTTTATATTATTACCTCCGCCAGGCCGAAAGGCCAGGAGGAGGTAATGTTTTTGCCAGGGTTTGTCTGTGTGTTTGTCTGTGTGTTTGTCTGTTTGTCTGTCTGTCTGTCTGTCTGTCTGTTTGTCTGTTGGTTAGCAAGATAACTCAAAAACTTTTGGACGGATTTCAATGAAACTTTCAGGCGTTGTTGGAAATGGTACAAGGAAGAACTGATTAAATTTTGGGGATGATCCGCTTCACCGTCTGCATACAGGAATTTTTTAAAGCATTTTTCCACACTGTGACATACGGCCATTTTCAACATGTGCGCAGGCGCAATGGAGGGCGCTGGGCGTCGTGTCTGACCAACACAAACTCCACCTTCTTCAACGTTTTAGCCACAAAAGCATGCGGAAAACACTGGTGGCCTGGGCCCCCCAGCGTGCCTGTGCCAACCATAGGCGCTGCGCACATTGCGCTGGTCGTCGTGTCTGACCAACACAAACTCCGCGTTCTTCAACGTTTTAGGCACAAAAGCACACGGAAAACACTGCTGGCCTGGGCCCGCCAGCGTGCCTGTTTTTGCGCCACGCTGCAAAACCTGACACGGCCACCTGTCCGCCGCCCGATTATTTGCCACAAATTCCCCGCCCAGCTATAGGCGCTGCGTAAAAACGACCTCTCTGCCGGGGAAGACTCTAAATTCTGTTTTGCCGCGGAGCGCAACCCCAATATAATATAAAACCCACGGCAACCTGTCTAACCAATCTGCATCCGTCAGTGGAGGAGATGGACACACCAACACTTCAGTTTATTACCTCCGCCAAGGAGGCAATGCTTTTACAACCGTAAAACGGGGCTATAAGGGACGGCGGGGTAATATGGGACACTTTTCTAAATGTAATTCTGCTTTTTTAATTTTGCTTCCGCCTAGATTTGATGAAGGATTCATGGATATTTGACAATAACAACACAACTCAGCGTCCTGCTCAAAATAAAAAAAGCAGAATTACATTTAAAACATTTCCCAGAAAAGTGTCCCTTATTAACCCGCCGTCCCTTATAGCCCCGTTTTACACTACTGAACCACTAATCCTATCACTATCACATTGATTGTCATTCATTAATTGTCTGTTTATTGCACTGTCCATGTCAAATAAACAAATAATCATTGTGAATCCAATTGCTACTCATATCTTTTCATGCTCAGGGAATCTGAAAACGTACACACAAACACTGTATGGGGGGGAACTGTGCCGCTTGGCGGAGGTCTGCGCTCTCTGAGTGCTTTTCTAGTTTTCACAATATATTCACTTGATTGTGTGATATGCACTGGATTTTCTTTTCAGTTTCTCAGTGGAAAGCAGAGAGACATACTGTTGATTTTTAAATCTTACAATTTCATTGTCAGGTAAGCATTATATGAGGAGTGTTTTCCTATTGTATTTAAACTTTGTGCAAATTTGTAATTTGGTTTTCAGTTTCAAGTCGTCAAGTTGCCTAAAGGGCTATTCTTATAAAAGCCTCTTGTGGTTAGCTTCAAAACTGAGATATAATGAAAGACTCCAGTTGTTGACATCCTAACAGTTTCATGTCTAGTCCATAATCAGGCAAAACTATTAGTTTGGATAAGTTTTGGTCCAAACCTTTTCTGGTTCAGATCAACCAAAACAACCGGAAAAGGAAATGTCTAATCCATGTATACATAGTTAGATAGCTAAAATAAACTGTATTGCACACTCTTAACTTTGGCACATTTTATCATATTTATTGAATTTATTCTTGTTATTGGTTACTTTTATACAACACAATGAGTTTGTATATCTTTTAAGTAAAGCCAACTTATTACATTAAAGATAAGCCAAATGTGTAGGCAGAATGTTGTTGAGAAAATATCATTAAGTAGAAATATGGTAAATGAAAGGGCAAACATAACTATGATTGAGTCGCAGATTGCAGGTTGAGCTCAAGTTCACTTTGGATTTCCCAGATGGCAACATTCCTCTTTATTGTGGTGTGTGTTCTGACACCAGTACATGAATTCAGAGAGTAAATACTATGAGCAAATAACATCTCTGATAGGACTCAACATCAAATTTCATGATTTGAAGTGCATTTCAGCTCTTTAACATTAATTCAGTCACTACCCGGAGCTTTAAATCGTGATCACTACTCGGAGCTTTAATTGTGACCACTTCCTGGGTGCCGGCAGCAGCCTTGGTCCGCTAATGTACAATTTTTTTCCAAATGTCAATATATACACACTGAGCTACAGTCTGTATATGTAACATAAGCACTCTGAGGTGAGTGCAATACGCGCCACCTCCATTTTCTTTGAAGAGCCCAATACTTACTGACGGAGAGCCATTTTTAACTTTTCAATATAATTACTGTGGCAGAACCAAATTATGATAAGCCCATCATCCACAAATACACAACAAAGTATACAACCCATAGTTGTAGGTCAGGATCCCAAGGTGAACCTGTGTAACGAGTATGGTGACCCTTAAGAGCTTTGCACGTTCTATAGTAAGGGACCATAGGGAGTGCCAACCTTGACCTTTGACCTTTTGACCCAAAGCCTGTAGTCAGAGGTTATGGTCTCAGAGGGAACCTGTGTACTAAGTTTGGTGACCCTAGCTTTCTTTGCTCTTGAGATACAGTGGTGTGAAAAAGTGTTTGCCCCCTTCCTAATTTCTCATTTTTTGTATGTTTGTCACATTTAAATGTTTTAGATAATCAAACAAATTTAAATATTAGACAAAGATAGCACAAGTAAACACAAAATTGTCATGAATCGCCTCTAACAAGGTGAGGAGAGAGACAGATTCACGCGCAGGATACACCACAGACAAATTAAGTCCCAAAAGTGCAGACATACAAAAAATGCAAAGAGGATAAACTTACAGTTGAACACAACGTAACATGTCGTAGAGATGACACGGCGTAACGTGGCGGAGAGTCACCGGGGGGAAACCACGGCGTAAAGTGGCGGTGACAAATACAGCAAACACAAACAATAATCCAGCAATGAGTAGCAGAGAAAGAGCTGGCTAAATACATGGACTAATGGCTAGGTGACTGGGTGCACCTAAGCGAGGAAGCAGGGAGAGAAAACACAGAACAGAGAACAGCTGAGTGTCAAGAGAGGGGGTGTGATCGGACCAGCAGGCTGACAGGCAGCGCCCACTCAAGTGCAGGCCAACAAAGCTGCCTCACAGCTGCCAGCCAGAAAACAGAGTACACAAAAACAGAACTAAACTAGAAATGATGTGCAAATAAACAAGATCTGGTAAAGCAATACACAAATAAATATGTACACAGAAAACCCATGGGACTGAGCCTGGGAGAAACCCGGCTCAGAACCAGATACACAAAATACACATATGATAATGACACACAGAGGAAGGTCATGGAACCGAGCCTGAAGGACAAACCGGCTCGGTTCATGAAAAAAATTGTTGTTAAATAAAGGTGTTTATTATTAAGGGTAAAAAAAAATCCAAACTTACAAGGCCCTGTGTGAAAAAGTGATCCCCCCCCCCAGTTAAAACATAAATTAACTGTGGTTTATCACATCTTTGGAAAGCTGAGTTCAATTTTTCCAGCTACGCACAGGACTGATTACTGTCACACCTGTTCTCAATCAAGAGATCACTTAAATAGGACCTGCCTGACAAAGTAAAGTAGACCAAAAGATCCTTAAAAGCTAGACATTCAGTAGAAATTCAGGAACAAATGAGAAACAAGGTAATTGAGATCTATCAGTCTGGAAAAGGTTATCAAGCCATTTCTAAAGCTTTGGGACTCCAGCAAACCACAGTGAGAGCCATTATCTACAAATGGCGAAAGCATGGAACAGTGGTGATCTTACCCAGTTTAGGCGGGCTGACCAAAATTACCCCAAGAGCGCAGCGACAGCTCATCCAAGAGGTCACAAAAGACCCCACAACAACATCCAAAGAATCGCAGGCCTCACTTGCTTCCATTAAGGTCAGTGTTCAAGACTCCACCATGAGAAAGAGACTGGGTAAAAATGGCCTGCATGGCAGAGTTCTAAGATGAAAACCACTGCTGATCAAAAAGAACATAAAGGCTCATCTCAGTTTTGCCAGAAAACATCTTGATGATCCCCAAGACTTTTGGGAAAATACTCTGTGGACTGACGAGACAAAAGTTGAACTTTTAGAAGGTGTGTGTCCCATTACATCTGGCATAAAAGTAACACAGCATTTCAGAAAAGGAACATCATACCAACAGTGAAATATGATATCGGTAGTGTGTTGGTGTGGGGCTGTTTTGCTGCTTCAGGACCTGGAAGACTTGCTGTGGTAAATGGAACCATGAATTCTGCTGTCTACTAAAAATTTCTGAAGAAGAATGTCCGGCCATCTGCTTGTGACCTCAAGCTGAAGCGCACTTGGCTTCTGCAGCAGGACAATGATCCAAAACACACCAGTAAGTCCACTTCTGAATGGCTTAAGAGAAACAAAATGAAGACTTTGGAGTGGCCTAGTCAAAGTCCTGACCTCAATCCGATTGACATGCTGTGGCATGACCTTAAAAAGGCGGTTCATGCTTGAAAACCCTCCAATGTGGCTGAATTACAACAATTCTGCAAAGATGAGGGGGCCAGAATTCCTCTACAGCACTGTAAAAGACTCACTGCCAGTTACAGCAAACGCTTGATTGCAGTTGTTGCTGCTAAGGGTGGCCCAACCAGTTATTAGGTTTAGGGGGCAATCACTTTTTCACACAGGGCCATGTAGGTTTGGATTTTTTTTTCCCTTAATAATAAACACCTTCATTTAAAAATTGCATTTTGTGTTTACTTGTGTTATCTCTGTCTCATATTTAAATTTGTTTGATGATCTGAAACATTTAAGTGTGACAAACATACCAAAAAATGAGAAATCAGGAAGGGGGCAAACACTTTTTCACACCATTGTATAGTTTATAAGCCATTTTGATGTTGACCTTTGACCTTCCAATTCTAAAACCACAGTCACACTTCAGGGTCACAGGGTGAACCTGTGTACCAAGTTTGGTGGCCCTAGATTTACTTGTTGTACAGTAATAACACATAAGGAATGTTAACCTTGACCTTTGACCTTTTGACCCCCAAACCATAGTCAGAGGTCAGGATCATAAGGTGAACCTGTGTACTAAGTTTCATGACCGTAATGTCACTCGCACATTAATAAGGCTTAAGGAATGTTAATCTTTGACTTTTTGACCCCAGACCCATAGTCAGAGGTCAGGATCCCAACGTGAACCCGTGTCGCAAGTTTGGTGACCCTAACTTTCTTTCTTGTTGAGATATAGTTTATAAGCCATTTTGAAGTTGAACTTTGACCTTGAGAACATAAAACAATAGTCACACTTCAGAATCTCAGGGTGAACCTGTGTACCAAGATTGGTGACCCTACTTTTCTCGTTGTACAGTAATAAAGCATAGGAAATGTTAACCCTTCGACCCCAAACCCACAATCAGAGGTCAGGATCCCAAGGTGAACTAACTAACTAACTAACTAACTAACCTGCACTTATATAGCGCTTTTCTAGTCACAAAGACCACTCAAAGCGCTTTCATTAATACTAACCCTCTATTCTAAGGGCCTATAGGAAACAGATATCTAGGGACAATTTAGAACAGCCAATTAACCTAACATGCATGTCTTTGGCATGTGGGAGGAAACCGGAGAAATCCTGGAGTAAACCCACGCAACACGGGGAGAACATGCAAACTCCACACAGATCACTGTTGGTCACCTGTGTACCAGGTTTGGTGGCCCTAGCTTTACTTGTTTTATAGTAATAGTGCAAATGGAATACTAACCTTGACCTTTGACCTTTTGACCCCAAACCCATAGTCAGAGGTCAGGATCCAAAGGTGAACCTGCATACCAGGTTTGGTGGCCCTAGCTTTACTTATTTTATAGTAATAGTTAATGTAGTATTTACCATTACCATTGTGCAACTGCTTTCAGCCTACGGAATTCCGTAGGCTGAATGCAAAGACCAAGACACTTGAACGACTTTTACTTGAAGCACTGATTGCTGATGATTGTGCCCTCCTGGCCCATACAGAGTCTGACCTCCAGGTCATCGTGAACAGATATGCAGCAGCCTGTCAACTCTTTGGTCTGACTATCAGCCTAAGCAAAACTGAAGTCATGTGCCAACCTGCTCCAGGAAGCACACCACCTCCTCCCACCATCTGCATAGAGGGAACCCAGGTGAAGGTCATCGATCAATTCAAGTACCTTGGGAGTATCATCTCATCTGAGGGTTCTGTCGACAAGGAAATCGCTGCTCGCATCAGTAAAGTGAGTCAATTGCTGCGTTGCCTTCGCTCTTGTGTGTTCAACCACAAGAAAATCAAGCTAGCAATCAAGCTCAAGGTGTACAAAGCACTTGTACTCACAAGCCTTTTGTATGGTTATGAGACCTGGATGCGCTACAGAAAACACCTCCGGCAGCTTAAGCGCTTCCACATGAAAGGTCTGCACTCCCTTATGGGAATCAGATGGCAGGACAAAGTAACAAACCTGGAGGCTCTGGAAGGGGCTGACCTTGTCAGCATTGAGGCCATGATCATGAAAGCCCAGCTCCACTGGACTGGACATGTGATTCGAATGGACAGGTCTGGACTGCCGCACCAAATACTCTATAGAGTACTTTCAGTAGTTATTGTGTTTAGAAGATTTAGGGAAAACATGACCTCTGACCTTTGACCTTAAGGTCATCTGATGAGAGTGAAATAGCAATATGCACATCATCAGAGTATATCAAACCATGGTACCAAGTTTCAAAAACAATCAGAATAAAACTGCAGGAGAAGTTGATTTCACAAGACAGTTACTATCTATAAAGTGAAGTGAAACAGGAGGTCAAAGGTCAAAGGCTACAATTCCCACAAAAATCATCCAATCAGAACCAAACTGCAATATGCACATCCTCAGTGTACTGTATATCAAACCATGGTGCGAAGTTTCAAAACAATTGGAACAGAAATGTAGGAGTTGATTTCACAAAAGTGAGAGAGACTGACAGATGGACGGACTGACCCATACCATAAGTCCCCCTTTGGGCTTCAACTGGTGGGGGATAAAAGCTAGGGCTAAACATTCAATCCAGTCTCAGCTGCAGTGTCAGTCTCTAGCCCCTTTTCCACCAATACCTGTTTAGCCCAGTACAGCACAGCAAAGTTCAGTCCAGTTCGGTCCACTTGTGTTTCCATTACACCGGAGTATCGCTTGATGTGGTTCGGATTTGTTACAGGGAGGTGGCACAACCATCCTGTGACATAAAACAAGCAACCCAGGCAAAACGCAAGATGGCAGGATACGAGGTGACTGCGGTCTCTGGCTTTTTTTTTTGCCAGAATAAAGGCAAAAAAAGGAGAGCCAGAGAAGGCTATAGGCAGCAAGACGACACACTCTGGAAAAGTACTGGAGCATTTAGGAAGCCATATAGAGCAGCATAAAGCGGAAGAAATGAGGATATGAACAACATCACATATGAAGGTATGCTAATGATTGCTAACGCTACTTTGCTGTAAGTCCACCGTACTGCATTGTAATGTATCATTGTAATGTATATGATCAAGAGGGTAACTGGAGCCTTGCATAGCGACTCCAGCCGAACATTAGGGAGACCAACGTTACGCGTGTGTGAGTTTGCAGCCCGGAGTAACCTTGGCTGCTCCCTTAAATAGGGCTTAGAGGATTAATCAGGCAATAGGAACTCATTAGTGGAATTACGTCCAGCTGTCACCGCGGAGCTCGGCTCTGACAGCCAGAAGCCCCACCGAGACGCTGTCAGAATAAAAGCCCGGAAAGGCCATAAGGAACTAACACAGAACGGGAGGAAAATACTGCATGACCCGAGCGCGGACAATATCAGCGCTCAGACCATTACAGTACTCCCCCCCAAACGGTGCATTCTAGGCACAAAGTAACATCCAAGCCCCCACCCCCACCAACCCAGAAGGCTCCTAAGGCCCATCCAGGGTGGGAGGAGGGGTAAAGGCTAGGAGGGCGAGAACCACAAAAAGGAAAAAAGTGAAAACACTCAACCAGAGGGGGAAAAAAAAAACATCAAGGAAGGAAACAGAGAACTAAAAATGACAAGGGCGAATATTGAAAAAAAAAAAAAAGAATATGGTGCAACAATCTGAGCATAGATGAAATAAACAGAACAAAGAAACTAAACTGCAGGTACCAAACCCCAGGAAGGACAAAAGACTCAGACCGGTTCAAACAGCGCAGCATACTATGCACACAGTCCAATCCCAGGAAAAGCAACAACAGAGCGTCTCTCAAACAATAGAGGAAAAAAAAAAACATCTCCACAAACAGAAATACAGGCACCATACCACGTACCCCAATAATACCAGAAAACAGGACAAAAAAAAAAAAAACACGCTAAAGAGCGGTGATATACAGACAGTTCAAAGAAGTTCAAATAAATGGCAGAGGCAACAAAAGAGCATATCTCTCAGACTACAGAGGAGACAATCAAAAAGAGAAAAAAAAAACATCACAGGAATGCAGGCAGGCAGAGCACAATAAACAAAAAAAACCCAAACAGTTCGGTAGGTCTACCTGCATCCAGCGTCCAGATCGCTAGCAGGGGAAACAGAACACGTTCGGGCGGCCTACCCCAGTCCCAGGCCCGGGAAAACAGTACCTCTGGCAGCCGGACCAGGTCGCCGAACAGAGCCCAGTCCATCGGGTGGCCGACCCAGAACGCCGAACCGGCGAAGCAGTTTCCAAGGCAGCTGACCCACGTCATCAGGCCACCAGGACCGCAGGGGAGAACTCGGAGGCGGCCTCTCTACCACGAGGGAAAGCAGGGGAAAGCCGAGCCGAATACAGGGAATCCCCGCAGCACCCAGTGGAGGGGAAAAAGGGAACGGGGAAAGGATGAGGGGCCAGTCCAGCGTCGATCAGCGGAGGATCTGCAGCTCCTTCTCCAAACTCCACACGAACTGGCACTGCACTCTAGCTAGAACCGAAGCAGGACCATGCTGCACCCACGACGGACCCCGATTGGGCTGGAACAGGGTCCACGGCGGCCCCCGATTGCATCAAATTTGCACCCATGACGGACCTCGACTGGGCCAGAACCTTACCCACGACGGACCCCGACTGGGCCGGCGCAGCACCAGGAACGACCTCCAGACACGAACTCGGAACCTCCAAGGCGACGACCGGAATGGGCTCGTCACCGGTGACCCTGGGAGAAGACTCAGACGAAGAACAAAAACCGGGATCAGAATCACCGCCAGCAGCAGAGCCCGGCGAGACGAGCTCGGGTGCAGCAGATGGCTGCACCCAGCTCGTCTTCCCGAGAGACAGGCAATAATGCTCCAGAATAGAAAGGAGGAAGACAAAATGGAGCACTTGCCTGATCTCAGGTTCTACCGCCGCCCAGGACTTTGACGCTCCAGGTTCAATGAGCTGAAGGTCCACTTCTGGTTCCCACTCGACCGCGGCGGGCTCCGCAGCCGGCATGATCGTCTCCACAGTCTGGGGATTCCCTGGTGCTGACGTCCATGCCAAAAGCCCGCACGTCGTGGTGGCAGGGGATCCGTGGGCTGCTGGGCCGGACCGTTCCTCCGTGGAGATCCGAGGACGCTTACTCGTCAGCGCAGGCTCCAAATGGCAGTCCACCTGTTGAGCTGAGCTGCAGGCCACACCCTCTCTGCCTGAGTGCTTTAGATCTGGGTGTGCTTCCCAGCCTGAGAGCAGATGGTTGATTGCGACCAGGTGAGAATGATCTGGTGATTAAGGGAGCTTGGAGGTAGTTACTCACAGGGCAGTGGAGAGGAAGCAGTGTGTGAGAGAAATGGTTGGAGAACTTGGACTTTGGAAAAGACTGCTGGACTAAAGCTTGTTTCAAGCAAGGAAGAAGGAGCCGGTGAGCATCCATTTGTGATATGTGTCTTTGTAGCTGCATTTGGAAAGTCATTTGATCAAGTTTAGGTTAAATGTGACGTATTAAAAAATCATGTGTTTGAAATGTGAGTTAAAATGTCATATATTTATAAAATCATGTGGGTTTAAAAGTATAGTTAAAATGGAGTGTATTTTAAGAGTTTAAAAGTTAAAAGCTGCTAAAGTTGTAAGGTTAAAAATCATTATTGAACAGGGTTTTAAGATGTATTTAGTATTTGGGGTGCTTTAGATGTGAGTATTTTCTACTTATTTCATGATTGGATTTTAGTAATTTAAAAATTGAGTATTTGATTTTGGGTTATGTTGATTTATTATGGGTTCTTGGAGTACATTTTCCTTGACCCTTTATTTGTGTTGTATTTGAAGGTTTTTCACCTGTGCTTGGCTGTGCTTGGCCTTGATGACTTTTCAAAAACAAAAGGAAAGAAAAGGAAAAAGTTCTATCTTCCAAAGCAAGCTTCCCGTTCAAGTGGGGGAAACTGCTGGTCAAACCTCACAAGAGTGAGGGCCGCTTGACAGTGGAAAAACCGCTGTAGGGACTGGAACAGAGTACCCTGAACAGCAACCGGCCAGGCCTGAAAGTCCAGAGGCCTGGTAACACACTGAATAGCGTTTTACTCAATCCTGTCGAAAAAGAAGATGGATGACTCAAAGTCACTGGAGCAGCTCAAAGCCAATAGGACAGCTGTGAAGCAGCAATTTTCCTGACTGGCCAACAACATTGTCCGAATGCACCCCATAATGTCCAAGGAGGAGCTCAGAGACAGTTTCAAAAAGCTCATAGTTGAGGCCAACAAAGTCATGGAAGCCAATGATGATGTGGAGGCCCAGTACCTTACAGACGCGGAGCTGGATGCAGATCCTGAAGAAGTTTCTGGGTTGAGCGAGCAGCAAAAGGCCGATATTGGGAAAACTGCAAGTGAGTGTGAGATGAAACTGAAAGAGCTGAAGGACCTCGTCCAAAAGACACTTTGGGCCAACTTTGGAGAGGAGGAACTGATGATGGCGGTAAAAGCTGCAGAGGAGAAGGTAAAGAGTGTGATTTCCTTTGAACCAGGCGGAAATAAGGAGGCCTTTGACTTCATGTTTGATTACATGGAAAGTCTGGTTAAGAGGGCAAAAGAGCTATACACACAGTGGAAGTGTTGGGCCCCTCCTGTTGAGCAGAAAGACTTCCAGCTGTGTGTACGAGAGCTTGAGCAGTTCATTCTTAAGTTGGTGTCAAGAAAAACAGAGTTTATTCAAGCAAAGGCTAAAGAAGACGCCGAAAGAGTTTTGAGTGCAGCTTCCATCTGCTACCCAACATCAGCCATTAGACTGAAGCCAACCTCCCTCCCCAAGTTTACTGGCATCAGGCAAGACTTTTATTGTTGGAAAAGAGACTGGGAGGCCCTTCAGAGGCAAGGAGAACCCAATGGGTCAAAGGAAGTCAAAAAGTTCCAGCTTCTTGACAGTTTGGATGAGAAAATAATGAGAGATCTTCGGCTGATGACCTACAGTACAGCAGATGACATCTTTCGTGTCCTGGAGAATCGGTTTGGAAGCCAAACTGCAATCGCTATTGAAATAGTTGAGGAGCTCCAGAGACTTCCAGCTGTCAAAAGTCACCAGTCCAGGAAAATTGTTGAGCTCATCCAAGCTGTTGAGAAAGCCCTTGAAGGCCTGAGTGACCTTGGTGACACTGGTGCTTTAAAAAACACTCTGGTGACAAAGTCAGTTGAAAGCAAGCTCCCTGATGCATTGAAGAAAGAGTGGCTTCTCTATGCAGCTAAGAGGATCAGTGCCGAACCAGAGAAGCGCTTTGACAGTCTTCTGGCCTTCCTCAAGAGTCAAGAGAGCAACTATGAACAGCTGGATCAATTGAGGGATGAAGAGCTGCCAAGGAAAGAGACTCGATCTGAGCAAAGGCAAGCCAGAACCAGACCCTCAAACCAGTCAAGTAGCCATCTCTCAAGATGCGTTGTCTGTGGGGACATCAAGCATAAAAAAAAGCTGTACTTCTGCAAAAAGTTCCGTGTGCTCAAGTTCACAGAGAAGAAGGATACAGTGCAAAAGCTGGGGGCCTGCTGGAAATGTCTGGAGGTCCATGATGACGACAATCACTGCAAGACTTCATTCATGTGCAAAAATCCTGAGTGTGAGGGCAAGAGAGCCACAGACCATCACTACTATCTGTGTCCCAATGCTGGAGCATCCAGAGGCAGCACGGCCCAGAGGAGGAGCAAAGGCAGTACAGTGGGAGGTGGCAATAAGAGGAATTACACCGAGGCCCAGGAAGAATTCTTCAGAAAGCTCTCGCCTGAATTAGCCCAACAATGCCGGGACGGATTCTGCAACACAGCAGCGAGCACCTCCCATGTCGCAAAAAGTCACTCAAGTCTTCTGGCAGAGAGCGGCCTAGCAGAGTGGCCTGTCATCATGATGCTGCTGGAGGTAACAGCTAATGCTGGGCAGAAAATTGGGACCCTAATTGACCTAGCTTCTGATACCAATTATATCACCCATGAGGCAGCAGGTCGGCTTAATCTTAGAAGTGAAGACATCACGCTTGTGGTCCATGGTGTAGGAGGCATGAAAATCCATGTCAAAACAAAGCGGTACCTCCTGAAAATTCGTATTAACACCTCAAGAGGTACTCTCAAGTCCCACCAGCTGATTTGCTACGGCTTAGACAGCATTGCAGATATCCACAGACATATGTCAGCCAAAAAACTGCAAGAGTTCTTCCCAGATGTCCCACTCAGTGACCTGGTAAGACCAAGAGAGATCCAGCTCCTTGTAAGTCACAAGGAGGGTCAGCTGGCTCCGCAGAAGATTTGCACAGTGGGGAATCTCCTGCTGTGGGATGGACCAATGGGAAAGACAGTTGCGGGCACTCATCCTGAGCTGTTTGAAGAGGTCACCGTATCAGCCTACACATCAAGAACGCACTTCGCAAGGTCCATGAGAACTGCTGCTGTAAAGTATGAAGAGCATACCTGCGCAGTCCCCATTTATCCTCCACAAAGCCAGCAAGCCTCAATTGCCATCCAACCTCATCAGTCTAGTTGTGCAGCTACTACTTCCAACTTCCTCGAGTGGTGGAAATGGGATAGTATTGGTGCTGGTTGCGTCCCGAGATGTGGGGGCTGTCGCTGTAGGAACTGCCAGCCAGGTGGCAAGGAAATGACCCTCGCTGAAGAAAGGGAGCTGGAGGTGGTAAAGAGTGGCCTCACATATGTAGCTGCTGATGATCACAGTGAGAGGCCTCACTTGCACGCCAAGTACCCCTGGGTAGCAGATCCAGCCTCATTACCAAGCAGAAGGAGCACAGTTGAGGTCACATTCTTCAGGACTGAGAGGCAGCTGGCCAGGGAGCCAGAGTGGAAGGCTGCCTATGCTGCACAAATTCACGAGATGGTCAAGCGCCGGGCCACAATGAAGTTGCCTAAAGACGTCCTTTATGCATGGACTGGTCCAGTATGGTACATCAGCCACCTCATTGTACCCAACCCACACTCTGTTACAACTCCGGTGAGACTGGTTTGGAACAGTAGTCAAAAGTGCAGAGGGCTGAGTCTCAATGATCTCCTGCTAAAAGGCCCAGACGTCCTCAATTCCATCCGTGCTGTGCTTCTCAAATTCTGGAGGGGAGCTTTTGCTGCGTTGGGAGACGTAAAGAAAGTGCACAATTCAGTGTGGCTGGAAGACCAAGACGTGCATTTGCATAGGTTCCTGTGGCGTGGCTCTGAAGATGAGGAGCTGGGTGAATATGCAGTCAGGAGAGTTAACATTGGAGATAAGCCAGCAGGTTGTATTGCTCAACTCGCCATGAGAGAGACGGCTAATCTCCCTCAGTTCGGCCATCTTGAGGAAGAGCGTTGAGTGCTGCAGGAGGACAGCTATGTTGATGACTTGTTAACCTCTCATGACAACTTAGACCAGCTCAAAGTCATTACAGAAAATGTAGAGCAGATCCTGAAAGCAGGAGGGTTCAAGTTGAAGCTGTGGGTCTTCTCTGGCCAAGGTAGGAGGGAGTCTGCTGGGAAACAGGAACAGGTGGTTATTCCAAAGACTGATCCTGCCGAATCAGCTCAAAGAAGAGGATAACAAAGCACTTGGCCTTGGCTACTCCCTGGAGGATGATAAGCTTTATGTCATGGTTGGGATAAATTTCTCAAACCAGAAGAGGAAAATGAGACTCGGCCAGGACCTTCAATTGGAACAGGTGAGAGCCCAGACGCCAGACCCACTGACACGATGAGAGTTACTCAGCCAAGTTTCTGGACTGTATGACCCGATTGGTCTGACGACACCTGTAAAGCAGAAAGGGACCATTTTGGTTTGGCGAGCATTTCATGAGGCCAAACCCAAGTGCAGCTCCATCAAAGATACTTGGGACCTTGCGCTATCAGGAAAGCTCAGAGAAGATGCCATCAGCCTCTTTGAAGAATATGCCCAGCTGAGTAAGGTCAAGTTTCATAGAGCTCTGACGTCAGTAGGCGCATCGGCTGAACCTAACGCAATCACCTTCTCTGATGGCAGCGAGCATGCTTATGGTGCCGTCATGTATCTGCGGTGGGCCTGTGACCAAGGTTGTACGGTGAGGCTGATGGAATCTAAAGCTAAACTAACTCCCTTAGACCACAAGGGGGAAGTAGTCAAGGCAGAGCTTTGTGGAGCAGTATTTACCGCCCGGTTGAAGAAGTACTTTGAGCAACATAGCCAAATTCAAGTCAAACAATGGTATCACTTTGACAGCCAAACAGTCCTTGGTGCAATTCAACGTGAGAGCTATGGCTTTCAGACCTTTTTTGCCAACAGGATTGGAGAAATCCAAAGCAGCACACAACTTCAGGATTGGTGGTGGATCCCTGGACCACTGAACATTGCTGATATCATCACGCGCGGGGCTGGTCCAAAAGATTTGGATGAAGATTCACCATGGCAGCAAGGACCAGAGTTCCTGAGTCTGCCAGCTGATGAGTGGCCAATTAAGTCTGCAAAGGATGTATCAGCCACTGCCAGAGAGAGTGTTGGAAAAATGCAGAAGCGATCATTTGTTGCCGCACTCACAAGAGCTCAGGTGAAGAAAGAGCCACCAGATCCGGAGCATGGAGGCCACCTGCTGGTGTTTCTGTTCAAAACCTGATGGATGAAGGTTCAGCAATTTCACTCACCTGATTAAGACGGTCGCTTGGGTCTGGAGGGCAGCAAAATGCTTTGCAGCTAAAAATAAGATCCTGGGAACCCCAAAGTGGGAGGCAGTTTCATCAGCTGGGGTCATCACTGCAATGGAGCACCAAGATGCTTTAAGAGACCTTTTCCTTGCTGCACAAGAGGGTGTGACTTTTCCAACTAGCACAATAGACTGGCTGGTAGTCTTCAAAGAGGAAGAAACTGGGCTACTTTTGTGGTGGGAGAGTCCAGACTTTTAATGAAGACAAAGTTGGTGTCCCCCTCATGCCTTACAGTGCCTGGGTCGCAACTCTGTTGGTTCGTGAAGCTCACAGCAAGGGTCATGAGGGAGTGGCTGCAACTCTATTGAAGGTGAGAAAGAGAGCATGGGTCATCAGTGGACAAAGAATTGCTCAAAAAGTCATTGAAAACTGTGTGATTTGCAAGAAAGCCAGAGCTAGAAGATGCCAGCAAGTGATGGGTGATCTGCCTCAAGAGAGAACTGGGCCAGCATCCCCATTTGAGTTAACAGCAGTTGACCTGTTTGGACCTTATCTGGTCAAAGATGATAAGTCACAATGAAGGTTTGGGGAGTCGTATTCTGCTGTATGGCCAGTAGAGCAATCCACACAGAGCTGGCCAACACCATGTCAACTGAAAGCTTTCTGATGGCTTATCAGAGGTTTACAGCAATTCAAGGGCATCCTAAGAAGATTTGGTCCGATCCAGGAACCAATTTTGTCAGTGCCAAGGCTGTTCTGAAACAGTTGTATCAGTTTTTGGATGGCCTCGACAGGTCTGCTGTGCAGGAGACTTCAGCTCAAAGTGGAACCGACTGGCATTGGAAAATCCAGCCAGCTGATTCACCTCATCAAAATGGCTCTGCTGAAGCAGCTGTTCAGATTGTGAAAAAGGCATTCCAGAGTTTGGGAAGAGACTCAGGGCTCAGTTACAGTGAACCTCAGACAACACTTCAGCTAGCCGCTAATCTTTCTAATGAGCGTCCCATTGATACCAGGGTGCAGAACCATGAAGACACCGTGCCGTACATTACACCCAATACACTTTTGTTGGGACAAGAATCATCAAGTGGTGACTGGAAAACATTCAACTTTGCAAGCTATCCCTATAAGAGACTTCAGGAAATGCAGCACCAGGTAAATAAATTCTGGAGGTCCTGGAGCCAACTTGCCGGTCCTAATCTCTTTGTGAGGAGTAAATGGCACACCACACAGAGGAACGTTGCAGTTGGAGATATTGTTTGGCTGTGTGACCAGAATGCACTGAGGGGTCATTTTAAGCTTGGGAGAGTCATCAGTGTCAACCCAGACCCCAGAGGCATTGTACGGGATGTGAATGTTAGAGTTGTGGCAAGCTCCTGTGTTCCTGAGGTGAGGCCTGCAACATCAGCATCCAAGCATCCTGCCTCCAGCATTCGGAGGAACCTTCAGTCCACAATTCTTCACCGGGATGTCCAACATTTGGTGGTCCTGCTGCCAGTGGAGGAGCAGGCAGGAGGCTCAGGAGGAAATCTCTGACCACTAGTTCACTGTGTGCGATCTTTCCAGCGGTTTCCGTGGGAAGATCGAGTGGGAGGTGTTGAGCTGAGCTGCAGGCCACACCCTCTCTGCCTGAGTGCTTTAGATCTGGGTGTGCTTCCCAGCCTGAGAGCAGTTGGTTGATTGCACCAGGTGGGAATGATCTGGTGATTAAGGGAGCTTGGAGGTAGTTACTCACAGGGCAGTGGAGAGGAAGCAGTGTGTAAGAGAAATGGTTGGAGAACTTGGACTTTGGAAAAGACTGCTGGATGAAAGCTTGTTTCAAGCAAGGAAGAAGGAGCCGGTGAGCATCCATTTGTGATATGTGTCTTTGTAGCTGCATTTGGAAAGTCATTTGATCAAGTTTAGGTTAAATGTGATGTATTAAAAAATCATGTGTTTGAAATGTGAGTTAAAATGTCATATATTTATAAAATCATGTGGGTTTAAAAGTATAGTTAAAATGGAGTGTATTTTAAGAGTTTAAAAGTTAAAAGCTGCTAAAGTTGTAAGGTTAAAAATCATTATTGAACAGTGTTTTAAGATGTATTTAGTATTTGGGGTGCTTTAGATGCAAGTATTTTCTACTTATTTCATGATTGGATTTTAGTAATTTAAAAATTGAGTATTTGATTTTGGGTTATGTTGATTTATTATGGGTTCTTGGGGTACATTTTCCTTGACCTTTTATTTGTGTTTAATGTAAAGGTTTTTCACCTGTGCTTGGCCTGTGCTTGGCCTTGATGACTTTTCAAAAAAAAAAAGGAAAGAAAAGGAAAAAGTTGAGTCTTGGTCACTGAGTGACTTCCAATTCTATCTTCCGAAGCAAGCTTCCCGTTCAAGTGGGGGAAACTGCTGGTCAAACCTCACACGAGTGAGGGCCACTTGAACACCACCCTCCTCCTCTGCCCGTAATGTGGCTGCGGGGCTGGAACCAGGCTCTCCAGGGCCGCAGGCTCCTTCCTCGTCCGGCAATGTAGTCCTGGCACCGGGGAATGCTCAGGGAAAGGAGACACAGAGGTAGCAGGTTCACAATTAATAAATGCAGCAGGTGGCAGGAGCCCGGGGGACTGTGAACCCTGAACTCCACCCCCAGGGATCAAACAAGGCAATTCACCCAGTGAAGGAAAAGAATGAAAAGACACTTGCCTGATCCGCTGAGGACCGATGGAAGCTGCTGCGGTGGGCTTGGTTTTCTCCTCTCCCCATTGGATGGTGATGGAGGGCCCCCCGGGAGGATGAAGAGGAGCCACTCCCACAGGATCAGGAACGGGGATAGCCGGGGTCAGACTTATGGAGCTCACAGCAGCTGGCTGGGAGACAGAGTTCATGTGGCTACCCGGAACCGGAACTGGAAGAGGATCTCGCTAAGGCTTGATTTGAGCATGGCGACGATGTTTACTGACAGAGGGCGAGGCGAAGGTGAGGTCAGGGAAACGCTGCTCCTGCGCAGAAACAGCGGCGAGCAGGTCAGCGTACTCAGGGTAATCATAGAGTTCAGGATTCCTCTCCGCCAGTCTGACTGCCGCTGTCACATGCTTAATAATCTGGGTAGGATGGGAGGCAGAACGAGCCGCAGCCACACGGTCTTGGATGATCACAGCTGCCCGCTGAGTCTCCACTGAGGGAATCCTGGCTAACGTCCTCCTCTGCTGGGAACGGCACTTGGGTGATGCAAACTCCTGGACTGGATGGGTGACAGCAACTGGATCCCTAGGCGAGGAGCAGGGATGCCTCACCGTCAGCTTTCTGATGGAGTTTCCCTCCAGTCCACGGATCTTCTCCCTTGTTGGGACGACCGTGTCCCAGAGGGAAGGCGAAGGCTCCTTGGCCGCCTTCTCTATTTGTCCCCGTAGCGCCACTATCAAAGCCATCCTTTCCTTCCGGAAAGGAGGTCAGATGATATTTTAATAACATCCTCTGTGCGAGATCCAGGTGCTCATATGCAGCGTAGGTGGACATAAGGAGATGGGCGTTGGCCAGGTAACAATCAATCTCACACAACCACTCGGGGCAAAACCCACGCTCGAATGCTGACATGGTATATCAAAAAATACTGGCACCCGGAGAAGGGGAAAAACTCAAGCCCAAACAGTGCAAAGTCACGGTCACCGGCGTCTCAATTGGCTGCAACCTGCTGTTAAGGATGGCCCTCGTGAGCCATTAATGAGACGGTATAGGCAGCCAATGAGTTTGCATATTTATTAGAGAAAGATGACGATACAAAATAATGAGCCACGTGGGGCAAAACACAAACAAGAACTACGGCTTAGACACAATGGAGAAATACTCAGACTAGGAATAAACTTACTGAGGATGTGAAGATCAAGAGGGTGACTGGAGCCGGGCATAGGGACTCCAGCCAAACGTTAGGGAGACCAACATTTTGCGTGTGTGAGGTTCAGCCCGGAGTAACCTCAGCTGCTCCCTTAAATAGGGCTTAGAGGATTAATCAGGCAATAGGAACTCATTAGTGGAATACCATCCAGCTGTCACCACGGAGCTCGGCTCTGACAGCCGGAAGCCCCACCAAGACGCTGTCAGAATAAAAGCCCAGAAAGGCCATAAGGAACTAACACAGAACGGGAGGAAAATACTGCATGACCCGAGCGCGGACAATATCAGCGCTCAGACCATGACAGTGAGACTGTTGAAACATCATGGGATGTACCTGCTCCAGCCGGTGGTGTTGTGACAAAGTGATCAGCTGCCAAAACTTGATCGCCAGGTGCCATATTGTAGTTATGGGGTTATATTAGCCGTAAAATATATATTTCAACAGGTAAACAGTACTGAGTTAGGTATAATAAGATATATTTAACATTTATGATGCATTTTAAGCCAAAACAAACTGGATCTAGGATTAAAAGCAATTAAAATAACGCAGTCACAAGGCTACATGGGGAAATACATGGATTTACTGGATATATATCATATTGAGCATTGCTGACTACATGTAGATACTGTACAAATATACTGCTCAAAAAAATAAAAGGAACACTTTTTAATCTGAGTAAGTTTTGGAGTGTTTTGAATTCAGCCCTTTGTAGGTTGTAGGTTGATAATTTTCATTTCCATCAAAAGATGCGGCATCTTTTCATTCTTAACACTTTATCCAGTCCATATCAGTGTAGATATCCAGCTTATTTTTTCCCATTAAAATCTGATGTGTTTTCAAAGTGTTCCTTTTATTTTTTTGAGCAGTATATATATTCTCTGCATCAACAATGAACTATACATGCATTCATTTAGTATAGCACTAGGAATTTTGACAATAAACCTTTGTACTTTTTGCCAATGTGTCTCCACTTTTGTTTTATGTGTGAAGGTTACCACCAAGTGACATAAATGAAATACTGAAAGATTGGAAAGCTGTCTAAGAACAATCCAGCAGTTTGAGAAATCACTTTTGGTTTGGTGTAAGTCTGTCAACAGAGTTATGAACCATAAAGCAGTTTGTGTTAAAAATGTTAAATCACATTAAACTCTAACTCAGGGGTGTCCAGTCATGTGTCATGGAGGGCCAAGAACCTGCAGGTTCTCTCTTCTACCCAGTCTCTTCAGCAGGTGTTTTCACTGATCAGCAGTCAGTGGAAGAAATCCAGTGGAATCTGCTGTTGAAGACACTGGTTGGAGGTAAAGCTTGCAGGGTCTTGGCCCCCCATGGCACATGATTGGACACCCCTGGCCTAACTCATTATTAGAAAATACAGATGCTAATATGGCCCAGAATTCCTCCATATATTGGTACTATCACTAAAGTCTGCAGTGTCTTCTGCACTGGCACATCTTACAATACAGTCTTCAGTAAATAAAATAATTGTTTTTGGTTACTTTTTCTTAAAAATGAGCCATGATTTTCAAAGTCACAGAAAAATGTTTTGTACTGCTGACTCTTTTCACACCGGTGTCTTAACAGACAAACTAGAAAATCATGATGCAAACACATAAGTCACTAAATTGTTTATTACAATCAGCAACAAATTCCAGATTATTTGGAATGTGCAAAATTCAAACTGTAAAAAAAATAAAAAATAAAAAAAAAATAGAATAGGTCACACACACCGGCCACGCTGCCTCACTGAGAAGCAATTAGATGTGCCGCTCACACTGGTCCCAGTTCAGCAGATCTTCAGCCTGCATCTCTAAAAATAGTGGTGTAAGGTCCGGTTTGGGGTGGATCATTTTCCTCTTGCTTTGATGAAAAGAGAGAAAAGGGTGGTGGTTAATTAATGCAAGTTTAAAACATATTTGGGAAATACACTTGTTGCTAAAAGCCAGTGGTGGAATGTGAAAAAAGTACTTTGTTGTTGTATTTAATCACAGTTTTCATGTAGCTGCGATTCAGTAAAGTAGATTTTACAAGAGCTGGGTTACGTTTAAAATCATTTTTTACTGTGGCCTCAGAAATCAGAATGAGTTGATACCTTCAGTTGAATAGAATCTAGTACTTTAACTGAGAGTGTGCATCCCCGAGTACGAAGTCGCTCAGTCAAAATACTGTATGTAATTTTTATCAATAAAAGTTTAGCCACCGCTCTGTGACCGCTGTGTTGCCCTGGCTTCAAGTATGAGTGGTGTTTTGTACTTGTATTGCTAAAATATAAAAGGAAACAATACAATGGGTCTCAAATATTTATAATGTGTCCTGTTATAGTACTGCATGAGTTTATTGACAATAGACTATAAACTACACATACAAACTAAATTATAATGGTGACTGAATAACTCCCATTCCCCAAAATGCAAGATACACTATTATGAATATAACTCACAAAGGACAAGTGATCTGACAAAAAAAAAATAAATAAATAAACAAGCGGTTTATTTTACAGTGGCTAGTATTGGATGTGCCATTAATTTTCAATTATTCTGTATATTCACACAATCAAATAAATCTCAGTTCAGTCCCTTTCATATTAAGTGGAAATTGTGCTACTTTAATTTTGGCACTTTACTTATACTTTAACTTAAAAAGCAAAGGATTTGAGTTCTTTGTCCACCACTACTAAAAAAATAACAGGATGTGCAGCTTACCAGTCATAACACATTCTGTGTAGTGCTAAACGTTGCCAGTGTCACAGCAGATGCTGGTCGGACTGTAGAACGAAAATACACACAACTTAAGTACATGCACAGTACGAAAGTGCAACATGTAAAAAACCCCCACCTTTTTAACCAGGATTACAACTAGCTTATTTCATCAGACGTTGTCAACACAAGCACAGAATACAAGGAGAGCATAGAGTTAGCATTGACGGCTAACTAGCTAGCTCATTGTCTGCACACAAGCGACAACGTTGTTGTCTGTTCAAAGTGAACTTTCCACTGCTGGGATAAATAATGTAAAAGATGCAGAATATCACATCATATCACATCACTCACCATCATCTATATCCTAATATCACGGCTTTCAACTGCTGAAGTTAGGTGCTTCCGCAGCCGTAAATTCATTTCGGGTGACTCCGTCTTGTTCCCTCTGGATTCTCTCATCAGCCAAAAGGCACAGAAAACTCTGCTGGACCGTGGTGTTGATTTCTGTGGGTCTGATTTCTGTGAAGCCATTCTTTTTTTTCCCCCCTTGTCCTGTCAGGCAGCTAGGCAAGCAGAACAGAGATCTGTTACCCTTATTGTGCCAAAACAAATTTACTTTGCCAAAAGGAGTTTTATACAGTTCCCAACTATGTACTGTATATAGTTGTAAACTCCTCCTGTAACAAATGTTAATACTTTATTTAAATTATTTTACTCGTGGAGGATCTGACAGGAAGGCGAATAGGGAAAGGGAGTGTGTGGAGGGGGAAAGAAAAGGGAGAGGAACAGACAAAAAGACAAACAAACCAACAACTAAAAAAAAAAAAATAAATGACAAACTGCTTCTTCCACCGAAGATGTCTCAACACGAGTCTGGTATCTGCACCTGTTAAAGGAGAGACATTTGCGCATGTGCCTCTGTGTGCATATATATGAGAGCGCGCGCAAAATAAGTGTGTGCATGTGAGTGGTTTGTCAGGAAACATACGAAAAGGGGGGCCGGTCGCAGCAGTTTTCCTCCCGGGAACCCCGAGCAGACAAGGCAGCGCCACCAACCCCCACAGGGCACAAATGCCTGAGGTCAGCAAACCCCAGGAAAGCCAGGCATCCGCCCCCGGAGGAACGATCAAGGGAGGCCAGGAAGCCAGGTGGCCGGTGTGGCCGGCCCACACCCACAGGCCCGCCAATCCCCCCACCCCCCCAGCGGGGCCAACGCCAGTCCCCGGGCCCCAAGCGTCAGGAGGCCAGCAACCCCACCACCGCACACCCCGGGGTCCCCCATGGCCAAAGAAGTCCCCCTTGACCAGGGGAGCCCACATAGCTGAGAACACTACCCCCTCAATCCAGAGCCTCCCAACTCCCAGACACACTAATCCCCACACCTTCACACCCTCATGCTCTCATACACACCCACATGCACTCCCTCACTCTCACTCACCCACTCACACTCCCAGACCCACCCATTGTCTCTCACTCCTATACCAGTTCAATCTCACTCTCACTCACACTCTGACCTACAGTACTCACATCCATTCGTGCTCTCCCCCTCACACTCACCCACCCTCATTCACCCTTATTTCTTAATGTGACTGTGATGTAGATGCAGCGAACCTTAAAACGTCGCTCTCATGACGTTATGCCCGGACCAATCAGTGGCCTGCAGTCTTTTGACATCACATTTTCAGGTCAGTATGGCACGCTTAGAACCACTCAGGAGTAGGTCCGAAAAATTGGGACCAAAACCGTTACAGTTCCTAATGGAAAAGCCTACAAAGCGAACCGAACCAAACCGAACAGGGCCAAACAGGTACTAGTGGAAAAGGGCCATTAGAGATATGTGTAGAGTGTATATATTGGAAGTGATGGGTGGACACTTGATACTTGGGGTGGGGGGGTCATCAAAAGGTGTGGGTCATATGCAAAATGCCCAACCTCCCCTTATCAGCAGCAAGGTGGGCTGTGTTCACAGAGATTTAACACATTTCGAAGCGACACCAACTGCCGGGGCCTAAAGAAACGGTGGTAGAGGGAAAGCTAGTGTAGCTGCAGTCAGTGTTGTTGTTAGCTGTGGAGAAAATCCTTGTTCCCAACACTGATAAGGACATAAAGTGATTCGGTCCCCACGGGGGTGGGAGGCAGATTCAACCTCTGCAGATCTACTGTAATGAATATCAATGGCAGGGAATGGGGCTGCTGCAGTCCCTTTGGGCCTTTACTTGCTTCTCCCCTCTTTTCTGCTGTCAGAGTTGAGACAGGGATACTATGCATGAAAATGCAATGCTTAATATATGGTAATGCTATGTAAACACAAGCTGATCTGAGAAGGCGGCTGGGGGGGGGGGAATAGATCGGCCCTTGCCTGTGCTCAAAGCCAAGTTGGGGAGTGAATCTCGGAAGCTAACAGTAGCCTCTAAGCACATTTATCTGGAAATTAATATGATACAGTGAACAGGAGGAAAAGGTGCCAGGGTGAGGATCAGAGTGGGGAGGAAGCACCGGGGTTAGTGCAAACTCAGCGCCACCTCACCAATGCCACAGCCTCTACCCATTTTTTCCTTCTTTCTTCTTTACTTTTAAAGAAAGACCCCCCGCCTTCCCCCCATCTCCTTACCTGAGTAGGGTTTATTTTGATTGGCATCTTTTGGGCCAAGAAGTTACCTGAGGCCATATGAAAAGAAGAAGGAAAAAAAACCCACATTGACTACTATGGTAGGTATGCCTGCTGCACAAACACGTTCTCTCTTTCACATACACACACACACACACACATGCACAGACTGTCCAGGGGTTCTGTTACTCTTTTGAAACAACCTGTCTGCTAGCAACAGGGGAGGTGGAGGAAGTTATAGCTTGAAGTATTGTCTCTAAAGCGGTGTGGGTTTCCCGGTTTGTCTGACAGCCCCCAATGCAAGCAGCACTGCATTCCTGTGCAGAAAGGCCAAGATGAGTCACCTCATCGGCTGCCGCCATTTGTCAAGCTAAAAATAACCTGGCAACAGTTATCCTCTCATTCAGCGGGTCATTATTTTACACATAGCCAGCGAGCAACAGCCAGAAATAGAGGAGGACGGTGTGTGTGTAAGAGAGAAAGATGCAATAGCCCGAGGCAGTGAGGTGGGATTTGTAAGCCCTTTGTACATAACAGGCAGCACTCTTAGCAAGCTGAAGGTATGTTTTTGTGTGAGTAATCCGTGATGGATGTTTTAATTGAAAACACAAGGCTTTTAGGGCTGTTTTCACAGACTGCAGCCAACATCTGACACCTCTACTCAGACCACCAAAACCCATATGTGTGTGTATATATATATATATATATATATATATATATATATATATATATATATATAGATAGATAGATAGATAGATATACACAGAGGTGTAAAAAAGTATTTGCCACCTTCCTGATTTCTCATTTAGATAACACAAGCAAACACAAAATGCAGTTTTTAAATGAAAGTGCTTATTATAAAGGGAAAATAAGATCCAATGGCCCTGTGTGAAAACGTGATTGCCCCCTAAACCAAAGAAATGGTTGGGCCACCCTTAGTAGCAACAACAGCAATACTGCATTTGCCATAAGTGGCAATGAGTCTTTTACAGCACTGTGGAGGAATTTTGGCCCACTCATCTTTGCAGAATTGTTGTAATTCAGCCACATTGGAGGGTTTTTGAGCATGAACCGCCTTTTTAAGGTCATGCCACAGCATGTCAATTGGATTGAGGTCAGGACTTTGACTAGGACACTCCAAAGTCTTCATTTTGTTTTTCTTAAGCCATTCAGAGGTGGACTTACTGGTGTGTTTTGGATCATTGTCCTGCTGCAGAACCCAAGTGCGCTTCAGCTTGAGGTCACAAAAAGATGGCCGGACATTCTCCTTCAGGATTTTTTGGTAGACAGCAGAATTCATGGTTCCATTTACCACAGCAAGTCTTCCAGGTCCTGAAGCAGGTCCTGAAGCAGCAAAACAGCCCCAGACCATCACAATACCACCACCATATTTTACTGTTAGTATGATGTTCCTTTTCTGAAATGCTGTTACCTTTACGTCGGATGTAATGGGACACACACCTTCCAAAAAGTTCAACTTTTGTCTCGTCAGTCCACAGAGTATTTTCCCAAAAGTCTTGGGGATCATCAAGATGTTTTCTGGCAAAACTGAGATGAGCCTTTGTGTTCTTTTTGATCAGCAGTGGTTTTTGTCTTGGAACTCTGCCATGCAGGCCATTTTTGCCCAGTCCCTTTCTTATGGTGGATTCATGAACACTGACCTTAACCGAGGCAAGTGAGGCCTGCAGTCCTTTGGATGTTGTTGTGGGGTCTTTTGTGACCTCTTGGATGAGTTGTCACTGCGCTCTTGGGGTAATTTTGGTCAGCCGGCCACTCCTGGGTAAGTTCACCACTGTTCCATGCTTTCGCCATTTGTGGATAATGGCTCTCACTGTAGTTCACTGGAGTTCCAAAGCTTTAGAAATGGCTTGATAACCTTTTCCAGACTGATAGATCTCAAAATACTTTGTTTCTCATTTGTTCCTGAATTTCTTTGGATCACATCATGCTAATGAGGATCTTTTGGTCTTCTTCACTTTGTCAGGCAGGTCCTATTTAAGTGATTTCTTGATTGACAACAGGTATGGCAGTAATCAGGCCTGGGTGTGGCTGGAGAAATTGAAGTCAGCTTTCCAAAGGTGTGATAAACCACAGATAATTTATGTTTTAAGGGGTGGGGGCAATCACTTTTTCACACAGGGCTATGTAGTTTTGAATTTTCTTTTCCCCTTAATAATAAACACCTTCATTTAAAAACTGCATTTTGTGTTTACTTGTGTTATCTTTGTCTAACATTTAAATTTGTTTGATGATGTAAAACATTTAAGTATGACAAACATACAAAAAAATGAGAACTCTCTCTCTCTCTCTCTCTCTCTCTCATATATATATATATATATATATACAGTGGGGTAAAAAAGTATTTAGTCAGCTACCAATTGTGCAAGTTCTCCCACTTAAAAGATGAGCGAGGTCTCCAATTTTCATCATAAGTATACCTCAACTATGAGACAAAATGAGAAAAAAAATCCAGAAAATCACATTGTCTGATTTTTAAAGAATTTATTTGCAAATTATGGTGGAAAATAAGTATTTGGTCAATAACAAAAGTTCATCTCAGTACTTTGTTATATACCCTTTGTTGGCAATGACAGAGGTCAGACGTTTTCTGTAAGTCTTCACAAGGTTTTCACACACTGTTGCTGGTATTTTGGCCCATTCCTCCATGCAGATCTCCCCTAGAGCAGTGATGTTTTGGGGCTGTCACTGGGCAACACGGACTTTCAACTCCCCCCAAAGATTTTCTATGAGGTTGAGATCTGGAGACTGGCTAGGCCACTCCAGGACCTTGAAATGCTTCTTATGAAGCCACTCCTTTGTTGCCCGGACAGTGTGTTTGGAATCATTGTCATGCTGAAAGACCCAGCCACGTTTCATCTTCAATGCCCTTGCTGATGGAAGGAGGTTTTCACTCAAAATCTCACGATACATGGCCCCATTCATTCATTCCTTTACATGGATCAGTCGTCCTGGTCCCTTTGCAGAAAAACAGCCCCAAAGCATGAGGTTTCCACCCCCGTGCTTCACAGTAGGTATGGTGTTCTTTGGATGCAACTCAGCATTCTTTCTCCTCCAAACACGACAAATTGAGTTTTTACCAGAAAGTTCTATTTTGGTTTCATCTGACCATATGACATTCTCCCAATCCTCTTCTGGATCATCCAAATGCTGCTCTCTAGCAAACTTCAGACGGGCCTGGACATGTACTGGCTTAAGCAGGGGGACACGTCTGGCACTGCAGGATTTGAGTCCCTGGCGGCGTAGTGTGTTACTGATGGTAGCCTTTGTTACTTTGGTCCCAGCTCTCTGCAGGTCATTCACTAGGTCCCCTCGTGTGGTTCTGGGATTTTTGCTCACCGTTCTCGTGATCATTTTGACCCCACGGGGTGAGATCTTGTGTGGAACCCCTGATCGAGGGAGATTATCAGTGGTCTTGTATGTCTTCCATTTTCTAATAATTGCTCCCACAGTTGATTTCTTCACACCAAGCTGCTTACCTATTGCAGATTCAGTCTTCCCAGCCTGGTGCAGGTCTACAATTTTGTTTCTGGTGTCCTTTGACAGCTCTTTGGTCTTGGCCATAGTGGAGTTTGGAGTCTGACTGTTTGAGGTTGTGGACAGGTGTCTTTTATACTGATAACGAGTTCAAACAGGTGCCATTAATACAGGTAACGAGTGGAGGACAGAGGAGCCTCTTAAAGAAGAAGTTACATATCTGTGAGAGCCAGAAATCTTGCTTGTTTGTAGGTGACCAAATACTTATTTTCCACCATAATTTGCAAATAAATTCTTTAAAAATCAGACAATGTGATTTTCTGGATTTTTTTTTCTCATTTTGTCTCTCATAGTTGAGGTATACCTATGATGAAAATTGGAGACCTCTCTCATCTTTTAAGTGGGAGAACTTGCACAACTGGTGGCTGACTAAATACTTTTTTGCCCCACTGTATATACACTACCGTTCAAAAGTTTGGGGTCACTTAGAAATTTCCTTATTTTTGAAACAAAAGCACTTCTTTTCAATGAAGATAACTTTAAACTAATCAGAAATACACTCTATACATTGCTAATGTGGTAAATGACTATTCTAGGTGCAAATGTCTGGTTTTTGGTGCAATATCTACATAGGTGTATAGAGGCCCATTTCCAGCAACTATCACTCCAGTGTTCTAATGGTACAGTGTGTTTGCTCTTTGTGTCAGAAGGCTAATGGATGATTAGAAAACCCTTGTGCAATCACGTTAGGTCTGCAATGCTGTAATTGCTGCAAAGGGAGGATTCTTTGACGAAAGCAAAGTTTGAAGGAAAAAATTATTATTTCAAATACAAATCATTATTTCTAACCTTGTCAATGTCTTGACTATATTTTCTATTCATTTTACAAGTCATGGTGGTAAATAAGTGTGACTTTTCATGGAAAACACAAAATAATTGTCTGGGTGACCCCAAACTTTTGAACGGTAGTGTATATATATACATATATATATGTACACTACCGTTTAAAAGTTTGGGGTCACCTCAGACAATTTTGTGTTTTCCATGAAAAGTGACACTTGTGGAGCGGGTAAATAATGAGGCTGATTTGGTTCAGGCGGTTTATTACACGACTCACACAAGGAGCATAGACAGAATGGCATACAAGTAGGAACTCATCCCTTAAATAACATGATATCCTTCTAGACTGTTCTCACACACAAAAGATAATCCCCTGTCTGACTGCAGTCAGTCCATTCATCCTTGACACCTCCCTGTTATCTTACTAGGGCATCTAGAAACTTCTCACACACAAAAGGTTAACTTTGCATCCTTTGTTCCTGTCTAAGGTGGTAAACCATTATGCACTCCCCAGGTTGCCACCCCCCCCCAGCAACTTAGATAGGACAAGAGAGTAACAGTCCACATGCTGTGATAAAACCATTAACATCAGTCCACATGCTGTAGAACAATCAACATCAGTCCGCATGGTGCTTGGGCTTCAGTCTTCTGCCGTATCTGCTGTAGCCAGGACTCGCTGCCTCCGTGGCGCTGCCATGCTGGGGGGCTGATGTCTGGGGGTGAAAACTTTTTGACTGTCCGTGTGGGTGCTCTGGAGAATCTTTTCTCTGGGAAGCGCCCCGTGGGAGTCTTCCACACCGAGGGGCCCTCGCCAACAGCACTTGCTCGTCAGCCACAACGAAAGCAGGTTTGAGTCTGTCTATGCCAATTTTCTCCCTCCTACCCCCCAAATCTAGCAAAAAATGCTTATCCCCTGTTTCCAGCACTCTAAACGGTCCATCATAAGGTGGACACAGCGGGGGGCGGTGGGCGTCGTGTCTGACAAACACGAACTTTGCGTTTTTCAAAGCTTTAGGCACAAAAACGTGCAGAACACTGTGGTGGGCAGGACCCGGCAGCGTGCTTGAGTCTATGCAACGCTGCAGCAGCTGAGACGGGGAGCTGCCCGGCGCAGGAATATCTGGCAGAAACTCCCCAGGCAGCCAGAGCGGTTGTGCAAAAACGAGTTCTGCCGGGGAAGCTTCCAGATCCTCTTTGGGCGCAGAACGTAACCCCAATAAAACCCAAGGTAACCTGTCTACCCAATTTGCATCCGTCAGTGAAGCCCTCAGAGCCGCTTTTAACGACCTATGAAAACGTTCGCATAACCCATTAGCCTGCAGGTTGTACGCGGTTGTGCGGTGAATTGAGACACCTAGGCTGTGGGCCATGGTTGACCAGAGTTCAGAAACAAATTGAGAGCCTCTGTCGGACGTAATGTCTGACGGAACTCCAAAACGCGCCACCCATGCTGTTAAAAATGCGCGCGCCACCTCCTCGGCCGTGGTTGCCGCCAGCACAACCGCTTCTGGCCAGCGCGTGGTGCGGTCCACCATTGTCAGGAGATGCATGTACCCCTGTGATGGCGGAAGGGGGCCTACGAGGTCCACGTGGACATGATCGAACCTCTTAGCCAGGATGCGAAATGGCTCCAAAGGAGCCTTCGTGTGTCTGTGAACCTTGGCTCGTTGGCACGCCACGCAGGCTGCCGCCCACTCTTTCACTTGTTTGCGAAGGCCCGGCCACACATATTTCTCTCCTACCATTTTGACCGACGCGCGCACCCCTGGGTGTGCCAAAGAGTTAACTGACTCAAACACGTGGCGGCGCCACGCTGCCGGAACCACAGGCCGTGGGCGACCTGTGGAGACGTTGCAGATTAAGGGGGGAATGCCGTTAAGCAGCGTCCTCTTCTTCAGCCTTAACCCTGTTGGTCCAGACTGGAGCGCATGCACGTCCGCGTCACTAGCCTGCTCCACGGCCATGGCTGCATAATCCAACCCTACACAGACCGGGGCCACAACAGCGCACGAGAGGCAGTCTGTCACTACATTCAGTTTGCCCGACACATGCTGAATATCGGTAGTAAACTCTGAGATCGGGGCCAGCTGCCTCTGCTGCCGGCCCGACCAAGGTTCTGAAACTTTGGCCATCGCGAATGTTAGTGGCTTATGGTCATCGAACGCAGTAAAATTGCGCCCTTCCAGCCAGAACTGGAAATGGCGAATGGCCAGGTGGACAGCCAGCAACTCTCTGTCGAACGTGCTGTATTTACGCTCATTGTTGCGCAAGGTTCTGCTGAAAAAGGCAAGCGGCTGCCAAGCCCCGGCGACGCGCTGCTCCACGACAGCCCCTATGGCCACATCTGAAGCATCAGTGGTGAGGGCTATGCGGGCCGTTGGGTCTGGATGTGCCAACAATGCGGCGTTTTCCAGGGCTGCTTTAACTTCCGAGAACGACTGCTCTCGTTCCGGGGTCCATTCGACCCTATTCGCAGGTTTCTGGTTTTTGAGCGCAGCGTACAATGGCTGCATGAGCTGCGCAGGGAAGGAAACGGTTATAAAAGTTCACCATTCCCAAAAATTCTTGTAGCGCCCTGACCGTTTGTGGTCGGGGAAAATCTGTCATTGCGCGCACTTTGTCAGGCAGCGGAACCGCTCCTTCGGGAGAGATGCGGTGCCCTAAAAAATCAATCCCCGTCACCCCGAACTGACATTTCGCTGGGTTGATTATTAAACCGTGCTCTTCCAACCTACGGAAAACCATCATGAGGTGGGTTTCGTGTTCGTCTTTGGACGCGCTGGCTACCAAGATATCGTCCAGGTAGACGAACATGAAAGGGAGATCACGCAGCACTGCATCCATCATGTGTTGGAACGTCTGTGCTGCCCCTTTAAGCCCAAACGGCATGCGCAAGAAGTCAAATAAACCAAACGGAGTTATTACCGCTGTTTTGGGTATGTCCTCAGCGCGCACTGGGACTTGGTGGTAACCACGAACCAAATCTATCTTAGAAAAAATGCGCGCTCCTGCGAGGTGAGAGGAAAATTCTAGAATGTGGGGAATTGGGTAGCGGTCATGCGCTGTAGCGTTGTTTAACCTGCGGAAATCGCCGCAAGGTCGCCACGAACCTTCAGCTTTAGAGACCATGTGTAGCGGGGAAGCCCATGGGCTGTTTGAGCGCCTGATGATGCCTAACCTCTCTAGGTTAGCGAACTCCTCGCGCGCTATGGCCAGTTTAGCTGCGTCCAACGCCGAGGTCTTGCAAAAACGGGCGCCCCGGTGGTGGTGATAAAATGCTTCACCCCATGTTTAGCGATAGCTGCTGAAAATGTCGGGACTGTGAGTGCTGGGAACTGAGCGAGCAGTGTGTGGAACTTACCGCATGCTGCTGTGACGTTGGCTTGTGCTGTTGGCCGGGTCACTCGAGCTATACAGGGGAGAGAGTCAAAAGACAGTGCATTAACCAGGCGCCTGTTAGCAATATCTACCAACAACCCATGTGCACATAGAAAATCAGCCCCCAGTATATGGTAATCCAGTGCTGCTACAACAAAAGTCCATTCATATGTACGGCCATGTAGAGACAAGAGCAGAGTCCTCTCACCAAAGGTCTTAATGTCTGAGCCGTTTGCTGCTGCCATCTCGGGGCCGCTGGTTCCTGCCAGCTGGTCAGCGTAGGTCAGCCGGATGAAACTCCTCTGTGCGCCGGTGTCCACGAGGAAATGCCTCCCCGAGCGTGCGTCCGTCAAAAAGAGCAGCTTGTTCTCCTCCCCGAGGGTCGCTGCTGCTACCGACCCCCGGGCTTGGCGTTTCCTGAGCGCTTGAACTGGCACGGTGGTATACATTTGCGTGCCCTCTCTGCAAAGCGGCAGTGGTAGAAGCAAAGCGTGTCACCTCCACGTTCTTTGGCCCCCGCTGCTGCTGCTGTCGGCAGCTCCTCACCTCCTCGTGTCGACGTGCCGGGCTCCGTCGCTGCCGCAATAGTCACGAAAGCCTTGGTGGCGATGATGATCCGGTCTGCCTCTCGGGCTAGCGCACGATAGTCCCGTTTGGCCAGCAACGACGAATTGGCCAGGGCCGCTCTCGCCGCTGTCAGAAGGTTCCTGAGGAAAATGTGGATGAAGATGAAGTGGTCGTCGTCCGTGCCCTTTAACCTCAGCATCTTCTCCATCATGTCCACGGCCGAACCGTCTCCCAACTCGGTCCACGTCAGAAGCCTCTCTGCTCTCTCATCATCCGAGAGCGTGTAATGCTGGATGAGGGCAGCCTTCAGCGCGTCATATTTGCCGTCGGCTGGTGGCTGATCGAGCAGGCTCTCGATGTGCTGAGCCGTGCTGGCATCGAGCGCTGCGACCACATAGTAGAATTTTGTATCATCCGCCGATATTCCTTGGAGGGCGAACTGCGCCTCGGTTAGGTGGAACCAGGAGCGCGGGTTGTGCTGCCAAAAATCAGGTAGTTTGATCGCTACTGCGCACGCGAAGCTGGGGGTTCCAGTCGAGGTTGGCTCCGGGGATCTTACGTCGTATTCCATGATTCGTCTTGGGTCACCAGTGTGGAGCGGGTAAATAATGAGGCTGATTTGGTTCAGGCAGTTTATTACACAACTCACACAAGGAGCATAGACAGAATGGCATAGAAGTAGGAACACTTCCCTTAAATAACATGACATTCTTCTAGACTCTTCTCACACACAAAAGATAATCCACGTCTAGACTCTTCTCACACACAAAAGATAATCCCCCGTCCGACTGCAGTCAGTCCATTCATCCTTGACACCTCCCTGTTATCTTACTAGGGCATCTAGAAACTTCTCACACACAAAAGGTTAACTTTGCATCCTTTGTTCCTGTCTAAGGTGGTAAACCATTATGCACTCCCCAGGTTGCCACACACTTTTATTTACCACCATGAGTTGTAAAATGAATCGAAAATATAGTCAAAACATTGACAAGGTTAGAAATAATGATTTGTATTTGAAATAATAATTTTTTCCTTCAAACTTTGCTTTTGTCAAAGAATCCTCCATTTGCAGCAATTACAGCATTGCAGACCTAACATGATTGCACGAGGGTTTTCTAATCATCCATTAGCCTTCTGATGCAATGAGCAAACACATTGTTCCATTACACTGGAGTGATAGTTGCTGGAAATGGGCCTCTATACACCTATGTAGATATTGCACCAAAAACCAGACATTTGCAGCTAGAATAGTCATTTACCACATTAGCAATGTATAGAGTGTATTTCTGATTAGTTTAAAGTTATCTTCATTGAAAAAAAGTGCTTTTCTTTCAAAAATAAGGAAATTTCTAAGTGACCCCAAACTTTTGAACGGTAGTGTGTATATAGTATATATATATATATATATATATATATGTGGAGAATGTGTTCAAGGATGAGGCTGAGTTTGTTCCTCAGATTCAGCTTTAGTCACAGATCACATCTCCAACAATCTCAAAGCAAGTCAAGAGGAAGTTTTCATCTCACATCAGGAGTTTTATACCCCGGGCACGAAACAGCAGTCACATGGTGTTTAATCAAACATACAGTCACATGGTACTTAATCTCAATCACAAAGTAACCCCTTTGATCTCACACCATTGTCCTCTAGTCTCTGTGGTCCGGAAATCTTCCCCGGTCGTCTCCCGGAAACAAAGGCCGAATCTCACACTCTTCTGCTGAATCCCAGAGTCTCAGTCCCTTTTGTTCCATGAGACGTGAAGCACACAATAAACATACAGCAACACATTTGTGGGGAATATGTAACCAACATATGTGCCACATGACCCCCCCAAACGTCTAAAATGGGACAAACATAACCAGAGACACATGACATAATAACATTACTACACATCAATCCACCAGTTGCTTAACTCTCAGTCTCCTGCCGTATCTGCTGAAAGCCGGCTTTGCTGCTGTCTGCACCTGTGGATTAGAACTGTTAGTCAATCTCTGTGGGAGTCCTGTAGAATGCCCTCTAGGGGGTCTACCGCGACGGGGGGCTCTCGCCAACTGTACCTCTTCATCCGCCAAAACAAAAGCAGGTTTGAGTCTGTTAATACAAATCAATTCTTTTCTGCCTCCCAAATCTAGCAAAAAATGCTTCTCTCCTGTTTCCAGCACCTTGTACGGCCCGTCGTAAGGCGGGCACAGGCTGGGGCGACAAGCATCATGTCTCACAAAAACAAATTCCGCATTTTTTAAAGCCTTCGGCACAAAAACACTTGGGAAACTGTGATGAACCGGGCCAGGAAGCGTGTTTGATCCTGTGCCGCTCTGCAACAGCTGAGCGGGGGGGCAATTTGGGGCAGGATTATCAGGGAGAAATTCCCCTGGCAGACGGAGAGGCTGCGCAAAAACTAATTCCGCTGGAGAGGCTTGCAAATTCTCCTTAGGTGCAGAACGCAACCCCAATAAGACCCATGGTAACTTGTCAACCCAATTTGTATCCGTAAGCGACGCTCTGAGGGCCGCTTTCAATGACCTATGAAAACGCTCGCATAAACCGTTAGCCTGGGGGTTGTACACGGTGGTGCGGTGGATCTTTACCCCTAGGCTGCGGGCCACCAACGACCAGAGTTCGGAAACAAATTGAGGACCCCTGTCCGACGTTATGTCCGACGAAACTCCAAAACGCGCTGTATTTTCGCTCGCTATCGCGCAAGGTTTTGCTGAAAAACGCAAGCAGTTGCCAGGTCCCCGCTACAAACTGTTCAACGACTGCCCCTACCACTAAATCAGACGCGTCAGTGGTGAGGGCCATGCAGGCTGTTGGAACTGGATGTGCCAACAAAGCCGCGTTTGCCAGTGCTGTTTTGACTTGAGAGAATGCGCGCTCCCGCTCAGGAGACCATTCGATTTTATTTGTGGGTTTTTGTTTTTTTAGTGCCGCGTACAATGGTTGCATGAGCCGCGCTGCGCTTGGGAGGAAACGGTTATAAAAATTAACCATTCCCAAAAACTCCTGTAACGCTTTGACCGTTTGAGGTTGGGGGAAATTTGTTATTGCGCGCACTTTATCGGGCAGAGGGACCGCTCCTTCTGGTGAAACGCGATTCCCCAAAAAATCAATCTGCGCTACCCCAAACTGACACTTCGCTGGGTTAATTATTAACCCGTGCTCTGCCAGCCTCCGGAAAACTGCCGTGAGGTGGTTTTCGTGTTCGTCTTCGGACGTGCTGGCTACTAAAATGTCATCCAAGTAGATGAACACGAAAGGGAGGTCGCGCAGCACCGCGTCCATCATGCGCTGGAACGTCTGCGCGGCCCCCTTGAGTCCAAAAGGCATGCGCAAAAACTCAAAAAGCCCGAAAGGAGTTATTACCGCTGTTTTGGGTATGTCCTGGGCGCGCACTGGAACCTGATGGTAGCACCGCACTAAATCTATTTTAGAAAAAATGCGCGCCCCCGCCAAATGAACCGAAAAATCTTGAATGTGTGGGATCGGGTAGCGGTCGTGTGCAGTGGCGTTATTCAACCTGCGGAAATCATCGCAAGGTCGCCACGAGCCATCAGTCTTTGGGACCATGTGCAATGGCGAAGCCCAGGGGCTTTTCGAACGTCTGATGATGCCCAGTTTTTCCAGGTTGGCAAACTCCTCGCGCACTATGGTCAGTTTAGCTGAGTCCAGGCGTCGAGCTTTTGCAAAAACGGGAGGCCCGGTGGTAGTGATATAATGCTCCACCCCATGTTTGGCCACTGTCGCCGAAAACGTTGGGACTGTTAGTGCTGGGAACTGAGTGAGGAGTGCGTGGAACTTACCACCCGCAGTTTTGGTGGTGGCTTGTGCAGTTGGCGGTGCCACTCGTGCTGTGCAGGGAATAGATTGAAAAGACAGTGCATTAACCAGACGTCTATTAGCAAGATCAACCAATAAACCATGTGAGCACAAGAAATCAGCCCCTAACATGTTGAAACTGACTGCAGCTACAACAAAAGTCCACACAAATGAACGACCCTGCAAAGACAGAAGCAGAGTCGTCTCACCGAAGGTCTTAATAGGTGAGCCGTTCGCTGCTGACACTGACACCCGGGGAACCTTGGACGGCATCAGCCGGTCCACGTAGGAAGGCATGATGAAGCTCATCTGGGAGCCTGTGTCCATGAGGAATTGTTTCCCCGAACGTGCATCCGTCAGGTAAAGCAGCTTGTTCTCGTCCCCGAGGGCCGCAGCCGCTACCGACCCTCGGTCTTGGCATTTCCCGAACGCTTGAAGTGGCACGGCGGGAGGCACTTGTGTGCCCTCTCTGCAAAACGGCGATGATAGAAGCAAAGGACGTCGCCTGCTCCGTGTCGCTTGGTGCTGACTGCTGCCGTTGTCGGCACGTCTGGTGCTGCAACCACTGGCCCCATGCCGTCTCCAGGCGTCGCTCCTAGCTCCGCTGCTGCAGCCAAAACTGCGCTCCGCTTGTGGGCGTCGACGAGTCGCTGCGCCTCCTTGCTCAGCCCGTGGTAGTCTCGCTTGGCCAACCGGGGTGAATCTGCCAGGGTAACTCTCACCGCTGGCGGCAGGGTCTGGAGGAAAAGGTGGGCGAAGATAAATTCGCAGTCCTCGGAGTCTTTCAGCCTCAGCATTTTGACCATCAGGTCTACGGGTCTGTCGTTCTCCGACTCCATCAACGCCAGGAGCCCCTCTGCTCGTTGTTGCACGGAGGGGGTGAAATGACTGATAAGTGCAGCTTTCAAGGCGCTGTATTTGTCGCTGTCCGGTGGGTGGTTGACCAGGTCTTCCACCCTCTGAACTGTGTGGCTGTCCAGCTTCGCCACAACATGGTAGAATCTCGTGTCGTCCTTCGAGATTCTCCGGAGGTTGAACTGCGCCTCGACCGCGCTAAACCAGGAGCGTGGACTATGCTGCCAGAAGTCAGGCAGCCGGAGTGTGGAGGCAGCCATCAGGCTGGCTTCTGCCGAGCCCCGCTTGGGAGAATTATTTCTGCTCATTCTAAATCGTAAGGTCACCAGTGTGGAGAATGTGTTCAAGGATGAGGCTGAGTTTGTTCCTCAGATTCAGCTTTATTCACAGATCACATCTCCAACAATCTCAAAGCAAGTCAAGAGGAAGTTTTCATCTCACATCAGGGGTTTTATACCCCGGGCACGAAACAGCAGTCACATGGTGTTTAATCAAACATACAGTCACATGGTACTTAATCTCAATCACAAAGTAACCCCTTTGATCTCACACCATTGTCCTTTAGTCTCTGTGGTCCGGAAATCTTCCCTGGTCGTCTCCCGGAAACAGAGGCCAAATCTCACACTCTTCTGCTGAATCCCAGAGTCTCAGTCCCTGTTGTTCCATGAGACGTGAAGCACACAATAAACATACAGCAACACATTTGTGGGGAATATGTAACCAACATATGTGCCACACACATATATATATATATATATATATATATATATATATATATATATATATATGAGAAATATAATATATATATATAAATATATATTTTTTTTAAATTTCCCCCTTAAACTGTTACAGCATGGATGGAGCTATACCTCCATGGATACAGGGAGAGGGGAGGTGGAACTTTTAATGTTCATTAACACATGGAGTTTTTACCTGATATCAGAGGCTATGAAAAGGACCTCCATGCAGGCCCAACGGGATCACGGTCCAGGAAGAACCGACTTCACCCCTGGGTTCCAGCATGGACCACTCTTTCAGAGACAGAAGTGCCACGGTAAATATGCTGTCAATTTTACAACAGCGCTTCATTCCATGGGTACAGACCAGGAACGAAGCGTGTCTATCCGGGTGGATATCCTGTCCTTGTGTGTGTGTGATGCCCACAGTGAACCATGATTTTGTGACCCACTGCATACTCTCTGGAGTGGTTTGATCCACAGAGTTTCTGCAGAAAGCAGAGCAGGAGAGCGGAGACTAGTGGAGTCTGCACAAGTCTGCACATAGCACCCAAGGGCTCATGCCAAAAATTGTCCGGGCGGCTGCTGATACAGTTTTTCAGTTCTGCTTTTTTCTTTCAGCCAAAACAAAACAGTCTCTTTTTTTCCCAAATTATATCGAAAAGCTTTGGGGTCGGACAAAGGACTGTCGGGGTCCGGATCCAGACCGGAGTGTGCCAGTTGGTGACCCCTGCCCTAGAGTGTCACAGTCTTGTTCCACTATAATACTGTACTGGTTGCCAGGTTGAGACAAATAATTGCAAGTCACAGGTATCTGGTACAGCTCATAGCATCTGGCAGCTCCTGAGCTTTCTGTGAAATGATGACACAAGATATCATCCGAGTCATCTACTGGCTTTGAAAGCCTTAAGGTACGTGCCCACCTAGGTGTGTGTTTTCACTCTCCCTGTTCACTGTGTGGAATGCCCCGCATGCACACTGGCAGCATGGCATCAAGAATCCTAAGCCATAGTGTGGAGGTGCCCACCCCTCCTCCTTCTAAATCTCTGCTCCGGCCCATCCATCCATCCATCCATCCATCCATCCATCCATCTTCTTCCGCTTAATCCTTTTCGGGTCCCCATTACGCAATTGAGGAGCGGGGCGCGTGGAGCAGATCGTTTCCTGGAGCTCATGATGAACTTTTAATATAACAATTATTAGTCAAAAATAAATACATATTTGGCAACTACACATTTATTTCTCACTTCAACCATTTCCAGAAAAATGTTTCGCTGTTTACTTTTGAAGATATAGGCGAAAGTTTAACATCCAGATGAGTCGTGACCAGACTAGAACAGCCAACTCACTAGGATTTGCGTCGACCAATGACGTGCAGGCCGTGCAGGTCGGGGAGGGCAGAGCAGGCTGGAGTGGACAGAAGAAGCTCATGAAACTGCACTTTTGTAGGTGAAAATACTGCTTGAACACCAGCCAAAGTTCTCTGACCAGGCGATGATACTCACTGTGTAGTTTGCAGCTTCGGAGTATTGACTGGTGTGACTCTCGCCTGGTAACAACCCTTTCATGCTCCCAACAGATCCCAATGCGGAGGAGGCACAGGGACCTTCCATCAACAGAAGCCTAGGTGGTCCCCGGGGTGTGCGGCGGTGGTGCGGGGGTGGCTGTTGGGGTAACTGGAGGGGCTTATGCCAGGGGTGTGGGCCAGTCTCCGGCCTGGGGGGTGGGGGCGCCGGCCTCCCGGTGCCTGGGACCCGGGGGCTGGCGTTGGCCCCACTGGGGGGGCGGGGGGTTGGTGGGCCCAGGGATGTGGGGCCACCGCACCGGCTGCCTGGCGGCCTTGTGGCCTGCCGTCCCTCGGCTGTTCCTCCTTTGGCTGATGCCTGGCTTTCCTGGGGCTTTTTGGCCTCAGGCATTTGTGCCCTGTTGGGGTTGGTGGCGTTGCCTTGCCTGCTCGGGATTTCCGGGTGGGGGGGTGGGGGGGTTGCTGTGACCAGCCGCCCTCTTCATATGTTTCCTGACAAACCATTCACATGCACACACTTATTTTGCACGCGGTCTCAAATACAAGCAAACGGATGCACACACACACAATTGTCTCCCCTTTAACAGGTGTGGATACGAGACACGTGTTGAGACCTCTTCGGTGGAAGAAGCAGTCTGTCTTCTGTTTGTTTTAGTTGTTGGTTTGTTTGTCTCTTTTGTCTGTTACTCTCCCTTTTTCTTTCCCCCTCTCCATCCTGTCAGGTCCTTCATGGGTAAAATAATTTAAATAAAATATTAAAAGTTATTACAAGAAGAGTTTACAACAATGTACAGTACATAGATAGGTACTGTATAAAGCTCCTTTTGGCAAAGTAAATCTGTTTTGGCACAATAAAGGTAGCAGATTTCTGTTCTGCTCACCTAGCTGCCTGACAGGACAAGGGGAAGAAAAAAAAAAACAACAAAACAGAAGCCTAGGTGGACACATAGCTTTACACTGACACCATACCTCTACTCAGCAAATTGCTCAAATGTAAATATTAAGATTGCTTTTGACAGGTACTTTTTAAAAAAATAATTATTTCATTGCTAAAATCTTTTCAAGAACATATAGATTTTTGTTCTGCACATTTATAACAGTTCTGAGCATGTACTATGTTTAGAAAATCGTTTTAATGAAAATGTCTTCAATATGACCTTTAACTTTTTGAAATTAGTTGTCAGGCTTATAAGTATATGCTATGCACAGACGATGGTTTTAATATACAGTCAAACCAATTGTTTTGTCATTAAGGCTACATTAGAGATACCTATGGAACTTTGAACAACTCATGTTTAAATAACACGTTTGGTCACAAAGTTAACTCCAAACCCATTAACTCTGTTTGTTTTTGTGAGTTGGATTCCCCACCAGACCAGCTGAGTGAATACCTGTGAATACCTCTATCCACCTGTAATGTTGGTGTGTAGAGGTGGTGATGCATAAAAGCAAGTACTGTATTAAAGTGTAACACTAGGCAGGGGCCGGTATGAAATTCTGATGGTATGATAACCTTCAGCAAAAATATGGTATCATGGTTATTACAGTATGGCAATTACAGTTCTTAAATGTATTATTTAAAAGAAAAAAAAACCACTTGTCTATCAAACACAATGGTCTATTTTCAAACAGCATATAAAATATAACACTTGAAAGGTGGCTCAGGCATCTGATCAGGATGCCTCCAGGATGCCTCCCACTTGAGGTGTTTAAGCAACATCCCACTGGGAGGAGACAGCGGGGCAGACCTAGGACACGCTAGAGAGACTATGTTTTCCAGCTGGCCTGGGAACACCTTGGTGTCCTCTCTGAATAGCTGGAGCAGGTAGCTGGGGAGAGGGAAGTTAGGGCTTCTCTGCCTGAACTGCTCTCTCCACGACCCAGACCTCTGGAAAAGTAGTAGGAGATGGATGGATGGATGGAAAATATTGACATAAACATTAATTCATTAATTTTGAATCCTTCATAAACCTGTAGCTCCGTGAGTTCAGAAAATTATTAATTGGATAATTTGGCATACAAATCCTTCAACATCAAATAAAAGTCTTACTGCCACACAGCTATGTTTCATGTGTGCCGCACTGAAAATGATCTGCTGTTCATATGCCCAGACAGTAGATGGCAGCTATACATCAGCAAACTGATTTGAGCACCAAGAATCAAAGAAAAGGAGGAGGAAGAACACGTAGGAGCTCATTTCAGTATAAACATTGGGAAAAATACAAAAGCACAAGGGCAAAGAGATTTAGTGTTTGATGTTGGCAGCTGAGGAGACAATAGACACATCACTATGAGGCAAAATATGTTTGATTTCTGTGTGAAAACTACAGTATCCTGGAACATGTGCACTTACTTCTGTGTGGATCCTCGTTGACACAATCAAAAAATGGGTTTCACATGGTTAGTCCATACAGATGGGAAAGACTACTGACTTGACAGTTGTCCTGAAAACAATCATCAACCCACTCAACAAGGAGCGTAAATCACAGAAGGTCATTGCTGAAATGGCTAGCTGTTTACAGAGTGCTGCACCAAAACATAATAGAAAGGTAACTGGAAAAAAAACAAGTGTGGTAGAAAAAAGTGTACAAACAACAGTGATGACTGTAGCCTTTAAAAGATTGTCAAGAAAAGTT
Source organism: Pholidichthys leucotaenia (assembly GCA_020510985.1). Lineage (NCBI taxonomy): Eukaryota > Metazoa > Chordata > Actinopteri > Cichliformes > Pholidichthyidae > Pholidichthys > Pholidichthys leucotaenia. The sequence goes on from CM035845.1 coordinate 177,581,235, forward strand.
GATTCTAGAACTTGGGAGAGTTTCACAAGGAGTGGACTGAGTCTGGTGTCAGTACATGAAGTGCTACCATGCACAGATGTCGTGTTCCTAATACTAAGCTACTCCTGAACCAGCGGCAATATCAGTGTCATGAATCTGGGCATGATCTTAGGGTCATGCCCACGATTTACCTTTATTTTTGTTCTCCCTGTGATTATTTATGATTATTATTTGCATTATGTGTTTCCTGAGTTTCCGCTGTGTTCATTCCCTGTTTGTCTTTGTTGTCATTCTGGTGGTCTTGTATGTATATTTGTCTCCCTGTTGTCCCAAGCTCCTCATGTTTCCATACCCACAGCCATTTCCTCATGTGTGCTCTAGTTTAGCCCCTGACTGTTATCCCAGCTGTTCTGTGTTTCCCTACCTCAGCCTTAGTTTGATCACTGTGTATATTTTCACTATCATGTCTCTAATTATGTTCTGTAATTTTGGTTCCTGCCCTACGTCTATATTTATTAAGATTATTATTATGTTCTCAGTTCTACCTTAGCGCTCCCGAGTTCTACCCTTTAGTGTCATTGTTATGTTTCATGTGCATTCCCTGTCTATAATTGTCTATACAGCCCCGCCCATCCTGTTCTCCTCACCTGTAGCCACTTCCCTGCTGCCCTTGATTGTTTCCACCTGTCCTGTGTTCTGTGATTACTCCCTTGTCTATATATGCCAGTGTTCAGTGTCAGTCTGGTGTAGCGTCCTCGTCTATTATTCCCTGCCGGTATCCTAGCGTCCTGAGTGTATCCCGTGTCCCTGTAAGGTAATTCATCAATCGTGTCCTTAGTTGTTTTCAGCCCTTGTGCTGTGTTTTATTTCTTTGAGTTTATTCCCTGTAAATAAACCATGTTACAGCATAGTCTTGCCTGCAATCCAGAGTCCATTTATTCAACCATGTCTACTGAGGTAGACATGGTTGAATAAATGTCAACTTTTCTTGACTTGCTACTGGAGGTAGACATGGTAATGCAACGCCATCAAACGTGAAGTTTATGGGCATGGACTCAGTGGCCCCTGGGTATGATGAGGAAGAATGTTTGGGGATTGAGCTGATCAGAGACTGTTTGTCCGAGGCCCTTTCCTCCATCACACCTTAGGAGGCTTAGGAGTTCCTGGACATAGAGGAGGAGACACTCCAGGAGACTCCCAGCCTGTGGCAAAAACCGGAGCTAATCGATCTTCTCGTCTCTGTATTTCAACTCGAAACCACACGCCGAAAGTGAAGATGAAGGTGGAAAGCTCAACCCCCAAGCCCAGACCTGCGCCGACAACATTGTGTCCCCTGGTTTCAGCATCACGGGAGCCTGCGCTGACTATGAAACGTCCCCTGGCTCTGCCACCCATACCTCCTTGCTCCACTCCAGCCTCAACCCCTCACCGCTCATCAGCCCCGGAATCACGGAAGCCTGAGCCGGTGGTAAAACGTCCCATGGCTCCGTCACCCACGTCTCGCTGTTCCCCAGCCTCCAAGCCACTCAGGAAGCTGGGGGAGGACTTTCCTGTTTTACCAAGGTCTATGCCGACGATTAAGCATCCCCTGGCTTCGGCATCTCCTCTCTTCACTCCCCCTGTGCTCCATGTCGGCTCCGTCAGCAGCAGCTGCCATCATGTCCGCTCCAGCAGCTGCCATCTCATCTGTTCCACCAGCAGCGGCCATTTCATCTCACCATCAACACCGAAGTCAGAGCCGATGAAGAAACATCCCCTGGCTCCGGTGTCTCCCTCACCAAGCCATGCTCCAGTGCTGGCTCCAACAGCAGCTGCTATACTGGTTCCCATGGCTGCTGTAGTGCTGGTTCCACATCACCCTCTACCTGCAGTGCTGGCTTCCACATCTGCTATCCTGGTGTCCACGCCTGCTACTGTGCCTCAGACTGCCTTGTCCGCTGTTCCTCCTGCATCTTTGGGGGTTGTCATTCCCTCCCCAGCAGCAGAGTCACCGAGGTCCTCATCAGCAGAAGAGCAAGTGTTAACTTTCTAGTTGTGAATGGCGCGCCGCAACACCCATCAGCTCATCACCCTCTGGCGGACAAGGTTTTTTCAAGAAAATATTCAGTTTAGATATCAAAAATTCCAAAGGCTGTAACTTGAAAGTGGCAAGAGATAATGGCTTACTGTCAATGAGAAAGATGTAGAATATGATCCAAAGTTTATGATAGGAGTAAATTTACACATCTAATTTGCATAATGTGATGGCAGCCATATCAGATTACATAACTTTCGGTCAGAAGTGGACTTTGGACATATTTACACAAAGGATGGTTTTGGTTTTTTGTCTTTGTTTTTATTTTTTTGTTTTTGTTATCTTCAAAATATATGAACCAAAAAATCAGCAGAATGTAAACAAACAAATACAAACATCAGACCTACCGCACATCATGCATCCTCATGCATCCATTTCCTCATCCTGGTTCCTTATTTCGTCTTCTACCAGTCATTTTCACTTTCTCTCCCACATCCAGAAACTCTCACATTTATCTTCTGATTTATTCCACCTCAATTTTGGTTCGATAAGGCCACCAAACCAGCGACTACTGTCTTCTCCGTCACGTGCAGCTCATTGATGGCAGACGGCACACAGATGGTACACAGACTTTACAGAAGGTAAATATTTCCCTTCAGAAGCTAAATAATCCCTTTTAGAATCATAGTTGGCAAAATTTGGAGCAAATACTTCCTCCCTGTGGAAATATATGTTGCAATGGAGCCCTTGTCGCGCTATTGTTTACACTCTCTTCTTCGGTGCCCCGGAAGTATTGTTTCGACGCGGTCCGGTTTGGTGAACTGAGTGCTGCAGTGAAGAGCAGTAAGCTATAAGTGTCTGCCATCTTGTGTTGTGAAATGCTTGATACATCTGGGTTTTTTCCATTATTTTTGGACAAATCATGTGACAGGCGCGGACCTGCACCTGGGACAGCAGGTGAGGCAAATGTTTTATGACAGCCTGACAGGAAAAGGGTTAAGGCAAGTCCTCTTTTTTGTCTTTTTAACATCAGTATTACAGAGGATTTGTCTTGCTCCTGACCGGGAGACCCAGTTCAGTTGCAGCTCCCATCTGCTTCTGAGCTCTCCCCGCCAAGCTGTTCTGCTGGTTGTTTTGGTGTGCCTGCGTCAGGGATGGAGGAGCACATTTCAACCCCTGCATTCCTGATGACCAGCACATCCCAATCATCAGGTCCAGAAGCCGGTTGGCTTCCATCCATCATTCCAGAGGCCGATGGACCTCCACAGCAGTCCACTCCACCGAGTTCATCCGAGCAGTCTGCTCCACATGGTTCGTCAGAGCAGTCTGCTCCACCTGGTTCATCAGAGCAGTCCGCTCCACCATGGTCATAAGAGCAATCGGCTCCACTCTGGCTGTCAGAGCAGTTGGCTCCACCCTGACCATCAGAGCAGTCGGCTCCACCCTGGCCATCAGAGCAGTCGGCTCCACCTTGGCTGTCACTGCAGATGGCTCCACCCTGGTTGTCAGAGCAGTCGGCGCCACCCTGGACATCAGAACAGTTTGCTCTACCTGAGTCGTCGGAGCAATCCGCTCCACCTTCACCACTCAAGGTCACCACTCTTCAGCTGCTGTCACCCGAGCTCAGCGCTCCCGCCACACTATGTTTGTCCATCTGGTGGCCCATGAACTTTGGTAGGCCCCCTGACATTCTATATTCATCCTTCTGGTGGCCCTTGGACTTTTGTAGGCCACCTGATGCACTGTGTTCATCCGTCTGGTGGCCCTTGGACTTTGGTAGGCCAACTGACGTGCCATGTCCATCAGTCCAGTGGTCCAGGGACTTTGGCCTACTACTTTTTTCTTGTTTAAGTTCTTGCTTTGCGCCGTCATACCCATGTACCCCTCCTCCCACCCAATTGGGGTGTTCTGTGTTTTGTTTGGAGGGAGTCTGAATTCCGCCCTTGAGGGAGGGCCCTGTCAAGAATCTGGGCATGATCTTGGGATCATGTTAATGTTAATTGTTTATGATTATTAATTGTTTATGATTATTATTTGTATTATGTTGGCTGACTCTGTAATTGGTCTCAGGCTGGATACCTTTGAGAATGTGGTGGAGGGGAGAATACTGAAGAAACGGTTTTCCATCAGGGACAACCCTGATCACCCACTCCACCACACACTGGACAGGCATCGGAGCACTTTCTTTAGCAGACTGCTACAGCTTGGCTGCCGAACGGTCAGGTACAGGAAATCTTTCTTGGCACATGCCATTTCAGTGTACAATAACTCCCTCTAATGTTGAATTCCGGTCACAATGCAGCAATGCAACAAAGCAGCCATACTGCACCTTGCAGTCTAATTGGTGCCTCACATTGCACCCTGCGCCTAATAGTCCTACGATGCGAGTACGGTGTCTCTATCTATATGGGTCATCATCTGCAATGTATATAGTTATCTAGGAAGGTTTACTTTCCTGGGTAATTCCTTTGTCTTTTATGCTGTGTGTGTTAGTCATTTTGGTCGTCTACTTTCACGCTACTGTTACATTGTAATTTTGCAGTTTGGGATCCATCCATCCATCCATCCAGCTCCTGAGTTTCCCCTGGTCCACTGTGCTCATTCCCTGTTTGTCTTTGTTGTCATTTTGGTGGTCTTGTGCGTATATTCGTCTCCCTATTTTCCCCAGCTCCTCATGTTTCCATACCCACAGCCATTTCCTCATATGTGCCCTTGTTTAGCCCCTGACTGTTATCCCAGCTGTTCTGTATTTCCCTACCTCAGCCTTAGTTTGATCATTGTGTTTATTTTCACTATCATGTCTCTATGTTCTATAATTTTGGTTCCTGTCCTACATGTATATTTACAGTATTATGATTATTAAGATAAGATAAGATAAGATAAGATAAGATAAGATAAGATAAGATAAGCCTTTATTAGTCCCACAATGGGGAAATTCCAGGATTGCAACAGCACAGGGATAGCAACACTCAGAGCAACAATCAGAAGGCAAGAAAAAACAAGAACAGCTAGTATACATATGTACATATTACTATATATATATATATATATATATATATATATATATATATATATATATATATATATACTACCGTTCAAAAGTTTGGGGTCACTTAGAAATTTCCTTATTTTTGAAAGAAAAGCACTGTTTTTTTCAATGAAGATAACTTTAAACTAATCAGAAATACACTCTAATATCTAATATACATTGCTAATGTGGTAAATGACTATTCTAGCTGCAAATGTCTGGTTTTTGGTGCAATATCTACATAGGTGTATAGAGGCCCATTTCCAGCAACTATCACTCCAGTGTTCTAATGGTACAATGTGTTTGCTCATTGCGTCACAAGGCTAATGGATGATTAGAAAACCCTTGTGCAATCATGTTAGCACAGCTGAAAACAGTTTAGCTGGTTAGAGAAGCTATAAAACTGACCTTCCTTTGAGCAGGTTGAGTATCTGGAAAAAATTATTATTTCAAATACAAATCATTATTTCTAACCTTGTCAATGTCTTGACTATATTTTCTATTCATTTTACAACTCATGGTGGTAAATGAGTGTGACTTTTCATGGAAAACACAAAATAATTGTCTGGGTGACCCCAAACTTTTGAACAGTAGTGTATATATATAGACACACAGTGCGGAGCATTGTGGTTGGTGGATGTGCAGCAGAAAGTCTAAGCTCTCTCTCCGCGGATGCGGCGGGCCAGCTGTATGTCTTTGGGCATGATGGTGACCCTCTTGGCGTGGATGGCGCACAGGTTGGTGTCCACGAAGAGACCCACCGGGTAGGCCTCGCTGGCCTTCTGCAGAGCCATGACGACGGAGCTCTGGAAGCGCAGGTCGGTCTTGAAGTCCTGAGCGATCTCCCTCACCAGGCGCTGGAAGGGCAGCTTACAGATGAGCAGCTCCGTAGATTTCTGGTAGCGACGGATCTCTGTCAGAGCCACGGTACCGGGCCTGTAGCGGTGAGGCTTCTTCACTCCGCCGGTGGCCGGAGCACTTTTTACGAGCAGCCTTGGTGGCTAGCTGCTTCCTGGGGGGCTTTTTCCTCCAGTAGATTTTACAGGCGGTCTGCTTGGTTCTTGCCATCGCTCTTTATTATTCTGTCTTATATTTCTTGCACGCCGCCTAAACTCCAGCCCGGCACCCGCATCATTTCCACTACAGTTCCTCGGTATGTCGAGTTTCTCCGTTAGCACCGGGTGGCGGTTGAGTGCTAGCTAGCTCTTCCCTGCTGTATCGTCTCCTGCTGTAAACAGAGGCTCCGTCCGCCGACTCGGGAGACCTTTGGGGCGATCTGTGTGTCCGTGATATATATATAGAGTGAAAGGTGTAGAAAGAAGAAGGAAGATTTTAAAAAAAAGGCAGTTGCAAAAGGCAGCCAACTCGTGTGGCGCCGCCGGTCCGGCAGAACCGGAACCGGAAAAAAGAAAAAATAAAAAAAAAAAATAAAAAAAAAAAAATATATATATATATATATATATATATATATATATATATGCTAGAATATATAATATAATAATATATAATAATATGCTCCCAGTTCCGCCTTATCGCTCTGTGGTTCTACCCTTTAGTGTCATTGTTAAGTTTCATGTGCATCCCCTGTCTATGATTGTCTGTACAGCCCTGCCCATCCTGTTCTCCTCACCTGTAGCCACTTCCCTACTGCCCTTGATTGTTCCCACCTGTCCTGTGTTCTGTGAATACTCTCTTGTCAGTGTATATGTCGGTGTTCAGCGTCAGTCTGGTGTGGCGGCATCATCTATTATTCCCTGCCGGTATCCTAGTATCCTGAATGTATCCTGTATCCCTGTAAGTCTATTCATCAATCATGTCCTTAGTTGTTTTCAGCCCCTGTGCTGTTTTATTTCTTTGAGTTTTTTGCCTGTAAACATTGTAAACATTGTTACACCGTAGTCCTGCCTGCAGTCCAGAGTCCATTTATTCAACTGTGCCTACCAGAGGGAGACATGACAATCAGAAGGCTTGTAAATGGGCTTCGTAAATGGGCAAAAGAGAAAAAAGAAGTGAACTGTTGCTCAGTGGTCCAAAGGCCTAAAGCAAATTTAGCATTTCATTTGGAAATAAAGGTCCTAGAGATTGGAGGAAGAGTAGTGAAGCACAGAATCCAAAGTGTTTAAACTCCAATGTGAAGTATCTACAGTCTATGAGGATTTGGGGTGCCAGTTTATCTGCTGGTGTTGGTCCACTGTGTTTTATCAAGTCCAAAGTCAAGACTGCTATTTATCTGGAAATTTTAGAGCACTCTATACTTCCACCTGCTGAAAAGCTTTATGGTGATGCCGATTTCATTTTCAGCAGGACTTGGCCCACAGCACCAAAACTACTATGGTGTGCTGCCCATATACAGTGGGGCAAAAAAGTATTTAGTCAGCCACCAATTGTGCAAGTTCTCCCACTTAAAAGATGAGAGAGGTCTCCAATTTTCATCATAGGTATACCTCAACTATGAGAGACAAAATGAGAAAAAAAAATCCAGAAAATCACGTTGAAGGATTTTTAATGAATTAATTGGTAAATTCCTCGGTAAAATAAGTATTTGGTCACCTACAAACAAGCAAGATTTCTGGCTCTCACAGACCTGTAACTTCTTCTTTAAGAGGCTCCTCTGTCCTCCACTCGTTACCTGTATTAATGGCACCTGTTTGAACTCGTTATCAGTATAAAAGACACCTGTCCACAACCTCAAACAGTCAGACTCCAAACTCCACTATGGCCAAGACCAAAGAGCTGTCAAAGGACACCAGAAACAAAATTGTAGACCTGCACTAGGCTGGGGAGACTGAATCTGCAATAGGTAAGCAGCTTGGTGTGAAGAAATCAACTGTGGGAGCAATTATTAGAAAATGGAAGACATACAAGACCACTGATAATCTCCCTCGATCTGGGGCTCCACACAAGATCTCACCCCGTGGGGTCAAAATTATCACGAGAACGGTGAGCAGAAATCCCAGAACCACATGGGGGGACCTAGTGAATGACCTGCAGAGAGCTGGGACCAAAGTAACAAAGGCTACATCAGAAACACACTACGCCGCCAGGGACTCAAATCCTGCAGTGCCAGACGTGTCCCCCTGCTTAAGCCAGTACATGTCCAGGCCCGTCTGAAGTTTGCTAGAGAGCATTTGGATGATCCAGAAGAGGATTGGGAGAATGTCATATGGTCAGATGAAACCAAAATAGAACTTTTTGGTAAAAACTCAACTTGTCGTGTTTGGAGGAGAAAGAACACCATACCTACTGTGAAGCATGGGGGTGGAAACATCATACTTTGGGGCTGTTTTTCTGCAAAGGGACCAGGACGACTGATCTGTGTAAAGGAAAGAATGAATGGGGCCATGTATCGTGAGATTTTGAGTGAAAACCTCCTTCCACCAGCAAGGGCATTGAAGATGAAACGTGGCTGGGTCTTTCAGCATGACAATGATCCCAAACACACCACGCGGGCAACGAAGGAGTGGCTTCGTAAGAAGCATTTCAAGGTCCTGGAGTGGCCTAGCCAGTCTCCAGATCTCAACCCCATAGAAAATCTTTGGAGGGAGTTGAAAGTCTGTGTTGCCCAGCGACAGCCCCAAAACATCACTGCTCTAAAGGAGATCTGCATGGAGGAATGGGCCAATATACCAGCAACAGTGTGTGAAAACCTTGTGAAAACTTACAGAAAACGTTTGACCTCTGTCATTGCCAACAAAGGGTATATAACAAAGTATTGAGATGAACTTTTGTTATTGACCAAATACTTATTTTACCGAGGAATTTACCAATTAATTCATTAAAAATCATTCCATGTGATTTTCTGGATTTTTTTTTCTCTCATTTTGTCTCTCATAGTTGAGGTATACCTATGATGAAAATTGGAGACCTCTCTTATCTTTTAAGTGGGAGAACTTGCACAACTGGTGGCTGACTAAATACTTTTTCGCCCCACTGTATATTATTATTGCGCCTGACTGGCCAACGAACTGGTCAGACTTGAAGCCCATAAAGAATCTATCTCTTCAAGAAAAAGATGAGAAACACTTTACCCAACAATACAGATGAGCTAAAAGTTGCCACCAAAGCAGCTTGGGCTTCATTAACACATCAAGAGTATCACAAGCCGATGTCCATGCCATGCTGCACTGGTGCAGTAATTCATGGTGGAGTCCCAACCATATACTGAGAAGGGGTGTGTTCAAAAGATCAATTCTCTGATTCAAATCGATTCATGTTTGACTGATCTGATATCAATGCACAAAATCCGTGGATTAATCTTTTAATATAATGCTTTTATGTGTGTGAAACACCAAACGCAAGTGGCCGACTGAAGTCTCCCACGAGTTCCCTGCAGGGCACGCTCACATTACTTAAGTGTTTACATGAGCGGAGTTCTCAACGTTAATTTATCAACAAAGCTCACCGCTAAAGACTGTGCTCAACAGTTTCTGAATATTTTTCATAAAGCAGCGATAAACGGTTTTGTACTACATGCAGCGTTGTGTTGGAACGTAAACAAAAGTTGACAATTGAAAAACACTTTGCAAATGTAAATGATACAAGGAGAATGGACAACAGACCAGACAGAGAGGGAGACTGTTGCAGCTGCTGGGGTAAGTAAAATATCATTGTTTTTTTTTTTTAAATATTTCTGTCGTAAATTAATAATTAATCCAGAATGATGGTGTTTTCTTTTACAAACTATAGATACAGTAGTTAACTGTTGGTTAAGTGCTGTAAATAAATGCAGAATAAAGGATTTTTTTTTTTTTTTGTCAGGACTTCAGGGCTTCATGACAGAGGCAGCTGCCTTCAAGTAATGTTTGTTACCTGAATGTTTTGAATGACATTTAATTTTGGACTTCTAGCACTTAAGAGATTTGAAGATGATAGTAATAATAATCACAATAAAATATACAGTGGGGAAAATAAGGATTGAACACGTCAACATTTTTCTCATTAAACATTTTTGATGGAGCCATTGACCTGAGATTTTCACCAGGTATCAGTGACAACCGAAGTAATCCATACATACAAAGAAATCAAAGCAACTGTGTTTACAAAACAAGTTATATTTAATAAAATGGAATAACAAAGGGAATAAGTATTGAACACAGTTGGTGAAATTCATTTCATATTTAGTAGAAAAGCCTTTGTTGGTAATAACAGCTTCCTTCTGTATGGAGAAACTAGGCACCGACATTGCTCAGGAGTGATTTTAGCCCATTTTTCCACACAAACTGTGAAATTTTGAAGGTTCTGTGGGTGTCTTCTATGAACTCTGATCTTCAGTTCGTTCCATAGATTTTCAATTGGATTAAGGTCAGGTGACTGACTGGGCCATTCTAGCAGCTTTATTTTCCTTCTCTGGAGCCAGTTGAGCTTTTCCTTGGCTGTGTGTTTGGAATCATTGTCTTACTGAAATGTCCTCCCTTTTTTCATCTTTAGCATCTTGGCAGATGGCAACAGGTTCTTATTAAAGATGTCTCTCTACATTTGTCCATTCATCTTTCCTTCAATTATAGTATATGAAGTCTGCCTGTACCATGTGCTGAAAAACACCCCCACACAATGATGGGATGTACAGTGTCATTTCTCGTCCAAACATACTGTGTGTTGGGGCATCCAAAAAGTTCAATTTTGGTCTCGTCTGACCAGACTATATTTTCCCAGTATTTTACTGCCTTGCCCAAATGTTGTGCAGCAAACTTTAAACGAGCTTCAACATGCTTTTTCTTCAGCAATGGAGTCTTGTGAGGTGAGTGGGCATACAGCTCATGTTGGTTGAGCGGATTACTTATTGTTTTCTTTGAAACAGCCGCACCTGCTAGCTCTGTCTTTCTGGAGCTCTCCACGACTTTGGCTTTTGGATAACTCTTCTAATAATTTGTTTGACTCCTCTGTCAGAAGTCTTGTGAGGAGCTCCTGGTCATGGCCAGTTTATGGTAAAATGATGTTCTTTCCACTTAAGGATGATGGCTCCAACAGTGCTCACTGGAACATTCCGTAGTTTAGAAATGCACCTGTAACCAATGCCATCATTATGTTTTGCAACAACAAGGTTGCAAAGGTCTTTGCTTCTACCCATCATAAGTTCTTTATAGTGTGACAATCTGATATTCACAGAGCTTTTTAAAGGCTATCAGTCAGGACTTAACCAGCTGAAATAAATTTGCACTGATTGAAGATGGGATGGCTTCCTAAATTCTGATGGATTTTAGCTGATTTCTTAGCTTTCTGTGCCTTTTTGCCCCTCTTTTTCTTCATGTGTTCCATACTTATTCTATGTGACATTCCAGTTTATTAAATATAACTTGTTTTGTGAACATAGTTGCCTTAATTTCTTTGTATGTATGGATTACTTGAGTTCTTACTGATATCTGGTGAAAATTTCAGGTCACTGGCTCCATCAGAAATATGCTTAATGAAAAAAATGTTGACATGTTTAATACTTATTTTCCCCGCTGTAAATAACAGAATTAACAAAGGCTGCAGTATAACAAGCTATTTTTAATCAACAGAATTAAACTGGAATGACCAAATCTTCCACGAAATGAATTCATACCCTTATCAAAAATTGAAAGTCAATTTGTAGTTAAAATATAAACAACAAAAACTAAAAGAAACTAAATGTGGTGTGGGGATCTAAAAAACATGATTATTAATTTTACTTTGAAATATATTCTCCTTTTCATATCCCCTTAAGATCTGTGAAGACTGGGTTTCCATTCCAAGATCCATCCTGCACTGAGACATTCTGAAGGGAAGAGGTCAGTGGAGGAGCCATCCCTGCTTCATTTTGGATTTCAGCACAGAAGAAGACCTCAAATTTTTCAGAGGTCGTAGTTTTCAAATTCAAGATTCAAGAAGGTGATTCCATAATTTGCTCCATACTCTAACATGCATTCAATGAAATTTAGCTGTTGTAATCTAATTCTTTTATTTATCTTTTTTTAATTTAAGGTCTCAGGAAGAATACAATGTGTCATTTTTTTTGATAATTTTACTAAGCATTAAATTCTAAAGAAATCACTGTTCAACAGGAATTTTTTTAGCAATCCTGTTCTTTTCTTGTGGTGTTGCTTAGAACAGCATTACTGTAAACTATGGAAAAACCATCTACTTTAAAATCTGTACTTCCTCACACAACTTTCAGTGCAAAAATACCTCTAAAAAAGTTGTAACTTTTATCGCGAATTTTTGGAAAAGCTCCCGCAAATTCAGGCTTTATTGGGCGGCAACAATCACAAAAACAGTTGACGACATCCTGGAGGGACTGAAATACAGTGAGATTATGTACAGTGTAGGGATGCAAGTTCCCAGTTAATTCATTAATTGATAAGTGATTCACCTTACCAATCGATTAACGATTAACTGATAAGCAATGTTTTTCCTGAGACTCTGAATTTCCCTCTGTACAATATGGTCTATCTTTAACATAACAAGTTGCTGTTTTTTCATATACTGATTAAAACATGAACATCATATTCCTTAATGATTTACTAAACCATTTGAATTTTTTACTACTACAGACAATGGCATTTTTTGTAGTTTAACAAATTTTGCAATGTATAGTGTGCACTATGTGCTGGTACATCTCAGTAAATTACAGTCATGATTTTTTATTTAAAAAAAAGTACTATCAATATCACAAAATTTATCTTTTTTTAGTTATATTAAAAAAAAAGACTGTCATGCTCTAATTCACTGAGTTGCACTGGTAGACTGTTTTAACAGGAAAATAAATTGTGGGCTCCCTCTGTTGTGTTAACTCAGTGGCAACTTGAGCCCAGTCTGGTTTTCCATCTAGTGGCAGGTTGAAGGGAGGCAGCGGGGATATGTTTTTGCGCTTGTGCAGCCTGCTACAATCCGTTTCTACGCCCTGTTGATTTGACGGCTGGACATTGGAATGTGCCATTGGAACTTGTTGCAGCTCTCCAACATAACCCAGAAGGACTTAGCATCTTCTTACAGTTTTTGGGTTGAAATGTGGCAGTGGGTGACTGCGTGTGCCCCCCCCCCCCCCCGCCACGGCGAAGCCACTACATTTCATGGAATGAGCTCCTATTGAAAAGGACTGCTGAGTTACCAATTAATTGACAACTAATTTATTTTAGTCGACTAAATTCTTATCGACAATTAATCGAAAGTCAATTAATCATTAACATCCCTAGTACAGCGGATATAAAAAATCTACACACCCTTGTTCAAATGCAGGTTTTTGTGATGTAAAAAAATGAAACCAAGATTGTCACGCCGCGCCATTCATCAGCGGCGCCACCTGCTCACGCACCTGATCATCATCAGCGGCGAGGGATAAAGGCCGCCTTGCCCGGAGCCTCGGCCTGAAGCCGTCAGACTTCGTTCCTCACCGTCGTGAGTCATCTACAATCTTCAGCACAATTGTTTGGGTAAGAAGCCTTACCTTCTCTCTCCAGTCTGCTCCCCTGTGCACAGGTGGATTTCCCGGCGGCGGACGTCTTCCCTCCAACGCCTACTCCTCGCTGCTGAACCGAGCTCTCCAGGTGGCTGTCTCCCGGGTTTCGCCCCTTGCTGTGCCAGCTGTCCTGTCATCCAAGTAAGTCCTTCTCTTGCCATAATCCCTCCTGTGTTGGTGTATGCCCGTCACCCTCTCCCTGTGCTTTCTCCATAGGGTTGCTCGGCTGTACGGTCACCTGCCTCTGTGCCTGAAGCAGACGCCGCCACCAACACATTTACATTCCGCAGACACGCACTCATTCACGCCTGTTGTTAATAAACTATTTGAACTACTCTGAGCCTGTGTGTGTGCGTCTCCTGAGCCGTGCGCTATGTCAGTACGGCTTCAGCAGAGCGGCTCGGCAGACGGCGGGCTCGCACACCGGCTTACCACTCTCGAGGCTAGAGTGGATCAGATTGCTTATCAACAACAGGTGATCCTAAATCAATTGGTAATAATTACTAACCGATTGGACCGCCTGGACCCCCAGCAGCCGTTCCCCCCGGCTCCTCAGGGTGGCGCAGCTCCTGCTGTTCCTGTGGCCGTCCAGCCAGCTCCGGTGGCACCGGCCCGGCTCACACCAATTCCGACCCCCGCTCGCTTTAGCGGAAAGCTCGGCGGAGCGCGGGGGTTTGTGATGCAGTGTGAGTCCGTGTTCGACCGTGTGCCCAGAGACTTCCCCTCAGATCACAGCCGAATCGGCTACATAGGGAATCTCCTGGAGGGGCGCGCTTTAACTTGGGCCTACGCTATAATGGCGAGACCCAGTTATGCCACCCTCACCTATGCCGAGTTCGTGAGACGCTTCCTGGAGGTGTTCGATCATTCTCACTCCGAGACGGTCCAGGTCGATCGGCTTCTCGCTCTCCAGCAGGGAAGCCGGTCGGCCGCGGACTATGCTATCGAATACCGGGTAGCGGCGGAGGAACTGGGCTGGGAGGAACGCTCCCTCTGCGGCCTGTTCCTCCGCAGCCTCAATAGTGATCTGAGGGATGAACTGGCTGGACGGGATATCCCCGGAACGCTAGCGGAGCTAACTTCACTGGCCATCAGCTTGGACAACAGGCTGCGCGAGCGCTCCTCAGGATGGAAGCCGTCTGCTTCTCGCCCTCGGGGAGCCTCGCTGCACCTGCCCCAAGCTCGCCCCCTGGCGACGCCGCCACCATCGCGCCCCGAGGAGTCGGAGCCGATGGTGACGGGCTGGGCAAAGCTCTCCCCGGCGGAGAGACAGCGCCGCCGTGAGTTGGGTCTCTGCATGTATTGCGGAGACAGTCAACACACGGTAGAGCTTTGCCCACAGAAGCCAAACGGCGGGGTCCGCGAGTCACTGTAGGGGGCCTCGCGGACGTCAATCGGCAAAGTCCCCTCACCCAATTGAAGCTGCCCATCCGTTTCTGCCACAATCCCACTGGGCACCTCACCCACGCACTGGTGGATTCGGGCGCAGAAGGCAGCTTCATTTCACACGGCCTGGCAACCCGATTGGGCATCCGCTGTCAGGCACTAAAACACCCCATCTCCCTGGTCCACCTCTCCCGTGCCTCCCTTGGGAGAGTTTCTCATCAGACCATCCCCGTCCCAGTCATCATCTCAGGGAACCACCGGGAGGAGATGGTTTTTTACGTCCTGCCCAACTCTGTGTCGCCCGTCATCCTGGGGTATCCCTGGCTACGCCTCCACAACCCTGTCCTGGACTGGAGATCAGCGGGGGTATCGGCATGGAGTACATTTTGCATGGGCACCTGCCTTCAGTCCACTGCCTGCTCCCCGTCCGCTGCTCCCCCTGTGACGGACACAGCACCTCCGGACCTGTCTCTGGTGCCTCTGGAATTTCACGACCTGGGTATGGTATTTAGCAAGACGAAAGCTATGTCTCTTCCCCCGCATCGGCCCTATGACTGTGCTATCAACCTCCGCCAGGGGGCTCCCCTACCTTCTGGTCGGCTATACAGCCTGTCTGCGCCGGAGAAGGAGACGATGAATACCTACCTGAAAGAATCACTGAGCGCTGGGATTATTCGCCCATCGTCGTCACCCGTGGGGGCAGGGTTTTTCTTCGTTGGGAAAAAGGACGGATCCCTCCGCCCCTGCATAGACTACCGAGCGCTCAATGACATCACTGAGAGGGACCGTTACACCCTGCCCCTCATGGACACTGCCTTCCACTCCCTCCAGGGGGCAACCTGGTTTACCAAGCTGGATCTACGCAGCGCTTACCACCTCGTCCGGATCCGGGAGGGAGATGAATGGAAAACAGCCTTCCGTACCCCGAACGGCCACTTTGAATACCTGGTCATGCCGTTCGGGTTGACCAACGCTCCTGCCGTCTTTCAGCGCCTCATCAATGACGTCCTCCGGGATTTCATCGGCCTCTTCGTGTTCGTCTACCTGGACGATATCCTTATCTTCTCCAGGTCCAGGGACGAGCACCAGGTCCATGTGAGGTGGGTCCTCCAAAGACTGCTGGAAAATCAGCTCTACGTGAAGGCTGAAAAGTGCGAATTCTACGCTAGGACCACATCCTTCCTGGGATTCATCATCTCTCAAGACCAGGTGCTCCCAGACCCAGAGAAGGTGAAGGCGGTGGTGGAGTGGCCTACTCCCGCATCCCGGAAGCAGGTGCAACAGTTTGTTGGCTTTGCCAATTTTTACCGCCGCTTTGTCCCAAATTTCAGCTCGATCGTCGGACCACTGACCCGCCTCACGTCCCCGAAGGTCCCGTTCCGGTGGACCGAAGAGGTCGCTGCTGCCTTTAAGGCGCTGAAGGCGGAGTTCTCCTCCTCCCGGGTCCTTCGCCAGGTCGACCCCGCGCTGCAGTGCATTGTGGAGGTGGACGCCTCGGACACGGGAGTGGGAGCAGTACTATCCCAGCGGTCGCCTGACGATGGCGCCAAGCGACCCTGCGCCTTCTTCTCCTGGCGCCTGTCCCCGGCGGAGAGGAACTACGATGTGGGGGACAGAGAGCTCCTGGCCATTAAACTCGCCTTACAGGAGTGGCACCACTGGCTAGAGGGGGCGGACCTGCCGTTCGTGGTCCTGACGGACCACAAGAACCTAGAATATTTACGATCTGCCAAGCGCCTGAATGCCCGCCAGGCGCGCTGGTCATTGTTCTTTGCCAGGTTCCGCTTTTCTATCACCTTCAGGCCAGGCTCCAAGAACGGCCTGCCTGACGCCCTCTCTAGGCAGTTCACCCCCGTGGAGGCTGAGGAGACGCCCCACACTATCCTGCCCAGGTCGTGCGTCGTGGGAGCCATCTCTTGGGACATCGAGAGCAAGATCCGGAAGGCGCAGGAGGTGGAACCTGATCCTGGCGGCGGACCAGAGGGAAAACTGTTCGTTCCATCTGCGGTCCGAGGAGAGGTCATCCACTGGCTCCACACCTCCCGGCTCACCTGTCATCCCGGCACCTCCCGGATGATCAGCCTCCTCCAACGGTCCTTTTGGTGGCCAGGCCTGCGGAGGGACGCAGCCCGCTACGCCCAGGCTTGCCCAATCTGTGCCACCAGCAAGTCGGGAAATGCCCCTCCAGCGGGTCTGCTCCAGCCCCTGCCCGTTCCTGGCAGGCCCTGGTCGCACATCGCGTTGGATTTGGTCACCGGACTCCCCGTTTCCAACTCTTTTGACACCATCCTGACCATCGTGGACCGTTTCTCCAAGGCCGCACACTTCGTTCCCCTGCGAGGTCTCCCCACCGCCCTGGAGACGGCGGATCTCCTCGTCCAACACGTGGTCAGGCTGCACGGGATTCCGGTGGACGTGGTCTCGGACCGGGGCCCCCAATTTTCATCCGAGGTTTGGAGATCTTTCTGTAACGCCATTGGAGCCAAGGTGAGCCTCTCCTCCGGCCATCACCCCCAATCTAACGGGCAGTGTGAGAGGACCAACCAGGAGCTGGAGGCTGCGCTCCACTGTGTGACCAGGTCCAAACCTACGTCCTGGAGCAACCATCTCGCCTGGGTTAAGTACGCCCACAACACCGCCCGCTCTTCTGCAACAGGGATGTCCCCCTTCAAGGCGTCCCTGGGTTACGACCCCCCGCTGCTTCCAGCGCAGGAGAGCGAGGTAACTGTCCCCTCAGTTAGGGCGCATCTCAGGCAGTTCCGCTCCACCTGGGCTGCCGCGCGTCATGCGCTTTTACGCACAGCGGAGCGCAACAGGACCGTGGCGGACCGGCACAGACGACCTGCCCAGGCGTACAGAGTTGGGCAACAAGTTTATGTGTCTACCCAGGACGTTACATTGAAGGGCGAGAGGAGGAAGCTGGCACAGCAGTTCATGGGTCCCTATCCCATCACCCGGATCATCAACCCGGTGGCTGTGCGCGTGGCTATTCCCCCCTCCCTCCGCATCCATCCCACCTTCCACGTGTCAAAGGTGAAGCTGGCAGTCACCGACCCCCTTTGCCCTCCTCCTGCAGCGCAACCCGCGCCCCGGATGATTGGTGGCCATCCGGCCTGGTCCGTCTCCTCCATCCTGGACTCCCGGCGCCGAGGTCGTGGGTTGCAATACTTGGTGGACTGGGAGGGCTATGGGTCCGAGCATCAACAGTGGGTGCTCCCGTCGTTCGTGTTGGACCCATCGCTCATCGCGGACTTCCACCGAGCGCACCCGGATAAGCCATCGCCAGGAGGCGCTGCTAGAGGGGGGAGTACTGTCACGCCGCGCCATTCATCAGCGGCGCCACCTGCTCACGCACCTGATCATCATCAGCAGCGAGGGATAAAGGCCGCCTTGCCCGGAGCCTCGGCCTGAAGCCGTCAGACTTCGTTCCTCACCGTCGTGAGTCATCTACAATCTTCAGCACAATTGTTTGGGTAAGAAGCCTTACCTTCTCTCTCCAGTCTGCTCCCCTGTGCACAGGTGGATTTCCCGGCGGCGGACGTCTTCCCTCCAACGCCTACTCCTCGCTGCTGAACCGAGCTGTCCAGGTGGCTGTCTCCCGGGTTTCGCCCCTTGCTGTGCCAGCTGTCCTGTCATCCAAGTAAGTCCTTCTCTTGCCATAATCCCTCCTGTGTTGGTGTATGCCCGTCACCCTCTCCCTGTGCTTTCTCCATAGGATTGCTTGGCTGTACGGTCACCTGCCTTTGTGCCTGAAGCAGACGCCGCCACCAACACATTTACATTCCGCAGACACGCACTCATTCACGCCTGTTGTTAATAAACTATTTGAACTACTCTGAGCCTGTGTGTGTGCGTCTCCTGAGCCGTGCGCTATGTCAAAGATAAATCATTTCAAATCTTTTCCCACCATTAATGTGACCTAAAACCTATACAACCCAATTGAAAAACAAACTGAAAACTTTGAAGGGGAAAAATAAAAAATAAAAAAACTTGCAATAACCTGGTTGCATAAATATGCACACCCTCTTATAACTGGGGATGTGGCTGTGTTCAGAATTAACCAATCACATTCAAACTCATGTTAAATGGGAGTCAGCACACACCTGCCACTATTTAAAGTGCTGCAGCTGTGGAGCTGCAGCACTTTAAATACTTCCGCCCTACTTCCGCCCTACTTCCGCCCTACTTCCGCACTTTAAATACTTCCGCCCTCCCAAGAGAGTAGACGCTTTTTTCTTCTCTCCTGCTGACTTTTTCCTCCCCTCCTATTACTGGATCCCAGCTTGCTGTTGTCTGTCTGCGTCTAACTGCGACCGCCGAAAAGAAATTATGGAGTTAATAAGCTGGGCTTTGAACACAATTGACACTATTTTTTCAACAAGGAAAAGTGCTCCGGGGGAAGCTGTCTGCCCCGCTGGAACGGCTCCAGTGGGCTATTTATGTGACACAGGTAATTGGAAAATGCTGTGTCTCTCTAATCTTTCTATCGAAGATATTGAAGATTTGTTTATCTTCGTAATCTTGGTGATTGGGATAATTCTGATTGGGACGGAAATTGTCTTGGTTTACCGCAAATTGCTGAAGATGGATTCAACCTATCAAAATGCTGGCCAGGCGAGGTGCATCCAACAAATTGAAAAACTGGAGAAGACCCTGATAGCGACTACTGGAGAACTGTCTCGTAAGGTGGATTACATCATGGGTTCGCTCAGGTCTTACCACGACGAATTCAAAGCTGCGCAATGAAGGATTAATGTACTGAATCTACAGAAGAAATACAAGTCTTCTCTGTGATCAGTCCTATTTGGCATTATTATTCCCCATGAAAATTCCTCCTGGCTGTCTGCAGACTGTGTTTTTTCAAAATCATGAGCACAAGGCCTTGGACAGCCAGCTGCAGCGCCAGATAAGACTGGGCGCCAGACAGACAAAACATCTTCTGCCAAGGGTCCTTGGGTCTCTCTTATTATCATCAACACTGCTCAACACCGCACACACATTGATTCATGAACTGAATAAAGATATACTGTACACTGCTCTCTTGTGTCTTGTGAAATTCTGAGTGTAGCGAATGTATGTGCATGAGAGCTTTTTTTTTTCCTTGAACTCTTAATATTGATTAAGTATGTAACCAGTATTTTGAATCAATGATTTTTTTGCTCCTTCCCATTGTATTATCTTTATGCTTCCTGTATCCTCCTGCTGATAGGCGCGTTTCAGATGCGCCGCGGCACGGAAATGCAGGTCATTACTGTGTCAAGTCAAATTCTCTCGTATGTTATCAGTGTTCTGTTAATGTACTTGGCAATAAATCCTTTTCTGATTCTGATTCTGATTCTGATTCTGAGAGAGTGAGCAGCACCAAGTTCCTAGGGGTGCATATCTCTGAGGATCTCTCCTGGTCTAACAGCACCACATCACTGGCCAAGAAAGCACAAACTCATGTCTGTTTCCTCCGCAAACTGAGGACAGCACGAGTCCCACCCCCCATCATGTGCTCATTCTACCGGGGCACCATTGAGCGCATCCTCACCAGCTGCATCATGGTATGGTACAGAAGCTGCACCACCTCCTCCCAGAAGACACTACTACGCACAGTGAAAGCAGCCAGCAAGATCATCAATGCCCCTCTGCCCCCCCTCTCGGATATCTACCACACCTGCCTCACCTGCAGAGCCATCAACATTGCAGGCAACACCTCCCACCCCTCACACTCCCTCTTCAGCCCCCTGCCCTCGGGGAAAAGGTACCGGAGCCTCCAGGCCTGCTCCACAAGACTGCTAAACATCTTCGTTCATCAGACCATCAGGACCCTGAACTCTGTCCACGTCCTCCCCCCGGACCATAACGCACTCACCCGCACAATAACTACCCCAGCTGTTGGCAAAGAAACACTGGCACACTAACAGCAATACATTTGCTACTGTATGTCTCTGCACTTTAACTGTAACCATTTGCACAAATGCCATATCTGCTGCTGTCTGTTATTGCAATACTGTTCATGTGCAGTCTAATTTGTCACTGTCTGCACTTCCACTACCGCATCGAACTTGCAATTACGGGTGGGCGGAGTGGTTAGCACTGTGGCAGCACAGCAACTCACCCTTGGCTATGGGATCCCTGGTTCGATTCCCAGCCCCTGACCAACAGCGATCTGTGTGGAGTTTGCATGTTCTCCCCGTGTCTGCGTGGGTTTACTCCGGGAGTTCTCCGGTTTCCTCCCACAGGCCAAAAACATGCAGGTTTGGTTAGCTGGAGACTCTAAAAGTGGCCCTAGGTGTGAATGTATGTGTGGATGGTAAAGGGATAGCGCCATACCGTGGCTGCTTCATCCATCCAGGTGGATGCCCTCAATTTCCCCTCTGGAGATAAAAAAAAAATAAAAAAATTATGGCTCTACTTTTTCTGTATATTGGATTGCTGGGTTTTATCTTTTACCTTTATTTGCATTACTGTACATAGACTGCTGTTGTTGCTTTTCATCCTTATTCCTTCTTTTCTTATATATTGCACACACCACTAAGAGAGAGAGAAATGGCATTTCAATTTTCCTGTATGTCCTTTATGTATACAAGTATTGATAAATAAAAATCTTTGAATCGTGAATCTTTGACTTGAAGAGGTGGTGGAACCTGAGACCTGTCTACCTTACTGTACATACAACCTCTTCTTTATTTACGGATGCCTATACCTCACCCAAATGTGTGGCATTCCAGTCCCTCATGGCAAAGATCTGTCAAAAAAAAGTCCAGCACCTATTCATAGAGAATCCTACCAACAGTGAATAAATGGGAACAAGCTGTGGGAGGGGGAGGACAGTCATGGGGGGAAACTTCACAAGGATTTCTTCTTTTTCTGTCCTGTCACTAGCTGCCAATTTACCCCCCAATGCATTTAGAATCAAAACTTAATTAAAATTTTGAATAAATAAAAACAACGAAAAAAAAGTTATTGAATTCTGAACCCTTTGATAGATTTATCCCCCCCAAACCCAGAATAATACAAAATAAGATTTAATAACACCTTTCATATGGAGAGTACAAAGCCAGCTATTTGCATTAAAGTGTAAATCGTCAGGGAAAGGCATGTGCCTCTAAGCTTATTGATGTTCAGTTCTGAGCAGTCGGGTGGCATTGTTTCATACGGAAGCTTGACGGATGTCAAGGTGATTATAGTTTAGATCACCCGTAAGAAGACAACGTTTTGAAATGGTAAAATACAGACAGGCAACACAAAAGCCTTCAAATGTTTGTTTTACTGGGAGGGGAAAAATAGAGAGAGAGAAAACTCCCACTGAGTTTCAGTGTTCGCTCGTAATTCACACAGAGGATGCATAGCTGTGCCTCTGTTCTAACAATCTGACAATTTGTTGAGTTCCTCTGATGGGCACAAAGTGCTTTTGCGAAAAACCCATTACTGAATTGCATGACAATAAGTAAGAGAGGTACAGGGGCCTGTCAGAGAAGCCCTGTCATTTACCCCTTTCACCCAAGTTTGAACACGAGCCAGGAGGTAATAAAATGGAAGGAGCTAGAAAAAGTTTCATGTCAGTTTATGATTTGTCAGTTGCAAGGAAAAAAAGTGGAGCAAAAAAAGATCCTCAGTGGAATGGAAGTATACTTTCAGAAATACCTGACAAAAGCACTTTTTTTCATAATCTTGTTGTCTGTTTTGTTTTTTTCTGCTGATGGGTGTATTAATCAAACAGTAGACAGTGCTTCATGGAGTTTATGACAGCACGGAAAAAAAACAAACAAACAAGAGAACCAGCAACCCTAAAACAGATTTCCTCATAAGGGTCTACAGTAAGATGTTATAATTAAGCAATATTATATGAGCGGGAGTACGGTATCAATGAACATAGTAACTGCGGGTGTGATACGTCTAATGCCCTCCGCTATGCACTCACAGTTACTAATTTCATTGATACCGTACTCCCTCTCATGTAACATTGCTTAATTATTTTACATGTTTGTTGAGATAAATGTCTTACCACAATGGAGGTAATTTAAATTTTGTTTTGTGAATGGATGGTCCATCATTGTGAATGTTTCATCAAAGTACTACATGTTTAAAGCAAAGAGAAAATATCATGGGAGGACTTTAGTTTTGTGATCCGCTGGAGATCAAGTTTATGTAAGTCATCCAGCATGTACTGTATGTCTACTCTGCTCTTTTCCTCTGCTGTTATTCTGATGCATTAAACCTAATTTTTGTAACCATGTCCATGTCATGGAGGACCAAGTTAAAGCCTTGATTATTACAGCCTCATCTTTAAGCCCCATTCATTCAGACCAGTAAGCATGGATACAACAGAATAGTTTATCCACCTTGTAACAGATAGATACAGTGGGGCAAAAAAGTACTTAGTTAGCCACCAATTGTGCAAGTTCTCCCACTTAAAAGATGAGAGAGGTCTCCAATTTTCATCATAGATATACCTCAACTATAAGAGACAAAATGAGAAAAAAAAATATCCAGAAAATCACATTGAAGGATTTTTAATGAATTAATTGGTAAATTCCTTGGTAAAATAAGTATTTGGTCACCTACAAACAAGCAAGATTTCTGGCTCTAAAGACCTGTAACTTCTTCTTTAAGAGGCTCCTCTGTCCTCCACTCGTTACCTGTATTAATGGCACCTGTTTGAACTCATTATCAGTATAAAAGACACCTGTCCACAACCTCAAACAGTCAGACTCCAAACTCCACTATGGCCAAGACCAAAGAGCTGTCAAAGGACACCAGAAACAAAATTGTAGACCTGCACCAGGCTGGGAAGATCTGCTTGCAGATTCAGTCTGCAGTCTGCAATCGGCAAGCAGCTTGGTGTGAAGAAATCAACTGTGGGAGCAATTATTAGAAAATGGAAGACATACAAGACCACTGATAATCTCCCTCGATCTGGGGCTCCACGCAAGAGCTCACCCCGTGGGGTCAAAATGATCACGAGAACGGTGAGCAGAAATCCCAGAACCACACGGGGGGGACCTAGTGAATGACCTGCAGAGAGCTGGGACCAAAGTAACAAAGGCTATCATCAGTAACACACTACGCCGCCAGGGACTCAAATCCTGCAGTGCCAGACGTGTCCCCCTGCTTAAGCCAGTACATGTCCAGGCCCGTCTGAAGTTTGCTAGAGAGCATTTGGATGATCCAGAAGAGGATTGGGAGAATGTCATATGGTCAGATGAAACCAAAATAGAACTTTATTGTAAAAACTCAACTTGTCGTGATTGGAGGAGAAAGAACACCATACCTACTGTGAAGCATGGGGGTGGAAACATCATACTTTGGGGCTGTTTTTCTGCAAAGGGACCAGGACGACTGAGCCGTGTAAAGGAAAGAATGAATGGGGCCATGTATCGTGAGACTTTGAGTGAAAACCTCCTTCCATCAGCAAGGGCATTGAAGATGAAACGTGGCTGGGTCTTTCAGCATGACAATGTTCCCAAACACACCGCCTGGGCACCGAAGGAGTGGCTTTGTAAGAAGCATTTCAAGGTCCTGGAGTGGCCTAGCCAGTCTCCAGATCTCAACCCCATAGAAAATCTTTGGAGGGAGTTGAAAGTCCATGTTGCCCAGCGACAGCCCCAAAACATCACTGCTCTAGAGGAGATCTGCATGGAGGAATGGGCCAAAATACCAGCAACAATGTGAAAACCTTGTGAAGACTTACAGAAAACGTTTGACCTCTGTCATTGCCAACAAAGGGTATATAACAAAGTACTGAGATGAACTTTTGTTATTGACCAAATACTTATTTTACCGAGGAATTTACCAATTAATTCATTAAAAATCCTTCAATGTGATTTTCTGGATTTTTTTTTCTCATTTTGTCTTTCATAGTTAAGGTATACCTATGATGAAAACTGGAGATCTCTCTCATCTTTTAAGTGGGAGAACTTGCACAATTGGTGGCTGACTAAATACTTTTTTGCCCCACTGTAAAGATGGCTCGACAAGGTGATCATGTAAGTACATAAGTATGAGTGTGTATCAAACACATCTAAGTTGTGTACATGGGTGGTGCATGTGGGATGGCACAAAAAATTAAAATTTTAGAATTCATGTGTGTTTACTGTAGGACTGTCACGGTAGAGGAATTTCCCCTGCGATGACGGTGGACAGCTCAATACCGCGGTATGCGGTATTATTGCAAATGTTTTTAGAACCCTTTGGATTCGTAATTTAAACAGGGTTTATAACTTAGGTGGCAAATGAGGGAAGCTGTGAGAGTCTCGCTGCAGCTTACTCTCAACTTTATGGGCATATGTTACAACTGTGGGGCGCTCCACTCTTTAGGCTGCATGTCCACCAAACGGGTTTTGTCCACTCTGGGCGGCTATTTTCCAATCACTCTATGTAGTCCAGTGTTTACAGCGCTGCGCACCCTCGGCGCTGAGACGCTCTTGGCGGTGGCCGTTTTTTTGTCACGGCGCTCAGGGCACTCAGAGCTGAAAACAGTTCAACTTTTCAGAGACTGCAGCTGAGCTCGTCAATGCCAGACCAAGCAGCCAATCAGAACTGCTGCGTGGGCGGGGCATAGGACGCCAGCACTAGTCTATACTCACACTCCTGCTTTCCGTGTCATCATATTTTACATCCAGAGCTGCTAGAAAATGTTTCCTGTCCATTGTTATTTAGAGACTGATATTAAAAAAAATCAGTAGAAAGTCTGACAGTAGGAAATGGGGAAGTGCTGAGATACAGGGCACAGACTTTTTTCCTCCCAGAGCACTGTGCAAAATGCTGAAAAAAAAAATGCTCAGGGCGGTCAGGCGACAAAAAACTCATTTGGTGGGCACGCAGCCTATATATAGGCATGTACTGCTGATTCTGTTAAAAAAACCCGATCATTTTCATAAAGCAGTGGCAGTAACTAAGCGGTGTGTGGACTGGAGACTGCAGCGACATTCAGCTTATAAGCAGGACAGTCTCCGTTACAGGACCCTGCGTGGTTCTTGTCTCCGTGATTTTTGCCGCTGTCTGAAAAATCTTGTTCAAACAAGCTGCTCTTGGAGCTCATACACAGGAGCAAACACAGTCAGGATCATACACACTCCGCTCAGAAGGAAATAACACACTTTGTGCCTTTTCAGTGCTCACTGTTAATGGCTGTATTTAACAAGGAGTCCAAACGCTTTCACCACAAACTGCCTGCTGGAGTCAGTCTGGAGAGAGTGCCTCAAACAGCGGCAGCACCGTGTGCTGTGGAAGCTTCTAGAGTACCGGGTGCAAACATGCTGTTGATAATAAAAAATACACTTCATTTAGCAATTTATTTAATAATCAAGAGGGGCACATAAGTGAACAACGAGATATAGCCACACACACACACACACACAAAAGTGAACACCGCGGTTGTTGCGGTTGGTCGTTTTCCTCCGCGGTAGGCGTGTCCATACCGCGGTATTACATAATTGCGGTTATTGCGACGGCCCTAGTTTACTGTGTGATTGCACATATAACAACATGACTGCAGATGCAAACGGTAAATGGCGTTCACTTCTATAGCGCTTTTTCTCATCTCTAGATGACCAAATCGCTTTACAGATCCTGCTATCCACCCATTCACACACTGATGGCAGTAGAGGTGCCATACACAGGTGCTGGCTTGACCCATCAGGAGCAATTGGGGGTTCAGTGTCTTGCTCAAGGACACTTCGACATGCAGACTGCAGACAGAGAGGGAATCGAACCCCTGACCCTTCGACCAGTAGTCGGCCACACTGCACCTGCGCAACAGTCGCAAAGATAGGTAAAGACACAGGAAAGAGAAAGCAGAGCTCAGGCACCTTAAAGCCGGAGACACCCAAAGCCGATGATTGGTCCTCTGGAAAGTTTGAGGCATTGGTGAACCTAGTCTGCTTGGTGTGTTCAGCGCCATCAGAACAAAACAAACCTCGTCAGTTTCATCTGTTTCTTCAAAGATGTAAAAACACTGCACACACTAACAATCATCAAATGCATAAAACTCTCCCAAAAAGGAAAAAAAGGAGAAACTTTCACGCTGACACTAAGTATAAATCACACATATTACTCTAAGATTTTCATTCTACTAAAATACCCACCGCAGAAATAATCAGCTAGAAGTCATTAAAAAAAGAAGCAGAAATAATAATATTCATTTATAGAAAGTTCAGAAATGCAAAAACTTTTCCTTTGCCAGTGTTCTTTTTTAACTTCCCAATTTTCCCTTGGAAATTTTTATTACCAATTTAAGGTACTAGCCTGCTGGATTAGAACTCAGTAAGGAAATTCTAATTCTCCTTTAGGATCTTTTTGTGGAGAATAACATGTCACTTTTTTATTGTACATCTCAAAATTCTTCCTAAAAGTGTCCAAGCAAAGGGGAAGTTCTTTTGTTTTTCTGCATTATATAATACTTCCTTTCATGCTGCTCATACCTAGAAGGTAGGATGTCAGTTTTCTTGCCCAGCCCCTGACTTTACACTGTCAGACAGGTTTCATACCACCATCAAATGCTTGTGCCTGGAGGCATGTTGCGCTACTCTGTACTATTTGGGGGCAGTATCTCTGGCTAATGGCCATTCGCCCCCTGTCTAATTACTCCTTATCTGATGGCTGATAGGACTTCACCAGTGCAGGTGTGTGTGTGGATGCATTGGATTTAAAAGTGTGTTGCGTTTATATGGCATTATGTGGAGATGAAAGACTGATTTAAAAAGGGCATATCTAATTATAAAAGTGGCATTCATAAAGATGAGTTAGTTGTTGTACTTATCAGTTTTACTTTATTTTATTCTGAAAGAAACTTTTAGCAACTATCTTGCTGTGTTGGTTAATATCATTAATTCTGTTATATAAAGGATGAACACTGACATTGTCACTTACCAGTTTGTGATGCCCTGTATTGATGTCTTGGGTTCAGCTTTTTTGGGTGTCCCAATTTCCGTGCTTTCAAACTGCAAGATGAGCGAATGGTGGATTTGTGTAAGAAACCATGATCCCTGCAGGCTTTTCCTTTACTAACTTATCAATCACTAGATAGCCTTAAATCCCACCTTCATTTTTTTTTTCTGTGTTGCTGTTACTGACACTAATGCCAAGTGCAAAATCAAAATCATGTTGTACTATGTTGGAATATGACCATAAATGAGCTTATAAAAACTATTTGAAACAGGTTGAAAATATGCAACTTGTTATGCAATTAATTTTAAGGTTGCAATTCAACATTTTCATAGAAACAGTCAAAGTTCCTGTCTAACTGGCATACTGGAAGTGAAAACATTTCCAACTAATCAACTTAGAGACGTTACAGCGGGGAGGAGCTAGTGCTAGCTAGCACTTGGCCTCCGCCCGGTGCTAATGGGAAACTCGACATACCGGGAGCTGTAGCGAAAAGGACGCGGGTGCCGGGCTGGAGTTTAGGCGGCGTGAAAGAAATATAAGACAGAATAATAAAGAGCGATGGCAAGAACCAAGCAGACCGCCCGTAAAATCTACTGGAGGAAGAAGCCCCCCAGGAGACAGCTAGCCACCAGGGCTGCTCGGAGAGGCGCTCTGGCCACCGGCAGAGTGAAGAGGCCTCGCCGTCACAGGCCCGTGGCTCTGAGAGAGATCCGTCGCTACCAGAAATCCACGGAGCTGCTCATCCGTAAGCTGCCCGTCCAGCGCCTGGTGAGGGAGATCGCTCAGGACTTCAAGACCGTCCTGCGTTTCCTGAGCTTCGCCGTCATGGCTCTGCAGGAGACCAGCGAGACCCACCTGGTGGGTCTCTTCTTCGCTAAGGGGGTCACCATCATGCCCAAAGACTTCCAGCTGGCCCGCTGCATCCGCGGAGAGAGAGCTTAGACTTTCTGCTGCACATTCACCAGCCATAATGCTCTGCACTGTGTGTCTATATATATACATTTATAGTAATATGGACATATGTTTACTAGATGTTGTTTTTCTTGCCTTCTGATTGTTGCTCTGAGTGTTGCTGTCCCTGTGCTGTTGCAATCCTGGAATTTCCCCATTGTGGGACTAATAAAGGCTTATCTTATCTTATCTTATCTTAACTTAACCCCTTAGCATTCCAGCCAGTTTTCCTAAAAATGCCTAAAGATAGCATAGGTAAAGTAAATCAAATTCTTTCTTCACTGAGTGGCAGTAGAAAATTTGAAATGCCCTGCAGCTGGAACACACATTTTTTATTGTTATTTTAGTCAAATTTTTATCTTAGCACTTTGGTGATTTTGTGCCAGACATAATAGAGAAACAAAGTGAGGGCACAATTTGGAAAAAAAAAACAAACAAAACTTATCAAACTGAGACTCTGTTGTGTCGAGTTTTAACTTCATGCAGGATAGAGGACAAGTGTATGTATGTCATGGTCTGCTCTGTCATCATCCGCAGCTGCACGCACACCTGATCCTCATTAGGCATGGCCTATTTCTACCGCGCTGCCTGGACTGGCAGTGCGGAGGTGTCTCACTGTGCTCCAGACGAGCTTCATCGCCATTCTCTCTGCTACGCAAGCCACAGCCCGAGCCAGCTCTCACCTGCGCCAGAGAATCCAACCAGCCTTCCACATAAGCTCCATTTTCTACTCTCCTTTGTCCTCTAGTCCCCTGTGCACAGACGGAGTCCGTGGCAGCGGATCCTTACTCCTCTTCCTCCTGGCGGCGGACTTCCAGCCCGTCCTCCTTGCCACAATTTCCACCAACACTCTCCTGCCGGAGCCATTCCACCATCGGAAGAGCACTGTCTCCCTGGCAACAGCCACCGCGCTGAACCGGAGCTCCTCACCATCTGTTCTCACAGTAAGCGACAAAGTAACTGCATAACTCCAGTTGTGACGCCCAGTAATCCCATCTCTGTGTGTCTCCAGGGTTGCCAGGTCGTACGGTGTCTCGCTCAGTTCCTGGCAGTTCCAGCCCGCATTACATCACATAATCACTCACTGGTTGTTAATAAACTTAATTGTATTAGTTCGGAGTCTGTGTCTCGTCTCTGGGTCAACAAACCATGTCAGTGTAAGGCTAATACTGTATATAAATCAGGGATGCAAGTTATCAATTAATTCATTAATCATTAGTTGCTTCACCTTATCGATCAATTAACAATTAATTGATAAGTGGCAATTTTCCTGAGAATCTGAATTTCCCTTGGTACAATACGGTCTATCTTTAACTTATAAAAAGTTAATTACTGTTTTTGATATGCTGAATAAAAGATGAACATCATATTCTCTAATGATTTATTGTACCATTTGCGTTTTTTTACTACAGACAATGGCAATTTTTGTAGTTTAACAAATTTTGTACTATATAGTGTGTACTATGTAAGATAAGATAAGCTTTTATGGGCTCTTTTCCACCAAACCGGTTCCAGTGCTTAACTGGAGCTATTGCGTCATTAGCACCAGTTCTTTGGGTTTCCACCGACTAAAGCACCAGTCCCCGGCTCCCAAAAGTGGGGCTATCGCGGCCCCAACTCCTAGCTGGGCCAGCAGCAGCACCAGTTTACGTCGGTTAGGTCCACAGCCGTGGGCGTGGTTAACCGACCAGCTTCAAAACATTACTGACCACCATGTTGCTTTCCAAACAGCGGAGCACGCAACGGATTCCCAAACCAAACAGATTTAGAGCGAAGAGGAGACATATTTCTTGGCTCTATGGACATAAGCAGAAGTACAAGATCAGCTGGAGGGGGCCACTCATCTGAGCTGTTTTGGAGGATCGGCCAGCCAGCCGGACCATTGTCACTGCCTTGGATTAGTCTGGACAACAAACTGCTTAAAACACGCTGGTAAGTGTATTGTCTTTAAAATGCCAGACGTTAACCAATATATGTATACATATATATCCGCTTGTATTGATATGTAACGGCCAAGTGCGGATATTTAGTCACTTGTGGCTATAGTATTTTCGGTTAGCGATGCTAACAAGCTAACTACTTTTACTACGACCAAACGTTTCTCCTCGCCATAAAGAAATGAACAGGTTGTCTCTGCTGACAGATGTATACCGCTTGTATTGATATATAACAGCCAAAGTGCGGATTTTTTTTTTTTTTTTAAACTAATTTTTTGGCCATAGTATTTTCGGTTAGCGATGCTAACAAGTTAACTGTTTTTAGCACGAACGCTTCTCCTCGGCAGAAATGCGTGTTTGAGAAACTAGAACAGAAATCTTAGCATCTTACAGAATACTTTTTTTATAAAGACATCCAGCGCAAAATACGTTTTTTGTGGTATGAATACTGTGTATGAATGGGTGCCTTGCGTTGTGTTATGGGAGATTTTTCTACCAGACACTAGTAGCGTCGTCTTTTTTTACTATTTTGGTAATATTTCCATAATCTTAGGCCATTTTTTTTTAAAAATGTCACTCGTGTTTAATTGTATGTTGTGTAGCCGTATTTTATCTAATCCTTCTCTTACTTTATTGCGCAGTAGCCTGGTGGAGCTCCTACAGTTTCATTGCACTGTATAATTGTACAGTGACAATGAAGTTTCATCTATTCCTATTCTTCTATTCCATAATCAGACATGTAAGCTTTGCTAACATTGATATTGAATAAAATTGTCTTCTATGTCTGCACATTTAATGGAAGGCTTAAGTTGTTCACTGCACAAACTAAAACACTTTTTTTTAAAAATATTTATAGATTTATCACAGCTGGATGATGAGGGAGAAGCAGCCAGACCTGTGGTGTCCAGCTCACCTTCACCAGCTCCAAGCTTGTCCTCCTCCTGCTCTTCTAATCAGACCAGATTAGGTAATTTATGTTCAGATCATTTTGATTTTGTGTACTTTATTGATCCCCATAGGGGAAATTGAGGGCATCCACCTGGATGGATCATGACCCAGTCACACAAAGGAGGGAGTGAATTAAACCAATTATACACTTGAATTGAATGTTGTGATGCCACTAACAGTAAATGGATGTTGAACAGACACATTCAATCTTGGATTGATGATTCCTGCATTTTTCAGTGTGTGGTTATTTTATATTGCTTATTTTTGTACTTTAAAACAGGGAAACAGAAGTGTGACACAAACATGGACCTCCTTCTAGACTACGGTCCGATGAGACAGCAGGAGCAGAGCAGGAGGGAGGAGCAGCTGAACTTCGCTTTGCTGCAAAGCATCCAGAAGATGGAGGACAGGACCAACACCCTTTTTGGACTGATGGGACGTGTTGTGTCTGTGCTTGAGGGACTGTAAAAAAAGTAACTATCACAGCATTGATATTTTTGTCTGTGTGTACATAATATTTCATATATAGCAGTCTGAAGTTTTTGCACATTTTGGAAATAAAAGCTTTCTTTCCTTAAGTGTTTTTCTGCTTCTACATTGTTATCCTCACACCAAACCTATTCAGGTTCAGGTTCCTTTATTTGTACCTGTAGGTAGATTTGTTTTGCAGTCAGGTGACGTCCATATTTACAAACTACAGTTACATTCAACATGAACACAAACACAGGCACACATGAAGCTGACTATAGACATGATAAAAGTGCTCAAGGCTCCATCAGTCAGGACATAAGACAAAGAGATAAGAGAAAAAACATAAGAGAGAAGGGTCATATTAAAAAGTTAAAGACTTTACATTTCATTTATAAAGTTATTTAGGACAATGCAAATCACTATAACATTGTAGTGGTGGAAGTGAAAGTACAAGTACTGAATTACTGCACTTAAGTTCATTTTTCCAGGTATTGGACAATATATCAGGTATTTGTGGACTTATACATATTTTTGACAATTTCTTTCACATTTTTTAAAGAACAAGCAGCAACAAACTTTAAATCTATGTACTTTTTCTGTGGAAAATGTTCCAAGTTGCCAGCTTTAAAAATGATAAGTTTATATTCTGTTGACAACGTACCACGTGACATTCTGTCAGCTCTGGACAAGATCATTTCTGGGGAAAGAACTTTGAACTTGAACACTTTACAGTCTGTCTCTTGTTATCCCTACATGAATAAAAACTTGAATCAGTACTTTAACCAGAATAGATGACACAAGTACAGAAGGGTATACCTTTCACATCTCTGTAGTTTGGAGGTGCATAGAATATGCATTTATACAGTATCTTCATGTATATATGCAGTACCGTAAATCTATACATTTTTCCATGTAACCTTGTGACTGCATTATTTTAATTGCTTTTAATCCCAGATCAAGTTTGTTTAGGGTTCAAAATGCATCGTAAGTGTTAAATATATCTTGTTATACCTAACTAAGTACTGTTTATCTGTTGAAATATATATATTTACCGGCTAATATAAACCCATAACAATATGGCCCCTGGCGATCATTTTTTTGGGACAGCTGATCACTTTTTGGCATGACAGAACAGGCGACCACCGTCTCGTAATGCGCCGTAACGCCACCTATTACAGAAATGGCATAAATATTGTGTTTAAAAGTGTAGTCAATGCTCACGCTACAGACTTTATCTAACAATGGCTGATAACTGAAATATTGATGATTACCGGTGTCCTTAAACGTAGCCGCCGTTCTCTGCCATTAAGAATAAAACTGTTTTTGGATGGTAATACAGGTTTGGAATAATAAAAGCAGCGCTCCCAAACACAATAATTCCTACATGTTGACAAGCTAACGCTGCTACTTCTTCTTCTTCTCTCGGTTACTGGCGGATAGCAAACAAGTGAGAGGTGCATACCGCCACCTTCCGTCTTCTCTGGTGTTCTGCGGGGGTTGGGCGCTTCACAGTATGTAATGACGTAGCTCTGACATAATTCCCAACTAGCTCCATATTGGTGGAAAGACAACTGGTTCTTATGAGCACTCTGGTTAAGCACTGGTTAAGCACTAGCACCAGCACCAGCACCAAACTAGCACTGGAACCGGTTTGGTGGAAAAGAGCCCTATTAGTCCCACAATGGGGAAATTCCAGGATTGCAACAGCACAGGGATAGCAACACTCAGAGCAATAATTAAGAAGATAAGAAAAATAAGAGCAGTGAATATACATATGTACACATAAATATATAAATATATATACACAGTGCAGAGCATTGTAGCTAGATGGAATAAACAGCATAACCGTCTATTTAGTTACCCTACATGGTATGAATATGTACCCATACATATTGTCACCCTCCGTAGCAATTGATATTGTCCTAGTTGTATACTGGAGGGGACCATTTGTGTGAGTCTATTGCGTCTTTTGCATTCAATACTATTAGGTCGTCACGTTTTATTTGCTATCTCTGCGAGCAGCCCTGCTTGGGTTATACAGTCTGACAGCCGTAGGTAAGAAGGACCTGCGAAACCTCTCGGTTGCGCACCTAGGATGATGTAGTCTGCTGCTAAATGAGCTCCTCAGCGTGTTCAGTATGTCCTGCATAGGGTGGGACTCGGATTCCAGCAGAGATGACAGTTTAGCCACCATTCTTCTCTCTCCTATCTCCTCCACTGGGTCAAGGCATTGCCCCAGGACAGATCTAGCTTTTTTGATCAGTTTGTTCAGTCTCTTCCTATTGGCTGCTGTAATGCCACTGCCCCAGCAGACCACTCCAAAAGTGATGGCTGATGCCACCACCGTGTCGTAGAATGTCTTCAGCAGTGCCCCTTGTACACCAAAAGACCTGAGCCTCCTCAGTAGGCACAGCCTGTGCTGTCCCTTCTTGTAGAGTGCATAGGTATTGTGTGACCAGTCTAGTTTATTGTTCAGATGAACACCCAGGTACTTGTAGGATGTCACCATCTCAATGTCTGTTCACTGTATGTTCACTGGTGCTGTGAGGGGTTGTCCTTGCCTGCGGCAATCCACCACCAGCTCCTTAGTTTTCCTCGCGTTGATCTGGAGGCAGTTCCGATGGCACCAGTCCACGAAGTCCTGGATAAGTCCTCTGTACTCAGCTTCATCTCCATTGGAGATGAGGCTGACGATCGCAGAGTCATCAGAGAACTTCTGTAGATGGCAGTGTGTTGTGTTGTGTGAGAAGTCCGCAGTATAAAGGGTGAACAGGAAGGGAGCCAAAACCGTTCCCTGGGGGGCCCCCGTGCTACCGATGATCGTGTCAGACACACAATCCAGGGTTCTCACAAACTGTGGCCGGTTAGTGAGGTAGTCCAGGATCCATGATGACAGGTGCTGGTCCACCCCTGCGCACAGCAGCTTGTCCTTCAGGATCATCGGTTGGATGGTGTTGAAAGCACTGGAGAAGTCAAAGAACATGATCCTCACCGCATTCCCGGGCTTCTCCAGGTGGGACAGGGAACGGTGAAGGAGGAAGATCACTGCATCCTCCACCCCAATGCCATGCTGGTAGGCGAACTGGAGTGGATCCATCGCTGGTCCCGGAGGTGAGCAAGGAGCAGTCTCTCCAGGGTCTTCATCATGTGAGACGTCAGGGCCACTGGTCTGTAGCTGTTCAGGTCTTTGGGGTGGGAAGTCTTTGGTACAGGTACCACACAAGATGTTTTCCACAACTGTGGTACCCTCCCCAGCTTCAGGCTCAGGTTGAAGATGTGCTCCACAATCCCACACAGCTGGTCTGCACAGGACTTGAGGAGCTTCGCGCTGATGCCCTTCGGTCCCGAGGCCTTCCTCGTCTTGATCTTCCTCATCTCCATCCTCACCTGGGTCTTAGTGAGGGTCAGGTTGGGGGGCTGTGTGCTGGGAGTGGGGGGGGGTGTTGGTGGAGTGGGGTGTGGATAGCAGATCTCGATGACTTTAGAGGCAGCAGTGGTTGTGCTGGTACATCTCAGTAAATTACATATGTCATGATTTTTAATTTATTTTAAAAACTATTATCAGTATCATAAATTTATCTTTGTTAGTTATATTAGATAAGATAAGCCTTTATTAGTCCTACAATAAGGAAATTCCAGGATTGCAGCAGCACAGGGATAGCAGTACTCAGAGCAATAATAAATAAGATAAGACTTGGTTAGCCAAAGCAGTAAATACATATACATATGAACACAGCTATATACACAGTGCAGGAGCATTGCAGCTAGATGGTATCAACAGCATTACAGTTAAATTACCCGGCAAAATATAAATATGGACCCAGACAATATATTTCACATTTGAACGAACAGTGTTGTTGTCACCCTCGATAATAATTGTAATTGTCTTAGTTATGTATTGGAGGGGACAATCTCTATTGTGCAAAGTTGTGATGTTTAATGCGGCCTCTATGAGCAGCACCAATTAGATTATAAAGTCTGACAGCCGTAGGTAGGAAAGACCTGCAGAACCTCTCCCTCAAGCACTTAGGATGGCACAGCCTACTGCTAAATGAGCTCCTCAGTGTGTTCAGCGTGTCCCGCATGGGGTGGGACTCGGACTCCAGCAAAGATGACAGCTTAACCACCATCTTCCTCTCTCCTATCTCCTCCACTGGGTCGAGGCGTCACCCCAGAACAGAGCTGGCTTTTTTGATCAGCCTGTTCAGTCTCTTCCTGTCAGGTGCCGTGATGCCACTCCCCCATCAGATCACTCCAAATATGATGGCTGATGCCACCACCGAATCACAGAAGGTCTTCAGGAGTGCCCTCTGCACTCCAAAAGACATGAGTCTCCTCAGGAGGAACAGCCTGCACTGCCTTTTCTTGTAGAGTGCATTGGTGTTGTGTGATCAGTGCAGTTTATTGTTCAGGTGAACACCCAGATACTTGAAGATGTTACCATCTCGATGTCTGTTCCCTGGATGTTTACCAGTGCTGTGGGGTACTGTTCATGCCTGCGGCAGTCCACCGCCAGTTCCTTGGTTTTCCTCACATTCTGGAGGCAGTTCTGCAGGCACCAATCCACAAAGTCCTGGATAAATCCTTTGTACTCTGCGTCAGCCCCCTCGGAGATGAGGCCGACGATTGCAGAGTCATCAGAGAACTTGTATAGATGGCAGTGTGGTGTGTTGTGTGAAAAGTCAGCAGTGTAGTGGGTGAACAGGAAAGGAGCCAGGACTGTTCCCTGGGAGGCTCTCATACTGCAGATGACGGTGTCAAACACACAACCCTGGGTTCTCACAAACTGTGGTCAGTCTGTGAGGTAGTCCAGGATCCACAATGACAGGTGCTGGTCCACCCCTGCAAACAGCAGTTTGTCCCCCAGGATCACTAGTTGGATGGTGTTGAAAGCACTGGAGAAATCAAACATGATTTTCACAGTGCTCCCAGGCTTCTCCAAGTTGGACAGGGAATGATGTACAGTAAGAGGGGGATCACTGCATCCTCCATCCTGACGCCATGGCGGTAGGCAAACTTAAGTGGGCCCATTGCTGGTCCCATCACGGGGAGGAGGTGGGTGAGGAGCAGCCTTTCCGGGATCTTCATCAGGTGCGATGTGAGGGCCACTGGTCTGTAGCTGTTCAGGTCCTTGGGGTATGGAGCATTCGGCACGGGTACCATGCATGATGTTTCACGCAGCTGTGGTACCCTCCCCAGCTTCAGGCTCAGACTGAAGCTGTGCTCCACAATCCTGCACAGCTGGTTTGCGCAGGACTTGAGGAGCCTCAAGCTTATGCTGTCTGTACCTGCAGCCTTCCTCGCCTTGATCTTCTTCAGCTCAGCTCTCACCTGGGTCTTGCAGACTGGGGCAGGGGGCTGTATGCTGGGAAGTGGGGGTGGTCTGTGGGTGGAAAAACAGCAGGGGATGTGCACTGAGAGCTGGGGAATGTAAGGGGGGAGGGGGGCAGTGAATAGGGGGACTAGATGAAGGTGGAGGCAGCAGGGGTTGGTGGGCAGGCGGAGAAGAGGACAGTTGGTCAAACATGTTAAAGAACAGGTTCAGGTCGTTCACCCACTCCCTACCCCCCATGGCCTGGGAGAAGGTATTCTGGTGCCCAGAAATAGTTTTGAGGCCTCTCCAGACACTGCTGATGTCACACTGCTGAAGCTTGCCCTCCATCTTCTTCCTGTAACTGTCCTTCCCCTCTCTAATCTTACTCCTTAGCTCCCTCTGTATGGACTTCAGCTCCTCCTTGTTTCCCGACCTGAAGATCCTTTTCTTCTCCTTCAGCAGCATCTTTATCCCAGGGTTGATCCAGGGTTTGTTGTTTGAGAAACACCGTATGGTCTTGGTGGGTACAATGTTCTCTACACAGAAGTTGATGTAATCTGTGATGGTGTGTGTGAGGCCATCAATGTCCTCACCTTGTGGATCCCAGAGTTGCTCCCACACTGTGGATTCAAAACAGTCCTTCAGAGCATCCTCCACCTCCTCAGACCATATATTCACTGTGTGGGTAACAGGAGGTTGTCTGTGTACCAGAGGGTTGTACACAGGCAGGAGGTGAACCAGGTTGTGATCAGATCTTCTAAGGGGGGGAAGGAGTGATGAGGTGTATGCCTCTTCGGTGTTTGCATAAAATAAGTCCAGTGTTTAATTGTATCTGGTGTGGCACGTGATATACTGGGTGAAAGTGGGCAGAGTGGAGGACAGGGAAGCATGGTTAAAATCACCAGAGATGAGCTGGAGAGCAGTGGGGTGTTGAGTCAGCTGCTGACCGAGTTGATGATGTCACATGCTGCCTCAGCGCTTGCGGAGGGCGGTACATAAATAGCAGTCACGATGACATGTGAGAACTCTCTGGGAAGGTATGCCAGTCACATGCTAACGGCTAGTTAGCATTACAAAAAAAACAACTTTCACTTTATAATTTACTGAGATGCACTGTTTTAACAGGAAAATAAATTGTGAGCTGCTTCCTCTGTTACATGTTAAACATCATTACAGTACCCCGGAAATCCAGGAAAACCCAGTACAATTTGGGTTCTCTGTTGTCTGTTACCTCAGTGGTAACTTGAGTCCTGTCTCCTTTCCCGTCTAGCGCCAGGTTGAAGGCAGCAGGGATGATTTTTGCACTTTTTGCTGCAGTCAATTTCTCTGTCCTGTTGATTTGAAGCAGGTGGGTGGCTCTTCAAGCCTGCGTGCCATTGGAACTTGTTGTGGATATCTGACGTAACCCAGAAGGGTGAGTTTTTTCACTCTGCACAGCGCATTCACTCTGGGAAGCTTGGCGTCTTCTTCTGCTTTCTTGGTGGAAATGTGGCAGTGGGTGATTGTGTGCACCCCTGCCTGCACGGCAATGCCACTACATTTTATAGAACAAGCTCCCTTTGCTGAGTTATCAATTAATTGACAACTAATTTAATTTAGTCGACTAAATTCTAAACAATTAATCAAAAGCCAATTAATCATTAACATCCCTAATATATATAAATATATATTAGTGGTGTTGGATGATTAAAATTTTTAATCATGAATAATCTTTTAGAATGTTGAGTTAATCTCGATTAATAACGCGTTAATCACATGTTTTTCCATACAGATACAGTGGTTTAATGAAAGGACTAGCTGCTACAATCCCTGATGTTTGCACCACTTCTGAGTCCGTGGAGAGACTCAGTGGAGAGATGGCTACTATAAGGCTTCACCACTGGGACACATCGTCAGTTGTGTACCTCAGCATCACAGGGTGTTTCGGCCATTTATCACAAGACACCCTCCACTGAGGTAGGCCCACCACAGGTTGATCAAGCCTGGGTATGTGTGATCTCGTGATTGCAAGACGTTTCGAGACTATTGTGCAATAATCCAAAATGGCGACTCCCTGTCCACTGTGTATGGTGCAGATGGGGCGCTGTTGACTTCGACTGGGGATATCGTCGGGCGGTGGAAGGAATACTTCAAGGATCTCCTCAATCCCACTGATACACCTTCCACAGAGGAAGCAGGGTTTGTGGACAAGGAGGATGACTCGCCTATCACAGGGGCTGAGGTCGCCAAGGTGGTTAAAAATCTCCTTGTTGGTCGGTCCCCTGGGGTGGACAAGATTTGCGCTGAGTACCTCAAGGCCCTGGATGTTGTAGGGCTGTCATGGTTGACACGCCTCTGCAACACTGCGTGGAGGTCGGGGGCAATGCTTTTGGTATGGCAAACCGGGGTGGTGGTTCCTCTCTTCAAAAAAGGGGAGCGGAGGGTGTGCTCCAACTTTAGAGGGATCACACTCCTCAGCCTCCCTGGGAAGGTCTATGCCAAGGTACTGGAGAGGAGAGTCCGGCCATTGGTCGAACTTCGGATTCAGGAGGAGCAATGAGGTTTTCGTCCTGGCCCTGGCACATCGGACCAGCTCTTTACCCTCTCAAGAATTCTCGAGGGTTCGTGGGAGTTTGCCCAACCAGTTTACATGTGTTTTGTGGACTTGGAGAAGGCATTTGACCGCGTCCCTCGTGGTTTTTTGTGGGGGGTGCTTCGGGAGTATGGGGTATCGGGGCTTGTTGTTACGAGCTATTCGGTCTCTGTACGACCGTTGTGAGAGTTTGGTTCATATTGCCAACACTCGGTCGGACTCATTCCCAGTGAGAGTTGGACTCCGCCAGGGCTGCCCTTTGTCACCGATCCTGTTCATTATTTTTATGGACAGGATTTCTAGGCACAGCCAGGGAATGGAGGGTGTCATGCTTGGTGACCACAGGATCTCATCTCTGTTGTTTGCAGATGATGTTGTCCTGTTGGCTTCATCCAGCAATGACCTAGAGCTCTTGCTGGGACGGTTTGCCGCTGAGTGTGAAGCGGCTGGGATGAGAATCAGCACCTCCAAGTTCGAGTCCATGGTCCTCAGCCGGAAAAAGGTGGATTGTCCTCTCCGGGTTGGGGACAGGCTCCTGCCCCAAGTGGAGGAGTTTAAGTATCTTGGGGTCTTATTCACGAGTGAGGGGAAAATGGAGCGAGAGATTGACAGACAGATTGGAGCAGCATCTGCAGTGATGCGGACATTGTACCGATCTGTTGTGGTGAAGAGGGAGCTTAGTTCTAAGGCAAAACTGTTGATATACCAGTCAATCTACGTTCCTACTCTTACCTATGGTCATGAGCTTTGGGTAATGACCAAAAGAACAAGATCGTGGATACAAGCGGCTGAAATGAGTTTTCTCCGTAGGATTGCTGGACTCACCCTCAGAGATAGGGTGAGGAGCTCAGTCATCCGGGAGAGGCTCAGAGTAGAACCGCTGCTCCTCCACATTGAAAGGAGTCAGTTGAGGTGGTATGGGCATCTGATTAGGATGCCTCCTGGACGCCTCCCACTTGAGGTGTTTCGGGCATGTCCCACTGGGAGGAGACCCCGGGGCAGACCCAGGACTCGGTGGAGACACTATGTCTCCCAGCTGGTCTGGGAACGCCTTGGTATCCTCTCTGAAGAGCTGGAGCAGGTGGCTGGGGAGAGGGAAGTCTGGGCTTCTCTGCTTGAACTGCTGCCTCCGCGACCTGGACCTCCGGAAAAGCGGTAGAAGATGGATGGATGGATGGATGGATGGATGGATGGGCGACTACCGCCGACCAAGCATAAACAAATGTTTCCACAGGTAGTTTTTTTTCCCTTTTTTGTAATCAATTCATTAACTGACTGTCTGTGTTTATCTTTCATTTTTTTGTATGGAGCTGGAGGAACTAGAGAACTATATCGAAAAGTTTTATTCATTGCTGTGTCATGGAGCAGGTGAGTGTGTGTCCCATTCCTGCTTCTCAGTCTAAACAACCGAGACCCGCAGACTCGCCAAAAATAACACCCGAGAAATCACGGGAGGGCACCGAGGTTAGTGACATCCTTTTCTCTATTGAGAATAAACTTGCCAGCATGGATGGTAGACTGGCGCTGGTCGAGCTGCTTCATAAAGAGTTCCAGGGCTTGCGTGAGAGTTTAGAGTTCAGTCAAACACAGCTCGTCTCTCTTGTAGAGGAGAATAATAGCCTAAAAAAGTCAGTAAACACACTAACTACACGGCTTGGCGTTGTTGAGAGAGAAAACCGAAAAATTAAGGAAACAGTTCTCAATTTGCAGTCACACAGCATGAGAGATAACCTTATTTTTTCTGGAATCGTTGAAAAAAATAATGAAAATCCACAACAGCTGGTTGTGAATTTATGTCAACACAACTGAAACTATCCCCCGAAGTCACAAATTCAATTACCTTCCACCGAGTCCACCAAATTGGGCAAAAAAATTCCCAGAATAAACGTCCCAGACCTATTGTTGCCAAATTTGAGCATTTCAAGCAAAAAATGTTGGCACAGAGGCAGGGCAGGCAGCTTAAAAACACCAATTATGGTCTAAATGATCAATTTCCACAGGAAATCTTGGAAAGGAGAAGCAAGCTTTTTCCCATTAGGAAACAAAACATCCAAGAAGGTAAACGAGTGATTGTTTCTGTGGATAGACTGTATATAGATGGCAAGCTGTTTATGGAAGAAACTATAACGCCCTGGTTATTCTAGAGCCTATTTTGTTTGGTTTTTTTTAGCTACAGGTGGAAAAAGAGTGCAATTGTGCGCGGGTCTCTGACACGATCTGTTTATTTTGTGAACATTTGTCAAAATGTTTTTTTCTTTGGTGCTGAGGTTGTTGTTTGTTTGTTTGTCTGTTGTAGGTAATTTTTTTGAAGTTGTTGGGTCATTGTTGTATGTTACCTGCATTTTTTCACCACTTACTAACCTTAATGTCTGTTTTCTCTCATACTTCTGGTTTATAGGAAATAACTTTTAAGTACATGCACCCCATTTGCTTGCAATTGCAGGCAAATGGAACAGAGACATCATGTGTGCACACCCAATCATATATGTGTAGGTGTATATTTTACACACAACATATATATATATATATACACACATATGCATACATTACGGACATATAATCACATAGGCACATTTAGTTAGCCTTTAGTACATAATCAGTTAG
Organism: Pholidichthys leucotaenia; assembly: GCA_020510985.1. NCBI lineage: Eukaryota > Metazoa > Chordata > Actinopteri > Cichliformes > Pholidichthyidae > Pholidichthys > Pholidichthys leucotaenia. The sequence continues at coordinate 177,623,731 of CM035845.1, forward strand.
TGAAAACATGTCCACATTTAAGTTTGCCACGTGGAACATACGTGGAATTGGTACCAGGGAGAAGAGGCTAAAAGTTTTTAATCGACTGAACGATCTACAGGCAGACTTTGTCTTATTGCAGGAAACACATGGCTCTAAGTCGTCTGTAGATGTGCTCACCTCCTCGGAATTCCCACACATGTACTCAGCCGACTTTAATTCTAAACAAAGGGTGGTAGCTATACTGGCAAACAGAAGAATACGCTTTGTTGTGAATAATACCATAACAGATCCGGAAGGTAGATTTATAATACTAAAAATCTCAGTTCAAAATTTGGATCTATGTATTGCAAGCGTTTATGGCCCAAATGTTGACGACCCATCCTATTTTCACTCTTTTTTCACTTCTGTTTCTGAGCACTTGGACACTACACTCATAATAGGAGGAGACTTCAACCTGGTATTAAACCCTGCAATCGACAGGCTTAGTACATCGGGGAATTACTGAAAATGGCAGGCTACTGACAATCTCAAACAATACATGAATGATGTTGGTCTTTGCGATAAATGGTGTTCTCTTCACCCAACTCTTCAGGAATACGCTTTTTTTTCAACAGTTCATAGTTCACATTCACATCTAGATTTCGTTTTAGCCAGCAACTCTATTGTGAAGGACATCACAGACACTGAAATATGTTCAAATCAAGCTATTAGCGATCATCATCCAGTATCTCTTACACTAGTAAATAGGAAAGCTACAAGGGAAACTAGGAGCTGGAAATTTAATATATCAATTCAATTCAATTCAACTTTATTTATATAGCGCCATTTCACAACAACAGTAATCTCAAAGCACTTTCAACTGTAGGAGAAACCCCCACAATTGCAGAAAGACCCCAGCAATCAGGCGATCCCCTGTGAGCAAGGGCTTGGCGACGGTGGAGAGGAAAAACTCCCTTTTAAAAGGAAGAAACCTCCAGCAGAACCAGGCTCAGGGAAGGGCGGTCATCTGCTGTGACTGGCTGGGGGATGAAGGGATAGAGAAGAAGATGAAAATATCACTACTAAAAGACAAAAACTTTATTAACTACTTTAATAAAGAGTGGGAATCATATCTAGAATATAATGATGTGCCAGGAATATCCCCAGGTGTTCTTTGGGAAGCAGCAAAAGCGATCATGCGAGGTAAAATAATCTCTTACTGTTCATATAAGAATAAAAAAGAAACAGCACTGGTACTGGAGTTAGAACAGAAAATTAAATCACTGGAGATGACCTGTGCTGTTTCCCCACAGGAACAGACACTTAACGATCTGAGAAAATTAAAGCTGGAATTAAAATAAATTACAAACAAAAGAGCACAGTTTTTAATACAAAAACTGCGTCTGGAGAAGTTTGAACATAGTAATAAATCGGGACGATAGCTTGCAAACCAGCTTAAGAACAAAGAAAAAACAACTCTCCACTCTATTAAGTCAAAGTCAAAGTCAAAGTGCCTTTATTGTCATTCCATTGTTAATGAACAATGCAACGAAATTGAGATGCTGCTCCCTAAAAACAAACTATAAACAAACTATCACATTCACAGTTCACTCATGCATTTAACATTCTTATGATTACAACAATAAATAATGCTTGAAACAAAATTACCTAAAAGTTGAACACAATATGTACGTAGCAATAATGAAAAACATACTGAGCGATAAATACAAAAGACCAGCTTATGCACACAGGGTTGTTGCTACAAAATAACCTAAAATAACAAAAAATATCAGCAGTCTGTGCGTGTTACATAAATCCGTTCAAAATGCGTACTGCTGCTGGGAAAAAACTATGATTAAACCATATTTTTTATTTTTTAGATTTAGTATACTTTATTGATCCCCAGAGGGGAAATTGAGGGCATCCACCACCTGGATGGATGAAGCAGCCACAATACGGCGCTATCCCTTAACCATTCACACACACACTCACACCTAGGGCCACTTTAGAGTCTCCAATTAACCTAATCTGCATGTTTTTGGCATGTGGGAGGAAACCGGAGAAATCCCGGAGTAAACCCACGCAAACACGGGGAGACCATGCAAACTCCACACAGATCACTGTTGGTCGGGGGCTGGGATCGAACCCACGATCCCACGATCCCCACAATCCCCCGGCCAAGGGTAAACTGTGCTGCCGCAGTGCTAACCACTGCGCCACCGTGCACCGTGCACCGTACACCGTGCATATTAAGGATATGACTGGAAATATTACCCATGAGCCTGAAGAAATAAATAACTCCTTCAAAAAATTTTTATGAAAACCTCTACTCATCTCAAATTAACCCATCTGACTCAGAGATAAATAAATTTTTGGACGATATTAAACCAGAATGAATTTGAAACTTGAATATGAACAGACTGCAGCTCTGGATGCACCTCTTCAGGTGTCTGAACTCCAGGAGACGCTTAAGCACATCCCAAACAGCAAAGCTCCGAGACCAGCTGGTTTGCCAGTAGAATTTTATAAAGAATTTTGGCCTGTGATGGCACCTGCTTTCTTTAAAATGGTGAACCAAACTAAAGAAGATAATGTAATCCCTCTAAATACGAATTTGGCTAGTATTATCCTGTTCCTTAAACCTGGAAAAGAACTTGTGCTTCCATCCAGCTACCGTCCCATCTCACGTATGAATGTTGATCTTAAAATAATTTGCAAAGCTCTCGCCAAAAGACTGGAAAGGATAATTCCGTTTATTATACACCCAGATCAAACAGGTTTCATCAAGGGTAGGCACTTGGCTGATAATACATGCAGGCTATTTAATTTAATAGACTGCTGCAAGATCAATAACTTAGACACTACAATCTTGTCCCTGGATGCACAGAAAGTCTTTGACTGTGTTAACTGGAAATTTCTTTTTATGGTGTTAAACAAGTTCGGGTTTGGTTCATCTTTCATAAACTGGATTAAAACACTATATAGCTGTCCAGCTGCGTCTGTCCGAACAAATGATTAGGCTTCCTGAAGCTTTAATCTCCAGAGAGGTATTAGGCAGGGATGTCCACTCTCTCCCTCACTTTTTACCATCTTTATTGAACCATTAGCAGCAGCCATACAACAAAATGTTGATATCAGAGGTATCCAAACTGTATAAGAACAAAAGATAAATAAAGAACACAAGATAAGTCTTTATGCTGATGAAATAATGATTTTCCTTGAAAACTCACAAAGATCTCTTCTTCAAACAGTGGCGCTCATTGATAAATTTTCATCATTATCAGAATACTGTATTAACTGGCGTGAATCAATAGTTGTACCTATAAATTGTAATTTCTCAAATACATCTGCTATTCCAATACAATCAGGAAATATTAAATATTTAGGAATAGATATTTCCCCCAGGCTTTCAGAGTTATTGTGACTAAATCACATTCCCCTTTTCTGTACTTGTCCTTTTAGATCTTAGTGCAGCTTTTGATACTATTGATCATAATATTCTACTTGATAGATTAGAACACTATGTTGGACTTAATGGAACTTCGTTGCAGTGGTTTAGATCTTATTTATCTGATAGGTTCCAGTTTGTTCATGTAAATGATGAGTTTTCTCTCAGCTCAAAGCTTAGTCATGGAGTTCCACAGGGATCTGTGCTTGGCCCTACTCTTTTTAGTTTATATATGCTTCCGTTAGGCAACATTATTAGAAAGCACTGTATACATTTTCACTGTTATGCAGATGACACACAATTATACCTGTCAATGAAGCCAGATGATACTAATCAATTAGCCAAGTTAGAAGCCTGTCTTAAGGAAATCAAAGTTTGGATGACTTGTAATTTCCTGCTATTAAATTCAGATAAGACTGAAGTCATTCTTGTTGGTCCAAAAAACCTTAGAAATTCCTTTCCAAATCAAACTTTCAGTTTGGATGCAGTTACTCTTTCTCTTAATAGCTCTGTGAGGAACCTTGGAGTTATTTTTGATCAGGATTTGTCCTTCAATTCACATATTAAATTTGTTTCTAAGACTGCCTTCTATCATTTGCGTAATATTGCCAAGATTAGGAGCATCTTGTCTCAGAGTGATGCTGAGAAGCTGATCCACGCTTTTGTTAGCTCGAGATTAGATTATTGTAATTCTTTATTATCAGGCTGTCCTAAAACATCCTTAAAAAGTCTTCAGCTGATCCAAAATGCTGCAGCAAGAGTTTTAACAGGTACTAGAAAGAGAGATCATATCTCTCCGGTTCTGGCCTCCCTTCATTGGCTTCCCATAGAGTTTAGAATTAAGTTTAAAATCCTTCTTCTTACTTACAAAGCTCTAAACAATCAGGCTCCTTTTTATTTAAAAGATCTGATACTACCGTATCATCCTAACAGAGCACTACGCTCCCAAAATGCAGGTTTATTTGTAATACCTAGAATCTCCAAAAGTACAATGGGAGGCAGAGCCTTCAGTTATCAAGCTCCTCTCCTGTGGAATCAGCTGCCAATCTGGATTCGGGAGTCAGACTCGATCTCTGTTTTTAAGAATAGGGCTAAAACCTACCTTTTTGATATAGCCTACAATTAGGGAGGGATCATGTGTTTTCTGAACCCTCCCTTAGTTATGCTGCTAATAGGTTTAGTCAGCCGGGGGACCTCCAGTAATGCACTGGGCCTCACTCCTTTCCTCACTCTCTATGAAATATTTTTTTTTTTTGCTGGTCATTAACATTTGTTTGTTCTCTCCCATAGATTGAGTCCCCATCGTGCTGTTTGCTCTCTACATGTCTGTTCTTTTCTTCTTCTCTATCCCCTCACCCCCCAGCCAGTCGCAGCAGATGACTGCCCCTCCCTGAGCCTGGTTCTGCTGGAGGTTTCTTCCTGTTAAAAGGGAGTTTTTCCTCTCCACCGTCGCCAAGTGCTTGCTCACAGGGGATCGCCTGATTGCTGGGGTCTTTCTGCAACTGTGGGGGTCCTCCCTACAGTTGATAGTGCTATGAGATGACTGTTGTTGTGAAATGGCGCTATATAAATAAAGTTGAATTGAATTGAATTGAATTGAATTAAAAACAATACAAGACGACCTTACGCGCTGGAGGACACTTACCTATATCACTAATGGGAAGAGTCGCAACCATTAAAATGATGGTCCTTCCTGAAATCAACTATTTGTTCTCAGTCATTCCTACCCAACCAGTGGCCTGGTTTAAGTCTCTAGACTCAAATATAAGTACATTTTTATGGAAGGATAAACCATCACGGATTAGTTTAAAAAACTCTTCAAAGACTTCCGGTCTGGACACCATGGTGATAGCAGCTTAACGCTGAAGCTCCCAGACCCGATCGAGGAAAATACCTTGAAAATCAGATTTAACAGATTTTTGGAAGAGTGAAAATCAAAAGACAAAGTCATCATGCCTAAAGAAAAACAGAAGAAATCGACATTTACCAGGCCAGGACACGCATCGGCCGAAGAATCTGATCCGGAGGATTTCCATTCAGAAGACGAGGAGCTGAATGAAGCTAGCAAAAAGGTTAGCTTAAAAATGGTACTTAAAGAATTAAGACGATTTCGCCGAGAGTGTTGGGCTGAATTTTGTGAAATCAAAGTCGAAATAAAAAGGACAAACAGCAGAGTGGACCAGGCCGAGGACCGAATCTTGGAAGCAGAGGAAAGAATAAAAGGGCTGGAAGATACCGTGCTGGAACTACACAAAAGACAGTCAAGACTGGAGGCTAAGCTAACCGACCAAGAAGGAAGACTAAGAAGGGACAACATAAGAATTCATGGTCTGAACGAAGGAGTCGAGGATGGTTTCACCACAATGGCGGCATGCGTAGAACCCTTACTGAGAGAGAAGTTGGATATTCCCCAAACCACCGACTTGAAGATAGAAAGGGCGCACCGTACATTAGCCCCTAAGCCGGCGGCGGAAGCGCCTCCACGATCGGTGGTGGTGAAGTTCTCCAACTCCAGAGTAAAAGAAGAGGTTGTAAGACTGGCTTGGCAGAAAAAAAGGATTTATGCACCAAGAGAGAAAAGTTTTTGTGGAACACGATTACACCCCGGAGGTCCTTAAAAAGCGTTGGGAATACAACAACGCTAAAAAGATATTACGAGAGAAAAAACTGCACTTCCAGACGCCATTTCCGGTGAAGCTGCGGGGTTTTTAGAGCGATGAGATGTGTCTCTACAACTCGGCGGAAGAAGCAACCACGGATATGGCGAGAAGAGGGCTCCCGGTAACGGTGTATAAACCCGCAGCACACCCGATCGAAAGAATCAAGGCTCAAACGTGGTCCACACAGAGACCCTCAAAATCCACGAGCCAGCAGCGGGAAACCCAGCGCCAGAGCTATCAGGAAAAACTGGCCGTTTACAGGAGGGAATAACGATACTTTTAGTCAATCTGCACATCCAACCCCCCTCCTACAAGGTAACAAACATTAAAGGAGATGCAGAGTCAGCAAGTGGTAAAACATTTCATGGAACAGACATAATATTAGAAACAAATAAGTCTTTAACCTCTTGCACTCCGGTGTACCACCGACGGGCAGGTCTCTGCGTCCTACAGCGCACAGAGGGTGCTCTCGTGCGCTCTAGGATGCACGAGGGCGCTGCGTCCTAAGAGCGCACTGGAAAAAAAAGCTGCATTTCCGTTCTCCCACTACAGATACAGCCGCGAACAGATCGGATATGATTGACCTCTCATTCGACTAATAAGAGCCTTGAATTGGGTTTCTGAAACCTTGAAGAACCAATGACTGAAAACCTAGCAAGAAGGACCCACCTACCAACGCTGTGAATGCAGCGAGCCAATTGAAGCACAGAAGTTCGTGAGCTGTTTTGTGTAAGGGTGGGTGAAGAGAGACTGACTGCTGCAGCAGATGAAAAAAAAGGACCCGCAGGAAGAACCCCACAGACCCAGCAGCACGGAGACCACCCACAAGTGCAACCTGTGTGACAGGGACTGCCATTCGTGCATCGGCATGTTCAGCCACAGGCGGTGCTTTTTTTGTTTTTATTCCAGCAGAGTAGACACAGACGTTTAGGATTCTCTTCCATGTCATGTCTCTTCCATGTCATGTCTTCTCATCATAGACCGATGGAGGCCGACGACGAAGGCTGAGTGACACACATGCGTTCGCCAGTCTTTTTTTAATTACTACTGTTATTTGTTTTGAAAAATCGTTCACCAAAACCGTAATCATGGAATTATGTTTTGATCGGGTCGCGAGACCAGCATCGCGTTCGTCTGACAATGAGGAAGAAGTTCGCCAGTTCTGCTTCTGCTGTGAAGAGGTAAGTGTTCTAAGCTAAATTATTCTTTATCCCTGAAAACTGTAATCAAAAATGACTTTTGACCGATCGGTAAATTACAGCTGTGCGTCATCGCTGCATGACGGACTGTGGCACAATGGGTGATGTCCGTCCTCTGTAGCGAGGGGGGGGGGCAACCCTCCCCACACACACACACAGCCCTGAGTGTCACCTTTCATTAGAGCCCAAGATGAAGCTTCTATATTGAATCATTCAAAAGTTACAGACGTTTTCCAAACTGTGCCATTTGGCACAATTTGGCACAGTTCAAAAACGCCTGGGAACTACCTGAGGAAAAAGCTGTGTAATATATTCATTTTTTGTGGTATTGTTACAAAATTTGGACCTCATCTGGATAACACTTGGTTCTACATTTCTTTTGCATTTTCCAGCCCGGATCTGAAGCTTTGTGTTATTTGCAAGCATTTGTATCCAAAAAAAACACCCAGGCCAAATTTATTTTCTTCAAGTTCACTATGTTTAGATGACTGTAACTCAGTGGCAGGATCACTTAGAGAGATTATGGCTGTTTTGCCAAAAAATTCAAAGTGTTTTCTTTTAAATGAGACCAACCCCATGAAGATGCTGCAAAGGGTTGAAGAACAGCTTTCGATTTACTTTGGGCACATTATTTTTTGGTGTTTTTAGGAAAATTGGCCGGAGTGCAAGGGGTTAAAAAAAAAAAAAAAAAAAAAAAAACTTGTTGAAATAGAAACGTGACAATGAACCACATGATCTCTCCACACTAACAAATGCTGTATTAACGTGAATGTTTGCTGTGATGGTGGTGGGAGGTTGCGCACAATTTCATAGGGTATAGGCATTAAACAAAAAAAAAAAATCATTACAAGTTCGGATTGGGATCTGAAATTCACGTTAAAAACATGGGACAACTTACAGGGGTAAGAGAGGGCCCTCAGCACGTAACTGAATCTGAGGAATTTCCCTCAGAGCCAAGACACCATCAAGGCTCTTCTAAGGTCACTAAAAAGACCTCAGCTCAGGAAGATCTTTTGTCAGTTTTTTGTTTTAAAGTTTTATATACTATGTTCTTAATGTTTTTTTTATGTTCTTAATGTTCTTTCAGTTTCTGAGTAGCATAAAAGAGGGCCACCACACTGTTATACTAAATAAGACAATACAATGGAGAAACAGAGTGTAACGAAAATAATCTCATATAATGTCAAAGGGATCCTGAATCCAGTTAAAAGATCCAAGATTCTAGGCAAAATGAAAAAAGACAAAGCAGGAATAATATTTTTACAGGAAACCCACCTAACAGATGTGGAGCACACTAAACTCATTAGACAAGGGTTTAAAATGATCTCTTCATCTTCATATAAGTCAGGGAGGAGAAGGGGAGTAGCGACATTGATCTCAACCAAAATTATATTTGAAAAAAAATCAGAACACAAAGATAAAGAAGGGAGATACAGTATGGTACTTGGGTGGCTAGAGGGAGAAGATATCACCCTGCTGAATGTATATGCACCTCCAGGGGCTAACTGGAAATTTTATAAAAATGTATTTGACCTAATGATAACTAAAGCCCAAGGTTTAGTGATATGTGGTGGAGACTTCAGTCTAAGACTGAATCCATACTGGGATGCATCAGGTAATTCTCCACATCAAAATAACACTCAAAGTAGGAAAACTCAGATGCTACTAAAAGAAATGGGAATCTGTGACGTGTGGAGGGAATTCAACCCCAGTGTAAAAGACTATACATTTTACTCAGCACCACATTCATCATACTCAAGGATTGACTATTTTTTTATGTTTAATAGAGACATTGGAAGAGTAAAAACATGTAAAATAGGACTGATGGATCTCTCTGACCACAGTCCGATCTATATGGACTTAAGTATCCAAAAATACACAAATAATACATTTTCTTGGAGGTTAAATTCAAATGTCCTGAAAGGACCACTGAAAGATGAATTGGAATCAGATATTCTCAGATATTTGGAAGAAAATGATAATGGAGAAGTATCCCCTTTAATACTGTGGGACGCATGCAAAGCTGTAATAAGGGGAAAGATTATCGCAAAACTGGCAATCCAAAAGAAACTGAGACAAGAAAAACTAACCACATTAGAGTCAGAACTTAAGAACCTAGAAAAAGAGCACAGAGACAACACTCACTCTAATGACTCGCTCAAAATTAAGGAAATTAAAAAAACAAATAAATGAGATCTACACAATAGAAATCCAGAAGAAACTTACATTTCTGAAACAAAAATACTATGAAGCAGGCAGCAAATTGGCAAAATTACTAGCCTATAAATTGAGGAAACAACAAACGGAGAGAGCAATCTACAAAATCAGAGACCCAGTATCAAAGGAAATAAAATTTAGAATTCAGGATATTCTTAAAAGCTTCGAGAACTACTACAAGAACTTGTACTCCCTCAAAAAACATAAAAACGCATCCGAAGCATTCCTAAACACATGAAACCTTCCCCAACTTACTGAGTCACAAAATAAAACACTACTGTCAGAAATACAACCTAAAGAATTAGAAAAAGCAATTATGAAACTTAAAGCTAACAAATCCCCAGGAGCAGATGGCTATACAGCAGAGTGGTACAAAACCTTTAAACAGCAACTATCTCCTCTCCTCCTGAAAACATTTAACTATGTCCTCCACACAGGGGAAATCCCCCCTCCTGGAGAGAAGGGGTCATTGCAGTCATACCTAAACCTGAAAAGGATAAACTAGACTGCTCCAATTACAGACCAATCAGTGTGTTAAATCAGGACTATAAGCTTTTTACCACTATCCTTGCCAAAAGGTTAGAAAATATTCTGACAGACTTAATTCATTTAGACCAAACAGGTTTTATAAGACAAAGACAGACATAAGACAACATTAGACGCACTTTACACATAATTCATCATATAAAAAAATATAACTTAAATGCAGCCATATTGGGATTAGATGCTGAAAAAGCATTTGATTTGGTTGACTGGTCTTTCCTATATAGAATCTTATCCAGTTTCAATTTTCATAACAACTTCATTAGAACTATCCAGGCATTATATAAAAAACCAACAGCTAAAATAAGGATTAATGGTAAATTATCATCATCGTTTGAGCTGGAAAGAGGATGTCGTCAGGGCTGCCCCTTGTCTCCACTGCTCTTTGCAATCTTCATAGAACCTCTGAGCCAATGGATAAGACAGAATCAAAAAATTCAAGGTATTACACTTGGTCAGAAGGAACATAAAATAGCACTCTTGGCTAATGACATTTTAATATACCTGGGGCAGCCGGACATCTCTTTTCCAGAACTAATCTCAGTTTTTTCAGAGTATGGAGATTTATCGGGGTACGAATTAAACATGCATAAAACCCAAGTTTTAACATTCAACTATGACCCAAATCAATATTTACTAAGCAAACTCAAAACTAACTGGGAGATGGAATCTATGAAATATCTGGGGGTCAATATCCCGAAACAACTCAACAAAATTATAACACAAAACTATGATCCACTGGTGGCAAAAATAAAATCTGATCTAGCAAGATGGAATATGATACCATTCTTGGGTACTGCACAAAGAATTGAAGCAGTCAAAATGAATATACTTCCACGTCTTCTATACCTTTTCCAAACAATACCGGTAGAACCTCCCAAAAAAACATGGCAAGAACTGGACAGAAGGATCTCAAGATTCATATGGCAGGGCAAGAGACCTAGAATCAGATATAGAACCCTACAGCTAAACAAAGACAAAGGTGGGCTTGTGCTGCCAAATATCAGGGACTATTTTAAAGCCTCACAAATTAAAACTTTAGTAGAGATATGTAACCCAGTCTACACTGCGCAATGGAAGGAGATGGAATGCCAAATAACAAATGACATCCCCCTACAGGCGATAATAGGGAACAATGCCTTACCTAAACTTTTGAATAACACTAACCCGTGGATAGAGACCCCACTAAAAGTTTGGTTTAAGATAGTCAGAGAGAATCAAACTAAAGAACCCTATCGATTTCTGCAATGGATTGCCTATGATCAAGACTTTACTCCTAATAAAACAGACACTAGATTTAAAAAGTGGAAAGAGAACTGACTGATAAAATATTACGATTTTTTTAAAGGGCAAATTTTAAGAAGTTTTGAAGATTTGAAAAAACAAGGTCTAATAAATCAAGACCTTTACAGGTTCTTTCAGCTTAGACACCACATAAACAAAATACTTAAAAAGGAGGATTTGGAAAGGGCCCAGTCAGGTGTTCTGAAGGTCTTCTTAATGGCATATAAAGGGATCCCAGGGATCAGATACATTTCTAAAATATACCAAGGTCTTCAAGACTTAAAAGGAGACAACACATCATATATAAAAGAGAGATGGGAAAAAGAGGGGAATTTCACTTTACAACTGGAAATATGGGAAAAGCTAAACAACAATGGAAAAGTACCTCATCCCTGCAGTGGAGAGAATTTGGGTGGAAAAATTTGGTAAGATTTTTCAGAACACCTGCACAAAACAAATTTACTCGTAAGGGGTTGAATTGCTGGCACTTGTGTGGTGAAGAGTCTGCAAATCATTTTCATGTGTTTTGGTCATGCCCAAGTTATCCACCAATATTGGACCAATGTACACACAATATTAGGGAAAATATTCAAAATAACAGTCCCCTTTTCTTTTGTAACTTTGTATTTGGGTTTACTACCGGATTCACTGGAAAGATGAGGAGAAAAATACTTATTCACTGTTTTAATATTGGCAAGTAAAAAAGCTCTAACTAAAAAATGGATGTTGAAGGACTGTCCTACACCTGAAGATTGGATTAGCGTGATTCAAGACATTTACTCGATGGAAAAGTTGACATTCGCACTGAGACAGGACATGGATGGGTTCTTGAACTTTTGGCAACCCTGGATCGCATATGTGTCTTCCATTAGATCTAATCTTTGACAAATACCATTTCAATAATGGCACCTCTCTTTGTTCCAAAGCTACTCAGATGCTCTTTTATTTTTATGTATTTATTTATTTATTGTTTTTGTTTTTTGCTCTTTTGTTTTGTTTTTGTTCTTTCTTTAATTTCTCTTTTTCCTTCACTTAAAAAAGGGGTGTTGTAATAATTATTCTTCCAATGTTGTCAAAAAACAAAAAAAAGGGAACATGTGATGAAAATGTAAACAATGCAATGCTGTAATGACGTGTATACCCTTTTCAAAAACTTAAAAAAAAAAAAAAAAACTCTTCAAAAAGCGAAAGAGTGCGGCGGCTTAGATCTACCAAATTTTTTAAATTACTTTTTAGCCAATAGACTGCAGTTTGTTTCAAAATGGAAAAAATGAACCCCACTAGGAAACCCATGGTTAGATGCTGAACAGGCTCTCTGTGGGTCGCTAAATATCTCTGACTTACCTTTTATAAGTCCCTGTATTAAACACCATGACTGTTTTAAAAGCATTAATATCACCTCCTCTCTGACGGCTTGGTGGAAATTTTTAAAAATAACGGGGTCTTCACTTGTCCCCTGTAAACTCACGCCCATTTGGAATAATCCTGATATCTTGCAACAAAAGAGGACATTAAAACTTTCACTATGGCAAGAGAAGGGAATAAATAACTTAGAACATCTTATTCAAAGTGGAAATTTTATCCAATTTCAGGAACTAGTGTCACAGTACGACATCAGTGATAAAAAGTATTTTGAATACCAACAGCTTAAACCCATAATAAAAGCAAGATTTAATCTTAACTGCCGTTAACCGCAATCACAAAATTTGTTGCTGTTAACAGGGGCAAAGCGTTAATGGGCAACTAACGCGATGACTCCAACACCACAAATAAATATATATTGCAAGTTTTTATATAATCTTACCGTTCTACAGCTTTCTAAATTATGAAACATAAAAGTGGCATCATGATCCAATTACTACTCACACACTCAACTGAACTCACTAAAACATCAAAGTATTTATGTGAGCTGATGAAAGTAGTACGGTGCCTACCCTCTGCTATGTTTAACTTCGATTGGAAGTACTTAATTTAAAATTTCACTTCACATGGCTGATTGTGCTGACGCTCATTCTCATACACAATGATCCTCCATTGTTTGGCAGACTGAGGGCAGGAACAGCAACAATCAGCTCTTGGCTCCTTGTGCCACCCTCCAACTAACTTACCACTGAAAATTTAGCCAACTAAGATTTTTCACATTGGCTAAAATTTAGTTGACTAATAGGGGGCATACCTAATTGCAGCCATTTATTAGTTAAAATTGTGCAATTTTGTGATTTATTGGAACATTTCTGGAGGGTGTTTTTCCTCATAAAAAGTTAGAGCTCGACATGTACATTAGAATTAGACAGTTTGATGATAACTGATCTAAATTTACTGTGACATCCAGCTGATGTGTGGAATGAAGCTCCTCTATCTTTCTCATTTGTCACGAGTACAACCTGCAGATTTACAGCACCTGTGTGATACTGTGGATGACCTGGTAGATTTACAGCGCTGTCATTTAGGCATTTAAGACTCAAAGCTCCAGCTATGCAGGCCCATTCACAGCCTTAGCTGAGGGACAGGTATGTTGTGCTTTGTCATTTACTCTTCATTAATGAGAACTTATGTGATTATCAAAATCTGCTAAGCCCCAACTCTGCAAACTTTTACTGGACCTTCTGCCATGCACACATATATGCTGTGGGTTTATGTACATTGATGCATTCTGAAATTTCTCATGGATTATCATTGCTCTGCAGGACAGAGAAAGCACTTTCTCAATTCACTGCAGCCAAAAAGAAGAAGGGGAAAAGCCCCCAAACCATCGATTTTTCTCTACAAAGATTTTCATACCCCCCACCCCCACCCCCCAACCACCCTCCGACAAAATAAAATATTTCAGGGGACAGGCAAAAGATGGAAGGGACTGGAGCGAAAAATGACTCATAGGAGGGATGGAACTTTGGATATTGGTGGAGGGAGGAAGGAGAGCATGAGGAGGGGGAGGTCAGGTTAGGGGTCACATGTGCAGGAGAGATAAGACCTCCTCATTCCTTTTTGAGTGACAGGCCAGGGGAGGGCTCAGCAACCCACCCTCCCCCCGACAAGAAATACACCTCTACCTCCATCACCCTCCATCGCAGCTGCTATCACACTTTTTCCTGGGCCATCGCTCTTTGTCTCTTTCTCTCCACCTCTATCATGCTCTCCATCATCCAGTTCTCTCTGCCATCCGCATATACATGGTTTCCACTTTGTCATATATTTTCCTTCCTTGCCCCTAACCCTTCAGTTCCTTCGGTGCATTTTTTTTCCTGTCAGAATACCACCCCTTTTTGCTTCTGTTTTTTTTTTTTTGGTTTTTTTTTTGTGTAATAATTTCTTAAACCCTCTAATCACTGCAGTGTGTAGATGTGCCTCTTCCTTTGGAGTACAAAATCATGCCTGTTACATGGTTTACAATATTCTTGCCGATTTTGACCATGATTAAAAGAGATGATTGTTGTCTTTCTGCAGTTTTCATTTTATTGTTTATTTATTTTTCTTTTTGGTGGCTATAACAACACTGTATTCACCAAAGTAATTCCCAATAAAAGAGCTGTATTCTTTATGAATGCTCAGGCAACTGGATTCAAGTATTTTTTAACAAACAAATAAGTCAGTAATAGTGTTTTAATGGGCTCAACAGTGTAAAAACATTTTCAGTCAGACAGGTTGGGAAATGAGGGTTAATAATATTTTTGCAATTATATAAACGGTTTACAACTTACTTTAATCACTCATCATGTATCTCTGGAAGACCCTTGCATTCATGACACCTGTGGCCAATAAGCAAACTGTTGCCAAATCTATCCATTCATTACTGCTAAGGACTGTGGGTTGGATTATTCTGTTTTTGCGCACACTGTGACCACATAATTTTTTCCTCATTTTGATAAAGTTTCTTAATAAACCATAGCAACAGCAACTTGCTAAAGACAACCTTGTTGAAAGAACAAACTATTTGGCACTCAGACCGCTCATACCTCCTCCAAGGCTCCATCTTTCTGTCTGCCCCTCCCTTCCTCCGGCCGTCCCTCACTTTCTCCCCTCTGCCCATCCCTCCATCCACCTGTCTATCCATCCATCCGTTGGTCTGTACCCCATCCCTCTGTCCACCTTGGCAGATGCACGTACTCTCAACTCACCTCCAAAATCTAGTGGGTTCATCCGTAGCCCAAGGCTCAATTACAGTGACAATTTCATCAAAATACATCCAGTAGTTGTTGTGTAATCCTGCTAATACGACTTAAATGACAGATTGGTTATGATTGAGCTGTGATTAACTGGTTTTATGTGACATTTTAACAAGTGTCAAGAGACTGGACCTGATTTTGGTCTTTCTTTTTATGACTATGAAGTTAGTGCCATATTTGCAGAGGAGCTTTTAAGTTTACAGTGTCATACTGTCATGAGCTGAGCACTGGAGGTTCCGCCATGCTCAGTCTTGTGGCTTTTTTCTCTGTATTTATATATATTTGTTGTATTTTTGTGCCTTTTGGGTTTTGTTATCCCTGCTTGTTTTTTATTTTCCTGTTTATGTCTCAGTTTTACTATATTCTGATCCTGTATTTATTGGTATCTATTTCTCAGTTTGTACTTGTTTATATTTTATTCTAATTCCTTATTATTGCAGTTGACAGCTGTCAGGGCAATTTCTGGTTGGTGCTCTGTGTGGGTGTAGCCCTGTCAGCTGTCAGCCGGTGCGTTCTCCTCTCATTATTTCAAGCTGATCCCAATCATTTACCATGATTACCTTTTTGCCCGCTCATGTGATCCCACACCTGTCTTCACTTGTGTTATTTGTTTTGACCCTGTTTAAGGACTGCCTTTTCATTTCATTTTTGCCACAGTCTTAGGATTACTCTTCCTCGCCACCAGAGCCCTTCCCCCGCTCTGGTGAGTTTATTCCAAGTACATTCCCGCGTGTAAGTTTACCTTATTACCTGTGTTTGGACTTTTTGTTTGAAGCACTTTTGGAACTTTGTGTTTTTGTGTAATAAATGCCACAAACTGCAGTTGGCGCGGAGGTCTGTTTCTCTCAGCCCTGAGGGGCAAATCATGACAGTAGACTGCCGCCAGTAAAGACCCAGCCACTGCAGCTTGTGGATTTTTGCCTTTTTATTTTGTTTCGTGTGCTTCACTCATCTGGTTCCCTGGAGCCCATCATATCGGACTCTGCAGGGGGGCACAGCTACCTGATGAGTCTGGGGTGGGAGTGCTGCAAAGCCCTAATGGAGATCGATGGGCTAATCACTGTAGTGCGCTCCGGTTTTGCCCCAAAAGATGCTCTATGGTACCTGGGCCTCGCAGAGGCAGCTGTTTGCTGGTGCCCCCAGCTTCGAGAGCATGCTGAAGGGGTGGACAGGTTTTCTCTGGTGGTGGTGCTACAACAAGAGAACAATGAGATGGTAAGGAATTCCCCGAGCAAACCTGGGCCTGCGCCGAAGGGCCTCGTTCCCGGACCTCTGAAGTATCGGTGCCTCACCAGTCTCCAACACCCGTTCCCGCCTCAGCTCCACCTGCTCCAGAACACTGCCATCCAGTGAAATCTCACCTGAGGAACACCCCCACCTCTCAGGCAGTAGTTTCTCTTCAGACCATCTGCAGCAGGAAACATCGCACGCCAGGAAAACAGGCAAGTGTCTTTTCATTTTTCAATATTTTATGATGATGTGCCTTGCCTGATTCCCGGTGGTGAGGCTCAGTGTCCGCACCCTCCTGAGCCCTCACCGCCTGCTGCAACCATTAATTTTTCACCTGCCCTCTCCGTGTCTTTTCCTACTCTCCCTGAGTGTCCACCGGCCCCAGGATCGTGCCGCCAGACGTTGGAGGAGCAGGAAACCGAGCTGATGCCTGCGCCGACAAAGGAGCATCCGCTGGTCTCAGCTGAACAGAATCCAGCATTGGCAGGAATTTGACCTCCTGAGTTCACGCCGGATGAGCCACCGGCATGGGTCACCTCACTGGGGGTCCCAGGGCTGCTTTGACCACCATGTCTGCTGTGGGGGCCGCTGCAGCAGAACCGGAGTTGGATCTCCAGAGGACTGGACCGGCCAAACCATCGCTTAGATCGACGGAGTCCTGGACGGCAGTGGAGCTCGAGCTCAGGCAAGTGCTCTCCTTTGTTTTCATTACTTCTGTTTTGGAGCGATCTTGTCTGGCTATTGGTGAGGAGAGTCGGGTGCAGCCGTCAGCTGCAACTGAGCTCATCTCGCCGGGCACCACTGCTGCCGGTGACTCTGACCCTGCTTCTATTCTTGTCTTGTCTGAGCTGTCCCCCAGGGTCACCGAAGATGCTCCAGCATTGCCAGATGTCTATGTGGGTCAAGGCTCGTCGCCTGAGATCGCCGTGGATCCAGCTCCCCCTGCTGAGGTCATCGCGGGTGCTCCGTCCCAGCCCTGGACCTCCGTGGGTGCTGCTCCCCCTCCTGCTGAGGTCGTCACAGGTGCCCTGTCCCAGCCCGGGACCTCCGTGGGTGCAGCTCCTCCTCAGTCTGGGTCTCCGTGGGTGCTGTGTCCCAGTGAGGGACCGTCGTGGGTGCTGCACCCCAGCCTAAAACCAACTTGGGTGCTGCGTTCCAGTGTGGGCCCGCCATGGGTGTTAAGCCCCAACCCAGGGGCCACCGTGGGTGCAGCTCTGGCCCAGTCCGGGCCCACTGTGGGTACAGCTTTGGTCCAGTCCGGAGCCACTGCGGGTGCTGCTGTGCTCCAGCCCAGAGCCTCCGCGGGTGCAACTATGTCCCAGTCCAGGACCACCGAAGGTGCTGCTGGCCAGTCCGAGGGCATCGTGGTCCCCCTTCCTATGCCAGACGCCGTCGTGGTTCCCCCTCCTGTGCCAGATGCCATCGTGGTTCCCCCTCCTCTGACCGACGCCGTCATGGTTTCTGCGACTCCCCCATCCTGCCTGCCATCGATTCTTCCTGCTGGGCAGCCACCCCCTGGACCACTCTTACTGTTCAGGTGGCTGAAAAACTCTGGTTGACCACCTGATGGACTGAGCCATTGGGTTGGGTGGCCCATATTCTCCAGTAGGCCACCTGACTCATACCACCTCGCCGTCCGCCAGGCCTGGGACTTCGGTCGCCCACCTGAACTTTCTAGCTCTTTGGTCCGGGGGGCCTAAATCATTGATTTTGACTGGTGTGGGTCCTGAGCGGGGTTGTTTTGTTCCCTCCTAACCAGTTCCCCCCACTACCCACCCTGGGTGGGTTATTGTTGTGCTCCTGTTGGGGAGGTGGGGGGGGTCCTTCTTTTTTCTTTTTTTTGATGTTTCCCTGGGGTGTCTGGGCCCCATCCCTCGAGAGGGGGGCTCTGTCACGAGCTGAGCACTGGAGGTTCCGCCATGTTCAGTCTTGTGGCTTTTTTTCTCTGTATTTATATATATTTGTTGTATTTTTGTGCCTTTTGGGTTTTGTTATCACTGCTTGTTTTTTATTTTCCTGTTTATGTCTCAGTTTCACTACATTCTGATCCTGTATTTAATGGTATCTATTTCTCAGTTTGTACTTGTTTATATTTTATTCTAATTCCTTAATATTGCAGTTGACAGCTGTCAGGGCATTTTCTGGTTGGTGCTCCGTGTGGGCGTAGCCCTGTCAGCTGTCAGCCGATGTGTTCTCCTCTCATTATTTCAAGTTGATCCCAATCATTTACCATTATTACCTTTTTGTTCGCTCATGTGATCCCACACCTGTCTTCACTTGTGTTATTTGTTTTGACTCTATTTAAGGACTGCCTTTTCGTTTCATTTTTGGCGCAGTCTTAAGATTCCTCTTCCTCCTCACCACCAGAGCCCTAACCCTGCTCCGGTGAGCTTATTCTGAATTCATTCCTGCTTGTAAGTTACCTAATTATCTGTGCTTGGATTTTTGCTTTGGTGCACCTTTGGAACTTTGTGTGTTTTTTGTTAACAAATGCCACGAACTGCAGTTGGTGTGTGGGTCTGTGTCTCTCTGCCTAGAGGGGCAAATTATGACACATACACCTAAATATTCAGGTGCCAATAGGTGAACTACAGCCCAATCATACATTTCCAAGCCTCAGTAGCTGTGGAAGGGAATCTGAGCCTCACTTTCTTACTGTAGCACAATTAAGTGGAGTGAATGAGTTGGTGTTCATTTGATGGCCAAAGCTGTGACTATAAACAAGAGATTTCCCACTGGACAAAGACTTCTTGGCTCCCATTTCTACAACCTTCTTCACAAGTAGCTGTGCGAACAGTTGAAAATCTTTGCTACCTCCAATTTTTGTTCTCCTGCAAAAGCATCTGTTATCCAGTTTATACCCATACATCCAACTATCTGTCCATCTATTTTAGCCACACTAGATATATGTCATTTAGTAATATAAACTCTATTACGTGATAGCGACTAAAAGATACTGTGTGTACCCACCCTGTCATGTAGTCTTTCATATCCTAAAATACGATGAATGCACAGAAGGTGAGTTTTACAAGTTAGTGTTTATTACTTGCAAAAAATTTGACCCATAACTCTGAACAAGTCACTCATGCCCACAGATGCCTTTCTCCTGCCAAAGCACAAAACCCAGCAAATGCAAGCAAAGAAAGATCCAAACAAAAGCTCAAGTATTGTTCCAACAAGCATTATCTTCATTTTTTAGCAGCAAACAAAGCATGACAATGCATGACAACAACAGGAGTCTTTATGGAAGATGGCAGAATAGAGTTGAGGCCGTTGTGAGAAGTGGCAGAGGAGAGGAAACAAAGCGGGATGAGAAGGACGATCTTCATTGTGGCGTCTTTTCTCATTCTGCCATGAAAGACACCGGCGAGGAGTCCTCAGGGCCGCTGCCAGCTGCTGAACAATCACACCCGTGCGCCACAACCACGCCGCCCATCCAAACACATTGTGGAAGCTGAAGCTCTACATATTCATCGGTGCTCCCTTTGAATGGCCGCTCATTGCTCAGATGCAATCGCAACATCCCTTCATATCGGAAGCATCTTACATTTACATAACCCCTCCGTTCACACACCCACGTATGTGTTTTCCTACCTTCTTAAAACATTATTTTATTATTTCCTCCTTAAACGGATCATTCAAAATAGACCTTAATCAGGCTAGATTAGATGCCATTTCAGATGTCATTGATGGAGCTGGCATCTAGAGGTGGTTTAATCACACCAATAAGAAACATGCTGAATAAAGGGGGACTATAATCTATGCATCGCTGGTTCCACAGGATTATGGAGAGGAAGAGTGGAGGCCGAGAAAAAAATGGTGACTAAGGGAGAGTGACAGAGAGAGGGAGAGAAGGCGATGGATGTCAGGTCCTTCTCTCCATATAAAACACCAGACGCAGCAGAGGAGGGGATTGGATTCACTTTTTAAAATGTCACCCAACATCTGTTTCATATTTATGATGGTGGCGCTGCCTCTCCGATGCCCCCTTCAACTCTCTGGCGATTCTATCTCTGCCTCGGATTACCCCACTACCCACCAATGCATAATTTATAAGGCTAATCTTTCAACGAAAGACTGCAGATGGGGGGGTGGTGAGGGAGGGACAAAATGGATTATACAGAAAAAAAATTCTGCAGATTTTTTTTGCTGATATATGAAGGCTGATTTCAGAGATGATACCTTAAGTATCTCATGTAGTCATTAACAGGATTAAGTGAGTGGGCTTCTGATAAGGTGGGGAAACAATTCAGGATTCAGCGCATCCTGTCCTCTTTAACCCAAACAGAGACATATCAGTGTATGTGGCCCATGTTTTTCTTTCTTCTGTAATTTGTGATGCCTTCAGATCCCCCAGATAAGTTTGGGATGCCATTAATACATCACTAATGATAACATTATAGCCCCGTGTCATTGCAAATTAAGCTACAATTTCACCACATTACAGATAGGTGAAACTAACATTTGTCCCTTCACTGTACTTACTACAACTATTTCCAATTTTACACACAAAACCACGGTGAAAAACACAGCTATTGTTATCAAAAAAGCATCCAGAATTCAAGATTTTAGTTCCCGTTTAGACCCTCTTCTGAAAAGACTGCTTCTTTCCTCCTTACTCAGCTCGGCTCGCTTCACATCCCATCTTCCCCATTTCCCATCAGTTTTTATTATAAAAAGTACACAGTTTTGATAGAGTGCCCTTCTGACATTTTCGACTTATTAGCTAGTTTTCATGCCGTCTTCAATCAACCCCCTTAATCCTCACAAGGAGAAGCGCTTTTTAATTCACCGATGGACTGATAAGGAGCGCCTAGCAAAGCGGCAGAGAAGCAGCAGCACCGCTAGCAAAGCAGGCCTCGGATGAGTAGGGGAGACAAAAAAAAAGAAAAAAGAAAACGAAAACGAAAAGTCGGGGAAAAAACGATTTACACGTAGATGAATCGTGCTTACAAGATGGAACCCTGGGCATTAGGAACGGATCTGAATTTCCTATCTGTCATTTTTTTTTCACAACCTCCCTCCTCCTCCCCCCAGCAGCCGCTGCATTCGTACAGTGTTTTCTTTTTTTCGCTTCCCTCTCTTTCTCTCCCCTCCTTCTTCTCCGCCATTACCCTTGCTGATTGCAATCTTTAAGCGCCATTGGGCCCACTGCTTCTGCAGTTTTTAATCTGTCTTTAATCCCATAGATTTTAAATATTCCCCAGCTCCCGGAGACTGGAGGCAATTAACTGCCCTTCTGATGCTCTCCTTATCAGTTGCCTCCTTGTATCTCTCTGAAGCAGCCTCAAGACACTGCCAGAGTTGACAAATAATACCGCCATTTACTGCCGAGCATCCTCGGGGACTGGAAGGGAGTGCGCGGCACAGCCACTGCCGCATTCTAAACAGGTATTTGGTAAACATATCATACAGAGGAAAAAGAGGGGGAAATATACTGCAACAACACTCCCAAAAGCAATGTATGTTTGTCTGGCTGCCATTTTGTAAGTGTGTTTGTGTGTTCGCTCTCAGACCGAAGACAAAAGACTGTCCTCTAGCCCTGTGCTAATGTAAGGGGTCTCAGCTGTGCGGGATGCTAAGCCTGTTGTGTTGATAATAATACATGTGTTCATGCTGGGAGAAAGCCAAAAAGTAAAGATTTCATCTGCCATCCATATCACTTGGGATCTATAACTCTTCTGGTCGTACCTGTTCTCTGTCTTCTTTTAACAGATATGGTGTAAAGAGTTACAACAGCTTTACACTGGCTAAAACATCATCTGTCTAAGAAACAGGTGCCTACAGTCAAATTAGTAATTGATAAATGTGTATGTTCCTCTTCTCCTTGGTCCTCTTCCTTTTTTTCTTTTCATCTTTTATTCATGAATTGTATCGAGAAGCTAAATGTATAAAACCATTGTTATGGACTGAAAAAAAGTCTGGAATAGAAGATTAATTTACCAAATTTAGCTTTTCATTTGTCCTGATGAATGTTTTTAAAGGTAACCGATCCATTAAAATTTGGAAACTCTTAATCTAATCACAGTCTACTCATGTTGCTTTAAATCATATTTATGTCAAATGCACAAAACAGTCCATGTTGACTCCAATTGCGCCAACCTGATGTCCTCTCAAAAATGTAAAGAAAAGTGACTTTAGAAATAAAATTTCCCCATACAGATGGTGATTTTTTTTTATTTAACTTTTTAAAATTAATTGTTCTTCTAAAAAATAAAAGCAATTACACTTGAGTTGCTTGTTGTTTATACACTCAAAGTTGTTGTTTTCGATGATGCCCCCTTTTTCCCCTTTCACTGACTCAGCTTTTGACTCTGTCACAAGAGACAGTTTGGGCCTCATCTCCACATTACTGTTTCTTATTGTGGATCACAGAGGGACTTGGGGTTGTGCTGTTCAATGTTGACCTTTGCCAAATGGTCGTTGTCCACATTGGATAGCTAGAGTTTCCTTTATTCAATCTATCCAATCACTCGTCCTGATAATGTGTCCTATGGCAGCACACTGAATGCAATCACCAGCACGGGCACCACAAGCCTACTAACAACACCACAAGGCACTGTGGCTAAGCCAAACCCAGAAGGCTCGGCCAAAAACCAGATAGATAACCATCAGCTAAGAGCTTTGTGACATCATCAGACAGAGACAGCTACTGACTCCATGCCAGGTTAGAGAGCTGCTAATCCAAACCACAGACTACAATAACATAGGCGGAGACAAAGGCTGGGAATGAGCATCATTACAAACACTCTTTAACTCTTTAAGTCTTTGTTGTTGTGAACAACAGAAATTGCTGTAACTTACCCTCAGGTCATATCTCAAACACCATAATCAGTTCATGATTTCTCGTGTGGACACATTGTACTGTATGCGTCAACCTTTTGCTACTTTTGCTTGACGGCCACCAGCATTATGTTCCCATCTCGAGTGTTGAGTTACAGTCCACACAGGCTTCTCACCATTAAAATCATATCCAATTAGAGTGAAGTTAGGAAGATGGGCTGAGCAGCAGCTCCACTAATGGGAAAGGTTGTCAAATTGGGATTTTAAAATCCATTGCATATGATCTGCTACATCTGTGTATTTAATTTCTCTTGGTGTTTCATTGCAGCTGAGAAGAGTATTGGCTATGCAACAGAATATGCATCATGGAAATTTATTTCTTTGTCCAGCCACCAATCAGTCCGTGCGCTCTTCCCACATGTGTTTGCCATCATATCTAAAACTGAGTGACCTCTTCCTGGCTGGCCCTCAAATTGGATAAAACGAGCTGAGGCTACAGCCCGTACAAAGCCATGACGATGTTCATTCACTCTGTATTGTGCATTTTCTTTAATCCACTCCCACCTGTGTAGGCACTCTGTGGATCTCTTGCTATATAAGTCTACGTATGTATGTGCAGTCTGGTACGTTAAGCCAGTGCTGCTCTCTAAGGCCAATACCAATCCACAGAACCACACGGTCTGGGGGTAAGGGGGTGGGGGTGGGCAAGTTCTGCAGCTCAGCCTACAAACAGGAGGAAGGTGCCAGGCAGGATGTAGGCCAAGAGTAGGATGGGGGGGGGGGGGGGTTGCTGGTAGAAGCAGCGAACAGAAGAAAGACAACAACTCTCACGCTCTTAAAACTACAGCACTTGGGTCACACTAGGAGGCCACCCAATTTCACACTAGTCAACAGGATGGCCTCTTCACAGACAAACAGAAACACAGGAAAGCAACTTGAGCAAGCCCCAAAAACAAAACATGAAAAAGTGCTTAATCGCTTTGGCATTATTTTTTTTCTTAGACGTCAAAAGAATTTTAAAGCAAGGTGATGGCGTCTCCTTTAGTTTCTGTGTACCCCCCCACCTTTTTAAGCCACAGGTCAGAGATTGCATTTTACAGCTGTGAAATAAAACACACTGCAGCACGTTGCCTCAAATCCAATCAAGGCCTGTTATCAGGTCCGTTCTCATCAAGGAAGGCTACTGATGGAGGTGGGTGGGGGCGGTGGAGGGGTGTGAGAGTTTGTGTGTGTGTGTGTGGGGGGGGGTGCTAAGCCGATCTCCATCACCCACCCTCACCCCTGAACCATACATACATACACACACTCCACCCGAATCTCCCCCTCTCCGCTCCCTATACCCTCCTCCCCTGGTTTCCGTGGCGACTGCTAAGCCCGAAGTTACGGTAAAGCTGGTGTGCCGCTGAGCCCTGGGCAGGATTTGTGACAGAGAAATCACATCAGCCTATGCTGATTAACAATTCCATTCCACCCTGAGATTTATATAAAAAACTATCTTACATTTGGCTTTTTAATAGGAACGATCGCTATCTCAAATTGAGTCCCTGCAAACTTTAATAAAGGCTACAGGGTTGAGTGGCATTTTGCATGCTGATTTAGGCCCGATTGGCGGCTTTTGATGAGAGGGAGGCTGCTATGTAAAGCGGTGCTCCTAGCGCTTTTCCACATCGCCGGTTCAAATGCGAAAGGATAAGAACATGAAGAAAAAAATACCACTTCCATCTGCAATCTCTGGATTTCTCTTTGCCTCTCTCTCTCTCTCTCTCTCTCTCTCTCTCTCTCTCTCTCTCTCTCTCTCTCCCGCCTTTCAGAAAATGATTGACTGTTGAATATGAATAAATGGAATGGAATGAAGCAGGAATAGAGAGACAGCGCTCTGCAGACAGAGGAGAGATGGTGGAAGGAGACGGGGAGAAAGTGGAATAAAAGGAACCATCTCTCCTGGACTTTTTTTTTTTTTGCTCTGGAGGAAAAAAATAAAATCATAAAGCCAAGTTGTTTTTTTTTTTTAACTCTCCTGTTCTGACATTTGGAGAATGGTATTAGTGTAAAATATTCAGTGTACAGAAATGACCACGGGCACAGAGAAAGAGCTTGGGAAGGAGGGAGAAAGGGGCATCAAATAATAAAAAAGAAACATCTCTAGAAACACTTATCCCCTCCACCCCTCCGCTCTGGCCCGTAAATCTACATTGGTATTAAAAAACTATTTATAGTAAGAGTTCAGCTTAATAGGATGATCAGCACTATTTGTAAAGATAGTGGATAATCCCAAATAGTTTGTATGGGCACAGACAGTTAAAACATTTCCATTAGATATAAAGCATTTTAGATGTCTGTATATGCCAGAGGATACAAAAGAAGCTAAAGTCATTCTGAAAGTAACAGCCAAATGTTTGGCTTCTGCATCTTATCACAACATAGAGGACAGCAGAAGAGATTCACCTCCTAATCTTTACACCTTCTTAGAGTTATCAGAAACCCCATTTCCTGTTTTTATAGCTAATGTTGCACAACTTCTAAAACTGGAGGGAAAATAAAGATGCATGTTGTATATGTTTTAGCAACAACAGTGCTTAATTACTGTGCTTAATGCATGCATGTATTGTGGAACATTCTCTAACCCAGCCACAGGGGATGCACAAGCCAGTGTACCCCAAGTGCTGGTCCCAAGCCTGAGTAAATGGGGAGGGTTGTGTCAGGAAGGGTGTCCGACGTAAAACCTTTGCTAAATCAAACATGCGGATCATGACGAATGAGACTTTCATACCAGATTGGTCGAGGCTTGGGTTAGCAACGACCGCCACCGGTGCTGTTAACCGACAGGGTGCCAGTGGAAATTGGGCTACTGCTGGTCGAAGATTGAGAAGGAGGAGAGGGGGAAGACATGTTAGGAGGGAGAGAGAGAAAAGAAAAGGTAGAAGTGTGGAAGTGAGAGTAGGGACATTAAATGTAGGAACTATGACTGATAAAGGCAGAGAGTTGGTTGATATGACGGAGAGAAGAAAGGTAGATAGATAGATATACTGTGTGCTCAAGAAACCAGATGGAAGGGAAGTAAGGCTGGGAGCCTTGAAGGAGGATTTAAACTGTTCTACCCTGGTGTAGATAGGAAGAGAAATGGAGTAGGAGTAATTTTGAAGGAAGAGTATGTGAAGAGTGTTCAGGAGGTAAAGAGGGAGTCAGACGGAATCCTGAGTTTGAAGCTAAAAGTCAAAAGTATGATGTTGAATGTTGTCAGTGCATATGCCCCACAGGTTGGAAGTAAGGTAGAAGAGAAAGAGGAAATCTGGAGTAAGTTGGATGAAGTGGTAGAGAATGTTCCCAGGGGGGAGAAAGTGATGATTGGAGTGGACTTTCATGGGCCTGTAGGTGAAGGGAACAGAGGTGATGATGAGATGCTGGGTAGGTATGGTCTTAAGGAGAGAAATGTGGAAGGACAGAGGGTTGTGGATTTTGCAAAAAGGACGGAAATGGCTGTGGTGAACACATACTTTAAGAAGAAAGAGGAAAATAGGGTGACTTACAAGAGAGGAAGAAGGTGCACACAGGTGGACTACATCTTATGCAGAAGGAGACATCTGAAAGAGATGTGAGACTACAAGGTGGTGGCAGGGGAGAATGCAACTAGATAGCATCTGATGGTAGTCTGCAGGATGACTTTGCAAAGCAAGAAGAGAAAGAGAGTGAAGGCAGAGCCCAAAATTAAGTGGGGGAAGTTACAGAAGGAAGAAGGTCGCTCAGAGTTCAGGAAGGAGTTGATACAAGCTCTGGGTGGTAGGGAAGAATTACCAGAAGACTGGGGAAGTACAGCAAAAGTATTGACGGAAATGGGTAGAAAGGTATGTGGTGCATCTAGTGGACAGAGGAAGGAAGACAAGGAGACTTGGTGGTGGAATGAGGAGGTACAGGAAAGTATTCAAAGGAAGAAGTTAGCAAAGAAAAAGTGGGATAGTCAGGGAGATGAAGAAAGTAGACAGGACTATTTGGAATCTAGGCGCATGGCAAAGAGAGAGGTGGCAAAGGAAAAGGAAAAGGCATACAGTGAGTTGTACGAGAGGCTGTACACTAAGGAAGGAGAAAAGGAGTTGTATCGATTTGCTAGAGAGAGAGATCGAGCTGGAAAAGATGTGCAGCAGGTTAGGTTGATTAAGGACAGAAATGGTAATGTACTAACAAGTGATGAGAGAGTGTTGAGAAGGTGGACGGAGTACTTTGAAGAGCTGATGTAAAAAGAAAATGAGAGTGAGGAGAATGGATGAAGGAAAGATAGTGAATAAGGAAGTCCCAAGGATTAGCAAGGCAGACGTGAGGACAGCTTTGAAGAAGATGAAGTTTGGAAAGGCGGTTAGTCCAGATGACATAACAGTGGAGGTATGGAGATGTTTAGGAGAGATGGCAGTGGACTTTTTAACCAGATTGTTAAACACAATCTTGGAGAGTGAGAGGATGCCTGAGGAGTGGAGAAGGAGTGTTTTGGTACGAATTTTCAAGAACAAAGGTGATGCTCAGAGCTGTAGTAACTACAGAGGCATAAAGCTGATCAACCACACTATGAAGATATGGGAAACAATTGTTGAAGCCAGGTTAAGAGAAGAGGTGACAATCAATGAGCAGCAGTATGGTTTCATGCCAAGAAAGAGTACTACAGATGCAATATTTGCTCTAAGAGTGCTGATGGAGAAGTATAGAGAAGGTCAGAAGAAGTGGAACTGTGTCTTTGTGGATCTTGAAAAAGCATATGATAGGGTGCCAAGAGAGGAAGTGTGGTACTGTATAAGAAAGTCAGGAGTGGCAGAGAAGTATGTGAGGGTGGTGCAGGACATGTATGAGGACAGCGAGATGGTGGTGAGGTGTGCTGTAGGAATGACAGATGGGTTCAAGGTGAAGGTGGGGTTACATCAGGAATCAAATCAAACTTTATTGTCATATTGCTGTACATACAACTGTAGTGCAGGTAAGATGAAATTGCGTTTCTCTCGGCATCCATATAAGAAGCAGCATGATTAAGACACACTCCCACATAGCTCCCACCCCCTCATCCATTCACACATCCCTGAGACATACTTGGGGAAAAAGAATAACTAACTATAATATACAAAATGTCCATAGGTGCAGTAGTGTGTATGTGAGATTCTGGGTCAGCTGTTCAGCATCCTGACAGCTTGTGGGAGGAAGCTGTTGATCAGTCTGGTGGTTCTGCCTCTGATGCTCCGGAATCGTTTACCAGATGGAAGAAGTTCAAAGTGTTTATGCAGAGGGTGAGAACGGTCCTTGACAGGACCGGCTCTGACAATCGGCTCTGAGCCCCTTCTTCTTTGCCATGGTGATGGACAGGCTGACAGATGAGGTCAGGCAGGAGTCTCTGTGAACCATGACGTTTGCAAATGACATTGTGATCTGTAGTGAGAGTAGGGAGGAGGTGGAAGAGAACCTGGAGAGGTGGAGGTATGCTCTGGAGAAGAGAGGAATGAAAGTCATTTGAAGCAAGACAGAATACATGAGTATGAATGAGAGGGAAGCAGGTGTAATGGTGAAGATGGAAGGAGTAGCGGTAGTGAAAGAAGATGAGTTTAAATACCTGGGGTCAATCATCCAAAGCAATGAAAAATGCACAGGAGAGGTGAAGAAGAGAGTGCAGGCAGGTGGAGATGAATATCAGGGGTGATTTGTGACAGAAGCGTAGCAGGAAGAGTGAAAGGGAAGATTTACAAGACGGTAGTGAGACCTGTGATGATGTATGGTTTGGAGACGGTGGCACTGACAAAAAAAAAAAAAAAACAGGAAATGGAGCTGGAGGTGGCAGAGTTGAAGATGCTAAGATTTTCATAGGGAGTGACTAGGAGGGACAAGATTAGAAATGAGTATATCAGAGGGACAGCTCAGGTTGAGTGGTTTGGAGACAAAGTAAGAAAGGTAAGACTGAGATGGTTTGGACATGTGCAGAGGAGGGAAAGTGGATATATTGGACAAAGGATGTTGAAAATGGAGCTGCCAGGCATGAAGAAAAGAAGAAAACCACAGAGAAGATTCATGGATGTAGTGAAGGAGGACATGGAGAGGGTTGGTGTTACAGAGGAAGATGCAAGGGATAGGATGAGATAGAGGCAGATGATCTGCTGTGGAGACCCCTAAGGGGAGCAGCCGAAAGAAGAAGAAGAATTGTGGAACATTCTCTCACTTTTAACACTGCTGAAACATAAAGCTGGAAGAAGAGGAACGTACTGAGAGAGATAGGGGAGAAATGAGGGAGTTGAGGGGAAGAGGGCCAATGGAAGGCATCCAACGGGATCAGCGAGTAGGGCATGCTGCCAATGTCTGGCACAAGCACGTGTGTGTGGACACGCACGCGCGCGCACACACACACACACACACACACACACAGAGTTTATATCTGGCCCACCTCTCTCCCTCAAGGAATCCCTCATATACTGTACCTCACAGGGTGGACCGCATCCACCAGGCACATCCAGCAATACGCCATCCCAAACCATGGAGTACTGGTCTCACTGAGATGTCATATTGCAGGTGGGTGACAACTTCAGTGTAAGAGAAGATATCATGTAACATAGCCAGTGCAACCCCAGCACTTGACCAAAAACAAACAAACAAACAAAAAACAGCAAATCATATTTAAAATTTTCAATAGCACTTTTCTACAAAGATGACCAGAAATAGTCCCTTTTCCCAGATAGCCTTCTGAACGAAAACTTCTCTCCTGTTCATGGCAAAGGTTATAAATTAATAATTAAATTAAAGAGTGTATTCTAGACTGTATAAAAGAGATGGATGTAAGTGCTCTCAGGAGAGAAGCCAATCTGGAAGTCTTACTGCAACTGTAGGTGGCAGTCCATGTGGTTTCAGAAAGCAGCCCATTGAAACGCATGCAAAATATATATATTCAAAATAGCTCAGCATATTAAAAAAAAAAAACTCCTTTATTTTATGCTCTCAGATAACTAGTTTGAATAATAAAATAACTGGTAGCAGCATGTGTACCTACAGAAAGTGTTTGGTTTGTTCAAAACATATACATATATGGATCATAATGTGACAGCTTTCACACACTGCACACTTGACATCCCACTGAATAAGAAGATAATTATAATCTCATGAATTAAAGGGGTCATTGACTGAATAAAAGGTGTGTTTGTAGGTTTTAACTGTCTCAAATGTGTCTACTGGTCACGTAATAAGCCAAAGAATTTTCAAAACAGTCAATTGTCTTAAAAAAAAAAATGCACAGCCTTTATCTCATTTTACTCTTCCAGAAACGCCAGAAACGTTTTTGACTTTTCAGTGGATATCTTATACGTCACATTTAGAAAAAGCCAATGCACTGTTTGATAGATATTCCCATATTAACAACAGGCAGCATGGACGTGAAGATGCAGGCACGGATGACGTCATTACGCCGTGCCTATATTAGGGGACTAATGGCGGGAGACAGCCTCTTTGGCGCTCCACCTCTATGCCAACACCAGCCTGTATTTGTTTGGGATTAGCTTGATAGCTACAGTACTGTGACACTTGATGTTAGCAGTGTCTGTTTAAAAAAGCCATATGTTCAGTACAGCCCCTGCCTCCGCTGTCCTATTTTAATAATAATATATATATTAATAAATATATCTACATATTATTCCATCTAGCTACATTGCTCCGCACTGTGTGTGTTTATATATTTACATATTTATTCCACCTAGCTGCAATGCTCCTTACTGTGGGTGTTTATATACATATTTATTCCATCTAGCTACAATGCTCCGCACTGTTTATATACTCATATATTTATTCCATCCAGCTACAATGTTCTGCACTGTGTGTCTATACTGTACATATATATTTATAGTTATATGTACACTACCGTTCAAAAGTTTGGGGTCACTTAGAAATTTCCTTAGTTTTGAAAGAAAAGCACTGTTTTTTTCAATGAAGATAACTTTAAATTAATCAGAAATACACTCTAATATCTAATATACATTGCTAATGTGGTAAATGACTATTCTAGGTGCAAATGTCTGGTTTTTGGTGCAATATCTACATAGGTGTATAGAGGCCCATTTCCAGCAACTATCACTCCAGTGTTCTAATGGTACAATGTGTTTGCTCATTGTGTCAGAAGGCTAATGGATGATTAGAAAACCCTTGTGCAATCATGTTAGCACAGCTGAAAACAGTTTAGCTGGTTAGAGAAGCTATAAAACTGACCTTCCTTTGAGCAGGTTGAGTATCTGGAAAAAATTATTAT
Organism: Pholidichthys leucotaenia; assembly: GCA_020510985.1. NCBI lineage: Eukaryota > Metazoa > Chordata > Actinopteri > Cichliformes > Pholidichthyidae > Pholidichthys > Pholidichthys leucotaenia. The sequence goes on from CM035845.1 coordinate 177,655,467, forward strand.
TTCAAATACAAATCATTATTTCTAACCTTGTCAATGTCTTGAGTATATTTTCTATTCATTTTACAACTCATGGTGGTAAATAAGTGTGACTTTTCATGGAAAACACAAAATAATTGTCTGGGTGACCCCAAACTTTTGAACGGTAGTGTACATATGTATATTAGCTGCTCTTGCTTTTTTTTCTTGCCTTCTGATTGTTGCTCTGAGTGTTGCTATCCCTGTGCTGTTGCAATCCTGGAATTTCCCCGTTGTGGGACTAATAAAGGCTTATCTTATCTTATCTTATTTTCCAGACACAACATTGGCGATGATGTAAACTGGTCTTCTGGAGGAGAATTAACAATTTTCTTCAAGACAGAAGCGTGTCTAGCACCACCACTGCCGTTCCTTGCGACCCAAGGTAAGCCGCCCATTCCATGGCCTCGTTAGTTTGAACTGTTCTGTACTTACGTGTTGGCGATGGATCTGAAGAGACACGGCAAGTTGAGGCTGCGAGCAATTCTACTCCACAGCCTGGGTGCCGAGGCGCAGTGGATATTCAACAATTTAGGACAGGCAGACACAGATGAGGAGTGCATCACACTGCTGGCCAGACACTTCACTGTGCCCGAAAGTGTGCTAGTAAAAAGGATTTGTTTCCGCCAGTGCCTACAGTGGACGGGTGAGATGACCCAGTAGTACATTGCGGGTCTCCGCTGTCTGGCAAACGTATGCAAGTTTGGCTATTTAGAGAACTAAATGGTGCAGAACCAACTAGCGGAGCACACCAGCAACCCATGGCTGCGGGCAAAGTTAATCATGGCGCCCGGTGACCTACTGTTGCCGAAGGTGGTGGAGATGGCGTTCCAGCTGGAGGCCGCCGTCAAGCTAACATCACAATTAGGTGAGCTACAGCAATGAGCCCCGTTAGTGCATGCAGTTCAACCAGCAAAAGAACCCGGTCACGTCGAGTCCTTCTTGGAGGATGCTGAGGTGAATGCCGTGAAACATCATTCAGATAGATAGATAGAGCCTTTATTGTCATTGCATAAAAAAACCCACAACGAAACTGCGCATGCCCCCTCCCACATAAAAACTAGGAGCAACACTCAATCACAACCATAGCAAAACACACAGAACATAACATATCAGCATTAAAAAGAGCTTAAAAAAGTGCAGACATTTTTGTGTCTAGTTAACAGAAGGCATTAGAAAGACACATTTTAGAATAAAGATAAAAATTTCTTTCCCTTCCAGATGTAATGTGCTAGAGACTATGATGCGTATTGGTGGTTTAAAAAGTAAATGGCTTTTGGAAAGAAACTGTCAATGAATCTAGTGGAGTGCGATTTAATTGACTTGTATCGCCTCCCTGAGGGCAAAAGAGTAAAAAGGTGATGACCGGGGTGAGAAATGTCTGTACTGATGGTCCTGGCTCTTGTATGATAACGGGTGTTAGCGATATCCTGGAGTGATGAAAGAGGGCAGCCAATGACTTTCTCCGCAGTTCTTACAACTCTCTGTAGTGCTGTTTTGTCCGCAACAGAGCAGCCCGCATACCAAGACGTGATGCAGTATGTTAAGATGCTTTCAACAGCAGAGCGGTAAAAGGTCATCAGCAGCTTCTTACAAAGGTTGTTTCTTATTAAAATCCTGAGAAAGTGGATACGTTGCGGGGCCTTCTTAACAATAGCTGTGGTGTTTGTGGTCCAGGAAAGGGTGTCTGTGATATGTATACCAAGAAATTTATAGCTATGCACTATTTCCACACAGTCACCATTGATAAAAATGGGGAATGGGTCAGCTCTGCGTTTCCTGAAGTCCAATATGAGTTCTTTAGTTTTCTTAGTATTTAAAATCAGATTGTTTGCAGAGCACCACAGAGACAGATTTTGGACCTCATCACGGTAGGCGGACTCATCCTCCCCTGAGATGAGTCCCACCACAGTTGTGTCATCTGCAAACTTAATGATGCGGTTTGACGGATGAATAGGTGTGCAATCAGAGGTGTACAGACAATACAAAAGTGGGCTCAGCACACAGCCCTGCGGGGAGCCGGTGCTGAGAGTAATGGTAGAGGAAAGGTGAGGGCCAAGTCTAACAGTTTGGGGGCGGTTTGAGAGAAAGTCCATAATCCATGAGCAGAGCTGTGTGCGAAGACCGAGGTGAACCAGTTTCCTAATCAGAATATGTGGTGTAATAGTATTAAATGCAGAGCTATAATCAACGAAGAGCATCCGGACGCATGAGTTCTTGTGTTCTAGATGTTCCAGAGCTGAGTGGAGAGCAATGGTGATGGCATCATCCGTTAACCTGTTTTCCCTGTAGGTGAACTGAAAGGGGTCAAAGGTCGCGGGTAGTCTGGATTCGATGTGCCTCAATACAAGTCTCTCCAAGCATTTTGTGACAATAGAGCATTTTGTTACAATTCATGCGGTAACTGTGGTTCCCCGATGCACCAAGAGAGAGTGCGATTCTTCCCGGCCAAGGGCAGCAATGAAACCGCTGCAGCAAGCTCAATCACTTCACCAAGGTGTACCAATCATCACAACTGACATCAAGCCCGCCACCCAGCCCAAAAGAACCACCAACAACCACCATCCACGCTGTGGGCTCCAGAAGGACAGTGTACATGTAGTGCATGGTGAGGCTAGACAATGTCGACTTGCCATTGCTGCTGGACACCACCGCTGTGAGGTCAGTGATGAACTGGGTTACAATGAAAAAAATCTTTCCCTACCATCCTACTGGGAAGAATCCAACATAGCTGTATGACTATGGGCACACATGCATCAGCTTAGTAGGGACCGTATTGCTGGCGGTTCGCACCAGGTCAAGAGTCATCCCGGCGTTCGTTTTCCAGGTAACTACACACGTGGATAATATCGAAGGGTGTGACCTCTTTTACGAACTGGGATTTACCATCCGTGATAACCTTGGGCTCCATTTGATCGCTGATGATGGGGCCGCAACACATCCAGATGTGGGTGCAGCCTCCCCATGCTTGGTACAGCAGAGAGAAGACAGCGAGGATAGGAGGCAGAATCTGGACTCATCTCGTATCTGCACCCAGCATCAGCAGCAAGGAGCCGCCGCAGTGCTACAGGATAGAGAGTTCATGGCCCAGCAGGATCCAGCGGGACAACGCCAACTGGGGGCACGTCCCGCCGCTGGCATGAAGGACATGCCACCACAACAGCAACGCCGTGTGTGACCGAACCGATCTCCGCTCGCAGTGCTGGAATGGGTTTAGGTCTGACGATCCGAGCGCCTGGACCCACAGAAGGTCCCGCCATCGTCGATGAGAATTACTGTGCAGTTGGGGCCAGCCACCTTCCAATTGGCCAATAGATCAAGATGGCATGCCAGCCATCTGCGAAGGGAGAACAACTGCCCCAGAACCGAATTTAGCCAGTGTGGGACCCGGACTGGGACTTTGCAGCAGGACAACCAGATCCGTTGCGCTCAGTGCCTCCAGGGCCATGCTCATGGAGGGCTCGCCAGAGGCCCCCAAACTGAAAATGTCAGCAGTAACATTGTTAAAACTGTTCACCGGGGCACGACTGCTTCAGAAGAGGCAGAATAATCCACTCAGTCATGCAGGGTCAATTGGTGGTCTACTTGGTGGCCCAGGTTCTGTTTACTTTATTGGTGTAACTGTTAAGTACTACAGTACTACAGTATGGAGGTGGCTGTGGCGCAGGTGTAGTAGTGTGGCCTACTAGTGTAGTAGTGTGGCCAACTACTGATCGGAGGGTCAGGGGTTTGATTCCCGCTCTGTCTGCAGTCTGCATGTCGAAGTGTCCTTGAGCAAGACACTGAACCTCCAGTTGCTCCTGGAGGGTCAGGCCAGTGCCTGTGCATGGCGGCTCCGCCGCCACCAGTGTGTGAGTGGGTGGATAGCAGGATCTGTAAAGTGCTTTGGTCATCTAGAGATGAGAAAAAAGCGCTATATAAGTGAATGCCATTTACTATTTACAGAAAATGTTCATAATGTTTTGGGGCTTTCCCTGGGGGGGAGGTGAATGTTAGATATTCCCATATTAACAACAGGCAGCATGGATGTGAAGGCGCAGGCACGGATGATGTCATCCCGCCGTGCCTATATTAGTGGACTGATGGCAGGAGACGGCCTCTCTGGCACTCCGCTTCTATGCCAACACCAGCCTGGAGGACAAGCTGCAACAGAGCGACATCAGCGGGGTCTGGAGAAACCTCAAAACCATCTCGGGGCTCCAGAATACCTCCCCCCAGGCCACAGGGGGCAGGGAGTGGGCGAACAACCTGAATCTGTTTTTCAATAGATTTGACCAACCGCCCTCCCCCCTGACTGCACAACAACCACTGCTGCCTCTAAAGAAATCAAGTCCTGCTGCCCACCCCCCACTCCACCAACACCCCCCCACTCCCAACACACAGCCCCCCATCCTGACCCTGACCAGGACCCAGGTGAGGACGGAGCTGAGGAAGATCAAGGCGAGGAAGGCGCCGGGACCGGACGGCATCAGCGCAAAGCTCCTCAAGTCCTGTGCAGACCAGCTGTGTGGGATTGTGACGTATATCTTCAACATGAGCCTGAAACTGGGGAGGGTACCACAGCTGTGGAAAACATCTTGTGTGGTACCTGTACCAAAAACTTCCCACCCCAAAGACCTGAACAGCTACAGACCGGTGGCCTTGACGTCCCACTTGATGAAGACCCTGGAGAGACTGCTCCTTGCTCACCTCCGCCCCCTGGTGGAACCAGCGATGGATCCACTCCAGTTCGCCTACCAGCATGGCATTGGGGTGGAGGATGCGGTGATCTTCCTCCTTCACCGTTCTCTGTCCCACCTGGAGAAGCCCGGGAATATGGTGAGGATCATGTTCTTTGACTTCTCCAGTGCTTTCAACACCATCCAACCGATGATCCTGAAGGACAAGCTGCTGCGCGCAGGGGTGGACCAGCACCTGTCATCATGGATCCTGGACTACCTCACAAACCGGCCTCAGTTTGTGAGAACCCGGGACTGTGTGTCCGACACGATCATCAGTAGCACGGGGGCCCCCCAGGGAACGGTGCTGGCTCCCTTCCTGTTCACTCTTTATACTGCGGACTTCTCACACAACACAACACACTGCCATCTACAGAAGTTCTCTGATGACTCTGCGATCGTTGGCCTCATCTCCAATGGAGATGAAGCTGAGTACAGAGGGCTTATCCAGGACTTCGTGGACTGGTGCCATCGGAACTGCCTCCAGATCAACGCGAGGAAAACTAAGGAGCTGGTGGTGGACTGCCGCAGGCATGGGCAGCCCCTCACAGTACCAGTAAATATACAGGGAACAGACATCGAGATGGTGACATCCTATAAGTACCTGGGTATTCATCTGAACAATAAACTAGACTGGTCACACAATACTGATGCACTCTACAAGAAGGGACAGCGCAGGCTGTTCCTGCTGAGGAGACTCAGGTCTTTTGGTGTACAAGGGGCGCTGCTGAAGTCATTCTATGACACGGTGGTGGCATCAGCCATCACTTTTGGAGTGGTCTGCTGGGGCAGTGGCATTACTGCAGCCGATAGGAAGAGACTGAACAAACTGATTAAGAAAGCTAGCTCTGTCCTGGGGCAGCACCTTGATCCGATGGAGGAGATAGGAGAGAGAAGGACGGTGGCTAAACTGTCATCTCTGCTGGAGTCCGAGTTCCACCCTATGCAGGACATACTGAATGCACTGAGGAGCTCATTTAGCAGCAGACTACATCATCCCAGGTGCACAACCGAGAGGTTTCGTAGGTCCTTCCTACCAACGGCTGTCAGACTGTACAACCTAAGCAGGGCTGCTCGCAGAGATAGCAAAAAGACGTAACAAACTAATAGTTTTTTGAATGCAAAAGATGCAATAGACTTACACAATGGTCCCCTCCGGCATACAACTAGGAACATACCGGTCGCTATGGAGGGTGAGAATATGTATGGGCACATAATCATACCATGTAGGATAACTAAGTAGACGGTTATGCTGTTTCATTCCATCTAGCAACAATGCTCTGCACTGTGTGTGTTTATATATTTGCATATTTATTCCATCTAGCTACAATGCTCAGCACTGGGTGTGTTTATATATTTATATATCTACATATTATTCCATCTAGCTACATTGCTCCGCACTGTGTGTGTTTATATACTTGCATATTTATTCCACCTAGCTGCAATGCTCCGTACTGTGGGTGTTTATATATTTACATATTTATTCCATCTAGCTACAATGCTCTGCACTGTGTGTTCATATATTCATATATTTATTCCATCCAGCTACAATGCTCTGCACTGTGTGTCTGTGTGTGTGTGTATATATATATATATATATTTTATAGTAATACGTACATATGTTTATTAGCTGCTCTTGCTTGCTTGTTTTTTTTCTTGCCTTCTGATTGTTGCTCTGAGTGTTGCTATCCCTGTGCTGTTGCAATCCTGGAATTTCCCCGTTGTGGGACTAATAAAGGCTTATCTTATCTTATCTTATCTTATTTGTTCGGGGTTAGTTTGATAGCTACAGTACTGTGACATGTGTTGTTAGCAGCATCTGTTTAATAAAGCAATTGTTCAGTACAGCTCCTCCCTCCACTGTCCTAAATCCCAGACACAACACCGCCTTCCTTGAGACCAGCCCACTGCTCCATTATCAGTGTTGGGCAAGTTACTAAAAAATACCAGCTAATTACAGTGACTAGTTACTTCTTTTCAAAAGAAACTGAATTACTTTTGAGTTACTGCATGATTAAAGTAACTAGTTACTTGGAAAAGTAACTTTCACATTACTTTTAAATGCATACTTAAATCATCTTGCACACACAGCAAGATCAAGGGCCCCTTGTTCTCAGAAAAAAAGAAGAAAAAGAAAACTGATGAGAAAAAAAGTCTCATCTTACAGAGAAAAAAATGTCTCAGATTCACATAAACTATTGTAAACAGTAGAAAGTCAGAAATGTACTAGAAATAAAGCTGTAAATTCACAGAGAAAACTTTGGACCCCCTGGTGGGCTGTTTTTGGCCCATGAGTTATATGTTTAACACCCCTGGACCAGCCCATTAAAAACACATATTTAGAGGATTTACTTCCATGAAATAGTTGCATATCACAACAGCATGTAAATGAATAAGAAAATAAAACAGAAAGCACAGATAAATGGCTGCACGGTGGCGCAGTGGTTTAGCACTGTAGCAGCACAGTTTTACCCTCGGCCGGGGGATCGCGGGGATTATGAGATCGTGGGTTCGATCCCAGCCCCCGACCAACAGTGAGCTGTGTGGAGTTTGCATGTTCTCCCCGTGTTGCGCGGGTTTACTCCGGGATTTCTCCGGTTTCCTCCCGCACACCAAAAAACATGCAGGTTTAGGGCGCTCGCGCACGCAGTGACCAGCAGCCGGTGACTTGTCACCAGACTGCAAACCAAGTCTACCTACGGGTACAAATAAGTAACAAAAAAAAAAATGAAAGTTCACCGCTTAGAAGAAGCTGTTCTTTACTGCAACAAATCACAGTCACTTTTTTTCTCTGTGCGTAAGAAAACTTTACAATGGGGCAAAAAAGTAGTTAGTCAGCCACCAATTGTGCAAGTTCTCCCACTTAAAAGATGAGAGAGGCCTCCAGTTTTCATCATAGGTATACCTCAACTATGAGAGACAAAATGAGAAAAAAAATCAGAAAATCACATCGTCTGATTTTTAAAGAATTTATTTGCAAATTATGGTGGAAAATAAGTATTTGGTCACCTACAAACAAGCAAGATTTCTGGCTCTCACAGACCTGTAACTTCTTCTTTAAGAGGCTCCTCTGTCCTCCACTCGTAACCTGTATTAATGGCACCTGTTTGAACTCGTTATCAGTATAAAAGACACCTGTCCACAACCTCAAGCAGTCAGACTCCAAACTCCACTATGACCAAGACCAAAGGGCTGTCAAAGGACACCAGAAACAAAATTGTAGACCTGCACCAGGCTGGGAAGACTGAATCTGCAATAGGTAAGCAGCTTGGTGTGAAGAAATCAACTGTGCCACTGATGCCACTGTCACTCTGTTTAACATGCTTTTTAAACATCTGGATTTTAATGGGACACACGCCAGACTTTTATTTGTGGACTTTTCCTCCGCCTTTAATACAATCCAACCTCATATCTTAGTTGAAAGGCTCCTGCAGCAATTTGATTTGAGCAATAATCTGGTGGGTTGGATTCTGGATTTCTTAACCAACAGGACGCAGAGAGTAAGGGTCAATGGTACATTGTCTGACCTAAAGTGCTCTTCTACTGGCTCTCCTCAGGGGTCTGTGTTGTCACCACTACTCTTCATCCTGTACACAAACATGTGTCAGAGCAGACATGACAACAGACACATTATAAAGTATGCTGATGACTCACTTAATATCAGTCTCCTCCAGGATGGTGAGAGTGGCCACGGCCCAGTAGTTGATGATTTTGTTCACTGGTGTGAGGATTCCTACCTGCAGCTGAATACAACAAAAACTAAAGACATGATTATTGACTTTAGGAGGAAAAATCTCAGGCACAAAGTCACCGTACTAAAAGGCCAGACCACCGAATGTGTACAATCCTACAAATATCTTGGGACGATTATTGATAGTAATTTAAACTTTGAAGAGAACTGTGAAAGGGTGTGCAAAAAGGGTCAGCAACATTTGCATTGCTTGAGAAAACTTGCACGCTTCCAAGTTGACCGAACCATAATGACAATGTTTTATCGGGCTTTTATTGAATCTGTTTTATCCTTTTCTTTAGTGTCATGGTTTGGTCAGATTAAACTGAAACAGAGGAAATCCTTGGATCAGGTAGTTAGATGGTCCAGTCGTTTGCTTGGTGAGCCACAGCTGAGCCTGACATCCCTGTACACGACAAGTACAGAGGATGGCTACCTCCATTTTAACTGATGACTCCCACCCTTTGCACTGCCACTTTCAGCTTCTTCCCTCAAGACGGAGGTTTGCTGTCCCAAAAAGTAAGAACCCAGCGCTACAAAAACAGCTTTGTCCCTGCTGCTGTCAAGAGTTGAACAAGCTGTAAAAATATACAGTATTGCACATAATTTATGTACCTATTTATTAACTCCATTTTATATTTACTTATTTTGTAGGATGTCACTTGGGTTCTAAATATTTTATTGGGTTTTAGACCTTTGAGTTTTTTAACCTCTTTGACTAGTTTTTAACTTCTAATATGACCCTTCTCTCTTACCTCTGGTTTTTCTCCCATCTCTTTGTCTTTTTATACCCTGATTGATGGAGCCTTGAGTATTCTAATCATGTTTATAGTCAGCTTCATATGTGCTTGTGTTTATGTTGAATGTAATTTGTGGCATGTAAATATGGATGTCACCAGACTGCAAAACAAATCTACCTACGGGTACAAATAAAGTAACCTAAATCTGAACCTGTGGGAGCAATTATTAGAAAATGGAAGACATACAAGACCACTGATAATCTCCCTCGATCTGGGGCTCCACGCAAGATCTCACCCCGTGGGGTCAAAATGATCACGAGAACGGTGAGCAAAAGTCCCAGAACCACACGGGGGGACCTAGTGAATGACCTGCAGAGAGCTGGGACCAAAGTAACAAAGGCTACCATCAGTAACACACTACGCCACCAGGGACTCAAATCCTGCAGTGCCAGACGTGTCCCCCTGCTTAAGCCAGTACATGTCCAGGCCCGTCTGAAGTTTGCTAGAGAGCATTTGGATGATCCAGAAGAGGATTGGGAGAATGTCATATGATCACATGAAACCAAAATAGAACTTTTTGGTAAAAACTCAACTTGTTGTGTTTGGAGAAAGAACACCATACCTACTGTGAATCATGGGGGTGGAAACATCATGCTTTGGGGCTGTTTTTCTGCAAAGGGACCAGGATGACTGATCCGTGTAAAGGAAAGAATGAATGGGGCTATGTATCGTAAGATTTTGAGAGAAAACCTCCTTCCATCAGCAAGGGCATTGAAGATGAAACGTGGCTGGGTCTTTCAGCATGACAATGATCCCAAATACACTGCCCGGGCAATGAAGGAGTGGCTTCGTAAGAAGCATTTCAAGGTCCTGGAGTGGCCTAGCCAGTCTCCAGATCTCAACCCCATAGAAAATCTTTGGAGGGAGTTGAAAGTCTGTGTTGCCCAGCGACAGCCCCAAAACATCACTGCTCTAGAGGAGATCTGCATGGAGGAAAGAGCCAAAATACCAGCAACAGTGTGTGAAAACCTTGTGAAGACTTACAGAAAACGTTTGACCTCTGTCATTGCCAACAAAGGGTATATAACAAAGTATTGAGATGAACTTTTATTATTGACCAAATACTTATTTTTCACCATAATTTGCAAATAAATTCTTTAAAAATCAGACAATGTGATTTTCTGGATTTTTTGTCTCTCATAGTTGAGGTATACAGTGGGGAAAAAAGTATTTAGTCAGCCACCAATTGTGCAAGTTCTCCCACTTAAAAGATGAGAGAAGTCTCTAATTTTCATCATAGGTATACCTCAAGTATGAGAGACAAAATGAGAAATCCAGAAAATCACATTGAAGGATTTTTAATGAATTAATTGGTAAATTCCTCGGTAAAATAAGTATTTGGTCAATAACAAAAGTTCATCTCAATACTTTGTCATTGGCAACAAAGGGTATATAACAGAGGTCAAATGTTTTCTGTAAGTCTTCACAAGGTTTTCACACACTGTTGCTGGTATTTTGGCCCATTCCTCCATGCAGATCTCCTAGAGCAGTGATGTTTTGGGGCTGTCGCTGGGCAACACGGACTTTCAACTCCCTCCAAAGATTTTCTATGGGGTTGCGATCTGGAGACTGGCTAGGCCACTCCAGGACCTTGAAATGCTTCTGACGAAGTCACTCTTCGTTGCCGGGGCAGTGTATTTGGGATCATTGTCATGCTGAAAGACCCAGCCACGTTTCATCTTCAATGCCCTTGCTGATGGAAGGAGGTTTTCACTCAAAATCTCACGATACATGGCCCCATTCATTCTTTCCTTTACACGGATCAGTCGTCCTGGTCCCTTTGCAGAAAAACAGCCCCAAAGTATAATGTTTTCACCCCCATGCTTCACAGTAGGTATGGTGTTCTTTCTTCTCCAAACACGACAAGTTGAGTTTTTACCAGAAAGTTCTATTTTGGTTTCATCTGACCATATGACATTCTCCCAATCCTCTTCTGGATCATCCAAATGCTCTCTAGCAAACTTCAGACGGGCCTGGACATGTACAGGCTTAAGCAGGGGGACACGTCTGGCACTGCAGGATTTGAGTCTCTGGCAGCGTAGTGTGTTACTGATGTAGCCTTTGTTACTTTGGTCCCAGCTCTCTGCAGGTCATTCACTAGGTCTCCCCATGTGGTTCTGGAATTTTTGCTCACTGTTCTCGTGATAATTTTGACCCCACGGGGTGAGATCTTGCATGGAGCTCCAGATCGAGGGAGATCATCAGTGGTCTTGTATGTCTTCCATTTTCTAATAATTGCTCCCACAGTTGATTTCTTCACACCAAGCTGCTTACCTATTGCAGATTCAGTCTTCCCAGCCTGGTGCAGGTCTACAATTTTGTTTCTGGTGTCTTTTGACGGGTCTTTGGTCTTGGCCATAATGGAGTTTGGAGTCTCTGTTTGAGGTTGTGGACAGGTGTCTTTTATACTGATAACGAGTTCAAACAGGTGCCATTAATACAGGTAACGAGTGGAGGACAGAGGAGGCTCTTAAAGAAGAAGTTACAGGTCTGTGAGAGCCAGAAATCTTGCTTGTTTGTAGGTGACCAAATACTTATTTTACCAAGGAATTTACCAATTAATTCATTAAAAATCCTTCAATGTGCTTTTCTGGATTTCTTTTTTTCTCATTTTGTCTCTCATAGTTGAGGTATACCTATGATGAATATTGGAGACCTCATCTTTTAAGTGGGAGAACTTGCACAATTGGTGGCTGACTAAATACTTTTTTGCCCCACTGTAAATGCATTTAATGCAGACATTAAATGCAAGCTTCTTGCTCAAAAAAATACTCATGTTTAACCACAGAGGTAGGAGCTGTTAGGGGCTACTCACCGCTCGGACAACAGATGATCAGGGCTTGATATGAGAAGTCACCACCTGGTTGGGGTGTGAACTGGGGCAAGACAGGAAACGGACCCGCGGAGGAGACTGATGGTTGCGCCAGCTATAGTAGGGTCAGTTTGTGCTAAAAATATCTATCCATATTAATAAAACAAGTAACACATCTGATCAAATTTCAGTAACTGTAACGCATTACTGAATTTTTATATAGTAATTTTGTTACACAGCATGTTACTGCAAAAGTAGGGGCATTGAAGTAACTCCCACACTGTTCATTAGTGACCTGCCTAGCTGTCTGTCATACACTGTTTGTCCATCATGTTGGTGGGATGCTAAAGGTAGCCTATTAGCCCCTAAGCTATTACCTCCAAGCTAATACCAGGAAGCCCGAACCAAGCGCGGCTTATAATGTTATTATAATGTCACCCTAACAGCCATCCCTGTTACCACCTGGTTCACTCTGGCCCATCTCTGAGTGGTTTCGTCATGATTCCACAGCAGATCACCCATACGGGCACACCGGTTGCTGCAATGGCCCGGGATCAGGGCTACTGTCCGGTCAGTGCTATGGGTGAGCCACCACAAAATCATGACGAAACCACTGAGAGATGGGCCACAGTGACGCGAGGTACACCGCCAAACCAGGAGGTAACAGGGATGGCTATTAGGGTGACTAAGATCTGAAAAAAATAACAATATAAACTGCGCTTACAGCAAGTTTATTAGTAACAGTGTTAGCTCATGGGCTAATAGGCTACCTTTAGCTGGACGTGCAAGCCACAAGCTAGTACAGGGCAGGCGATCCTCTGTGGAATCACGACGAAGCCTCTGGCTTGCTGCAATCAAAATGTCCCAGGACCAGATGCTGCTGGCTGGAGGCTACTGGCTCCCCCACTGTCCTCCGTGGATTCACACTGCTCTCGCGGGTAGCCTAATCGCTCCAGTTTTCAGCTGGGAGTGAGAGCAAAGTGGAGTCCCACAGAGCCACACTGCCCTTTGAGATCCCTTGGCTCGGTACTTCGCCTCAGGTCACGCGCCAAGTTGTGGCGATCGGGAGAGCCGTTAAGTGCATGGTGCTAGTGATGTGTTGTGGAATCATGGTAAAATTATTGGGAGATAGGCTGAACTGATGCAAGATACACCATCAACTATGGATCAGTGAACCTGAGCGCTTCTCATCTGAGCAAGAAGGCTAGAAGTTCATCAGCTATAATGGCTAACTGACGCAAGGGGGGGGGGGGGAGTTGAAATGGTGAAGGATGGTTCTTAAACTGACAGGTGTTAAATCAGAGCATTTAAAGAAAGCCAGGGAAAAAAATTGCTTCAATAATTAAAAAAAATTAAGAAAATGTTAACAAAATATGTTACAAACATTTCATTAAGACATGTCTGAGCTATTAAAATGTGGAAAAAGTGCAGTCAATGACCCCTTTAAGGTCCCGGAAAATTATATTATAAATTATAAAGAATCGTCCTTTTGATTGCGATACTAGCTTGCAATTGATTGAAATTTAGCTAGCTTTGCTATCAAACTGACACGGAGTAGATGCTTGCTAAGCTAAGAAAACGACTATTACAATAATGAAATTTTGCAAGAATTTATCAACAATGGAGCACAAATTTCTAAGACAGTCTGTTATTAGCCTGTTATGCTTCAAAAGTCATTAAAGTTAGAAAGATGGTTGAGTAGGCCAGCCAACTAGCAGGCTGTAGATGAGGTGAGGCCTAGCAGACAGTGACAGCAGTGACCCTGAATGTCAACATGACTGTTAAATTAAGTGGCACCCCTCGAAATTTAAGCCTTTTTAAAATCCAGACTGAAGTAAAAATTGTGCTACAAAGTTAAAGATTATTTTTAACCAGGCTGTAAATATATGTTTTATATAACTAAAGTTGGTAACTTATAACACTGGTCTGTGGGGATTGACTCTAGTTTGAGATGAGCCTCTTTGTAACGTCAGGTATGGAGCGGTAGAAGAAGAAAATTCAGAATTAGAATAAACAGTCCAAAGGAAAAGGATAACAAGATTGATGTTGGCACTGTGCCAGTGGTTGGGTTACAAGCTTGATCAGTTATATAAGGGTAGTATCTCACTGGGCTGTAACAGTGTGTGACTAGTTGGAGATTTTTTTTTTTAAATGCAATAAATACACAAATTTTCACTTGGAATCACACTGAAATGGCACATACGACACGTGCATAAGTCTCACAAATATTGCAAATATGTCACACAAACTCCTGGAAAATTTTGGGCAAAAGTTCACTGGGAGTTTGCTTACATATCATATGATGGGGAGCCATTAGCAGTTGCAGCTGAAAATACCTATCTGTTGCAGGATGCAATATGTGCAAGGCAAAATTTTGAATATTTTTGCACTTATGACTGTCCCCCAAAGACCATCCAAATCCTATGCAACATTCACAAGGCAGTTATCAGTAAGGATTCCACAATTGGAACCATGGGAATTATTATTTTAGTTTATACAACAGTTAGTTCTGACCGAGCAATTTGATTGGACAATAGGGATTCCAGGAGTTACTATATTCCAGGAAATATGCACTCCAGCGTTTCACTGGATATGTATCATTCTGCTTCAAAGGTGTTGTAGTGACCATTAATTCCACCCATCCATCCATCTTCTACTGCTTTTCCGGAGGTCCGGGTCACGGAGGCAGCAGTTCAAGCAGAGAAGCCCAGACTTCCCTCTCCCCAGCCACCTGCTCCAGCTCTCCAGAGAGGATACCAAGGTGTTCCCAGACCAGTTGGGAGACATAGTCTCTCCACCGAGTCCTGGGTCTGCCCCGGGGTCTCCACCCAGTGGGACATGCCTGAAACACCTCAAGTGGGAGGCGTCCAGGAGGCATCCTAATCAGCATTACGGTTAACTACTAACCGTTATTTAGTGTCCAGTCTATCATTTCTATCACTGACTTCTTAAATGAGAATTGCAAAACTGTGTTGGACACCTTAATTTCCATCATGAGGCGCTGTTTGAAAAATCATTGCGGTGACCCGGAAGTCCCACCCTTTAAAAAAAAAACAAAAACAACTTTATTCAGTTTGTCTACCTTTGTAAAAATCCTTAAGCTATTCGATATCTGTTTAAAATAGGGAAGGCTAGAGTTGGATTTATTGCCTCAGTTAACAAACCACAATACCTTTGTGGTGATGGACTCTTTCTTTCATCTGAAAATGCCAAGAAAAAGTGAGCCAAGTGTGCCAAAGCCAAATTGCTAGCATGCTAACTAGCCACCAGCATTGGCCACTTTTCAATCTTGGCACTTCTGCAGTACCAACTCAACAGGTGACCGGTATGTATTATAACCACTGACTTTTACACTTGACAATATTTAATTTGTTTGTGTGTGAAATGACAATAGATGTCTTCATGCTGAATGAGGTGTTTAGCAACAGTTACTGGCTACATTTAGAAGGACCTTTTTTTTTTTTTTTTTTCTCAGCCGTGCAAAATAACTGGTTAAATAAACAAATCATAATATTTTGTCTAGTATTGCTGTCATTTAATAAAATGTGTTTGTGGAATCAGTCACAATTTAGTTTCATAGGTCCCCAACCCTTGGCAAAGTTGTTTAACTTTTCTGGCTCGTGGTAACTAAATGGAGAAGGGTTTGAGATGGGTTCAAGAAACCCATGACAACTCTGACTATTTTGAGAGAAAAGTTGTCACACAAATTTTTTGAACATGTTCAAAATTCATGTAACATGAGAGTGAGGCCCTGCAAAATTTTGGAGAACCCCTGCAAACATTTAGAGATTTTGAAAACTCCCTTGTGAATGCTGCTGGTGCTAATTACATTTAACCTAGCTACCCCAGTGTTCTGCGTGGACAGCGACCAAGTGCTGCAAGTCTATGGTAAGGAATGCCTACTTTTGCTATGGAGAGGAGCTGCACAAGAACTAGGAATGCTGGACCATGTTCTGGAGGAGGTATGGTGCTGCACCAACCTTGCAGAGGGAGATGCAAAGCTTGTTTTTTGTTTTTTTTTTCCTGGTGTTTCTTTTAATACTCCTGTGTCCCATGATGGTTGCATCCTTTTCCGCATCTCTTCTTGCATGGTGCACTTAGCTGTGACCAGTGTATTTTCTGCAGCATGGCAGTTATTTCAGCTATGGTGTGGTATGGAGCTATTTGAAAATGCCATGCCATGTGGGAAAAACTGGTATACCAGGTAAACCAGTATGCAGCCCAGCACTAGAAGGAACTATGTAAAAAAAAAAAAAAAAAAAAAAAAAAAATTTATAAATGTTTCAATTCTGTAAACTCCTGTTAAATACAGTAACACGTGATCCAAAACAGAAAAGAATAATAATTGATCCAAGTACTATGAAAAATGTTTGACAAAATTTGAACATACAGGTACATCTCAAAGTTAGAATATCATGAAAAAGTTCAATATTTTTTGTCACTTATTTCAGAAAGTGAAACCTGTATATATTATATAGATTCATTACAGTTTGGATTGGATTTGGATTACAGTTTTCTTTCAGTTTGGATGCGGTTATTCTTTCTCTTAATGGCTCTGTGAGGAACCTTGGAATTATTTTTGATCAAGATCTGTCCTTCAATTCACATACGGTATTAAATTTGTTTCTAAGACTGCCTTCTATCATTTGTGTAATATTGCCAAGATTAGGAGCATCTTGTCTCAGAGTGATGCTGAGAAACTGATCCACGCTTTTGTTAGCTCGAGATTAGATTATTGTAATTCTTTATCAGGCTGTCCTAAAACATCTTTAAAAAGTCTTCAGCTGATCCAAAATGCTGCAGCAAGAGTTAACAGGTACTAGAAAGATCAAGCTCCTCTCCTGTGGAACCAGCTGCCAATCTGGATTCGGGAGTCAGACTCGATCTCTGTTTTTAAGAATAGGGCTAAAACCTACCTTTCTGATATAGCCTACAATTAGGGAGGGATCATGCGTTTCTGAACCCTCCCTTAGTTATGCTGCTAATAGGTTTAGTCAGCCGGGGGACCTCCAGTAATGCACTGGGCCTCACTCCTTTCCTCACTCTCAATGAAATATTTTTTTTGCTGGTCATTAACATTTGTTTGTTCTCTCCCATAGATTGAGTCCCCATCGTGCTGTTTGCTTTCTACATGTCTGTTCTTTTCATCTTCTCTATCCCCTCACCCCCCAGCCAGTCACAGCAGATGACTGCCCCTCCCTGAGCCTGGTTCTGCTGGAGGTTTCTTCCTGTTAAAAGGGAGTTTTTCCTCTCCACCGTCACCAAGTGCTTGCTCACAGGGGATCGCCTGATTGCTGGGGTCTTTCTGCAACTGTGGGGGTTCCCCCTACAGTTGATAGTGCTATGAGATGACTGTTGTTGCGAAATGGCGCTATATAAATAAAGTTGAATTGAATTACACAGAGAGTGATATATTTCAAGAGTTTATTTATTTTAATTTTGATGATTATGGCTTACAGCCCATGAAAACCTCAAATTCAATTTCTCAAAAAATTAGAATATTACATAAAATTAATTTTAAAAATTGTCTTTAAATAGAAATGTTGGCCGAATGAAAACTGTCCATGTACACGCTCAGTACTTGGTCGGGGCTCCTTTTGGATTAATTACTGTATCAATGTGGCATGGCATGGAGGTGATCAGCCTGTGGCACTGCTGAGATGTTATGATGGTCCAGATTGCTTTGATAGTGACCTTCAGCTCATCTGCGTTGTTGGGTCTGGTGTGTCTCATCTTCCTCTTGACAATACTCCATAGATTCTCTATGGGATTTAGGTCAGCAGAGTTTGCTGGCCAATCAAACACAGTGATGCCATGGTCATTAAACCAGGTTTTGTTACTTTTGGCAGTGTGTGTGTGTGTGGGTGGGGGGTGCCAAGTCCTGCTAGAAAATGAAATCAGCTTCTCCATAAAGCTTGTCAGCAGAGGGAAGCATGAAGTGCTCTAAAATTTCCTGGTTGACGACTGTGCTTACTTTGGTCTTGCTAAAACCCAGTGCACCTACAACAGCAGATGACATGGTTCCTCAAATCATCACTAACTGTGCAAACTTCACACTAAACCTCAAGCAGCTTAGATCCTGTGCCTCTCCACTCTCTCTCTCCAGACTCTAGGACTTTGATTTACAAATGAAATGCAAAATCTACTTTTATCTGAACAGAGGTCATCTGCTGGTGTTTGTCCACTGTGTTTTATCAAGACCAAAGTCAGTGCAGTCGTCTACCAGGAAATTTTACAGCACTTCATGCTTCCCTCTGCTGACAAGCTTTATGGAGAAGCTGATTTCATTTTCCAGCAGGACTTGCCCCCCACCCCCAACTGCCACACTACCAAAAGTATCAAAACCTGATTTTATGACTATGGCATCACTGTGTTTAATTGGCCAGCAAACTCTCCTGACCTAAACCCCATAGAAAATCTATGGAGTATTGTCAAGAGGAAGATGAGAGACACCAGACCCAACAATGCAGATGAGCTGAAGGACACGATCAAAGCAACCTGGACCTTCGTAACACGTCAGCAGTGCCACAGGCTGATCACCTCCATGCCACGACACATTGATACAGTAATTAATCCAAAAGGAGCCCTGACCAAGTATTGAGTGTGTACATGGACATACTTTTCAGTCGGCCAACATTTCTATTAAACTATTTTTTAAAATTAATTTTATGTAATATTCTATTTTTTTTTTTTGAGAAACTGAATTTGGGGTTTTCATACACTGTAAGCCATAACCATCAAAATTAAAATAAATAAACACTTGAAATATATCACTCTCTGTGCAATGAATCTATATAATATATGGGTTTCCCTTTCTGAAATAAGTTGTAAAAAATATTGAACTTTTTCATGATATTCTAATTTTTTGAGATATACCTGTTAAAAGACCTATGGTCCAGATGGTAATATCTGCCCTTTGTTTAATTTTTTTTTGCACATGAGTGGGACCTGGCCAGCAGTGCCTTTTCACAGCTCTCAGTTAATACTGTACATATACCATCCCTATAATATGGAAGATAGCTGTCATTATTCCAGCACCAAAAAAACTTTTCAGGAGCAAAATAATGATTTCAGACCAGTGGCACTAACATCAATAGTAATTAACGCTTTTAAATGCATTATGACATGAATCTTCTCTGTGCGCTTCCTCTTTTCCTTTTTCCCTTTTTTATTTTCATCTTCAACATCCTTTGTCCAGTATATCCACTATCCCTCCTCTGCACATGTCCAAACCATCTCAGTCGTGTCTCTCTTACTTTGTCTCCAAACTGCTCAACCTGAGCTGCCTATCTTTTTAATCCTGCCCCTCCTAGTCACTCCCAATAACAATCTTAGCATCTTCAACTCTGCTACCTCCAGCTCTGCCTCCTGTCTTTTTGTCAGTTTCAGTCTCCAAACCATACATCATAGCAGGTATCACTGTCTTATAAACCTTCCCTTTCACTCGAGCTGTTATCCTTGAGTCACAAATCACCCCGATACTCTTCTCCATTCTTCCTGCACTCTCTTCTTCACCTCTCTTGTGCATTTTCATCTGCTTTGGATGGTTGATCCCAGGTATTTAAACTCATCTACCTTCACTACCTCTACTCCTTCCATCTTCACAGTTAGTTGCCTCCTTCTCGTTCACACACATGTATTATGTCTTGCACCTACTGAATTTCATTCCTCTTCTCTCCAAAGCATATCCCCACTTCTCTAGGTTCTCTTCCACCTGCTCCTTACTCTCACTACAGATCACAATGTCGATGGCAAACATCATGGTCCATAAAGAATCCTGGCTGACCTCATCTGTCAACCTGTCCATCACCATGGCAAACAAGAATGGGCTTAGAGGCAATACATGATGTAATCCCACCCCCACCTTCAATCCATCTGTCACTCCAGCAGCACACTTCACCACTGTCTCCCTGTCCTCATACATGTCCTGCACCATCCTCACCTACTTTTCTTCCACTCCTGACTTCCTCATACAGTACCCCACTTCCTCTATTAGCACATTACCATATGCTTTGTCTAGATTCGGGGTCCTCAAATGGTTTATCCTTGTCCGCATCCGGACTCAGAGGGTCTTCCATCTGGAACCTGAAGCCTCTTGATGCCATATGAAAAAAAAATGGAACTCAAACACTGTAATGGCTGCCAGCTGGACAGTTTATGGCACAAGGACAGCCCTGGATGGAGTGAGGTCTGAGGCCCCATCAAACAGGGCAAAATGCTCAGTGAAGGCAGACAAGCATGAGAAATCACACCGCACACCCCACCCGAGGACACTACTGGTGTCCAAAGAACCACAACCTGGAAAGAGCGCCCGCATTCCACCTTTGATAATCAGGGTTATCATCAGGGTTATCAACCTGCTCCACGCCACGGCACACTGGACCACCACTCACCACGGACAAGTGATCCACACATGATACATAACAAAACCATCAGACAGTAGGGTTGTTTCCAGTTTTTATTAGAAGTCTGAAATTCATGTTAGACATTCTGTGTATTTTTGACTAAAGGATTACGTTACTTGTGTATTTTATTTAAACTTTATTTAACATATTTGTTTCTCTGTGCTTACTAACTTTGCTGCACTTCCTGTGTGTGAATCAGCATTGTGTGACACATGTGCTCGTGAGCATTCCATTCCAAACACAGCCACCTGACCGCTACTACCAAGTTGGTATTGCTGCTACCAAAGCTGGAAGAGCGTGATTGTCTGTGTGTGTGGGTGCGGCCATCATTGGTGCAATTATGTGCACTAATGTTCCTCTAACTGCCGCTGAAAGTCACTGTATTCACCCAGATGCTCTCACAGCAGGAAAGCCTGGTGACATGGGCATAAATCAAGGGGCTCCCGAGGAGGGCAATTTTTTTTTTTTTTTTTTTTTTTTTTTTTTTTTTTTAAATTTGCAGCTTTTCTCATAATTTTGTAACTTTTTCTCATAAATTTACTATAATTAATTGTAAATGTAAAACTTTTTTCTTGTAAATTTGTAACATTTTTTTAGTAGATATGTGATTTATCTAATTTACTCTGAAGAAAATCTTCTGTTTAATGTCCCTCCGAACATGGAAATGAAATATCCACCCATTCAGCATGCTGGCACTGCTCCAGACCTCCCAAATGCGGACCCTTGGCAAACACATTTGAGGACCCCTGCTCAAGATCTACAAAGACACAGTGCAGCTTCTTCTGACCTCCCCTACACTTCTCCAACACACTTATGCAAGCATTGTAGTACATCTGTAGTAGTCTTTCTTGCGTGAAAGAAATTGTGGAGAGATCTGGCCATTCTTTTTCGCTCAACAATCTCCACCCCTGTGTAAAGGGGATATAATGTGCTATTGTTGATGCTGGGTTAGGACACCTGGGTTCCCTTGAAAGTCCAAGATGAATTTTTCCTTTGGGAGACAAAGTATAATTTAATTTAAACTAATCTAATCTAATTTCATATTTTAACAATATCTATCATACAAAAGTGATGTAAATCTCCATACTAAAAGCATAGTATGGGGCATTGAAAATAAAGAGTATTCAGTTGGAGTATTCCTAGATCTTAAAAAAGCATTTGATACAGTAGATCATAATTTATTATTAAAGAAACTACAAAATTCTGGCATTAGAGGGGTAGCACTGTCCTGGTTAAGTAGTTACTTAAAGAATAGATATCAGTATGTATGTGTTAGCAACAAAAACTCAGAGTTGCTGAAGGTCACCTGTGGAGTCCCACAGGGTTCAGTTTTGGGACCATTATTATTCAATATGTATATAAACGATATATGCAAAGTTTCAGAAAAAATGGACTTAATATTGTTTGCCGATGACACTAATCTGCTATGCAGTGGAAACAATTTGGAACAACTTCTGGATACACTCGGGAAGGAATTAGAAAAGCTTAAACTGTGGTTTGATTCAAACAAATTAACGCTCAATTTAAGTAAGACAAAATTTATAGTCTTTAACAACCATCACAACAATCCAGTACCCAAACTCAGTGTAAATGGTGTAGAGATTGAAAGGGTATCTGAAACTAAATTCCTTGGAGTAATAATTGATAACAAACTGTGTTGGAAGTCACGTATTAATTATATTAAAGGTAAAGTTTCCAAATCAATTGCAATATTACACAGAGTGAAATATTTGCTGAATCAACCCACACTATACACCTTGTATCATTCATTAATACTCCCATACATGACATATTGTAATGAAGTATGGGGAAATGCATACAAAACAAACATATATCCACTCTTTATGCTTCAAAAGAGAGCTATTAGAATAATAAACAAAGCAGCTTACAGAGAACCAACAAACCCACTTTTTCTTAAACAAAAAACTCTCAAGTTGAAAGATCTGGTTGACTTTAAAACCGCAATAATAATGTTCAAAGTGAAGAATTTATCACTGCCCGCAAATATCCAAAAGTTGTTCCAAACAAGGGAGAAACGATATCACTTCAGAGGAACATGTATATTTCAAAAGCCTACAGTGAGAACCACCAAGCAACACTGTATTTCAGTGCAAGGAGTCAGATTATGGAACGATTATGGACCTGAATTAAAATCATGTACAACGCTTGGACAATTTAAACAAAAACTAAAGGAAGAAATACTCCAAACATATTTACAAGACGACATGTAAACTCACATAAGGATTGACATATCCAGCGTGTGTTGTGTTGTAGCTTAGTTTTTTTTTTTTTTTTTTTTTTTTTTTTCTCTCTGTGACATTCTGTCTTAGATTTGTCTTGAATAGTAACCGCTTAACTTAGCTTAGCTTAGTTTTCTTTTTTTTTTCTCTCAGTCATGTAATGATCAGTGTTTACCACTAGGCGTGGCTGCTACTTTGTTACCGCTTGTTGGAATGATGCACTCAGTAGAATAAGAAACGGCCAACATGGGAGCCGACGTGAAAGTGTCTGTGTGAGCTGCCGCTAAAAAATAAAGTTACGTTGGTTCAACTGCAAGTCTCTTCTCTCCTCAATGAACACGAACACAACATGGTACCAGGAGTAAACTGCATGAACTGAGCGACCACGTGAGAAGTCGTCATGGAGTTGAAGCCGCCGGAAAACCTGAAATTGGCAGGTAACGTGGATGAAAAATGGCGGGCATTCAAGCAGCAGTTCAACTTGTATGTCACGGCCATGGGACTGGACACGAAGCCGGACTCGAGAAAGGTAGCACTTTTGCTGAACTTAGCGGGGCCACAGGCCATTGAAGTGTACAACACGTTCGTGTTCGGAACGGGTGAAGACCCAAATAAGCTGGATGTCGTGCTCGCTAAGTTTGATGCTCACTGCACTCCTAAGAAAAACGAGACATATGAAAGATACATGTTTAGATCTCGTATGCAGCAACAGAGTGAGCCCTTTGACAGTTTTTTGACAGCTCTCCGTTTGAAAGCACAATCCTGCAATTTTGGGACATTGAAGGACTCAATGATCAGAGATCAAATTGTTTTTGGTGTTGAGGACAAAAAGTTAAGAGACTGCTTCGTGAGACGGAGTTGACGCTGGAGATGGCTGTTAAACTCTGCCAGGCAAGCGAACTGTCCCAGAAGCACATGAAAACGTTCTGCGGCATGCCAGGCGCCACACCTCCGAGTGAAGGAGCAGCGGTCGGCGCCGTGTCATCTCAGACCGGGAGGCGTCGCTCACGGGCCGGGACTGCACAGCGGACCGAGGATCCCACGTTCTTCTGCAAGTGTTGCGGATTACAGCACAAGCCAAAGCAATGCCCAGCATTTGGTAAAGTATGCTCCAACTGCCATGGAAAGAATCATTTTGCAAAGCAATGCTTCACCAAAAGAAAGGAAGGAAAGAAAGGCAAAAACGTGAATGTAGTCGAAGACACAGACTTAAGTGACACTTTCTTTGTGGGCATCGTTGACTGTGAAAATGAAGAAGAAAAAGTCAACAGCATTACCAATGAGGACAAGTGGACCACTCCTCTGCTGGTTAACAGGACTATCCTCACTATGAGACTGGACACTGGTGCAAAAGCCAACCTCATTAGCATGTCTGATGTAAAGGAAATGCAGGTTAAGCCACACATATACGGAAAGAAATCAGGGTTGAAAGATTACAATGGGCAACCCATACAGTGTTTTGGTACCTGTAAACTGAATGTTGTTGTTAAAGGTAAAGTGCACAATGTAAACTTTTCGGTTGTGAATGAGAAATGTGAATCACTGTTGGGTGATAAAAGCTGTGAAGAGCTAGGGTTAGTGAAAAGAGTGTACTGCATTGAATCAGATTCCAAGTGTGACACTAACGCTATTGTGCAAAACTTTTC
This sequence comes from Pholidichthys leucotaenia, assembly GCA_020510985.1. Classification (NCBI taxonomy): domain Eukaryota; kingdom Metazoa; phylum Chordata; class Actinopteri; order Cichliformes; family Pholidichthyidae; genus Pholidichthys; species Pholidichthys leucotaenia. Next base: position 177,679,833 of record CM035845.1, read on the forward strand.
TGATGTGTTCAAAGGTTTTGGCACACTGCCCTTTACATATAAAATCCAGCTAAAAGAAGGCGCCCAACCAGTTGTGCACGCACCACGTAGGGTCCCAGCTCCACTGCGTGAAGCCCTCAAACGAGAACTGGACAGGATGACCAACATGGGCGTGATCAAAAAGGTGCAGGAGCCCACAGACTGGGTCAACTCGATTGTCGTCACAAAGAAAAAGAATGGTGAGTTGAGAATGTGCATGGACCCAAAAGATCTAAATGAGAACATTAAGCGCGAGTACTACCAAATCCCCACACGTGAGGAAATAGTCAGTGAGATGGCAGGAGCTAACTACTTCACAAAGCTCGACGCTTCTCAGGGTTTCTGGCAGTTAAAACTGGATGAGAGCAGCACTAAGTACTGTACTTTTAACACACCTTTCGGTAGATACTGTTTTCTTAGGCTGCCATTTGGAATAAAATCTGCACCAGAAATATTCCACAGAGCGATGGAACAGATCATTGAAGGCCTAGAGGGAGTCAGAGTTTACATAGATGACATTATTGTATGGGGCTCAACTCTCCAAGAGCACAACCAGAGACTTAACAAAGTGATGGAGCGCATTCAGAAGTACGGGCTGAAACTCAATAGAGCCAAGTGTGAGTTTGCAGTACAAGAGATTCTCTTCCTCGGAGACAAACTCACAGCTCAAGGCATACAACCAGATGGCGATAAGGTGAAAGCAATACTGAACATGCCAAGACCAACAGACAAAACGGGCGTGTTACGCATCATGGGAATGGTAAATTTCATAGGCAAATTTATTCCCAACCTCACAGCAAAGACGTCATGCATCCGAGAGCTTTTACACAATGACTGTGACTTTAAATGGGCCGAAAAACATGAGCAAGAGTGGCAAAGACTTAAGCAAACTCTTACCAGAGCACCAGCATTAGCCTACTATGACCACCGGAAAAAGCTCAAAGTGTCAACTGACGCGTCCAAAGATGGCATCGGAGCAGTGCTCCTACAGGCAGAAGGAGAGTACTGGAAACCAGTAGCCTATGCGTCAAGGGCTATGACAAAGTCTGAATGCAAATATGCCCAGATTGAAAAGGAGTGTTTAGGCGTTTCCTACGGGCTGGAGCGGTTTCACAGTTATGTCTATGGACTGCCGTCTTTTACTGTGGAAACTGACCACCGCCCACTCGTCTCCATTATCAAGAAGAATCTTAACGAAATGTCCCCACGGATCCAATGCCTAATGATGAAAATGCAAAGGTACGATTTTGAACTGGTTTATACACCGGGAAAGCACCTGATACTCGCAGATGCCTTGTCCAGAGCACCTGCTGAAAAGTGTCTGAGTTCCACAGATGAGGATATTGAAAATCACATCAACATGGTGTCGTGTGCTCTGCCAGTATCTGACACAAAGTCGAAACAAATAGCTGAGGTGACATCACAGGACACCGAGCTACAGCGTGTCATTCAGAACATGGACGAGGGATGGCCTGCAGGATCTTGCCCTCGCTATTACCATGTCAGAGGAGATCTCAGTTTTGTTGATGGACTATTACTGAAGAAAGGAAGAATAGTCATCCCTGAGGCTCTAAGACCAGATTTGTTAAACAGGATACATGAAGGACACCTTGGGATTGAAAAATGTAAAAGGAGAGCAAGGGAGTCAGTGTACTGGCCTGGACTAAACAAAGACATCGAGACGCTTGTGAGTAGTTGTGAAACGTGCCAGAAACACCGAAGTAAACAAAGCAAAGAGCCAATGGTGATATCTGAAAGTCCTGCATCCCCTTGGCACAAAGTAGGGATGGACCTGTTTCACCTTAAAGGCAAAGACTACTTAGTAGTCATGGACTACTTTTCCAACTTTCCAGAAATGGCACTACTCTCAAGCACTACATCAGCCTGTGTGATCACTCATACCAAATCCACATTTGCTCGGCATGGCATCCCACACATTGTGGTGACAGATAATGGACCATGTTTCAGTAGCAGGGAATGGCAGCAGTTTGCAGAACAGTATGAATTTCGGCATGTGACGTCAAGCCCACACTATGCACAATCAAATGGACAAGCAGAAAAAGGCGTCCACATTCTGAAGCAACTGCTTAAGAAAGCTGCAGACAGCAACTCGGATCCATACTTGGCTCTACTCAGTTACCGCGCCTCTCCACTTCAGTGCGGACTGTCACCTGCTGAGCTACTAATGAACAGAAAGCTGCGTACAACGCTTCCCAGCTACCCAAATGCTACTTCACAAAGGAAAGATACAAAACTCAGAAACAAGCTTGAGAAGCAGAAACTGAGACAAAAGACATTCTATGACATTTCAGCCAAACCACTCTCTCCACTGGCCAACAACGACCCAGTTAGGATCGAGGATGCATCTGGCTGGAACACTAAAGGAGTTGTATTACAGGAAGTTGCTCCAAGATCATTCACAGTGAGAACCGAGGATGGACAGGTGCTCAGGCGCAATCGCCGCAGTCTCCTCAAGACTCCACAAGCACCTGGTGGGCCCAATAATGCTCACCCAGAATCTCCCACAACCACACCTCTTATGAACTGTGAAGCAAATGTTCCACCTGACAAAGATGAACCGAGAAGATCAAAACGAGAAATAAAGAAACCAGATAGGTTGGACTTATAAAAAAAAAAAAAAAAAAAAAAAAGCAAAAAGCAAAGAATAAGAAAAATGTAACAGATGTTAATTTCTTTGGGCATGTTGATTCAGGGAGAACTGAAATTTGTATTAGTCCATTCATACTGAATACATATACACTGTTTTGCATCAATGTTTATTAATGTTTATTCACCTCAAAGAAAGGGGGATGTAATGATCAGTGTTTACCACTAGGCGTCGCTGCTACTTTGTTACCGCTTGTTGGAATGATGCACTCAGTAGAATAAGAAATGGCCAACATGGGAGCCGACGTGAAAGTGTCTGTGTGAGCTGCCGCTAAAAAATAAAGTTACGTTGGTTCAACTGCAAGTCTCTCCTCAATGAACACGAACACAACAAGTCACACTTTGTCTTAGCTTTGTTCTAAATTGTAATCACTCTTGTCTTGTTTACTCTTTTTTCTTTTGAATTCTTGGATGGAATATGGGTGGGCAATATAAGCTGCGGCTTCAGCCATCACCCATTTCGGATAACTCACGTGGAATTGTTTAGTAGAAGGAGTCTTTGTCTAATTTGACCTTGTTGTTATATTATACAGTTTCTTTTAACCTGTACTGTATTATCCGAAATAAATAAATTCATTCAATTCATTCATTCAAAATTCATTCATTCATTCATGACCGCTTCAACTGGAAGCTTCCAGGGTTTCCTCTGGTAAAATTTCCTTGTGGTGGACCGCCACCCTTGAAGTTATGCTACCACACCAAGGAAACATAAATTTAAGAAAAAATATGAAGGAATGACGGTCCGCAAGCGCGCACACAAACAAAGCGCGTGACCGTCATCTGCGCAGACTTCAGAAGCGCTCAGCCCGTGTGACCATTACAGTCTGCAGGCAGAGTGTTTCTCTAGCGTCACTGTCCAAGAGGAGCATGAGCTTATTAAAGTATTTTAAAAGTAGAAAAGAAGAAAAAGAGGCATGTAAGTAGTGGAGGCATTTATTGTGGTTTTAACCTGCTGGTAACGGGAACAATAATGAAGAGTCGCTAAGGCAAGAGTTACTGAATCACTGAGGATTTACTTCACCAGCCACTACAATACTAACTAAAAATTTATGTCCATTATTATGTAATTGGCAAGTTAAGATGACCGATATTCACAAAGTCAATGGCTTTAATCCGTCAACAGTCTTCTGACAAACTAAACATGCCATTTGGATTTCAAAATAAGGGAAGTTTTTCCTGCTGTCTGGTTGGTGAGGAGAGTTCTAAAAAACTATATAGAAATATTTTAACAGGAAACCAAGAAGAAAGGGACATAAAGAGAAAATAGGTGACAGTGCTGACTGGGCCGATGCTGTGATCGCGAGACGTTTCGAGACAATTTGCACAATAATCCAAAAAGCGACTGCTGTCGACCGAGCTTAAAACAATCTTTTCCACAGGTAGTTTTTTCTTTTTTTTTTTTTTTGTAATTAATTCATCAACTGATTGTCTGTTTCTTTCTTTTTTTGTATGGAGCTGGAGGAACTAGAGAACTATATTGACGAGTCTTATTACCGTTGCTGTCGTGGAGCAGGCGAGTGTGTGTCCCGTCCCTGCTTCTCAGTCTAAACGACCGAGACCCGCAGATTCGCCAAAAATGACGCCCGAGAAATCACAGCAGGGCACCGAGGTTAGGGACATCCTTTTCTCCATTGAGAATAAACTTACCAGCATGGATGGTAGACTGGCGCTGGTTGAGCTCCTTCATTAAGAGTTCCAGAGTTTGCGGGAGAGTTTAGAGTTCAGTCAAACACAGCTCGTCTCTCTCATAGAAGAAAATAACAGCCTAAAAAAGTCAGTAAACACACTAACCCCGCGGCTTGGCGTTGTTGAGGGAGAAAACCGAAAAATGAAGGAAACAGTTCTGAGTTTGCTGTCATGCAGCATGAGAGATAACCTGGTTTTTTCTGGAATTGTTGAAAAAAATAATGAAAATCCAGAACAGCTGGTCCGTGAATTTATCTCAACACAACTAAAACTATCCCCCGAAGTCACAAATTCAATTATCTTCCACCGAGTCCACCAAATTGGGCAAAAAAATTCCCAGAATAAACGTCCCAGACCTATTGTTGCCAAATTTGAGCATTTTAAGCAAAAAATTTTGATACAGAGGCAGTGTAGGCAGCTTAAAAACACTAATTATGGTCTAAATGATCAACTTCCACAGGAAATCTTGGAAAGGAGAAGGAAACTTTTTTCCCATTAGGAAACAAAACATCCAAGAAGGTAAAAGAGCTCTTGTCTCTGTGGATAGATTGTATATAGATGGCAAGTTGTTTATGGATGAAACTATAATGCCCTGGTTATTCTAGAGCCTATTTTGTTTTTTGTTGTTTTGCTTTTTTTTAGCTACAGGTGGAAAAAGTACGATTTTGTGCAGGTCTCTTACTCGATCTCAGTTTAATTTGTGAACATTTGTCAAAATGTTTATTTCTTTGTTGTTGATGTTGTTGTTTGTCTGTAGTGAATTTTTTTGAAGTTGTTAGGTCATTGTTGTATGTTATCTGCATTTTTTTCACCACTTACTAACCTTTATGTCCATTTTTTTCTCATACTTCTGGTTTATAGGAAATAACTTGAAATACATGTACCCCATTTGCTTGCAAATGGAACAGACATCATGCGCGCACACCCAATTATATATGCGTAGGTGTATATTTTACACACAACATATACAGTATATACACATATATGCATACATTGCAGACATATAATCACATAGGCACATTTAGTTAGTCTTTAGTACATAACCAGTTAGTGAAAACATGTCCACATTTAAGTTTGTCACATGGAACATACGTGGCATTGGTACCAGGGAGAAAAGGCTAAAAGTTTTTAATCGACTGAAGGATCTACAGGCAGACTTTATCTTATTGCAGGAGACGCATGTTTCTAAGTCGTCTGTAGATGGGCTCACCTCCCCGGAATTCCCCCAAATGTACTCAGCCGGCTTTAATTCTAAACAAAGGGGGGTAGCTATACTGGTAAACAGAAGAATATGCTTTGTTGTGAATAACACCATAACAGATCCAGAAGGTAGATTTATAATACTAAAAATCTCAGTCCAAAATTAGGATCTATGTATTGCAAGCGTTTATGGCCCAAATATTGACAACCCATCCTATTTTCACACTTTTTTCACATCTGTTTGAGCACTTGGACACTACACTTATAATAGGAGGGGACTTCAGCCTGGTATTAAACCCTGCAATTGAAAGGATCAGTACATCGGGGAATTACTGAAAATGGCAGGCTACTGACACTCTCAAACAGTACATGAATGATTTTGGTCTTTGCGATGAATGGTGTTCTCTTCACCCAACCTTTTGGGAATACACTTTTTTTCATCAGTTCATAGTTCACATTCACGTCTAGATTTCTTTTTAGCCAGTAACTCTATTGTGAGGGACATCACAGACACTGAAATATGTTCAAATCAAGCTATTGGTGATCACCATCCAGTATCTCTTACACAAGTAAATAGGAGCGCTACAAGGGAAACTAGGTGCTGGAAATTTAATATATCACAACTGAAAGACAAGGACTTTATTAACTACTTTAATAAAGAGTGGGAATCATATCTAGAATATAATGATGTGCCAGGAATATCCCCAGGTGTTCTTTGGGAAGCAGCAAAAGTGGTCATGCGAGACAAAATAATCTCTTACTCTTCATATAAGAATAAAAATGAAAAAAGCACTGGTACTGGACTTAGAACAGAAAATTAAATCACTGGAGACAATCTATGCCGTTTCCCCACAGGAACAGACTTAACGATCTGAGAAAATCAAAGCTGGAATTAAAAGAAATTACAAACAAAAGAGCACATTTTTTAATACAAAAACTGCGTCTTGAGAAGTTTGAACATAGTAATAAATCGGGGCGATATCTTGCGAACTAGCTTAGATTAAATAAAGAAAAAACAACTATCCACTCTATCAAGGATATGACTGGAAATATTACCGATGAGCTTGAAGACATAAATAACTCCTTCAGAAAGTTTTATGAAAACCTCTACTCATCTCAGGTTAACCCATCTGACTCAGAGATAAATACATTTTTGGACAATATTAATTTACCACGATTAAATAATGAACAGACTGCAGCTTTGGATGCACCTCTTCAGGTGTCTGAACTCCAGGAGGCACTTAAGCACATCCCAAACAACAAAGCCCCGGGACCAGATGGTTTTCCAGTAGAATTTTAGAAAGAATTTTGGCCTGTGATGGCACCTACTTTTTTTAAAATGGTGAACCAGATTAAAGACAATGTAATTCCTCCAAATATGAATTTGGCTAGTATTATCCTGCTCCTTAAACCTAGAAAAGAACCTACGCTTCCGTCCAGCTACCGTCCCATTTCACTTAAGAATGTCAATCTTAAAATAATTTGCAAAGCTCTCGCCAAAAGACTGGAAAGGATAATTCCATTTATTATACACCCAGATCAAACAGGTTTCATCAAGGGTAGGCACTCGGCTGATAATACACGTAGGCTATTTAATTTAATAGACTACTGCAAGATCAATAATGTAGAAACTACAATCTTGTCCCTGGATGCAGAGAATGCCTTTGACTGTCTTAACTGGAAATTTCTTTTTATGGTGTTAAACAAGTTCAGGTTTGGTTCATCTTTCATAAACTGTATTAAAACACTATATAGGTGTCCAGCTACGTCTGTCCGAACAAATGATCAGACTTCACGAAGCTTTAATCTCCAGAAAGGTACTAGGCAGGGGTGTCCACTCTCTCCCTCACTTTTTACCATCTTTATTGAACCATTAGCAGCAGCCATATGACAAAATGTTGATATCAGAGGTATTCAAACTGGAGAAAAAGAACATAAGATAAGTCTTTATGCTGATGATGTATTGATTTTCCTTGAAAACTCACAAAGATCTCTTCTTCAGACAGTGGCGCTCATTGATAAATTTTCATCATTATCAGACTACTCTATTAACTGGGTAAAAGCAATAGTTCTACCTATAAATTGCAATTTCTCAAATACATCTACTATTCTAATACAATCAGATAATATTAAATATTTAGGAATAGATATTTACCCCAGGTTCTCAGAGTTATTGTGACTAAATCACATTCCCCTTTTAAAAACAATACAAGATGACCTTATGTGCTGAAGGACACTACCTTTATCACTAAGGGGAAGAGTCACAACAGTTAAAATGATGGTCCTTCCTGAAATCAACTATTTGTTCTCAATGATCCCTACCCAACCACCAATGGCCTGGTTTAAGTCTCTAGACTCAAATATAAGTAATTTTTTATGGAAGGATAAACCATCACAGATTAGTTTAAAAACCCTCCAAAAAGCGAAAGAGTGAGGATGCTTAGATCTACTAATTTTTTTTTAATTACTTTTTAGCCAATTGACTGCAGTTTGTTTCAAAATGGAAAAAATCAACCCCACTAGGAAACCCATGGTTAGATGCTGAACAGGCTCTCTGTGGGTCGCTAAATATCTCTGACTTACCTATTATAAGTCCCTGTATTAAACGCCATGACTGTTTTAAAAGTATTAATATCAGCTCCTCTCTGACGGCTTGGTGGAAATTTTTAAAAATAATGGGGTCTCCACTTGTCCCCTGAAACTCACTCCCATTTGGAATAATCCTGATATCTTGCACCAAAAGAGGACATTAAAATTTCCACTGTGGCAAAAGAAGGGAATAAATAACTTAGAACATCTTATTCAAGCTGGAAATTGTATCCAATTTCAAGAACTAATGTCACAGTACGACATCAGTGATAAAAAGTATTTTGAATATCAACAGCTTAAATCTATAATAAAAGCAAGATTTAATCATAATCAGACAGATTTGGAGGTACCAGTTAAGGTGGCAGAGTTTCTAAATCTTTGTTCCCCTAAATTGATATCAAAAATACATGGACTATTATCAAAGCTGGATGAGTCTGTATCTGTTCCAATATCAAAATGGGAGACTTATTGATTAATAAGGAGGAAAGTTTCTGGACACAAATATGTTTAAACACTTTTAAGATGACTAAAAACTCTAACTTACAACTTATACAGTATAAAGTTCTACATAGAATTCATTACACAGGACAAAGGATTTTCAAAATAGGCCTGAGTCACACAAATATCTGCTCTCACTGCACCAGCAACGTCCCGGATAGCTATATGCATGCTATGTGGTCCTGTGCACCGGTTCAAAAGTTCTGGCAGAAGACATGTGAGAACTTGTCGGCACGGCTTGGGTATAGTGTCCCACCCTCACCCACACTTTGCATATTAGGTGATTTAAGTGAAATAAATATAGATGCAAGGATGTCACACATGGTTCTCACTGCCTTATGCATCGCAAAGAAAACTATCCTCATGAACTGGAAATCAAGAAATAACTTATGCATGACTTATCATAATAACTTACTATTGGATTATATTAGCCTGGAGAGATTGTCAGCCTCCTCAAATAATCAACTGGTGGAATTCAATTCTCTCTGGTCCCCGCTTAATAATTCTATAATCTAAGGGGTGGCGTGCGGTGGCTCACTCTCCTTGGCACCTCTGGCGGTTAGCTGCTCCCCAACCACGGGTGTCCAGGGGGCCTGTTCCAGGGTGGCCATTTGTCTGACCCTGGGAGGGGAGTTGGTTGGGAGGGCTGCGGGATGGGCCGGGGGGGTTGGGCTGAGGCCCCCGGCCGGCTGGCCTCACCTCTCGTGGAGGGGTTTGGGTCTGGCCCTGGGCCCCTGGTGCTGGGGGGGGGGGGCGTTCCTCCCCCGGGCCGGGGTCAGGTGTGCGCCGGTGGTGCGGGTTGGCCCCGGTGCATCCTTGCGTGGCAGGGTCATATTTTCCCTGGGGCCCTGGCGGCACCCTGGGGTAGGTGCCTGCATCTTGGGTCACCCTCCCCATCCACTGGTGTGTGTGTGTGTGTGTGTCTGAGAGTGGGTGTGAGTGGGGGCTTGTGTATGGGCGGATGCGGAAGTGGGTATGTGTGTTCAGTGGGCAGGTGGGGCTGTGTGTGGGTGTAGGTGGGCATGTGTGATGGTGGGTGGGGGTACATGTGTGTATGGGTGCAGTTTCCTTTGGGTGGATGTCTGGGGGGTGGAGGATGTGTGTATGGGTAAGAGAACTTTGTTGGGTGGCAGGGGTTGGGCAGTCCATCTAGTGGCATGGGGGTTGGCGTTTCGGGGCCTGTTTGTCCCGGATGCCCTGCTGTTGTGTTGCGGGGTGAGGCACTTTGTTGCATCGCCCCTGGTGTCATTGGCGGTGGGTGTGTGTTGGTGCTTGGGGGTGGTTGGGGGGCCACTGGTGCGGGTTGATGGACGTGTTTCTGTTGGGTTGCTCCGGGGTGGTTGTGGTTGCAGGGTGGCCTGTGGCTGTCGGTGTGCGTCTGGGGTGGGTGGTCGTGGGCCTGCGTGGGTGCTCGGGGGTGTCACTTGGCATCTTGGGCGCCGTGTGGGTCCAGCCCATTGTTCACTATTGTGACTATTATTGTCCATGTTTGTGTGTGTAAGATGAGTGGAAATTGATATGGCTGCCCCGTCATGTTAGTGGTGCTGGGAGCGCCGGGGCGTGATGCTGGTGGGTCCTAGGATGCATCCACTGGCAGCCCTCACCCTGGGTTGGGATTTGGGGCACTGGGTGGCATCATGAACCAGTTTGCAAGCTGGCTTCTGGGGGAGGACGGCCTCACTTTTAGACCACCTACCTCCCAGTCTTATTTCCCCCCCCCTCCCCCTGACTCTGGGTGGAATATACATCTTCTTTGTTACATTTAGGGCTTTGGGGTGGGGGTGTGCCACACTATGTTGGCGAAGGGGATACCTTTGCTGCACGGTGGGGTTGCACTCACCTCAATTTTAATTGCGTTTTAGACATTGAGGGCTTGGGGGGATGGGAGCCCTGCTGCCCATCGCAGTGGCTAGCAGTGCTTAAATCACTATCCTCCCCAATTTTAATTGCACTTTGGTAGTCCACACAATTACATCATATGACTAACATATACCCACCATGTTTTGTGCGGGGGGAGGGGCGGTGGGAGTCTTCCCCCACCCCTGTTGCCCTGCTCCTGCTGGGGGTGTGGGGGCCTGGTGGGCAGCCTGGGACCTATCATGCTGTCAAAATCCCAGAGTGCTACTGAATGTATAGATACAAACAAGGGAGTGAGAGGGGGGCTGAATATGAGCGCAAGTGAGAGTGAGGGGGTGATGAATCGAGGTGGTGATGGTGGGTCGGTTTTGTGAGGCGCTTTGCATGTCGGGTGGCATCTCGGGGCACCTGCAGTGGTCTGCTGATTGGTCACTCAGGTGGACGCCGGGGGGTCTGCTTCTGTGGCCTGCACCGGTGGTCTCCCTGGTCACTGCCGGGCACTGGTGCATGTTCAGGCTCACTGCATCTGCTTCGCAGCCACCTTATGAAACAAGGGTGAATGAGGGGTGAGTTTGAATGGGTACAGGAGTGAGAGAGAATAGGTCGGTCTGGGTGAGCGAAAGGGAGTTCGTGCATATGGGTGCGCATGGGAGCATGTGGGTGTGAAGGTGTGGGGTGGGGTGTGTCTGTGAGTTGGGTGGTGCTGGGTTAAGGGGGGTAGTGTCTCTCGGCAACGTGGGCTCCCCTGGGCAAGGGGACTTCTTTGGGCATGGGGGTCCCCGGGGTGTGCAACAGAGGCACTGTGGGGGTGCCTGGGGGGGGGGCTTGCGCCGGGGAGCGCGGGCCGGTCTCTGCCCCAGGTGGTGCCTGGGGCCCGGGGGCAGACGTTGGCCCTGCTGGGGGGGGGGGGGGGTCGGGCGGGTCCAGGGTGTGGGCTCGCCGCGCTGGCCGGGGGTGGATGCCTGGCTTTCCTGAGGCTTGCTGACCTCGGACGTTTGTGCCCTGTGGCGGGTGGTGGCGCTGCCTTGCTTGCTCGGGGTTCCCGGGGGAGAGCTGCTGCGACTGGCCCTCTGCTTCGTATGTTCCCTGACAAACCACTCGCATGCACACACTTATTTTGCGCGCACTCTCATATATATGCACGCAGACATACACACACACAAGTGTCTCTCCTTTAACAGGTGCAGAAACCAGACTCGTGTTGAGACATCTTCGGTGGAAGAAGCAGTTTCTTTTGTTTGTTTTAGTTTTTTTTTTTTGTTTTTTTTTTTGTCTGTTCCCCTCACTTTTCTTTCCCCCCTCCACACACTTCTCTTCCCTCTTCCCCATCCTGTTGGGTCTTCCATGGGTAAAATAATTAAAATAAAGTATTAAAAGTTATTACAGAAGGAGTTTACAACAATATACAATAAACAGTTAGGTACTGTATAAGCTCCTCTTGGCAAAGTAAATCTGTTTTGGCACAATAAGGGTGACAGATCCCTGTTCTGTTTGCCTAGCTGCCTGACAGGACAAGGGAAAAAATATATATATTTTAACAGAAATAACTGCATCTTTGGTAATTTAAGTTAATTTATTTCATTAAATATAATTTTATTAATATTTTTTTCTTTGAAATCAGAAATAATTCTGTTGTGGCTCTGCAAAATTATGGTCAAAAGTGTAAACTGTATCAGGAAAAAAAGTCAAAATTTTACCACAATCTGTTTCAAATTTATTAAAAAAAACAGTAATTGGTCAAAAAGGTTCATTTTATCTTCTTTTAATTATTTACCTTTCGTCAGAAGACGAAGGCTGCAGTGCAGTTGAAACATGTAAAGAAGGTAAAGACATCTCCTTTCTATTTTATTTTTTGTCTTTTATATGAACAAAAGATAAATAAAAAACAGTAATTATATATTTTTTAAAAATAGACAAAAATTAGCCATAAAATAATCCACAAATTCATAATGAAGTTGTGATGATCAGGTGAGTGTGCACCCTCTCCCCTCCTGTTTCTGTCTGTTCCCGGCTCTGGAGCTCATCAGCGCACCAGCGTGATTGGACACACCTGCTGCTCTTGGTTTACCAGCGCATAAAAGAGCCAGTGTGTGTATGCTTCTCCGCTCGACCGTTGGGTATTGCTGCCACTACAACCCCAGTTAATGTTGTTTGGCAAATCCTGTTACCTTGCTGGCTTACTTTCTTGTCTTCTTCTCCTCAGGTTTACTGCCACTTCAGCGGTGTCTCCGGGGCTGTGCACGTTCACTTGAACCTTTCATCCACAAGACAACTTCATCTCCACCCAGGTCTATCCATCCATTTTGTCATCCCGTCATTCCCCCACTGTGTCCCACGCTGGAGTTCTGCCGGGCCCTCTGCTTGTGTAGTAAGCCTCTCTTTTCCCTTTCACCTTTCTCCTCCCTGGTCATCTCCATTATTAATCACTTCTCTTTTTCTTCTATTCCAGGCTATGAGCGGCTCCAGCATGCTCCTGGTTTTTGTGTGTGTTTAAGTTGCGTAACATTTATATTGCCTTGTTATTTACTTGTGTGAGTTTACATATGTTTATTAAGTTAGCATGGTTGTATTTTGTGTTTTTCATTAAAGTTGTGTCAAATTTTCCACTTGAGTCTGAGTGTTCATCCGGTGTGGTATGCTCTGCCTTTGAGCCTCTCTGGTATTCAATCATGACAGAAGTTTCAAATGTACAAGAAAAGTCAATTTTACAAGAGGAAATTACAAATTTGAGGACAATGGTTTCAAATTTAGATAAATTTACAGAGAAAAGTAGAAAACTATAAGAAAACTGTTATAAATTTTGGAGAAAAACCTCTAACCTTCAAGACTGAAGTCATTACTCAAGTTTTTAAGTGGTTGCTCTTTGTACCCTTAACTCAACTAGAAAATTTTGGTTGTCTACTTTTAATTATTAATTTCATAGCACTGCTTTTACATACAATTTCTGACTACTATACCCACCTCTGATCATATAATTTAAGTATGCATGAGTAAATTACTATTGTGAATGTTTTTTTTTCCCCTTTCCTACTCTTTCTCAATGGGGAAAAAAAAAGAAACACTAGAATAAAAATACAAAAAAAAAAAAAATACACATATTTTTGTCATTTATGTAAACCATGACAAAACATTCCTGCAGGACAAAAAGTGACACTTGATATTTTCTAACTTGTTTGTATACCACCATAGATGGAGAGAGAACCTGAATTAGACAGAGCTCAGAGAGGGCAAGATGAGACAGACAAGATGAGCGTAGGAGAGGAAAGTGTTCAGGCAGAGGGTCCAGGAGAGGTGAGAGCAGAGGAAGGAGAGAAGGATGACACCAGTAAAAAGTCCAAACACAGGATGTCTGGGTGGGACCCCAACTGGCCCAATATTCCAAGATTCAAACCTTGGTTGTACAACACTTCAAATGGTAAATTCCATATGCAAAGTTACTGTGCAAAATTTAAAAAAAAGAAATAAATAGTATAAAATTAATATATTCCGGTTATAATAATGTCATATGTTTTCTGCTTTCCCCCCTGGAAAAATATGTTGCCACCGCGCCAAGGTCTTTAAGCAAGAACAAACACTGAGCTTCTATATGATGAGGTCCATTATTAAAAAGAAAAAACATGAAAATGCACATCGACTATCAAAGGGAAGAACTTGTCAATGGAGTGGTAATCTCTTTACAATTTTCACATGCCACTCTGAATCTAAACACATTAAATGCACACATAGAAGTGGTAACACACCATGTCCAGCCTCACAATCCATTCAAGATTAAAGTACAGTTATCACATACTGACAGCCCTTGTATCAAAACCACAGTCAATTGATTTTTGTATTAGAAAAGAACACTACCATCCCAGCAAAATCACCATCGGCAATGCCATAAAGCCACTGGGCTGCAAGCTCTACAGTTCCACAGCATATCAAGAACTGTGGGTTTTAATGATTTAACATTAAAACATGAGAGCATACAGTAAGTAACTCAACTACATGCTGGATATGTTTTTGTAACACATTATCAAAAATCCTGAAAGAGCACTACTAAACTTGTGGCTTTCACATTTTAGGATCTAAATAAAATGATTCTTGTCAGTTTACACACTCTCACCCCTACTTAAACTGGCCCAGGACCCCATTGGTACAACCCCCTTCCCCTCCTTCACCATCTCCCTTACCTTCTTTCCCTGGCCAGTGCTTTCCTTTGGCCCTGATAAGATGCTATCGCTAACCCTCTAAGCACTTGAGAGGCACTTTAGGAGATCACTGGAGCCATTACCATGAAAAGTAAGATACTGGCTATATTGATGCCAGATTAATACTGACCAACATGTTATTGATTTCCACCCCCTCCTCTCTCACTCCCCCATCACCTTTTTCCACATCCCTGTCTACTTTTTCTTCTGCTCTGGTCTGGACCTCTGACGTTGATCTTATTTTCTGATGGAGGAATGTTTTGTGGCCCACCCCCTCCTCTTCTCCAGTGTGAGGCCACTATCTACAGTTTCACAGGGCCATCCTTTAAAAGGTGGAGAGCAAAGGCTTGCTGTTATCTACCGATGTTACTCAATTGTTACAGGACAATCTGGGCCATTAGCTGCTGTGTTAAATAATGCATCCGCTTTTAAAGGAGGAACGCTTATCTCTTCTGTGTGTGTGTTTTTTTAACATTATTAGTATAGGACTGCAATGAAAGGTCCCTGCCTGATGGGCTCTGATATACCTCCAAGGTCCCTTTGCAAAAGCTCCACCCCCGTAACAAGCACAAAAACAGCACATAAACAAACAGTGACCTTTTTAATGAAGCCTGGTTTTATCGCGTTTTATTAAAAAGGACAACAAGAAGTGGAGACGCTTCAGACAAGATAAAATGCATTCAAACATGCTCACCTAAAAGGCACAGACAATCGATCACAATGTGGCCCGCTTGGGAGGAAAAAAGGACAGGTGTTACCAGTGATGTTGCCATGAGACACAAAAGGAGAAAGTGCAGGAATGAAGAGATGAGAAAGGAGAGGTGAAGCATGAGAGGTGCGCTTAACCCAAATGAGAAGAAAAAGGGAAGGAAAAACTGGCAGATGTAAAGGATGAGTGCAGAGAGGGGGGTGACATGGAGGAAGGAATGGTGGCAGGAGAGCGATAACCGCAATGTCTTCAGTCACAGATTTACACAGGCCATTGCACTCCCATTCTCCCTGTCTCCTTATCAGTGGAATTATTGAGCAGTGTGGCATACCATTAAAAATTCTGCTTAGATTTCACAAAAATCAAATTGCGTAAGGTAATGAACGCAGCTTTCAAATGGACTCCTCACTGATACCCATTCTCAGCAGGCAGAAATACATCTGTCATTATTCGCTATCTTTATTGTACTTCTACACAGACTTAACTATGCTGCCAAAGCAGTGGAAAGCTTAATAATCACTGTTGCCCTTGATGTTAAAGGGATGATTTTGTGGCTATTGCTTTGCAGCGATTTTCTCACCCTCACTCCATCATTTGTTATATCCATTTCTTTCTCTATTTCTCCCTCTATCTCTATCGATCTCATTTTTTGTCCCCGTATCACTCTCTTTATTCATCTGTGGTACCCTTTCCTCTGCAGGCCATACTATCAACCAAGGTCAAATGGGTCAGTGCAGGTTTTCACTTCCAGAATCCCTTTCTTTTAAAAGGACTGTTTGCTGATGATTGGGAGCTATGAAGCCGGGCGAAGAGCACATTTCAAGGATTTCAGCACCCCTGTTTGGATTAGCCAGCCATGGTCAAACATACCACGATGCACAAGTCCATTTATCTTCTTAATTCATAGTTCAGACACATTATAATAACAACTGCATATATTCTTCTTCTGCTGGCTACTCCCTTAAGGGGTTTCCACAGCATATTGTCTCGCTCCATCTCACACTATCCCTTGCATTCATGTCCTCCTTCACTACATCCATGAATCTTGTCCTTTCCTTGTGCCTGGCAGCTCCATCTTCAACATCCTTTGTATAGTATATCCACTATCCCTCCTCTGCACATGTCCAAACCATCTCAGTCTTGCCTCTCTTACTGTCTCCAAACCGCACAACCTAAGCTATACCTTCAGACTGACACGCCCCCCCTTGTGTACTGCATCCATACCAGAACACACACATGCTCCCAGTTCATTCATTCATTCCCCTAAAATAAAAAAAATCATACATTAATGCCTAATCTATAGATTCCAATAGCAAGCCTGCAATGAAAGTGAAAGTGCAATTGGAATAAAAAAATATTTAGTGTATCATCATACACTACTCACAAAAAGTTAGGGATATTTGGCTTTGGGGTGAAATTTCAGAATGCACCTAAAATGCACTATAACCTTTACAGATGAACTTAATTTGACCTTCTCTAACCTTTTGAATGCACATGTCCAACTGTTCAGTGTTTCAGTACTTTTGCATAACTTGCTGTTCTCTAACAAGGTGCTTAATGGAAAAATTCACAACAGGTGTTTGATACATGAATCGAACAATAAATTTTCTGCTTCAATTAGAATTGGTATTTAAACAGTCTTCTTCATCATGCTGTTCACATTTTGACATTACGAGACCAAGATGACACCTAACAATTGATCAACAGTACCTTGCAATTGTGAGGCTTCAAACAGGATGTTCTCAGAAGGAAGTGGCCACTGAGCTGAGAATGTCAGAAAGCGTCATCAGCAGGTTGCAACAGAGATAAAGAGAGACTGGAAGAGTCACAGAAATAGAAGTGTACGTCCTTTGGCCACATCCCACGCTGTTGACTGCTTCATTGTGAACCACCAGGCACAGACATCATCATTTGCATGGGCCAGGGAGCATTTACGCTGGACAAGGGACCAGTGGGCCTCAGTGCGTCCTTTGATAAAGTCAATTCACGCTGAGTAGAAATGATGGCTGCCAACAATGTTTGAGACATCAAGGAGAGTGCTATGCATCAGCCACTGTTGTCACCAGACGAGCCTTTGGTGGCAGTGGTGTTACAGTCTGGACAGGTGTGTCTAATCAATAAAGAACTGCCCTACACCTTCTGAATGGTACAGTGACAAGCTGGTACTACCTGAATAACATCATTAATCCAGTCATTGTGCCCCTGCATGAACAACACAGGCCTAATTTAGTCTTCATGGGCAGCGCGGTGGCGGAGTGGTTAGCACTGCGGCAGCACAGCAACTCACCCTTGGCTGGGGGATCCTGGGTTCGATCCCAGCCCCCGACCAACATTGATCTGTGTGGAGTTTGCATGTTCTCCCCGTGTCTGCGTGGGTTTGCTCCGGGATTTCTCCGGTTTCCTCCCACATGCCAAAAACATGTAAGTTAGGTTAATTGGCATCAAAACTGGGGATTCTAAATTGTCCTTAGGTATGACTGTGAGAGTGAGTGGTTGTCTGTCTCTCTGTGTTGGCCCTGCGATGGACTGGCGATCTGTCCAGGGTGTACCCTGCCTCTCGCCCAAAGATGCTGGGATAGGCTCCAGCCCCCCCATGACCTGAAAAAAGGATTATGCGGAAGAAGATGGATGGGCGATAATGCTCTAGCTCATCGAAGTTGCATCATTAGGGAATGGCTGCCAAAGTCTGGGGCACCTCAAATGGAGTGGCCTGCACTTTCTCCCAACCTGAATTCCATAGAAAACCTATGGGATCAGCTGAATTGCCATGTAGTGGGTCGTAACCCTGCACCCCACAACCTCAATGACCTGAGGGCCGCCCTTCAAGAAGAGTGGAGTGCCATGCCTCAGCAGACAATAAGCTGACTTGTGAACAGCATGAGCCGTCGTTGTCAAGCTGTAACTGAGGCTCAAGGGCACATGACAAGTTATTGAGACACTGACATTTGTTGTTGTGGTATACCCACCACTGTTACTGGCTTTTGTTTCAATAAATTGTGACCAGTGCTGGCAAAATGAGTCGGAATGCACACCGCGTCATTACGAGCTGCAGGCACAAGAAGTCATAAATCGTGACTCTTTCTTTGTT
The DNA here is from genome assembly GCA_020510985.1 of Pholidichthys leucotaenia. Lineage (NCBI taxonomy): Eukaryota > Metazoa > Chordata > Actinopteri > Cichliformes > Pholidichthyidae > Pholidichthys > Pholidichthys leucotaenia. The sequence goes on from CM035845.1 coordinate 177,698,335, forward strand.
TGCTAGCGGCAAGTCCCAGGAAAACCACCATGAGTGCCTGGTATCACCGGAAAGTTTAGAAAACCTATTTTCTAAAAATACATATGTTTTTGCAGAAGCTGTAACTCCCGACCGATCGAACGTGAGTTTTAAACCTAGCCAAAATATAAACAAATCATCTTTTTCCGGGTCCGTTTTTGTGCACTTCCTACAAATTAAATATCATTTTGAAGGTCTTTCAATACAAAATATGGAGAAAATGTTACCTCAGTTTTGATAATTTCCTTAAAGTGACTCATTTTGCCAGCATGGGTCACAATTGTTTGAAATGAGGGAATCACCATTGCATGCTTCTAGTTAAATGCGCTACTTTCATGATGTAATATCACTGTAGCATGAACTTTTTACATTTTCCATAAATTTCACCCGAAAGCCTGATATCCCTAACTTTTTGTGAGTAGTGTATAAATAAAATGACGAGGAATTGTATTATGACTGTGACATCTCTCTCCATTTAAATAAAAGAAAAGCCAAGAGCATGCTGTTTGCTCATGAGCTCCAGAGCTGCACAATTTCAAAGCATGCTTCTTCTTCTTCCTTATCCTCTTTGTTGGTAATAACAGCTTCCAGACATCTACTGTATAGATGAGATGAGATGAGATTCAACTTTATTGTCATTACACATGTATGAATACAAGGTAACGAAACGTGACTTGGCATTTGGGCACGCTCTGCAGAGCGCATCCAAGGCCAGGGCAGCCGCTAGGCGCCAGTCATACTGTATAGATAAACTAGGCACAGGCATTGCTCAGGAGTGATTTTAACCCATTCTTTCACACAAACTGTCTTCAAACTTTGAAGGTTCCGTGGGTGTCATCTATGAAATCTGATCTTAAGTTTGTTCCATAGATTTTCAATTGGATTTAGGTCAGGTAACTAATTGGGCCATTCTAGCACCTTAATTTTCTTTCTCTGGAGCCAGTTGAGAGTTTCCTTGGCTGTGTGTTTGGGATCATTGTCTTGCTGAAATGTCCACCCTTGTTTCATCTTCAGCATCTTGGCAGATAGCAACAGATTCTTATTAAGGATGTCTCTTTACATTTGTCCATTCACCTTTCCTTCAATTATACTAGTGCATGCCCGTAGAAAGCAAGTATTCTTGTCTGAAAACAGGTAGGCCAATTCGTCATCACAGGCCCAAATGTAGGCTGTGTTTGAAAGTGGAATACAAAGAGGTGTAGCCTATAGGCAATCACACATGTTAGACTTTGACAAATATGAAAGGGACTGAACGGCACTAAGATTTATTTGATTGTGTTAATATTAATTACAGAATTATTGAAAATGAATGGGACATCCAATATTAGCAAATGTTTAAGAACCCTTGTTTATTTGTTTGTCGTCAGACATATTGATGTGATCTTTCATGAGTTATATTCATAAGTGTTGTATCTTGCACTTTGGGAAATGGGAGTTGTTCAATCACCATTATAATAGTTTTAGTTTATATGTGTAGTTTATAGTGTATCATCAATAAACTCATGCAGTACTATAACAAGACACGTTTACAAATATTTGAGACCCACTGTAGTACATCCTTTTATATTTTAGCAATATTATAAGTACAATGACCTGTTTGGCTGGAACTGTTGCATCAGTGTTGCCCATTTGTCAGTAAATAAAAAATAATTTATTTTGTTATTTGGGCGTTTTTTGTCACAGTCGTCGTTTAGTGACAGCGACACATTGCGGCGACCACAATCAGCAGCAGAGGAGAGAGGACAGAAACCGGACTCATCTCAGATCTTTACCCAGCATCAGCCTCAGAGAGCGGCTGCAGTGCTGCAGGAGAGTGAGTTTGTGGCCGAGCAGGACCCAGTGGCCGAGCAACACCAATCCAGAGCACGTCCTGCTGCCGGTATGAATGGCATGCCACTGCAACAGGGGCCAACATGAGGGGCAAGAGAGCAGTGGCGCCAAATGCAGCTGAAGAGATCACTGCTTACAGTGCTTGATTGGGTTTGGGTCTGCTGATTCGAAAGCCTGGACCTGCAGATGCTCCTGTCATTGCTGATGCAGATCACCATGCAAGCAGGGCCAGCAATATTCCAGATGGTCGATGGTTCGCGATGGCACGCCAGCCATCTGGGGAAGATGAGACCACCAGCTGCCTCGGATGAAGATGTGACACTGGAGCTGATTCAGCCAGTGTGAAACCCAGACTGGGACTTTGCTGACGAGTGAGCTATGATTTCAACAAGATGGCACATAGGTCCACTGCGACTGGCAGCTCCAGGGCCGCGCCCACCGTGGACTCACCTGAGGCCTCTGAGGTTAGACAGTAAGAAAATGACTGTTTTTAAAATGTTTAGGCAGAGCACAGTTGACTACAGTGGCAGAATAACCCACTCAGCCATGCAGGGTCTACCGGCAGTCCACCTGGTGGCCCAGGTTCAGGTTTAAATTGTTGAGTTCATATGCCTGCCTTGATATTAATAATGTTTTTGGGCTTTCCCAGGGGGAGGTGAATGTTAGATATTCCCATATTAACAACAGGCAGCACGGACATGAAGGCGCAGGCACGGATGACATCATCACGTCGTGCCTATAGTAGGGGACTTACAGTGGGAGACTGCCTCTTTGGCACTCCGCCTCTAGTCGACACACAATCTGTACCTTCTTGTTGTTAGCACAGCATAGCTTGCTAGTTTATTCTCTATGTTCCACATGCTACCAACTCTCTTTAATAAAGCCACAGTTCAGCACAGTCAGCGTGTCCACTGGTCCCTAATTCCCAAACATAACATCTATCATATGTTTTCTCAAGAACCACAAAGACACAGTTCAACTCCTGACCTTCTCTAGACTTCCATCAACGCTCTAAAAGCAAAAATCCTATCTCTACTACTCTTTCTTGGCTTGAAATCATACTTCTCATTGCTGACCATGAAGTCTTTTCATAACCTTGCTTCAAAAATTCTTTCCCATATCTTCATAGTGCGGCTGATAAACTTCATGGCTCTGGAGTACTACACCTCTGTGCATCAGAGTTCTTGCTAAAAATCAGTATCTCTACACTTCTCCATTCCTCAGACATCCTCTCACTTTCCAAGATGGTGTTAAACAATGTGGTTAAAAGGTCCACTGCTGTCTCTCCTAAACATCTCAATACCTCCCCAGGTATGTCATCTAAACCAATAATCTTCCCACTCTTCATCCTATTCATAGCTACCTCACTTTTACCTTGTTAGTCTTTTACACTTCCTAATTTACTATCTTTGCACCACCTGCACTCCTCTCTATTTTATTCCTCAAAGTATTCCTTCCATCTTTTCAACACACTCTCTTTACTCTTCAGTACATAATCTCTTTCCTTAATCAATCAAACCTGTTGCATATGCTTTCCAGCTAGAGCTTCCTATACAGATAATACTGAAGATACAGGTCCTTTTCCCCTTCATTCATGACCAGCCTCACATACAGCGGGGAAAAGAAGTATTGAACACGTCAACATTTTTCTCATTAAACATATTTCTGATAGAGCCATTGACCAGAGGTTTTCACTAGATATCAGTAACAACCCAAGTAATCCATACATACAAAGAAATCAAGGCAGCTGTGTTCACAACACAAGTTATATTTAATAAAGTGGAATGACAAAGGGAATAACTATTGAATAACTATTGAACACATGAAGAAAACTAGAAAAGCACTCGGAGAGCGCAGACCTCCGCCAGGCGCCACAGTTCCCCCCCATACAGTGTTTGTGTGTACGTTTTCAGATTCCTTGACCATGAAAACATATGACTAGCAATTGGATTCACAATGATAGGATTAATGGTTCAGTAGTAAAAGCATTACCTCCTTGGCAGAGGTAATAAACTGAAGTGTTGGTGTTATGTCCATCTCCTCCACTGAAAGCAGCACTGAGGGCTTCACTGACAGATGCAAATTGGGTAGACAGGTTGCCGTGGGTTTTATATTGGGGTTGCGCTCCGCGGCAAAAGAAGATTTTGAAGCTTCCCCGGCAGAGAGCTTGTTTTTGTGCAGCCACTATGGCTGCCCGGGGAATTTCTGCCAAATAATCCCGCGCCAGACAGCTGCCCATCTCAGCTTTTGCAGCGTAGCGCAAACACAGGCACGCTGCCGGGCCCTGCCCACCACTGTTTTCCACGTGCTTTTGTGCCTAAAACTTTGAAGAATGCGGAGTTTGTGTTCATCAGACACGGCGACCAGCGCCCTCCATTGCGCCTGCGCACATGTTGAAAATAGCCGTATCTCACAATGTTAAAGAATCCTTTAAAAAATTCCTGTATCCAGACAGTGATCCGGATCATCCCCAAAATTTAATCAGTTCTTCCTTGTACCATTTCCAACAACGCCTGAAAGTTTCATCGAAATCCATCCAAAACTTTTTGAGTTATCTTGCCAACCAACAGACAAACAAACAGACAAACAGACAAACGCTGGCAAAAACATAACCTCCTGGCCTGCGGCCTGGCGGAGGTAAAGATGTGCAAAAAGGCATAGAAAGCCAGAGAAACCAGCTGAAATCTATCAGAATTTAGGAAGCCATCCCATCCCCCATCAGTGCAAATTAATTTCAGCTGGTTAAGTCCTGACTTAACCTTTAAAAAGGTCTGTGAATTTCAGATTGTCACACCACAAAGAACTCATGATGGGTAGAAGCAAAGCGCTTTCTGTAGACCTTCGCAATCTCAAAACATAATGATGGCATTGGTTACAGGTGCATTTCTAAACTACTGAATGTTCCAGTGAGCACTGTTGGAGCAATCATTCGGAAGTGGAAACTACATCATTTTACCCTAAATCAGCCATGACTAGGAGCTCCTTGCAAGATTTCTGACAGAGGAGTCAAAAAAATTATCAGAAGAGTTATCCAAGAGCCAAAGACCACTCACGGAGAGCTCCAGAAAGACCTGGAGTTAGCATGTACTGCTGTTTAAAAGAAAACCATAGGTAATGCACTCAACCGACATGGGCTCGATGCCTGCTCACTTTGCAAGACTCCTTTGCTGAAGAAAAAGCATGTTGAAGCTTGTTTAAAGTTTGCTGCACAACATTTGGGTAAGCCACTAATATACTGGAAGAATATAGTCTGGTCAGATGAGCCCAAAGTTGAACTTTTTGGATGCCACAACACTCAGCATATTTGGAGGAGAAATGGCACTGCACGTCAGCCCCAAAATACCATATCAACAGTGAAGTTTGGAGGTGGGAGCATCATGGTATAGGTGTTTTGCATCACATGGTACAGGCAGATTTCATATAATTGAAGGAAAGATGAATGGACAAATGTACAAATAAATCATTGACAAGAACCTGTTGCCATCTGCCAAGATGCTGAAGATGAAATGAGGGTGGACATTTCAGCAAGACAATGATCCCAAACACACAGCCAAAGAAACTCTCAACTGGCTTCAGAGAAGGAAAATAGCACTGCTAGAATGGCCCAGTCAGTCACCTGACCTGAATCTCATTGAAAATCTATGGAATGAACTGAAGATCAGATTTCATAGAAGACACCGACGGTACCTTCAAGATTTTAAGACAGTATATGTGGAAGAATGGGCTATGTGCGGTGTGTGTGCCGGTGAGTGCAGCTGATGGAGTTTGACAGGAGGAGGGGGCGTGCCTGAGCTGTCAGGAGGAAACTAGGTCAAAGCATAACCATGAGTCAGAATCGGGTTTGGCCTCCAAACCCGGATTCATGACAGCACCCCCCCCCCCCCCCCAGGGGTGGAGACCAGAAACCCCAGCATCATCAGCCAACAAAGAAAGGAGACAACACCCCTCAAGGGAACCCTTCCCCCCAGCAACAAACACTAACCCAGGGTGGGAGGTGGGGGAAAACTGGTTAGGAGGGAAGCAACCCGTGAAAACACAATAGTGCATAAACAGAATGAATAACAATCCCTCCTAATAAACCCCCAACCTGGAGCACTAACCCCCCTCTCCAGAAGTCCAAAGTTTGGGGGGTCAACCAGAGTCCCAGGCTTCCAGTGTGGTGAGGAGTGGCAGATCAGGTGGCCTGCCCAAGTCCCAAGTCCAGCAGGCGGCCCGTGGGATAGAGTCCGGCGGCCTGCCTGGGCTGATGGACCACCCGACCCATAAACCAAGTCCTTTGGGTGGCCGACTAGCGTGGTGGAGCCACCAGGCCCTGAGGGGAGGGCGGAGAGGCAGCCTCCAACAACAGAGACCTCGGCAGGGAAGCCCAGGAACAGGAGCCCCCCTGCTGTTCAAGGCTTGGGGCAGGGGAACCGTAGCACCCGCGACGGTCCCGGTCTGGGACGTGGCTGCACCCACGACGGTCCCAGTCTGGGACGTGGCTGCACCCGCGATGGACCCCGGCTCAGGCCCTGCTGCACCCGCGACGGACCCCGGCTCAGGCCCTGCTGCATCTGCGACGGACCCCAGCTCAGGCCCTGCTGCACCTGCGGTGGACTCTGGTTGGAGCACCATTGCACCTGCGGTGACCCCCATCGGGGGCCTCATTGCTCCCGTGGTGGCCTCCCCAGTGAGGGGGGTGATGCTCCACACATCCTCCAGTGTTGGGCCCAGATCCTCGGTTGCCTCCAACAGCTCTTCGATGACCCTGGCTGGAGGCTCCGAGTCCGAAGGGAGAAAGAGAAAAACCGGGTCAGGGTTGCCGGCAGCGGTGGAGCCTGGTCTGGTGGTCCCAAGGGCTACTGTGAGCTGCCTCGGGTCCACCTCACCATGAGTTGGGCAGTGCGACATTAATATTGAAATTTCAGATATAATGGAATACGCTTGCATGAACTCTGGCTCCACCGCCGTCCAGGACTCCGGCGATCTTGGGTGCGTGGGTTCCTCTGGTCCGTCGGGTGCCTCATCCCCATCGGCCCCCTCCGCAGAAGCTGGACCCACCTCGTCGTCAATGGGCGGCCCAGGTGGTGGCTGCTCCTCTCCGGCGATCCTAGGATGGAGCTCGAAGGGGATAGGATAGGGAGAGCAATTAGGGTCACCGGCAGCGGCAGAGCCTGGCGAGGGGGTCCAGATGCAGCTGGAGGGTGCACCTGACTCCCCTCCCCAAAAGCCAGGCAAGATCCCTCCACCATCAACAAATGACCTACAGGAGAGACTACTTGCCTGTGCTTAAGCTCTACCCCCGTCCAGGACTTCGACGACGATGCCCCGGGTCCCATCGGCTGAAGGTCTGGTCCGGGGAACGACTCCACTGTGGCGGCCCCCGCAGCAGGCGTGATGACGGTTGCAGGAGTGGAACTCTCGTGCGCCATCCTCCACGCCTCTGGTTCCTCTGGCGTGGCAGCCGTGGACGACTTCTTAGCTGGCCCATGGGCTGGACCCTCCTGGTCCTCTGGCTCCTCCTCCCCCGAGCGACCTGGATCCCGGACCGATGGGCTCGTGGGGGCACATGGAGAAGAGTCATTGAGACCCTGCACAAGAGTCTTGTATGCCACTGGGGCGGAGAGCTCAGGGGACTGCATGCCCCGGGTCTCCTCACCAGGAGGCAGGTAGCATTGATCATTGATTGTGTAACTCGAATGAAAAGAAACTTGCCTGTTCTCCTGGCACTGGAGGTCCCCAGCAGTCTCTGAGGCATCCTCTCCACTCTCCTGGCGTTCCTCATCGGGTTGAAGCTCCTCCTCCCTCAGGGAAAGCTCTTTCAGTCTCTCAGCCATCTCCGGGAGGAGCCACGGTTTCACCTCCAAGATGAGGTCCATTTCAGCCAGGAGAACCCGCCTACGTTCTTCCATCTCCTCCCGTGACGGGGTGGAGCATTACTTGGAGCGGGAGGGTGAAGCTGCGGTACGCAGGACTGGATGCTTCTTGCTGCGGGGGCTTCCTCGCTCTCCTCCTCTTGGGTGACGTGGGGATGAGGTCATCTGGAATGTGGAACACCGTGTCGGGAAGCAGGTCACCTGCGCAGAGAGATCACGCATCCTTGGGAAAGGAAAGCAAGGTGGCCGCGAGGAACTCGAGCACCAGCAGATCCTCAGCCGATCCCTTACATGGCGCGGCGAAGATGTCCCAGAGGATCTCCATCGCCTCCGGATGATCCCAGAGGCTGTCTCGCTCCATCACCCTTCTCGCGGTGTCCCGAGCCTGACGAACTGTCGGAGAGGAATGGGGCGTCTGCGTCCAGGAGAGAACATCCTCCAGTTGACATAATGAGCACTGCTCCCTGTCTAACTCCATCTCCATCCTCTCGTCCACAGGCTGGGTGGACGCTGGACCGAAAGATGAAGGAGGTCCGAGGAGGGAAGAAGTCTTCCTCTGACGGGAACATTTCTTCTGGCGAGGGGCCGGCTCCGATCATGAAGAGGCATCCTCCAGCTCTGCGTCAGGAGCGGGAAGGATGACAGAGTGGATGGCATCTACCCTATGGATCTCCAGAAGGTGAGGGTAGCGCTGCTCGAAGTCCTCCGCGAAGAGCCGTGCCCACTCCCGCTCCTCAGGAGACCGAGACGACTGAAAGGAGAAGCCTGCATCCTCTAGTAAATCCTGGGCTTCCTGCTCCTCATCTGTCCAAGTCATTATGTCCACATATGAGGAGGAAAGGAGAGGGGAAAAAAACCACAACTCTACTCCGCTGGGGTTTTTATTACGGTCGGGACATTCTGTCATGAACCCCTGTGTGCCATTACACAGCGCCCGAGGGAGAGAATGAAAAACCCAATCGCAGGAGTAGAGAGTGCTGTGTTTATTAAAGTTCACAAAATAACTGGTTCAATAATCACCAAATTCTGTTCAGTCAATCACACAATATATGGGGGGGGGGGGGTGTAATGACAGTATTGGCCACCAACATACAGGGCGCCTGCCGAAATGCTCAACAGTCTGGTGAATATAAAGCCTGGTGCTGCAGGGCTGCGTGACTCATGGAACAGGAAAGGTGAGCAGCCTGATGCTGCAGGCCTGCTAGCACAGGAGAGAAGGCTAAGGCACACTTACAGCACTGGAGCTAATCCGGGGCGAGCCGTGCAGACTGGAGGCAGAGGCAGAGACGCAGACCAGCTGAAACACCAAGGTATAGATCGTCTTAAGATATCCGGCTGAGTAGAGTGCAGGGAGTGAATAACATACTTGGAGAAAAACGCTACCACGTATGAAGGGGAATGTTCCGACAATCTCCTTCCTCAGCGGTGGCAACCAAATACTCCAAAGGCTAACAATGAAAGAGATTGCCGGTGTGAATGTGTGGGCAGAACTGATTGGGAACAGGTGTGTGAGAGCGCACGTGAATGAGAATGAATGGAGTGCGTGTGTGCGTGTGTGTGCGTGCGTGTGTGCGTGCGTGCGTGTGTGTGTGTGTGTGTGTGTGTGTGTGTGTGTGTGTGTGTGTGTGTGTGAGCGTGCAGTGTGTGTGTGTGTGCCGGTGAGTGCAGCTGACGGAGTTTGACAGGAGGAGGGGGCGTGCCCGAGCTGTCAGGAGGAAACTAGGTCAAAGCATAACCATGAGTCAGAATCGGGTTTTGGCCTCCAAACCTGGATTCATGACAGAATTACTAAACTACATTTACACCCTATATCATCAGGCGGGGTTCGGGGTGTTGGGGGGTTTGGGGTGTCAGGGAGAGGTAGTACCTTTGGCAAGGGGGGCACGCCATGTCCTTTCCAGGGCAGCTCGCCTGCCCCTGGTCCTCACCTGACACTCAACTTTCACCTGTGGCTCCTCGAAGCTGTCGCATGCAACAGTGGCCACCCCCCAGACAACGGCTTTGGTGAGCCGGCTGAACCAGGTGAAGGTAGCTGACGGGTCTGAAACCCTCAGTGAGTTAGGCTTGGGCCGTGTCAGCCCTATTGCACGCAAAGACTGACTCCCGGCGGAGATCCAACGGTTGTGAAGGCGGTGGCAGCAAGTGTTGTGGAGCGCCTAGAGCAGGACATGGCACCGATAGAAGTCCTGGTCATCCACTGCAGCCTGGCAGCCTCCTGTCGTAACGGTTTCCCGTGCCACTGGATCAAGACTCCCCACACCGAAAGAGTGGGATTGCCCCTGTGCAACGGTCTTCTCACTATAAAGCAGGGGTGTCCAATCATGTGCCATGGAGGGCCAAGACCCTGCAGGCTTTACCTCCAACCAGTGTGTTCAGCACCAGATTTCACTGAACTTCTTCCCACTGATTGCTGATCAGTGAAAACACCTGCTGAAGCAACTGGGTAGAAGAGAAAACCTGCAGGGTCTTGGCCGTCCATGGCACATGATTGGACACCCCTGCTATAAAGCCTTCATGCACAGGTCCCTTTTGCAACTCATTACTGATCTGTCAACCCACACCCCTCAAGTCCTGCGGCGATGGGCGCGTGGCGAAGCAACAGGTGGAGATGATCACTGGCGGTTGCAGTCACAAACCTGCACGCAGGCGGTCCATGGGCAAGTGGTCGCTCTGCTCCTGAATCCAAGGGCAACAGGACAGTTCGGCAGCACCTGTGGGCAACTGGGCAGCCTCTTTAGGACAGCACTGCCCACCCTCGCACGAGGGAGGGGGATAGAAAAGGTGCCCCAGACAAATGCTTGCCCTTTTAGCGTCTGGTCAGCTTACCGCGGCTGACGGACTCATCCTCACAGTGGTCGAATAATACAAAAGAAGAAAAAACTCAAGAGGTTCATTTTGGGAGCTTGGAATGTCCGAACACTTCTGGATAGAGCCGGTACATTGAGACTGGAGAGAAGAACGGCACTTATTGCAAAAGAGCTCCAGCGATACCGGATAGACATTGCCGCACTCAGCGAAATCCGCCTTGCTAATGAAGGGTCTCTGAGAGAAGAGGGAGGTGGGTACACCTTCTTCTGGAAAGGAAAGCCACAAGCTGAGGACAGGATACATGGTGTTGGATTTACCATTAGAACAGCACTGCTGAAGAACATACCAGCCCTGCCAGTTGGAATCAGCGAGCGTCTCATGAAATTGCGCATTCCTCTCAGCAAGTCCAGATACCTCACAGTCATCAGTGCATACGCTCCTATGCTCACCAGCCCGGACGAAGACAAAGAGCAGTTCTATGAACACTTTGACCAGGTCATCAGGTCAAACTCACAGAGTGACAAACTTGTTGTGCTTGGCAATTTCAACGCTAGAATAGGAAAGGATCCCAGCAACTGGAAAGGTGTTCTGGGTAGACACGGAGTAGGCAAGGTCAACTACAACAGCCTGCTCCTCCTCAGCAAGTGTGCAGAACACAGCCTTTGCATCACTAACACCTTGTTCAGGATGGCAGACAAGTACAAGACCACCTGGATGCACCCGAGGTCAAAACACTGGCACATGATCGATTTTGTCATTGTACGCCAACATGACATCAGGGACGTCTGAGTGACCAGTGCCATGAGAGGTGCTGAATGCTGGACTGATCACAGGCTGGTCAGGGCTGTAATGACACTGCACATCGCTCCGCCTCACAGAAATCGACCCAAGACTGTCAGAGCCTCCTACAATGTCACCACACTGAAGAATCCAATCTGTCTGACAGAGTTCCAAGAAGCACTTGATGAAAAACTCCAAGATGGTCTGACCTCTGAAAGCAGCTCCGAGAAATGGTCCTCCTTCAAAGATACCGTCGCTGAGACTGCAAAGAAAGTGCTTGGAGCCAAAACTAGAACCCATGAAGACTGGTTCGACGAAAACGATGACAAAATCAGAGAAGCCCTCCATACTAAGAACAAGGCTTACATCGAGTGGCAGAATGACCCGTCCTCCATCTCCAAGCGTGAAAGATTCAAAACTCTGCAGGCAAAAGTCCAGTCCGACCTTCGACTGATGCAGGACCAGTAGTGGCAGGATAAAGCGGCCGAAGTCCAGCACTATGCGGACACCCACAATTCCAAGAAATTCTTCAGTGCTCTGAAGACAGTCTTTGGCCCCTCCGCATCAGGCTGCTCCCCGTTGCTGTCCTCGGACGGTTCGACCCTGATTAAAGACCAAGAGGGCTTGATCAAGCGCTGGCAAGAGCACTTCAGTAATCTGCTTAACTGACCCTCATCAGTTGACGCAGACGTACTGAACCAGATCCCCCAGCAGCTAATGCAAGACTCGCTCGCAGAACCCCCGTCCATAGACGAAATTAAGAAGGCAATCCTTCAGACGAACTCGGACAGAGCGTCGGGAAAGGATGGCATTCCTGCCGAGATCTACAAGGCGGCAGGCCCCAACGCCCTCGAAGCCTTTCATGATGTCCTGCAGAGTATCTGGGAAGAGGAGGAGATGCCTGATGACTTCCGTGATGCCCTGATTGTCTCCATCTACAAGAACAAGGGAAGCAAATCCGACTGTGGCTACTATAGGGGCATCTCCCTCCTCTCTATCGCAGGGAAGATATTTGCCAGAGTCACACTCAACAGACTTATCACAGTATCAGAGCAGAACCTCCCAGAGGCACAGTGCGGCTTCAGGCCTGGCAGAAGTACTGTTGATATGATTTTTGCCATGAGACAACTCCAAGAGAAGTGCATTGAACAAAACATGCCCCTATTCTCTGTCTTCATAGATCTTACCAAGGCTTTTGACACGGTCAATAGAGAGGCTCTCTGGATAGTCTTAGAGCGTATCAGATGCCCGCCAAAGTTTATATCAATGATCAGGCTTTTCCATGACGGTATGACTGGCCAGGTCATCTCCAGCGGGAATGTGTCGGAAGCCTTTGCAATCAGAAACGGTGTGAAGCAGGGCTGTGTCCTAGCTCCAGTCCTATTTAACGTGTTCTTCACCTGCATGCTGTCCCATGCCGTCCGACACCTGGTGAAGGGGGTCTACATTCGCTACCGTTTGGATGGCTCCCTCTTCGACCTGCGTCGTCTCACTGCCAAGACAAAGAGCCTGCAAACCCTCCTCCAAGAAGTCCTCTTTGCTGATGACTGCGCCCTTGTGGCCCACGCAGAATCTGACCTGCAGATGATGTTAGACTGCTTCTCTGAGGCTTCAAAGCTCTTCGGCCTGACCGTCTGCCTCGGCAAGATGGAGGTGTTTCACCAACCTGCACCAAACACTCATCCACCTGCACCCAACATTGTCATCGACGACACACCACTTGCCAATGTCGAACATTTCAAGTACCTAGGAAGCACCATTTCCTGTGGTGGCTCCCTGGACAAAGAAATCGCCTCGAGAATCGGCAAGGCTAGCCAGGCACTGGGCAGACTCCGCACCCGAGTGCTCAACCAACACAGTATCCGGCTATCAACGAAACTGAAAGTTTACAATGCTGTGGTACTCCCCTCCCTCCTCTACGGTTGTGAAACATGGATGCTGTATCGCAGACACGTCAAAAAGCTGGAGTACTTCCACATGCGAGCTCTCCGTTCCATACTCGGAATCAGCTGGCAAGACCACATCACCAACCTGGAGGTCCTGGAGCGTGCCAACTCCACCAGCATTGAGGCCATGCTCATTAAGGCCCAACTTCGATGGGTGGGGCATGTCATCTGAATGGAGGAGTTTAGGATGCCAAGACGCCTGGAGTATGGTGAGCTCCAGCTCGGCAAGAGAAACCGAGGCCGCCCAAAGCTGCGATACAAAGATACTGTGAAAGCAAACATCCAGTGGTGTCACGTCAAGCCGAAGGAACTGGAGGAGCGTGCTAAGGACAGACCAGAATGGAGAGCCTTAATCCACAAAGCTGCTGTCAACTACGAAGAAGCACAACGCCAGAAAGTCACTGATGCCAGAGAAAAGCGACACAGAGCAGCATCAGCAGTGATCACAACAACGGACTTCCAATGCCCCCACTGTTCAAGACTCTGCACAACCAGGCTAGGACTGCAGAGCCACCTTCGTGTGCATCGATGAGCTGCAGAATGCAATACGTCATCATCGGATCCGATGGACAACCCACCACCAGTCATCAACTACATACAGTGGGGAAAAAAAATATTTAGTCAGCCACCAATTGTGCAAGTTCTCCCACTTAAAAGATGAGAGAGGTCTCCAATTTTCATCATAGGTATACCTCAACTATGAGAGACAAAATGAGAAAAAAAAATCCAGAAAATCACATTGAAGGATTTTTAATGAATTAATTTGTTAATTCCTCAGTAAAATAAGTATTTGGTCAATAACAAAAGTTCATCTCAATACTTTGTTATATACCCTTTGTTGGCAATGACAGAGGTCAAACGTTTTCTGTAAGTCTTCACAAGGTTTTCACACACTGTTGCTGGTATTTTGGCCCATTCCTCCATGCAGATCTCCTCTAGAGCAGTGATGTTTTGGGACTGTCGCTGGGCAACACGGACTTTCAACTCCCTCCAAAGATTTTCTGTGGGGTTGAGATCTGGAGACTGGCTAGGCCACTCCAGGACCTTGAAATGCTTCTTACAAAGCCAGTCCTTCGTTCCTTGGGCAGTGTGTTTGGGATCATTGTCATGCTGAAAGACCCAGCCACGTTTCATCTTCAATGCCCTTGCTGATGGAAGGAGGTTTTCACTCAAAATCTCACGATACATGGCCCCATTCATTCTTTCCTTTACACTGATCAGTCGTCCTGGTCCCTTTGCAGAAAAACAGCCCCAAAGTAAGATGTTTTCACCCCCATGCTTCACAGTAGGTATGATGTTCTTTCTCCTCAAAACACGACAAGTTGAGTTTTTACCAAAAAGTTCTATTTTGGTTTCATCTGACCATATGACATTCTCCCAATCCTCTTCTGGATCATCCAAATGCTCTCTAGCAAACTTCAGACGGGCCTGGACATGTACTGGCTTAAGCAGGGGGACACGTCTGGCACTGCAGGATTTGAGTCCCTGGCGGCGTAGTGTGTTACTGATGGTAGCCTTTGTTACTTTGATCCCAGCTCTCTGCAGGTCATTCACTAGGTCCCCCCATGTGGTTCTGGGATTTTTGCTCACCGTTCTCGTGATCATTTTGACCTCACGGGGTGAGATCTTGCATGGAGCCCCAGATCGAGGGAGATTATCAGTGGTCTTGTATGTCTTCCATTTTCTAATAATTGCTCCCACCGTTGATTTCTTCACACCAAGCTGCTTACCTATTGCAGATTCAGTCTTCCCAGTCTGGTGCAGGTCTACAATTTTGTTTCTGGTGTCCTTTGACAGCTCTTTGGTCTTGGTCATAGTGGAGTTTGGAGTCTGACTGTTTGAGGTTGTGGACAGGTGTCTTTTATACTGATAATGAGTTCAAACAGGTGCCATTAATACAGGTAATGAGTGGAGGACAGAGGAGCTT
Source organism: Pholidichthys leucotaenia (assembly GCA_020510985.1). Taxonomy (NCBI): domain Eukaryota; kingdom Metazoa; phylum Chordata; class Actinopteri; order Cichliformes; family Pholidichthyidae; genus Pholidichthys; species Pholidichthys leucotaenia. The sequence goes on from CM035845.1 coordinate 177,713,499, forward strand.
CTTAAAGAAGAAGTTACAGGTCTGTGAGAGCCAGAAATCTTGCTTGTTTGTAGGTGACCAAATACTTATTTTTCAAGGAATTTACAAATTAATTCACTAAAAATCCTTCAATATGATTTTCTGGATTTTTTTTTTCTCATTTTGTCTCTCATAGTTGAGGTATACCTATGATGAAAATTGGAGACCTCTCTCATCTTTTAAGTGGGAGAACTTGCACAATTGGTGGCTGACTAAACACTTTTTTTCCCCACTGTATGTCCAGGGGCCAAGATTTTTCTTGGCAGACACTGTGAGAGTCAGATGCTCTTTTAAAATAAAATCAATAATATCGTATACTAAGTAAGACATTATTATTTGATATATTAAATTTTCTTTCAAAATTATGTTATTTTTTCAGTATGCCATCTGTCATCCTGCAATCCTGTTACACAGAAGTCAGTGACATTTTAGTCTCAATTAACAATTAACTCTCTGGATTTGATGCACGGATAGTGCTTTTTGAAATGCTGCATAAGGAATTTGAAGCTAGTATTAAAGTACTGCTAATAGTCAATGCTACTACTACTAAAAGAAAGGAGTTGCATTGTCAGAGCCAGCATGCTATCATTATTGCTTGCAAAAATTGAATCCACATCATTGTTGGTGTTGCATTTAAAAAAAAAAAATGCTGATGACAGGACTCTCTTTTTAAGCTAACATGAGCTAGTTTAGTTCTCTGTCGGTGCTGTAAGAAAGCATATGAAATGCTGATGGATGGCAACATAAATGCCATATTCTTTTGGTTTTCATAGGAAATCATCCTATATTATTTACATAGAAATGATTACAAAAGGTGTGAGAGGCAACTAACTGTGGTTTGATTGTTATAATTGTTATATATATATATATATATATATATATATATATATATATATATACAGTGGGGTAAAAAAGTATTTAGTCAGCCACCAATTGTGCACGTTCTCTCACTTAAAAGATGAGAGAGGTCTCCAATTTTAAGCATAGGTATACCTCAACTTTGAGAGACAAAATGAGAAAAAAAAAATCCAGAAAATCACATTGTCTGATTTTTAAAGAATTTATTTGCAAATTATGGTGGAAAATAAGTATTTGGTCAATAACAAAAGTTCATCTCAATGCTTTGTTATATACCCTTTGTTGGCAATAACAGAGGTCAAACATTTTCTGTAAGTCTTCACAAGGTTTTCACACACTGTTGCTGGTATTTTGGCCCATTCCTCCATGCAGATTTCCTCTAGAGCAGTGATGTTTTGGGGCTGTCGCTGGGCAACACGGACTTTCAACTCCCTCCAAAGATTTTCTATGGGGTTGAGATCTGGAGACTGGCGAGGCCACTCCAGGACCTTGAAATGCTTCTTACAAAGCCACTCCTTCATTGCCCGGGCGGTGTGTTTGGGATCATGTCATGCTGAAAGACCCAGCCAAGTTTCATCTTCAATGCCCTTGCTGATGGAAGGAGGTTTTCACTCAAAATCTCACGATACATGGCCCCATTCATTCTTTCCTTTACACGGATCAGTCGTCCTGGTCCCTTTGCAGAAAAACAGCCCCAAAGCATGATGTTTCCACCCACATGCTTCACAGTAGGTATGGTGTTCTTTGGATGCAACTCAGCATTCTTTCCCCTCCAAACACGACAAATTGAGTTTTTACCAAAAAGTTCTATTTTGGTTTCATCTGACCATATGACATTCTCCCAATCCTCTTCTGGATCATCCAAATGCTCTCTAGCAAACTTCAGATGGGCCTGGACATGTACTGGCTTAAGCAGGGGGACACGTCTGGCACTGCAGGATTTGAATCCCTGGCGGCGTAGTGTGTTACTGATGGTAGCCTTTGTTACTTTTGTCCCAACTCTCTGCAGGTCATTCACTAGGGCCCCCCGTGTGGTTCTGGGATTTTTGCTCACCGTTCTCATGATCATTTTGACCCCACGGGGTGAGATCTTGTGTGGAGCCCCAGATCGAGGGAAATTATCAGTGGTCTTGTATGTCTTCCATTTCCTAATAATTGCTCCCACAGTTGATTTCTTCACACCAAGCTGCTTACCTATCACAGATTCAGTCTTCCCAGCCTGGTGCAGGTCTACAATTTTGTTTCTGGTGTCCTTTGACAGCTCTTTGGTCTTGGCCATAGTAGAGTTTGGAGTCTGACTGTTTGAGGTTGTGGACAGGTGTCTTTTATACTGATAACGAGTTCAAACAGGTGCCATTAATACAGGTAACGAGTGGAGGACAGAGGAGCCTCTTAAAGAAGAAGTTACAGGTCTGTGAGAGCCAGAAATCTTGCTTGTTTGTAGGTGACCAAATACTTATTTTACCGAGGAATTTACCAATTAATTCATTAAAAATCCTTCAATGTGATTTTCTGGATTTTTTTTTCTCATTTTGTCTCTCATAGTTGAGGTATACCTATGATGAAAACTGGAGACCTCTTTCATCTTTTAAGTGGGAGAACTTGCACAATTGGTGGCTGACTAAATACTTTTTTACCCCACTGTATATATATATATATATATATATATATATATATATATATATATATATATATATATATATAATGTTTAATAATAACTAGTGCATACCCATAGAAAACAAGTATTCTTGTGTGAAAACAGGTAGCCCGATTGTAGGCTGTGTTTGAAAGTGGAATACAAAGAGGTGTAGCGTATATGAAGGCAATCACACATGTTAGACTTTGACAAATATAAAAGGGACTGAACAGTAAGATTTATTTGATTGTGTGAATATTAATTACAGAATTATTGAAAATGAATGGGACATCCAATATTAACAACTGTTTAAGAACCCTTGTTTATTTGTTTGTCAGACTTATTTGTGTGATCTTTTATGAGTTATATCCATAAGTGTTGTATCCTGCACTTTGGGGAATGGGAGTTGTTCAGTCATCATTCCAATTGTTTTAGTTTATATATGTAGTTTATAGTGTATTGTCAATAAACTCATGCAATACTCTAACAGCACATGTTTACAAATATCTGAGACCCAGTGTAGTGCATCCTTTTATATTTGAGCAATATTATAAGTACAGAACACCAAACATTATTATACACAGCAGAATGACCCGTCTGGCTGCAACGGTTGCATCAGTGTTGCCCATTTGTCAGTAAATAAGAAATGATTTAGTTCATTATTTGGGCGGTTTTTGTCACAGTCGTTATTTAGTCAAAGCGTGCATATGTGTCTGCATATGATATGCAATTGATCTGGCTATTCTGCTCCACAATAGTGGTGGTATTATTAACTTTTAATCTTTAGATAGCCGTGCACCGGGAGGATCGGGCTGGGCTTGGCTCCCTGGGAAGGACTGCTCCACCCCCACCCCCCACCTTGTGTTCTCCACATATGCCGAATTATCCTTTAGAGCACATGTGTCAAACTCAGGCCCGCGGGCCAAATTTGGCCCGCAGTGTAATTATAATTGGCCCGCGAGATCATATCAAATGTGCATTAGAGCTGGCCCGCGGTATATACTGTACCGCTAATACTACAAATCCCACAATGCTTTGCTAGTATGTTGGCGCGCAGTCGAAACCGGCAAGCGCTCCTTTTTTCTGTTGACAGTCATTGACAACCATGCTCCAGTCACATCGGACAAATTAATTTCACCCTCCACAAAAATGGCCAAACGAAAGATGGACAACAGGAGCTTTCAAGACAGTTGGGAGGCAGATTATTTGTTCACGAATATAAAGGACAGACCTGCTTGTCTTGTGTGTGGAGCTAACGTGGCTGTAACGAAAGAATATAACATAAGAAGACACTATGAAACAAAACATTATGAAAAGTACAAGGACCTGGACGTAAAGCAGAAGCTGCAGAAGGTGGAGGAGATGAAAAGAAGTCTGGTTTGCCGGCAGACTATGTTCATGAAAGCAAAATCAAAAAGTGAAGCTGCTGTAAAGGCCAGCTTTATTGTGGCAGCAGAGATAGCAAAATCAGCCCGGCCCTTTAATGAGGGAGAGTTTGTCAAAAAGTGCATGGTCAAAGTTTGCGACATCGTGTGCCCAGATAAAAAGCAAGAATTTTTAAATGTGAGCCTAAGCAGAAACACCGTGGCTGAGCGCGTGTGTGAGCTTTCCACTAATCTACATGAACAACTAGTAAAAAAAGGAAAAGATTTTATTGCATACTCCCTTGCTGTGGATGAGAGCAGCGACACGTCTGATACTGCCCAGCTGTCAATCTTCATCTGTGGAGTAGACTCGAGCCTGTGCGTCACAGAGGAACTTTTAGGATTAAAATCAATACATGGCACCACCACAGGAAAAGATATCTTTGAAGAGGTACCCAAATGTATAACTGAAATGAGCCTGCCTTGGGATAAACTTGTGAGACTGACGACAGATGGTGCGCCCGCGATGTGCGGTCAAAAGAGTGGATTGGTCGGCAGGATTCAGGAGAAGATGCGGGAGGAAGATGCAGGTGAACTTACAGTTTATCACTGTATCATACATCAGGAAGCGTTCTGTGGCAAAGCTCTGCAAATGGAACATGTTATGAGCTCTATAAAACGAGTAGTCAACTTCATAAGAGCCAAAGGTTTGAATCACCGGCAGTTCAAGTCTTTTCTGGAGGAGTTGGATTCGGAATACAGAGATGTGCCCTATCACACAGAGGTGAGATGGCTAAGCAGAGGAAAAGTACTGAACAGATGTTTTGAGCTAAGTGAGGAAATCTGTCAGTTTATGGAAAACAAAGGGAAGGACACAACAGAGCTGAAAGATAAAAAGTTTCTGTGTGAGCTTGCATTTCTGTCTGACATTGTGAGCCATCTCGATGTGCTTAACCTGCAGCGTCAGGGACGGGGCCACATCATCACAGACATGTACACAGCAGTGAGGGCCTTTAAAACTAAGTTGTGTCTGTGGAAGACTCAGATGCTGCAAGGAAACTTGGGTCATTTTCCGTGCTGCCAAACCATGGTAGAGCAAATTTCTCCTGCCGTGCTGCCTAGCGCACAGTTTGCTGAAAAAATCAACGCGCTCAGCGCCGAGTTTTCCCGGCGATTTGCTGACTTTGAGGCTCAGAAAGGGAGATTTGAACTGCTCAGTAACCCGTTTGCGATCGACGTGGAAAGCGCACCAACCAGCCTCCAAATGGAGCTAATTGAACTCCAATGTAATGACATGCTCAAATCAAAATATGACTGTTGGTGCTTCGCGGTTTCCATGTTTCCTCCCCGACACAATGCCTCAATTACACACCCAAGCTGCTCAGATGCTCTCAATGTTCGGCAGCACATATCTATGTGAACAACTGTTCTCTATGATGAAGGTGAACAAAACACCTCACAGAAGTCGACTCACTGATGAACACCTTCACTCCGTCCTGAGGTTTTCCTCAGCTCAGAGCCTGACCCCAGACATTGATGAACTTGCATCTAAGAAAAGATGCCAGGTATCTGGCTTCGACCAATGTGCAGAGTAAATCAGAGTGTAGCAAACTGAGCTTGAATATATCTGTTATTTATGCACTTTTTCTACTGCAAGGCATGGTCTGTTAATAGTTGAAATGTTGGATTTTTATTGAATGACATTATTATTTTTGGTTCTTTTGTTGTTGGCTTTGAAAAAGATTTACTTTAAAAAGGAACTTGAAAGGATACGGGGAGAGACATACTTTATTTATTTATTTAAATAAGAAATGAATACCACTGATGTGTCTTTTATTTCAAATTTAATTTCTCATGTGTTTGTAATATCAAAGCTTTGGTTGTTCCAGATTCTGTGTTTAAGCAAAACTAAAGTTTGTTTCCATATGAAAAGGTTAAACATTACATATCAGTTGCAATTAATTTTTCAGTAAATATCGAGTTTGGCCCGTGACTTTACTTCACTGTTTAATTTTGGCCCACTGTGAATTTGAGTTTGACACCCCTGCTTTAGAGCTACAATATCATGGCAACATTATAGTATAATTTTTTAAGCATTAAATATTCAGTATTCTCTTTTTTGGGTAAAATTTGTCGCTTTTCACTTCCTTGTTTTGTTTCCGGAGCACTCTGGTGACTGGTTGTGATGCCGCGTATTGTCCAATCAGTACAAAGTCAATCTGAAACCCCACCCACACTTCTACAAGCCAGAGAATGAGGAAACCAGAGCGGTGGCTAAACTTTTATTGATAAAAATTACATATTTTGACTGAACAGCTCCATACTCGGGGATGCCCACCCTCATAACCTCAGTAAAGCACTTATCAAACTTGAGGTCAGTCTGACGAATGGTTCGAGAGACATGCGATGAACACACACACAGACACACAGATACACAGACAGAGATCTGTTGCCTTCATAGATAGGTAAATTATATGTAAAGAAAAACCAAAGAAAAAATTGGAAATTCAAAATTGAGAAATATAATTCCCAACTACCTACTAAACTGTTTTCATTCATTTGGCCTGAATTTCCTTAAAAACTTTCATATAAAACCACAGAAACAACAATTTATTTATTTTCAAAGCCTTTCCTTTTCATTTCACTAGCTGCAACACAATGGCCCTAATTGATCAAATGTAAGTAAGACAGAAGAGTGGCCGTACGATCATTTCAACGTGCAGATCGGTATTGATCAATCTGAATGTGATCGTATGGTGCACTCAAACTTCACGTCAGCTCTAGTTTGGGTACACAAATTTTCAAGTGGCTGTGGACTCCCATGCAGCAAAGAAGCCTGCTGTGTGAGAGAATTATTTCATCATATCAAATTATAATGAGCAGTGCAACCCTTCAGGTGATATGTTTGCCTTGTGTTATATTTAGATGAGAGACTTGACAATTTACTTTAAAGACTAAAGAGGCTGATATTGGTAATTATAAATGTTTTATCAATATTTATCTTACTGCAACCAATATTAAAACAGATTTAAGCAGAATTTAACAAAAATAGTTATTTGATCAAATGTATAAAACTGAATTTAGTTTCTTAAATATTTTTTACCGTTATAGTTAAGCGCCAGGGTTTTTCGGTTGTCGTTTTATTACTGTGCATATATCTGTACTGTAAGGAGTCCTCTGTGTGAGCGCTGTGTTAAAATAATATTTTAAAAGGTATTTCTTTTACCAAATTTTCTGTTATGCAGTACACTTTTTCATAATAGTTATCCCTTATAAATTATCTGTTAACTCAACCACAACACAGCTTTACGCACAGAAGTGCCCAGTCAAGGTGATCTGCTGCGTTGGGGTAAAAAAAAATAAAAAAAAAATATATATATATATATTTTTTTTTGTCCTGTGTGCTTCTACACATTATTGTGATGTGATAGAGAGTGGCTGAGCTGCAGCCAATGCACACAGCTGCACACTGGACAGGATATGGGACGTCTTTCTGCACTTCTATATAGTAAGTAATAAATTCTCATGTTTGACAAGCATGTCGCTATGACGCTTGAGGGTTAACCCTCAAGCGACCGAGTGGGGTCATTTACGACCCCAGCCATATAATTTAATGTGCCGTCTCTTTATTTTTTATCCAAATTTTCTTTCCTAGCATGAATTTGTCAGTCTACTAATCCTACACACTTTCATAGTTTTTTGCAGGGATCAACCAATTGGTGTGGCGTAGACATCGCAAACTCTTGTGGGGTCATTTATGACCCCGAAGAGAAGCACTGGTTTTTAAACATTGGTTTTATAAATTTTATTCAAATGTTCCACTTCTAATCAGTACTTTATATTGTATTGCAGTGAACCATGGCTAACAGACCTAGGATAGCAAGATTTACATTTGTCTGTTTGTCTGGATTTGTCTGTTTTGTCTGTTTGTTTGTCTGTTTGTTAGCAAGATAACTCAAAAAGTTATGGACGGATTTTCATGAAATTTTCACAGATTGTCAGAAATGGGGTATCCTACAGATGATCAGATTTTGGTGGTGATCCGGATCACCGTCCACAAGAAAACCGCCATTACGCAAAATGCCATAATAGGTATCATGATCATCATCGCAACCACAACAATAGGCATCATCATCATTGTGATGATGATATGATGACTATGATGACTATGATGATGATGATGATGATGATACCTATCACTGTTACCACGATGATGATGATACCCATTATTGTTGTAACTATGATGATGATGATGATGATACCCATTATTGTTGTAACTATGATGATGATGATGATGATGATGATACCCATTATTGTAACTATGATGATAATAACTATGATGATGATGATGATGATGTTCCAAGAGTGAACTGACAAGGACTGTCTAAATAAATGTAATGTTGTTCTTACAGTCTGCGTTTTGGTTATTTCTTGCAATAAAAGTATTATTAGCAAACACATTTTACATTAGATCATTATAAAATACCTGTCTTAAATACAGGGAGTAGTTTTGGTATGATAAACCTCCAACCAGCCATTTATAATAAGGATCCCTGTACAGAGCACAATGGGGTCATAAATGACCCCACTTGGTCATTTCAGTCCGTAAAATAGCTTGGTCGCTTGAGGGTTAAAATGACAAAATGGACAACATTTAGTCAAACAGTCATCTAAGTCAAACAATATAATCCTCAGATGAAGATCAACTGATGACACCAATGGTGTTGCGCACCACCAGTCTCCCCTATAACGGAGTTCTTTGTCATGATCAGGTGAGCGCGTGCTCCCCCTCCCTTCCTGCAAGGCTTTCCCCGGCTTTGCAGGTATTCATCACACTTGCATGAGTAGACGCACCTGCTGCCTCTTCTCTGCCAGCGCTGAAAAGGACCAGTTTGTGAATGCTCCAGCGCTGGCTCGTTGGGTATACTGCCTAAACAGCAAGTAGGTTTATGTCTCGCTCTCTGAGGAACTTTGATCTAATTCCTCTTCTCCTCTTTTCTCCTCCAGGTTGCTGACATCTTCGTGGTGCATCTCCGGGGTTCATTGTGCACTCACCTGCCCCATCATCCTCATCACCACTTGAGCTGCCTTATTCTACCCGGTCAGACACCTCACGCAGCTCCACCCCTGCCATAATCCCTACCAGCATCCTCTCCTCTGGTTCACCTTCTCCCTGCTGGGTTCCACTGCCGGGCTCGCTGCTCATCTCACGTGAGTGTTGTCCTATTTCATATCAGCTCTTGTCTCCCTTTACAGGCTGAGTCTTCCTCTGGCAAGTGGCATATTTTCTTAATGGTGCGCTCTTTTGGATCAATAAATTGTGGTTACGCAGCTTCTCTGTGTCATGTGAGTGATTTCTCTGGTGTTGTTCCCTGCACGTGAGCTGATCATTCTTTCAATATGACATTCTTTTGCATTTAAAGCAAGTTTCAAGGTTAACAGACTATGCTATATAATTATTTTTCACTTTTCTTATAATATAGTTAATTTCTACTTTAGAAAAGTTTCTCTTTTTGCCATCTCATGTTCCCCTGTGTTGTAATTTTGGGCGTGAGACGTGGGCATGGAATTCAAATGACGTTCGGATCCATCTGTGAGATTTATCAATGAGTAAATGATCGTACGATGAGATTGACCAAACACGCACGGTTTCATAAATACCACATAGACCTTTTCATACCATCATTTTTACACCCAAATATGCACTGATTTCTGCGCGCATTTGACAAATAAGGGCCAATGACTGGTTTAGTTTTCATCTTCTGAATGTATCTATGTGTAATCTTCCAGCCCCAAAGACATTTACTGTTGTAGAAGCGAACACGAAGGTGGTTAAAAGTGCTCTGGCAGGTGTTTAGACGCCTATCTGTGTGTGGACAGAATCTGTCAAACCTTTTTCCTTCTCTTTGGCCTCAACATGAGCTGTCCCTAAGTGCTGCCTATTTAAATGGTGTTCCTCTTCCTCAAGGTCCTCTCTCATTGTAGAGTTGTACTTTTTTACTTATACTATAGTTCAAAGGCACTTTGGGATAACTAATGTTGCCAACTGGCTCTATGCAAATAAAACTGAACTAAAAAAACATTGCAAAGGTATCAGGGCAGCATAGTGCTTAATGTACGTTATGCCCATAGTATATTGTAATTTTAATATATTTACACCTATAAAGTATACGTCTGCTGTTAAAACATATAATTATTTGTACAATGATTATATTAGCCACTGAAGCATTGTGGCTTGTGTGATTTATTCTCAACATGGTTTCCAGCTGATATTTGAACAGAGTGCATAGACATAAACAGTTTGTGAGGAAAAATTCCCCGCTCAGAAGAATCTAGTTTCACTTAACTTAATGTCAGCCCCCCAACCCCGGTCTCATTCATCTAGACCCAAAATAACAACCCAATGCCCAAACACTGTACTCTCTGTAGCTTCCTGGCACAGACTCCATCTGGCTGGCCTTTCTCTGCAGCCAGCATCATTGTGATGTGCCAAAGCGACAACAGCATGCCACGCAGATCTTGCTTCCCCTCTCCTCTGCGACTAGTTAGCCTGTTAGCGGTTTCAAATGTCTGTTGGTCGGTCTGTCTGTACTCTGCTGGGCTTCTCCAATCAGAGGCCCTTAGCCCGTTCAGTCCCTAATCCAACTACAAGCTTTACCCCACCAGCTCTGTGTAATCACACAGTTAATTCACAGGCGATCGGGAGGAAGGCAATCCGTGACGGACGTTTTTTGTGCAACTAAGAATGATCTCCCCAGTGACCAGGGGAGGTGGTGGAGTGGGAGACTGTCAATGAAGGGTCCATGAAAAGATGGCTCCGCAAAGGCTAGATGCGACGAGAATAGATGAATAGCAGAAGTGAGCTTTGAGATAGAAATACGAAATAAGGAAAATGTTTGGAGTGAATAAAAAAGGGACATGAATCTGCTGCAGTCTTTTGCCAAGAGAGGTTTGACAGAGCCATTGTGGGCTGGAACAGTCTATGTTACTCAATAAAGGCTTTGATGAAAGGCGAGGCTCTGTATTAATTTGGATAAGAAACCTTTGCCTCCGTGCCCCTTTTCTCTCTCGGCTCCCATCCACAACTACCTCTGTGGTTTAAAGCAGTGTTCAGTTTCAGTTCAGCAAGCCAAGTCATTACATTTCAACATGTCACACCTTTCAGAAGGGGAATTAGCTAGTGCTGTTATTTCTTCATTCCCCACACGCTGGGACCCTGAGTTACAAAAAAAAAAGGAGAAGAAAAAGGTGGTGATATTTTGACATTGTCAGTTCATGCTCACTTGCGTGCATTCATGAGTTATAAGAACACACTGCCTGCCTTCTTACTGTTCTCTCCACAGGACAGCCTCTAATTGCAAATTTTAGACAAATTCAGGAGGTGTAATTTGGCTGAGTGCCAAATGACACCTTGACATAATGATGAAAGATAGCAGATCTGAAGTCAGCAAAGTAAAGAGAGAAGAAAAATCGCCATTAATATAATGAAACCTTTATATTTTAACACTGAAGTGCTGTGCACAAATTCTCCATATATTGTTACTACAGGAAAAAACATAATATTAAGCATGTTCTCTTGAATTCATAACAATATCTTTTGAAAGTCATGATAAAATAACAGTTTCCTCTTTTGTGCACTAAAAGAATAACATGGCATCTTAACCCAGGCTGTAACCTGCAGGGATATGAAAAACAATATAAATAACAAAATGTTGAAGTTCCTCAAACAGTCAAGGTGACTGATTCCAAAAATGCATTCTCATAGTTTATCAAAAGCCTTCTGAGTCAAAGCACAGAAACCAAAGTATGTAGGTCAAATTATGCTTTTGGACTATAGCAAACTTCAAAGATGGAAACGATGATCCCACAGACATGGATGCAAGTTGGGTGAAGGATGGGTAAAGCATTTTACACCATTATGTTTCCTTTTTTCACTCAGGTATTCCATTTTAACTTTCACTTTTATTTTCATTAATTGGTACTAATAAAGACTTATATTTTACCAGTTAAATGTTAGAGTAATATTAGGGTTCAAAGAAAATATGAATCTACTTTAAACACTCTACAGCTGTAGAATAGTTGCTTGTCAGTTGCCACATGACAACTCTCTACTACGATAATAATGCCACAGCCCAGCACTTCTGACATTCTGAAGTCAAAGGGCTCACCCATGTCAGTCCTGTGATACAGAAGGGCCCGAACCCAACAGCTACATTTTGGGCCAAATTTTGACTTCTTTTTTTGGCTGCTCCCTTTAGGGGTCGCCACAGCAGATCATCTGCCTCCATCTCACCGTATCCCTTGCATCTTTCTCTGTAACACCAACCCTCTCCATGTCTTCCTTCACTACATCCATGAATTTTCTCTGTGGTCTTCCTCTTTTCCTCCTGACTGGCAGCTCCATCTTCAACATCCTTTGTCCAATATCCACTATCCCTCCTCTGCACATATCCAAACAATCTCAGCCTTGGCTCTTTTACTTTGTCTCAAATCACTCAACCTGAGTTGTCCCTCAGATATACTCATTTCTAATCCTGTCCCTAATAGTATCATGAGAATCTTAGCATCTTCAACACTGCCACCTCCAGCTCCACCTCCTGTCTTTTTGTCATTGTCCCCATCTTCAAACCACACATCACAGCAAATCTCACTACCATCTTGTAAATCTTCCCTGTCACTTGAGCTGCTATCCTTCTGTCAAAATCATCCCTGACAAACACCTCCAGCTCTTCTACTGTGCCTGCACTCTCTTTTTCACTACTGTGGGACTGAAAAAAGATTATCTTATCTGATCTTATCTTATGAATTTTAATTGACTTGGAGGTCCCGATTCTCATCCCAGCTGCTTCACACTCAGTAGCAAACCATCCCAGGAAGGCCTGACCCACAGGCTGACCAACAGGTCGATGAAGCCAACAGGACAACATCATCTGCAAACCGCAGAGATGAGATCCTGGGGTCACCAAGCATGACACCCTCCATTCCTTGACTGCGCCTAGATGTCCCGTCCATAAAAAGTATGAACAGGATCGATGAAAAAGGGCAGCCCGAGCGGAGTCCAACTCTCACTGGAAACAAGTTTGACTGGGTGTTGGCAATACGAACCAAACTCTTGCAAAGGTCGTATAGGGACCAGATAGCTCGTAACAACGAGTCCGATACCCCATACTCCTGCAGCACCCCACATAAGAGACCACGAGGGACGCAGTCGAATGCTTTCTCCAAGTCCACAAAACACATGTGGTCTGGTTGGGCAAACTCCGATGAACCCACGAGGATTCTTGACAGGGTAAAGAGTTGGTCCAATGTGCCATGGCCAGGACGAAAACCACATTGCTCCTTCTGGATCCAAGGTTTGATCCAAGGTGCCTCCCTCTCATTCACACTCATGTATTCTGTCTTGCTTTTGCCAATTTTCATTCTTCTTCTCTCCAGTGCACACCTCTTCCCCTCCAGGTTCTCTTACACATGCTCCTTACTCTCACAGCAGATCATAATGTCATCTGCATTCATCATGGTCCATGGAGAATCTTGCCTGACCTCATCTGTCAGCCTGTCCATCACCATGGTAAACAAGAAGGGACTCAGCGCTGATCCTTGCGATGTAACAGCAACGTTCCTTGAATCCATCTGTCACTCCTAGAGCAACCTCACCTCAAGGACACGCTGTCCTCGTAAATGTCCTGAACCACTCTCGCATACTTCTCTGCCACTCCTGACTTCCTCATACAGTACCACACTTCCTCTCTTTGCACCCTATCAAATGCCTTCTCTTTTTCACAAAGACACAGTGCAACTCCTTCTGACCTTCTCTATGCTTTTCCATCAACACTCTTAGAGCAAACATTGCATCTGTAGTACTCTTTCTTGACATGATAGCGGCAGAAGAAGAAGTGGACACAGTCATAGAGTGAAGAGTGAGGAAAAGGGCTCAGCCATGGCATGAAGAGGCAGCAACTCTCTGCTGAAGAAGAAGGCAATTCGAACAGGACAGGAATTCAACTAGGAGGAATGGAGGTGGTAAGAGAGGAAGAGGAAGTTTGGAGCACGGTGGAGTCTAAAAGAAACAAATATAGATGTCAAGAAACTCAATCAAGACCAAGTTTGGAGCACGGTGGAGTCTAAAAGAAACAAATATAGATGTCAAGAAACTCAATCAAGACCATTATTAAGTGCTGAGGAATCAGAGGATGAACGATGCCAGAATGAACAGAAGGAGTGGAAAGTAATTAAACTTACTCAGGAAGGGGCATCGTTTTGTGAGTGGAACCCAATTAAGCTCACAAATGCAATTAATGGGTTACGTGGAGAAGTTTTAAATGCAGGGTTTCTTCGTAGTGGTTCATTGCTGGTTGCATATAAAGATAGTGTTCAACAAGGAAAAGCAATCTGAGTCACTCATATGGAGGGAAAAAATGTGCAGTGTTCAGTGTTGGAAAGAAGCGAGGCAATGAGAGGAGTGATATCAACGGCTGTCTCAGCTGATGAAATAATGAGGACCTTAACTCGTGTAAAAGTGACAAAGGTACGGAGATTGCAAGCTAATAGAAATGGCGAAAAATGTGATAGTCTGTAAGTAATGTTAAAATTTGATGAAACAAGGCTGCCAAGTAAGGTGTATATTGGCTACATGAGCTATGAAGTCAGACTTTACGTTCCTCCTCCACTCAGATGTTTCAAATGTCAAAAGTTTGGTCATGTAGCAGCAATATGCAAAGGTAGACAACGATGTGCCAGATGCTCCGGTGAACATAAACATGGCAAGTGTGAAAGAGGACCCAAATTAAAGTGCTGTAACTGCGGTGAACATAGCTCTGCATATCGAGGTTGTGAAGCCAGCAAAAGAGCAGCAGAAATTCAGCAAAGTCTCCCAGGGACTAACATATGCAAAAGCTGCGAAAAAGGTGCCAGCTAAAAAAAGTGGGAGTGGACTCCAACAGGGAAAGTGTGCAGACTTGCAGTGCATGCAGTAAAATTAAGGAAGATATTCTGGTTTTGAAGGAAAATAATTCTGTCTTATGTGATAAACTGCACTGCGCAGCCATCCAAGAAAACAGAAAAAATCAAAATCATTGTGAAAGCAGCAGAAAAATATCTTGGCATTAAGGGGCTACAGTGGGAAGCAGCTGAGGACTTGTTAAGTGGGGGACCTTTAAGTTTAAAGACATCATGGGCTGGTGGATCAACCGCCAATCAAGTCTAAAAGAAGAAGAAGAAGAATGAGATGGGACGCAGATACAGACTACAGCTAGAAGAAGAAGAACAATGAGATGAGACGCAGACACGAGATTAAAAAGAAGAACGTCACAAAGCTATGAGGAAAACGTCTCAAAGCTATCAGGAAAACGTCACAAAGCTGTGAGAAAAATGTCACAAAGTGATGAGAAAAACGTCACAAAGCTATGAGGAAATTGTCACAAAGTTATGGGGAAAAACGGACACACAGAGAGACATACATACAGTATATGGAGTGTGTGGCGGTAATGCACCTGTAAGCTGGTTGCCAACCGCCAATCAAATCTAAAAGAAGAAGAAGAAGAAGACATGAAACTGTACTGCTGATCACTGATTGTCATCTCTCCTCTTAATCTGGCTTCAACAACTCTTTCCCCAAATTCGCTGGATTCATGCCGCACCTCTGCTGTCTCTGTAGGTGTAACCAGAAACCTTGTGTGATGAAATTTATGTCATCGTTTCCACTCCGCTAGTGTCCGTAGTGCTCGACCACGGACGGCCGCATGCAGCCCAAATTCTGTGACTGCGCCGCCTGCCCACGACCTGAACGCATTGAAAAGTGCATGCGCAAGACTTGAACGTCCCATTCACGAGGTGGCAATATTGGCACAGAACACTAAGACAAAGTAGATGAAGAAGACAACAAGGAAGCAGAAGACGAGAATAAGCATACGTGAATCATACATAAATACTTCAGCAGCAGCAGCATCATACATAGATACTTCAGCAGCAGCAGCAGCATCTTCATGGAAAAGGAGTGAAAACCAGGAAGTCAAGCAGCAGAAAGCAATCAACGTCTTTTCATTGTGAAAAGCTTGGTGCATCAGCGCATTGGCGCTACCTATCAGGCGGGAGTGAAACTACAAATGATGGTTGTGCGCATGTGTCAACCGCTTGGCCTGGGTAGATGAAAAAAGTGAGCATGAACAGTGCCGTGTGCATGCCAGGCTCGTCCAAAGCATACGCAGACCAAAGCGGACTAGAGGGGAAATGCAGCATGAATAAGGCTTAACTTTATGCCTCCGTAGTTACTACAGCTCTAAGCATGACCCTTGTTCTTGAAAATTGGTACCAAAACACTTCTGCATTCCTCAGGCATCCTCTCACTCTCCAAGATTGTGTTAAACAATTTGGTTAAAAGTTCCACTGACATCTCTCCTAAACACCTCTATACTTCAACAGGTATGTCATCTGGACCAACCGCCTTTCCATTCTTCATCCTCTTCAAAGCTGCCCTCACTTCTGCCTTGCTAATCCTCAGGACTTCCTTGTTCACCATCTTTCCTCCATTCTCATCTCTCTCTTATGTTCTTCATTCATCAGCTCCTCAAAGTACTTCTTCCATCTTGTCAGCAAACTGTCGTCACTCGTTAGCACATTACCATTTCTGTCCTTAATCAACCAAACCTGTTGCACATCCTTTCCAGCTCAATCTCTCTGCCTAGCCAATTGATACAAGTCCTTTTCTCTTTCCCTAGTGTCCAGCCTCTCATACAACTCACTATATGCCTTTTCCTTTGCCACCTCTCTCTTTGCCATGTGCCTAGACTCCAAGTACTCTACTTTCTTCATCTCCATGACTATCCCACTTTTTCTTTGCAAACCTTTCTTTGAATATTTCCCTGTACCTCCTCTTTCCACCACCAAGTCTTCTTGTATTCTTTCCCCTGTCCAGAAAATACACCACATACCTTTATACCAGTTTCCCTCAATACTTTTGCTGTACTTTCCCTGTCATCAGGTAATTCTTCCCTACCACCTACAGCCTGTATCAACAACTTCCTGAACTTTGTGTAACCTTCTTTGTTCTGTAACTTCCCCCACTTAATCTTTGGCTCTGCCTTCACTTTCTTCATTTTCATACTTTCCAAAATCATCCCACAGAATACCACCCCATGCTGCCTAGCTACAGTCTTCCCTCCCACCACCTTGCAGTCTCTTATCTCTTTCAGATTCCACCTTCTGTATAAGATGTAATCCACCTGTGTGCACCTTCCTCCACTCTTTTAAGTCATCCAATGCTCCTTTTTCTTCTTGAAATATGTGGTCACCACAGCCATTTCCATCCTTTTAGCAAAATATAAAACCATCTTTGATTCCATATTTCTCTCCTTATGATCATACCTATACAGCACATCCTCATCACTTCTGTTCCTTTAACCTACATCCATCTATAAATGCATGAAATCTTTGTCTGTGTGAGTGTGTGTTTGTCTGTCTGTCTGTGTGTTCCTCACATATTTCTCAAACCATTTGTCAGACTGACCTCAGATTTTATAAGTGCTTTGCTAAGGTTATGAGAGTGTGCATCCCCAAGTATGGCGTTGCTCAGTCAAAATATGTAATTTCTATCAATAAAAGTTTAGCCACCACTGTGTTTTCAGATAGATAGATAGATAGATAGATAGATAGATAGATAGATAGATAGATAGATGGATGGACTTTATTGATCCTAAACTGGCAAATAACAGTGTAACAGCAACATGACAGAAGACAACCAAAATGACAGAAACACACACACAGCATAAAAGAAAAAGGGATTACTCATGGAAAGTAAAACCTGCCTAAATAACTTATATAACATCGCAGATGTATAGATGATGACCCATCTAGATACATGAATCGTACGCACTGTATAATGCAGGACTATCAGGCACAGGGTGTAATGTGAGGTACTAATTAGAATGCAAGGTGCAGTATGGGAGCATAGTTATGACCAGAATTCAACATTAGAGTGAGTTATTGTACAGTGAAATGGCATGTGGCAGAAAAGATTTCCTGTACCTCACCATTTGGAAGTGAAGCTGTAGCAGTCTGCTGGAGAAAGTGCTCTGCTGTCTGTCCATTGTGTGGTGGAGGAGGTGATCAGGATTGTCCATGATGGATCACATTTTATTCAGTGTCCTCCTCTTCACCACAGTCTCAACGGTCTCCAGCCTGAGACCAATTACAGAGCCAGCCTTCATGATAATCTTGTAAAGTCTGTTGGTGTCGCTGGCTCTGATACTGCTACCCCAACAGATAGCAGCAAAGAAAATGGTGCTGGTGACAACGGCCTGATAGAAAAGCTCCAGCATCCTGTTACACACATTGAAGGATCACAGCTTCCTCAGAAAGTAGAGTCTGCTTATCCCCTTCTTGTACACAGCATCAGTGTTAGATTTCCAGTCCATTGCTGATCATGACACCCAGGTATTTGTAGTCCTCCACTACCTCCACATCCTCCCCCTAATCCGTAATGGTTGTGAAGGCATCCGCTTCTTTCTGAAGTCAATCACCATCTCTCTGGTCTTGCTGATGTTCAGCCTTGGGTGATTCTGCTCGGTCCACTCCACAAATCTGTCTACTAGTGCCCCGAACTATCCCTCCTCTCCCCCTCTTATACAACCAACAACAGCCGAGTCATCAAAGAATTTCTGCAGGTAGCATGACTCGGTGTTGTACTGAAAGTTGGTGGTGTAGAATGTGATAAGAAAAGGAGATGGCACAGTCCCCTGTGGAGCTCCTGTACCACTAACCACCACATCAGACAAGACACTGCACAGCCAGACAAACTGTGGCTTGCCTGTCAGGTAGTCAGTAATCCAGGAGATCACAGAGCTGTCGACCCCCATCCCCCGCAGCTTTCCACCCAGCAGCAGTGACTATATGGTATTAAAGGCACTGGAGAAATCAAAGAACATGATTCTCACAGTGTCTCCTCCACCATCCAGGCGCAAATGGGCTCATTGCAGCAGGTAGATGACAGTGTCTTCAACTCCGGCGCCACACGAGTTGGCTGCCTTTTGCAACAGCGGGTCAATTCTGAGTCTTTTAATCTTCCTTCTTCTTTCTGATCCGGTGATAACTTTCTGATCCGGCACACCTTTCACTCTATATATATCACGGACCCACAGACCGCCCCAAAGGTCTCCCGAGTCGGCGGACGGAGCCTCTGTTTACAGCAGGAGACGATACAGCAGGGAAGGGCTAGCTAGCACTCAACCGCCACCCGGTGCTAACGGAGAAACTCGACATACCGGGAGAACTGAAGCGAAAACGACACGGGTGCCGGGCTGGAGTTTAGGCGGCGTGCAAGAAATATAAGACAGAATAATAAAGAGCGATGGCAAGAACCAAGCAGACCACCCGTAAATCTACTGGAGGAAAAGCCCCCAGGAAGCAGCTGGCCACCAAGGCTGCTCGGAAAAGCGCTCCGGCCACCAGCGGAGTGAAGAAGCCTCACCGTTACAGGCACTGTACCGTGGCTCTGAGATAGATCCGTCGCTACCAGAAATCCACGGAGCTGCTCATCCGTAAGCTGCCCTTCCAGCGCCTGGTGAGGGAGATCGCTCAGGACTTCAAGACTGACCTGCGCTTCCAGAGCTCCGCCGTCATGGCTCTGCAGGAGGCCAGCGAGGCCTCACCTATCACAGGGGCTGAGGTCGCCAAGGTGGTTAAAAATCTCTTTGGTGGCCGGGCCCCGGGGGTGGGCGAGATTCGCCCTGAGTACCTCAAGGCCCTGGATGTTGTTGGGCTGTCGTGGTTGACACGCATCTGCAACATTGCGTGGAGGTTGGGGGCAGTGCCTTTGGCATGGCAAACCGGGGTGGTGGTTCCTCTCTTCAAAAAAGGGGACCGGAGGGTGTGCTCCAACTTTAGAGGGATCACACTCCTCAGCCTCCCTGGGAAGGTCTATGCCAAGGTGCTGGAGAGGAGAGTCTGGCCGTTGGTCGAACCTCGGATTCAACAGGAGCAATGTGGTTTTCGTCCTGGCCGTGGCACTTCGGACCAGCTCTTTACCCTTTTGAGAATTCTTGAGGGTTTGTGGGAGTTTGCCCAACCAGTTTACATGTGTTTTGTGGACTTGGAGAAGGCATTTGACCGCGTCCCTCTTGGTTTTTTTGTGTGTGTGGGGGGGGGTGCTTCGGGAGTATGGGGTATCGGGCTTGTTGTTACGAGCTATTTGGTCTCTGTACGACCGTTGTGAGAGTTTGGTTTGTATTGCCAACACTCGGTCGGACTCATTCCCAGTGAGAGTTGGACTCCGCCAGGGCTGCCCTTTGTCACCGATCCTGTTCATAATTTTTATGGACAAGATTTATAGGTGCAGCCAGGGAATGGAGGGTGTCATGCTTGGTGACCACAGGATCTCATCTCTGTTGTTTGCAGATGATGTTGTCCTGTTGGCTTCATCCAGCAATGACCTACAGCTCTTGCTGGGACAGTTTGCCGCTGAGTGTGAAGCGGCTGGGATGAGAATCAGCACCTCCAAGTCCGAGTCCATGGTCCTCAGCTGGAAAAAGGTGGATTGTCCTCTCTGGGTTGGGGACAGGCTCCTGCCCCAAGTGGAGGAGTTTAAGTATCTTGGGGTCTTGTTCACGAGTAAGGGGAAAATGGAGCAAGAGATTGACAGACGGATTGGAGCAGCATCTGCAGTGATGCGGACGTTGTACCGGTCTGTTGTGGTGAAGAGGGAGCTTAGTTCTAAGGCAAAGCTATCGATTTACCAGTCAATCTACGTTCCTACTCTCACCTATGGTCACGAGCTTTGGGTAATGACCGAAAGAACAAGATCGCGGATACAAGCAGCTGAAATGAGCTTTCTCCATAGGATTGCTGGACTCACCCTCAGAGATAGGGTGAGGAGCTCAGTCATCCGAGAGAGGCTCAGAGTAGAACCGGTGCTCCTCCTCATTGAAAGGAGTCAGTTGAGGTGGTATGGGCATCTGATTAGGATGCCTCCTGGACGCCTCCCACTTGAGGTGTTTCAGGCACGTCCCACTGGGAGGAGACCCCGGGGCAGACCCAGGACTCAGTGGAGAGACTATGTCTCCCAGCTGGTCTGGGTACGCCTTGGTATGCTCTCTGAAGAGCTGGAGCAGGTGGCTGGGGAGAGGGAAGTCTGGGCTTCTCTGCTTGAACTGCTGCCTCCGCGACCCGGACCTCCGGAAAAGCGGTAGAAGATGGATGGATGGACAATCAAATAAACCTTGGTGCCATTCAGTCCCTTTCACATTTGACAAAGTCTAACATGTGGGACTGCCTACATATGCTGCTGTAATCCTGGAATTTCCCCATTGTGGGACTAGTAAAGGCTTATCTTATCTTATAAAGGCTACACCTCTTTGTATTCCACTTTCAAACACACTCTACATTTGGGCTTGTAAAGCCTATGGGATACCTGTTTTAAGACAAGAATACTTGCTTTCTATGGGCATGCATTAGTGTCTATAAAAGTCCGCTCCAATCACCACTCTCTCTCCCCTGGGAACATATTTCATACAACTTACTCCAGAATTCATCTTTCTCTTCAACCTGAAATTATCACTTCAGTCTGTAATGACGTATCTGGCAATCAGTCAGTTTAATTCTTGTTGGGTCACAAAGTGTCCAGATGCATAACTGTGCTTGAAATCCAGCTGTGGGCGATGAGACAAGAGGATTTCCACTTTACATCCAGCCGTGGCTGTTCAGACAGCATTGATCCACTAACATGGTGTTAGCTGTTAGCACAGCTAGCCATTCCTAGCTTTGTTGCTATTTTCAGGCACTTCCGAAGACTGCAGTAGGTCTCAACCGGCACTTAGATTGCAATCCACCAATATGCTTTTGTCTTTAACAGCGACAAAGGAAAAATAATCTATTTCCACAAAAACAAAGTTGTTTCATCTTTTCCTCTGCTTAGTAGTGAAGACTCAGGATCTTTGCAACAGGTCAGGTTGACTGACAGCCCGTCTCAGCTATAGTAGGGTCAGTTTGTATATTCACTAATTTGCGCTAAAAATATCCATCAATCCATCCATCTTCTACTGCTTTTTCAGAGGTCCAGGTAGCGGAGGCAGCAGTTCAAGCAGAGAAGCCCAGATTTCCCTCTCCCCAGCCACCTGCTCCAGCTCTTCAGAGAGGATACCAAGGCGTTCCCAGACCAGCTGGGAGACATACTCTCTCCAGCATGTCCTGGTTCTACCCTGGGGTCTCCTCCCAGCGGGACGTGCCTGAAACACCTCAAGTGGGAGGCGTCCAGGAGGCAGCCTGATCAGATGCCCATAACACCTCAACTGGCTCCTTTCAATGTGTAGGAGCAGTGGTTCTACTCTGAGCCTCTACCGGATGACTGAGCCCCTCGCTCTATCTCTAAGGGTGAGTCCAGCAAGCCTACAAAGGAAGCTCATTTCAGCCGCTTGTATCTGAGCTCTCATTCTTGCGGTCATTACCCAAAGCTCATGACCATAGGAGAGGGTAGGAATGTAGATTGATCAGTAAATCGATAGCTTTGCCTTAGAACTTAGCTCCCTCTTCACCACAACAGACCGGTACAACATCCGCATCACTGCAAATGCTGCTCCAAGCCGCCTGTCGATCTCTCGCTCCATTCTTCCATCGCTTGTGAATAAAACCCCGAGATATTTAAACTCCTCCACTTGGGGCAGGAGCTTGTCCCCAACCCGGAGAGGACAAGCCACCTTTCCAGCTGAGGACCATGGACTCGGACTTGGTGGTGCCGATTCTCATCCCAGCCGCTTCACACTCGGCAGCAAGCCATCCAAATAAGACCTGTAGGTCATTGCTGGATGAAGCCAACAGGACAACATCATCAGCAAACAACAGAGATGAGATCCTGTGTTCACCAATCATGACACCCTCTGTTCCCTGGCTGCACCTACAAATCCTGTCCATAAAAATTATGAACAGGATCGGTGACAAAGGGCAGCCCTGGCGGAGTCCAACTCTCACTGGGAATGAGTCTGACCGAGTGTTGGCAATACGAACCAAACTCTCACAACAGGCGTATAGAGACCGGATAGCTGGTAATAACAAGCCTGATACCCCATACTCCCGAAGCACCCCCCGCAAAAAACCACAAAGGACGCGGTTGAATGCCTTCTCCAAGTCCACAAAACACATGTAAACTGGTTGGGCAAACTCTCAGGAACTCTCAAGGATTCTCGAGAGAGTAAAGAGTTGGTCCGATGTGCCACGGCCAGGACGAAAACCACATTACTCCTCCTAAATCCAAGGTCCGACCAACGGACGGACTCTCCTCTCCAGTACCTTGGCATAGACCTTCCCAGGGAGGCTGAGGAGTGTGATCCCTCTAAAGTTGGAGTACACCCTCTGGTCCCCCTTTTAAAGAAAGGAACCACCACCCCGGTTTGCCATGCCAAAGGCACTATCCCCGACCTCCACGCAATGTTGCAGAGGCGTGTCAACCATGACAGCCCTACAACATCCAGGGCCTTGAGGTGCTCAGGGCGAATCTCGTCCACCCCCCGAAGCCCAGCCACCAAAGAGATTTTTAACCACCTTGGTGACCTCAGCCCCTGTGATGGGCGAGTCATCCCCCTTGTCCACAAGCCCTGCTTCCTCTATGGAAGGCGTGTCAGTGGGATTGAGGAGATCCTCAAAGTATTCCTTCCACTGCCCGACGATATCTCCAGTCAAAGTTAGCAGCGCCCCATCTGCACCATACACAGTGTGGACAGGGAGCTGCTTCCCCCTCCTGAGCCGCCGGACAGTTTGCCAGAATCTCTTTGACGCCGACCGGAAGTCTTGTTCCATGGCCTCACCGAACTCCTCCCACACCCGAGTTTTTGCTTTAGCAACAACCCGAGCTGCACTCCGTTTTGCCTGCCGGTACACCTCAGCTGCTTCGGGAGTCCCACAAGCCAACCAAGCTTGATAGGACTCCTTCTTCAGCTTAATGGCTCCACTCACCACTGGTGTCCACCACTTGGTTCAGAGGTTACCACCACGAGATGCACCGACAACCTTGTGGCCACAGCTCTGGGCAGCCGCTTCAACAATGGAGGTGGAGAACATGGCCCATTCAGACTCCATGTCTCCAGGCTCCCTCAGAATGTGGTTGAAGTTCTTCGGGAGGTGGGAGTTGAAAACCTCCCAGACAGAGGCCTCAGCCAGATGTACCCAGCACACCCTCACTATACGTTTGGGTCTACTAGGTCTGAATGGTGTCCTCCTCTGCCATCAGATCCAACTCACCACCAGGTAGGGATCAGTTGACAGGTCTGCACCTCTCTTTACCCAAGTGTCCAAGACATATGGTTGCAGGTCTGATGACACGATAACAAAATTGATCATCGACCTGCAACCCAGGGTGTCCTGGTGTCAGGTGCACATATGGACACCCTTTTGCTTGAACATGATGTTCGTTAGGACAAACTGTGGTTAGCACAGAAGTTCAATAACTGAACACCACTCGGGTTCAGATCGGGCAGGCCGTTCCTCCCAGTCACCCCCCTCCATGTTTCACTGTCATTGCCCACATGCGCACTGAAGTCCCCCAGTAGAACAATGGAGTCTCCAAGAGGAGCACCCTCCAGCACCCAGTCAGAGACTCCATAAAGGGTGGGTACTCTGAACCATCATTTGGTGCATAGGCACAAATGATGGTCAGGAGCCATATTAATAAAATGAGTAACGCGTATGATCAAATTTCAGTAACTGCAACATATTACTGAATTTTTAAACAGTAATTTCATTACACAGGATGTTACTGCAAAAGTAGTGGTGTTACGCTCAGCACTGGTCATGATACAACCCTTCCCATTTACCCAGGCTTGGGACTGACACTAGATGTACACTGGCTTGTGCACCCCCCTGTGGCTGGGGTTGGGCCAAATCTTGATAATCTAGTAAAATTGCTTTACCAAAGGTGCAAAGCCCCAAGTGTGTGTCTCAGTCCATTTTACTATTCCAGCAGTGCAAAAAAAAAAAAAAACGGACCTTCAATGATGCAATAGTTAATTCCGGCCTGATAAAATCACCCCGAGTGTGTTCATATCTCCTGACCTGTGACCTTGGCCTCAACATTGACCTTGAGCACAGCCTAGATCAGGGGTGGGCAGCGAGGGCCATTCCACTGCAGATTTTCTGTTCCACCCAGTCTCTTCAGCAGGTGTTTGCTCTGATCACCTTCAAGGATTGCTAATCAGTGAAAGCACCTGCTGACGAGACTGGGTGGAATAGAAAACCTAGAGTGGAATGGCCCTCCATGGCACATGATTGCCCACCCCTGGCCTAGATGCAGAGCCATTTGAGGATCCTTGTGGATGAGTTTGTTGAGAATTAGTGCAATTCCCATGAAATGTGGACAGATGGACAGACGGATGATGCATCATCGCATTAGCTCCTTATGGCAAGGAGTAAAAAACTGCACAGAGAGAAAGGGCAAGAGGGTTGTCCTAATGCTTTTAATTATTTAGAGGTTTGTTTTGGGCATAACATGCAATAAAACAATCAGACTGGTTCCTTACCTTTCATTTAATAGACAGGGGCACATGATGTGAGGTGCATCATATTTCAAACATATTTTAATCTATACATATCGCTCTGATGTTGCCAGTGACGTAATGAGTGACGGTGGAGCATATTCAGATCATTTAATGGAAACTTTGAACTAAGTTCAGTGTCAGTTATCATGGGGCTCTAGCAGAGGACAAACCCAGCTTTGTGATCGTCATTTGTAGAGGTAAGTAAGGTACTTTTAATAGGAACCCAATTACTGTATGTCTAATAGTTACTCCATTTCACCATTAACCATTATCAACACTAAATATTATCATAATATTTCAGACCTAGAAAACCACACAGATAATCATTAAAGAAAATCAAATAATCCATTTTAATTACACTAAACAAATCTCTCATAGATGGTCTCTTCCAGTGACATCACTAATGAGGTCAGGAAACTATAAATACAGGAAGTGAACCCATACTTTCTCCCTTTGACCCTGAAAGACATGGAGAGGAAAGTAACACAGAACTAAATGAAATGATGATTAACTAAAGGAATATGAACCAATAAACTATAATTAAACCTATTATTTGGTGTTATTTTAAACCAAGATATTAATATATGAACAGTAATCAAATTTAAAGTAAAATACAAACAAATCCAGGATAGTAAGTATCTGCAGACTACAGAACAAAATGTCTAGTGGTTAAAACAAACAACACAAGTATGGTAAACCTAGTTTGTGAAAGATGTTAACTGGTGACAAATTGTGTGCTCTCACCAACTTTGTCACAAGTACGCCTCTTGGTTGATGCTAACAATTAGTACAAAGCTTGCCAGTGTTTTCTGATAACTTGCAACAAAGCCCACTCAGGCTTTAATATAGGAGTCCACAAATCAGTATTATCCTGGTGTGCATGTTGTCTTTTATGTACAGCCTATGACTGATAGAGCCTGTGCAGTCAAAACAAATGTGCTTTAGTTCTATACATCTCAGTTGTGTTTTAAGTCGGTCAACAAATGCATCCTTGGAAAAAAAAACAAAAAACAAAACCATTCTCCATACCTCTAAACTGAATTGACAAAACAGTTAGCTTGTATTGGATATTGTTAAATTTTGCATGAATTATACCCTGCTGCTATACTCATAAATTTCAAAGCACAATAACACATCTGTCCAAAGCATTAAGAACACTGAAATCATCAAACTGAATGCACTGCAAATGACTCCATCTCAAAGGCTCTTTGTCACTGCGAAGACTTGGAATGTTAAAAGTTTCACTAAACCTCAAAGAAGATGATTCAACAATTAGCAATGTAAGTTAGAGCATTATTATAATGACATTTACAACCTTGAAATCCAGTGATCTGTCTACCCTCAGTGATCACCCCAGGGTTGTGTAGATGTTTTTGTTTTCATACAATAGCATGATTTGCATGGTTTGCACTGATCGCGGTGGGAAGCTGAAGCCAGAGAGAGGCATATTTTTGCTCTCTTGCTACCTGTCAGGATTGGAATTGAGCTATAGGCACTCAGCCAGTTGAAGTTTAGGAGGGCAATCTGTGCTCATTAGTGGCATCCATAATTGTTTGTGCATGGTAATTTGGTCGACCAAACGAGTGCCTTAAAAGAGAAAAGCATCCAGAGAAAAGACGTACTGTCTAATAGTGTGAATAAGTTCAGGTAAACTGACATTTTTATGGTATCAGCATGTGTGTGTCATGTCTGCATTTGTGTTTATAAAAGTTTACACAACAGGCTTTAATAACATCTGACTACAGAAATACAGTGCATCCGGAAAGTATTCACAGCACTAAACTTTTTTCCACATTTTGTTATGTTACAGCCTTATTCCAAAAGGGATTTTTTTTCCCCCAAAAATTCTATACACAATACCCCATAATGACAATGGGAAAATTTTTTTTTGAGATTTTTGCAAATTTATTAAAAATAAAAACCAAGAAATCACATGTACATACACTACCGTTCAAAAGTTTGGGGTCACCCAGACAATTATTTTATGTTTTCCATGAAAAGTCACACTTATTTACCACCATGAGTTGTAAAATGAATAGAAAATATAGTCAAGACATTGACAAGGTTAGAAATAATGATTTGTATTTGAAATAATTTTTTCCTTCAAACTTTGATTTCGTCAAAGAATCCTCCATTTGCAGCAATTACAGCATTGCAGACCTAACATGATTGCACAAGGGTTTTCTAATCATCCATTAGCCTTCTGACGCAATGAGCAAACACATTGTACCATTAGAACACTGGAGTGATAGTTGCTGGAAATGGGCCTCTATACACCTATGTAGATATTGCACCAAAAACCAGACATTTGTAGCTAGAATAGTCATTTACCACATTAGCAATGTATAGAGTGTATTTCTGATTAGTTTAAAGTTATCTTCATTGAAAAAAAGTGCTTTTCTTTCAAAAATAAGGAAATTTCTAAGTGACCCCAAACTTTTGAACAGTAGTGTAAGTATTCACAGCCTTTGCCATGAAGCTCAAAATTGAGTTCAGGTGCATCCTGTTTCAACTGATCATCCTTGAGATGTTTCTACAGCATAATTGGAGTCCACCTGTGGTGAATTCAGTTGATTGGACATGATTTGGAAATGCACACACCTGTCTATATAAGGTCCCACAGTGGACAGTGCATGTCAGAACACAAACCAACCATGAAGTCAAAGGAATTGTCTGTAGACCTCCGAGACAGGATTGTCTTGAGGCACAAATCTGGGGAAGGGTACAGAAAAAATTCTGCTGCTTTGAAGGGTCCCAGTGAGCACAGTGGCCTCCATCATCCATAAATGGAAGAAGCTCAGAACCATCAAGACACTTCCTAAAGCTGGCTGGCCATCTAAACTGAGTGATCGGGGAAGAAGGGTCTTAGTCAGGGAGGTGACCAAGAACCCAATGGTCACTCTGTCAGAGCTCCAGCATTCCTCTGTGGGGAGAGAACCTTCCAGAAGGACAATCATCTCTGCAGCAATCCACCAATCAGGCCTCTGTGGTAGGGTGGCCAGACGGAAACTATTCATTAGTAAAAGGCACATGGCAGCCTGCCTGGAGTTTGCCAAAAGGCACCTGAAGGACTCTCAGACCATGAGAAACAAAATTCTCTGGTCTGAAGAGACAAAGATTGAACTCTTTGGCATGAATGCCAGGCGTCATGTTTGGAGGTTACAAGGCACCACTCATAACCATGCCGATGGTGGTGGCAGCATCATGCTGTGGGGATGTTTTTCAGCAGCAGGAACTGGGAGACTAGACAGGGTAGAAGGAAAGATGAATGCAACAATGTACAGAGACAGCCTTGATGAAAACCTGCTACAGAGCGCTCTTGACCTCAGACTGGGGTGACAGTTCATCTTTCAACAGGACAACGACCCTAAGCACACAGCCGAGATATCAAAGGAGTGGCTTCAGGACAACTCTGTGAATGTCCTTGAGTGGCCCAGCCAGAGCCCAAACTTGAATCCAATTGAATATCTCTGGAGAGATCTGAAAATGGTTGTGCACCAATGCTTCCCATCCAACCTGATGGAGCTTGAGAGGTGTGGCAAACAGGAATAAGCAAAACTGCCCAAAGATAGGTGTGCCAAGCTTGTGGCATCATATTCCAAAAGACTTTTTTGATTTGACTTGATTTTGTGTACTTTATTGATCCCCAGAGGGGAAATTCAGGGCATCTACCTGGATGGATGAAGCAGCCACGGTACGGCGCTATCCCTTCACCATTCACACACATATTCGCACCTAGGACCACTTTAGAGTCTCCAATTAACCTAACCTGCATGTTTTGAGCCTGTGGGAGGAAACCGGAGAAATCCCGGCGTAAGCCCACGCAGTCACGGGGAGAACATGCAAACTCCACACAGATCACTGTTGGTCAGGGGCTGGGATCGAACCCGGGATCCCATGACCAAGAGTGAGTTGCTGTGCTGCCACAGTGCTAACCACTGCACCATTGAGGCTGTAATTGCTACCAAAGGTGCATCAATAAAGTATTGAGCACAGGCTGTGAATACTTATGTACATGTGATTTCTTAGATTTTTATTTTTAATAAATTTGCAAAAATCTCTTTTTTTCACATTGTCATTATGGAGTATTGTGTGTAGAATTCTGAGGAAAAATGAATTTAATCAATTTTGGAATAAGGCTGTAACATAACAAAATGTGGAAAAAGTGAAGCGCTGTGAATACTTTCCAGATGCACTGTAGATAATAGCATTAAGCACCCGCCCTTTCTAGATACAGGTCTCTCATTAGCTTGTTATTGCAGTTATTGGTTGAAAATGTGTGTCAGTTGCCAGTGGCCATTTTCATGCAAAGCAAAACTTTGATTTACATCTGATATGAATACAAAATAATGCTAGTGTCACTCACGAAAAAGCATCAACATCACTAGAGGGCACTTAGAGAGTGCAAACCTCTGCCAAGGCCCTATCTCACAGTGTTAAAGAAAAGTGATCCTGAATCTGTATCCTGACCAAAAGTGCCTCCAAAATCAGATAGGGCCAGCTCTGGTGAAAACTGCATCAAAATCTATCCAGTTGTTTTTACTTAATCCTGCTAAAGAATTAAAAACCAGACAATGAATCCAACATGAAAACATTGCCTTCTTGGTGAAAGTAGTAAGCATTAGCCCAAAGGTCTGTTTCATTGAACAAAAGTAGCTGAGGTGATGAGTAGACATGTTTGAGATGTGAGTCACCCAAAATTATTGGCCACAACTTTTGCTTAAGCAACACTTGCCTCATAAGGAAATAATTACTTTGATCAGAAACTCATGAGTCACAAATATATGCACGCCTGGAAATTATTTGTACATATGCAACTGAAGCTTGGATGCCAATATAGCACATACTATAAAGATGTAAAATTGTATCTTAAAATATGCCTAACACACACTGTACAGAGAGATAAATGAGCTATAAAGACCAAAACTGTTTTTGTTATAGCCTTTAAACATGTAAAACTTTAAAGGGCAGGCTCTAAAGAGAGACTACCTTTTGGAAGTAACCCGAAGAGCTCAATTGATGAGATTCATGAGATCATTAATATCTCAGCAATCTCTCAACAATCTCCACCCCTGTGTAAAGTGGGTACAAGAGCACTAGAAACCTCTCAAATGCTCAGCAACCTCCTTGGTCACCCAAGAAACTCTCAATGATCCCTCAGCGATCTCTCCTGGTCTCTCAATGATCTCTCAAGGATCTAGCAAAGATCTCTACAGATCACCATGAAAGTTGATAAAAAAAAATCATTTTCGAGCTCTTATGAATAGAAATAAAGATGCTGGTTCTGCCAAACCTTCATCAGATGAAGGTTTGACAGAACCGAAAGCTTAGCAATAAAGTGAAAATTGCGCTAAGTGTGCAGATGTCTTTATTTCTATTTATACTTGGTTGATTGTCTAGCATCTTACAAAGTCCTCGAGCTGGGTGGAGCGGCAGCCTTTTCTACATTTTTGATCTCTTAAACATTTAGAGAGAAACAGCTTTTTCCAGGCTTTAGGAGATTGTTGAGAGATTGGGACAACTTTTGATCTCTCATTGGTCCTGCAACAATCTCCATGCTGTGTAAATGGGCCATTATGTACTGACTCATATTGGCACAAGGTTCTTGTCGGGCACTAGGTTAAACCAGAAACAAAGCTGTTCCAGTGTAAGAACTGTATCCCCTGTAACCAAACATAAAACCTACTTATTATTCAAGAATACCCTGTGGTCAGTGTAAAGGACTTTCTTCTATTTTGGGGGGAAATGAAAACATTAATGTGAAGTAACATAAACCCTCTGATGTTGTGATAATGTGAACACTGCAATAAGGCAGTGCCTCAAACACTCTAGTCACAATTTCATCCTGATCACTTTGAATCTGACACACATCATTAATAGTCATTAGCAGATTATCCTTGGTGATTTACAAAAGCAAAATTGTGACTTTAACGTCATTTTTTAGATTTATTTGAAATGAAGTGATTTGAAGTGAAATGAAGTGATTTGCCTCAGAAAATACTGTTCAAAACAGAAGTGAAAACAGCTCTCTCCATCGTGAAAATATGAATCATGAGAAAGCTAATGACAGTACACAGTTAAAATTTGGCACTTTTCCTACTGAGAAGTGTGTTCACCCCTAGATTTTTGCTGATCATTTGACTTGGAATGACCCTGTATGAAACTTTTGGCATATAATATTTCAGGTCATGTAATTTATCTTGTAGCTTCTAGTTCATAGTGCATCACCAAAAAAGCAAGTGACAAGAAATAATTATTCAGTTCTGCTGAAATGTGCTTTAATCTGCCAAGAATAAGAATGTCCATACTGAAATGAACTTGAGGTGGAGAGTGCAAGCGTGTGTGTGTGGGGGGGGGGGACGTATTTTGTGGCTTTAAAATGGTGATCAGGTGCTGATGTGTCCCCACACACACACGCACACACCCGACCACACAAAATAAGGAAGCAGAGAAGAGGAGGGGGTGTCAAACCCACAGAGGAAGATTTTGCTCCAGAAACCTTTATTAACTCTACTGACAACTCATGCTGTTAACCACAGCTAGGTCGTGTCAGGCCTAGTAAGAGACACGCGTTATCCACACACCGCCACACACACACACACACACATATAGACAAAGACAAAACCCAGCATCCTCTCACCAAGCTGGACAGCACCCAAGACTGTTGGTGGCACCTGCATCATTGTGAGATGTTCTGTTTTATTTAGCCTCAGCATCCCTCTCCAAAATAACTGTGAGCACCCTCAACACACAAATACAGATCACACACGTGCAGTTGTACAGCTGCAACCAAGCCTGGGGAGGTGGTAGCATTTGTATGTGTGTGTGTGTGTGTGGGGGGGGGGGGGGGATCTGGGATAACAATAAGCTGGCTGGCTGACATTAGGCCAAGACTAAAATCAAGTGTGTACATACACGGCACCAAACACAGCTCCATTGTTTGTATTTTTTGTTAAATCTACCTCTGAATTGTGTATAATACAAATCATACAAATTACTGTATGAGTGAGTGTGAGAGACATCTGCTGAACTGTATATGTAAATAACTGAGTGATGCACACCTTGAGATTAGGCTCTTCAGAAATCGGGTAATGGTATAAAGCAGTTTTCTGTGACAGGGAGGCGAAATCAGTCTGTCCCTGTTGCTGTGTGTGTATATCCACGAATGGATGGTGTCCGTTTTTTCGTCGACAATGTGACATTACACACTGTCGGCAGGTTAACGGGGGTTACGATTAGCTCTGAGTAGTGCTTTCTGAGCAGTGTAGGTGCCTGCCACGCACACGCAGACCATACATCAACACACATGAGATTGAGCTAAATGTCTCAGGCTCCAGTGGTGGCAGTTTGGGAGTGTTGTGATTTAGTTTAATAAACAGAATTACATCAATTTTGTTTGTGTAACTTGGTCATGAGAGACTTAATTCTGCATGGTTCTTAAGGTCAAGCTAAACTGCAGGGATGAAAATGAGTAATTGAACAGTTATGTGTGCTTAATAGACTGCTGACCGAGTTTATTAGCACATGCTCGTGTTTGTGTTCCTGCGGTCAGTAAGGTGATCTGAGGGCCATGGTTAAAAACACAAGCGGAGATGAAAGCAAAGTGCTGAGTCAGCGCAACAGCTGCAGACAGCTGCATTGTTTGTGAAGAAAAGCCGACGTTGCTGAATTAAAGCAGAAAAAAAACATGGCTTAATTACTGTCGCATAATACCAATTATTTTGTCTCCAAACCCTTATCTTAATTACTTCAAAAGACCAACTTCAATTAGGACGTGAAAACTGCATCTAGGACTGGCAGTCCAATCCCCCAGCTCCCCATGGAGGCAACGTCACTCAATTCCACAAACGCACACACAGTCAATTACTCCTGCACACAAGCTGAATCTTACCAACACATTTGCTGATAATTAATTGACATGCCAGGCATAATATTTGGTATAAATAAATGAGCATTGTTCTGAAAACAAGGATGAAATCACAGCAATTAATTCCCTGAATCGGGACAAAGTGAACCAGTTGCCATCCACATCATTTCATGTGTTTGTGATTCCAAAGAAATCTCAGCAATTTATCTTATCAGTGGGTTTGAATTAGAACAATCCACAGTTTATGTTTCAGATGAAAATCCAGGTCATTCCAGATCTCTAAGTCAAGGAACAACCACTGACAAATAGGATAATGAATTCCAACCACATGAGCTCACGATCATGCCCCCTCTTCTTCTTGAGAAGCTATAAAATCAGAAGGAAACACAGTGGTGTGAAAATGTGTTTTCCTCTTCCTGATTTCTCATTTTTTTCTATGTCACACTTAAATGATTCAGATCAATTCAGTTCAATTCAACTTTATTTATATAGCGCCATTTCACAACAACAGTCATCTCATAGCACTATCAACTGTAGGGGGAACCCCCACAGTTGCAGAAAGACCCCAGCAATCAGGCGATCCCCTGTGAGCAAGCACTTGGCGACGGTGGAGAGGAAAAACTCCCTTTTAACAGGAAGAAACCTCCAGCACAACCAGGCTCAGGGAGGGGCAGTCATCTGCTGCGACTGGCTGGGGGGTGAGGGGATAGAGAAGATGAAAAGAACAGACATGTAGAGAGCAAACAGCACGATGGGGACACAATCTATGGGAGAGAACAAACAGATGTTAATGACCAGCAAAAAAAAAATATTTCATTGAGAGTGAAGAAAGGAGTGAGGCCCAGTGCATTACTGGAGGTCCCCCAGCTGACTAAACCTATTAGCAGCATAACTAAGGGAGGGTTCAGAAACACATGATCCCTCCCCAATTGTAGGCTATATCAAAAAGGTAGGTTTTAGCCCTATTCTTAAAAACAGAGATCGAGTCTGACTCCCGAATCCAGATTGGCAGCTAGTTCCACAGGAGAGGAGCTTGATAACTGAAGGCTCTGCCTCCCATTGTACTTTTGGAGATTCTAGGTATTACAAGTAATCCTGCATTTTGGGAGCGTAGTGCTCTGTTAGGATAATACAGTAGTATCAGATCTTTTAAATAAAAAGGAGCCTGATTGTTTAGAGCTTTGTAAGTGAGAAGAAGGATTTTAAACTTAATTCTAAACTCTATGGGAAGCCAATGAAGGGAGGCCAGAACCGGAGAGATATGATCTCTCTTTCTAGTACCTGTTAAAACTCTTGCTGCAGTATTTTGGATCAGCTGAAGACTTTTTAAAGATGTTTTAGGACAGCCTGATAATAAAGAATTACAATAATCTAATCTCGAGCTAACAAAAGCATGGATCAGTTTCTCAGCATCACTCTGAGACAAGATGCTCCTAATCTTGGCAATATTACGCAATTGATAGAAGGCAGTCTTAGAAACAAATTTAATATGTGAATTGAAGGACAGATCTTGATCAAAAATAATTCCAAGGTTCCTCACAGAGCTATTAAGAGAAAGAGTAAGTTGGCTGCACGGTGGCGCAGTGGTTAGCACTGCGGCAGCACAGTTTACCCTTGGCCGGGGGATTGTGGGGATCGTGGGATCGTGGGTTCGATCCCAGCCCCCGACCAACAGTGATCTGTGTGGAGTTTGCATGTTCTCCCCGTGTTGCGTGGGTTTACTCCGGGATTTCTCCGGTTTCCTCCCACATGCCAAAAACATGCATGTTAGGTTAATTGGCTGTTCTAAATTGTCCCTAGATATTTGTTTCCTATAGGCCCTTAGAATAGAGGGTTAGTATTAATGAAAGCGCTTGGAGTGGTCTTTGTGACTAGAAAAGCGCTATATAAGTGCAGGTTAGTTAGTTAGTTAGTTAGTTAGTAGTTAGTTAGTAACCGCATCCAAACTGAAAGTTTGATTTGGAAAGGTATTTCTAAGGTTTTTTGGACCAACAAGAATGACTTCAGTCTTATCTGAATTTAATAGCATCATAATAGATCATCAAATAAATTTAAATAATAGACAAAGATAGCAAGTAAACACAAAATGCAGTTTTTAAATGGTGTTTATTATCAAGGGGAAAAAAGATCCAAACCTACATGTCCCTGTGTGAAAAAGTGATTGGCCCCTAAACAAAAGAAATGGTTGGGCCACCCTTGGCAGCAACAACTGCAATCAAGCGTTTGCAATAACTGACAATGAGTCTTTTACAGCGCTGTGGAGGAATTTTGGCTCGCTCATCTTTGCAGAATTGTTGTAATTCAGCCACATTGGAGGGTTTTTGAGCATGAACCGCCTTTTAAAGATCATGCCACAGCATCTTAATGGGATTCAGGTCAGGACTTTGACAAGGCCACCCCAAAGTCTTGGGGATCATCAAGATGTTTTCTGGCAAAACTGAGATGAGCCTTTGTTCTTTTGGCTCAACAGTGGTTTTCATCTTGGAACTCTGCCATTCAGGTAATTTTTGCCCAGTCTCTTTCTTATGGTGGAGTCATGAACACTGACTTTAACTGAGACAAGTGAGGCCTGCAGTTCTTTGGATGTTGTGGGGTCTTTTGTGACCTTTTGGATGAGTTGTCACTGCACTGTTGGGGTAATTTTGGTTGGTCGGCCACTCCTGGGAAGGTTCACCACTGTTCCGTGTTTTCGCCATTTGTGGATAATGGCTCTCACTGTGGTTCACTGGAGTCCCAATGCTTTAGAAATAGCTTTATAACCTTTTCAAGACTGATAGATCTCAATTACTCTCTCATTTGTTCCTGAATTTCTTTGGATCACAGCATGTTTAGCTTTTGAGGATCTTTTGGTCTACTTCATTTTGTCAGGCAGGTCGTATTTAAGTGATTTCTTGATTGGGAACAGGTGTGGCAGTAATCAGGTTTGGGTGTGGCTAGAGAAATTGAACTTATCTTTCCAAAGATGTGATAAACCATAATTAATTTATGTTTTAACGGGGGGGGGGGGATCACTTATTCACACAGGGTCATGTGGGTTTGGATTTTTTTTACCCCTAATAATAAACACCTTCATTTAAAAACAGCATTTTGTGTTTACTTGTGTTATCTTTGTCTAATATTTAAATTTGTTTGATCTGAAACATTTAAGTGTGACAAACGTACAAAAAAATGACAAATCAGGAAGGGGGCAAACACTTTTTCACACCACTGTACTTCTAGTGGGCAGTTACAGAAGATATTCTTATGCTCTGTAAATAGTTCCATAAATCCAGCATTTATTCTCATGACATAAACAGAATAAAGAACATTGAGCCATACACTGAATTTTGTTAGATTGTAATAGAACTACAATGCTGTGTTTCTAATGGAGGATCTTTCAAAGCATGAAGGGCTATCAGCAGTAGGGATGTTAACAGTTAACTGAATTTTGATTAATTGTTAAGAATTTAGTCAACTAAATTAAATTAGTTGTTAATCAATTGATAATGCCACTAGTCCAACAAAAGCTAGCAGTAAGATAAGATAAGATAAGATAAGCCTTTATGAGTCCCACAATGGGGAAATTCCATGATTGCAACAGCACAGGGATAGCAACACTCAGAGCAATAATCAAGAAGACAAGAAAAACAACAAGAGCAGCGAATATACTGTACATATGTACATATAAATATATATACACACAATGCGGAGCATTGTAGCTAGATGGAATAAATATATAAGTATATATACACACAGTGCGGAGCATTGTAGCTAGATGGAATAAACAGCATAACCATCTACTTAGTTATCCTCCATAGTATGAATATGTACCCATACATATTGTCACCCTCTGTAGCGACCAATATTGTCCTAGTTATATACTGGAGGGGACCATTGTGTAAGTCTGTTGCGTCTTTTGCATTCAATACTTAGGTCGTCACGTTTTTTTTGCTATCTCTGCGAGCAGCCCTGCTTAGGTTATACAGTCTGACAGCCGTAGGTAGGAAGGACCTGCGAAACCTCTTGGTTGTGCACCTAGGATGATGTAGTCTGCTGCTAAATGAGCTCCTCAGTGCGTTCAGTATGTCCTGCATAGGGTGGGACTCGGACTCCAGCAGAGATGACAATTTAGTCACCATCCTTCTCTCTCCTATCTCCTCCACTGGGTCAAGACGTTGCCCCAGGGCAGAGCTAGCTTTCTTGATCAGTTTCCTATCGGCTGCTGTAATGTCACTGCCCCAGCAGACCACTCCAAAAGTGATGGCTGATGCCACCACCGTGTCATAGAATGTCTTCAGCAGTGCCCCTTGTACACCAAAAGACCTGAGTCTCCTCAGTAGGAACAGGCTGCGCTGTCCCTTCTTGTAGAGTGCATTGGTATTGTGTGACCAGTCTAGTTTATTGTTCAGATGAACACCCAGGTACTTGTAGGGTCACCATCTCAATGTCTGTTGCCTGTATGTTTACTGGTGCTCTGAGGGGTTGTCCTTGTCTGCGGCAGTCCACCACCAGCTCCTTAGTTTTCCTCGCGTTGATCTGGAGGCAGTTCCGATGGCACCAGTCCACGAAGTCCTGGATAAGTCCTCTGTACTCAGCTTCATCTCCGTTGGAGAAGAGGCCAACGATCGCAGAGTCGTCAGAGAACTTCTGTAGATGGCAGTGTGTTGTGTTGTGTGAGAAGTCCGCAGTATAAAGGGTGAACAGGAAGGGAGCCAAAACCGTTCCCTGGGGGGGGGGGGGGGTCCCGTGCTACCGTACCAGTACCAGTACCAGTACCAGTACCAGTACTCAAATACTTTGCAAGCAGTTTCATGAAATGGTCAGTCAGAAAGTAGCTCATACCAGCTCGGATGTCGCCCAGGTTAACAAGGTCAGGAGCTCCTGGCAGCAGAGGGCGAAGGACAGAGCTGCGTCGAGGAATCTGATCAGACCTAAATGAAACAGTCATTGTCGCCCCTGACAGACTGCTATATCAGTGAAAGCCTGCTCTTCATTGAGCCAAGTTTCAGAGACTGCGATAGCTGTACATTTTCTATCTAGCTGTTTTAAATAGTCCTGAATTTGTGGAAAGTTTTTGTTAAGACTTCTGCTGTTGAAGTGTATTATTGATACTTCGCCATCTAATTGCACTTGACTTTTGAATTGCTTTTTGACATAACGTTCGGCTCAGGAGACGCACACACACAGGCTCAGAGTAGTTCAAACTGTTTATTAACAACAGGGATGTATGGGTGTGTGTCTGCGGAATGTTAATGTGTTGGTGGTGGCGTCTGCTTCGGGCACAGAGGCAGGAGACCGTTCAGCCGGCAACCCTATGGGAGAGAACAGACACAGGGTGATGGGCACACACCAACACAGGAGGAGAATAGGCGAGGGAGAGAAGCTTACTTGTATGGGACAGATGACTGGCACTTCAAGGACGGGACCTCGGGAGACAGCCACCTGCAGGACTCGGTGCAGCAGCGAGGAGGGACGAGGGACGGAGTTGTCCGCCGCCGAGGAATCCACCTGTGCACAGGGGAGCAGACTGGGAGAGAAGAGGTAAGTGATCTTCTTACCGCTCAGTGTCGTGCTGAAGAGAAAGTAGTTTGCTTCTTGAAGAAGGGGGGAAGAAGTCTGACGGCTTCAGGCTGAAGCTCAGGGCGAGGCGGCTTATATTCCTCGCCGCTGATGACTGACAGGTGTGCGAGCAGGTGG
Source organism: Pholidichthys leucotaenia (assembly GCA_020510985.1). Taxonomy (NCBI): domain Eukaryota; kingdom Metazoa; phylum Chordata; class Actinopteri; order Cichliformes; family Pholidichthyidae; genus Pholidichthys; species Pholidichthys leucotaenia. The sequence goes on from CM035845.1 coordinate 177,752,427, forward strand.
CGCCGCTGATGAGCGGCGTGGCGTGACAGTACTCCCCCCTCTAGCAGCGCCTCCTGGCGATGGCTTGTCTGGGTGTGCTCGGTGGAAGTCAGCGATGAGCGATGGGTCCAACACGAACGACGGGGGCACCCACTGTCGATGCTCGGGCCCATAGCCCTCCCAGTCCACCAAGTATTGCAACCCACGACCCCGGCGCCGGGAGTCCAGGATGGAGGAGACGGACCAGGCCGGATGGCCACCAATCATCCGGGGCGCGGGTTGCGCTGCAGAAGGAGGGCAAAGGGGGTCGGAGACTGCCAACTTCACCTTTGACACGTGGAAGGTGGGATGGATGCGGAGGGAGGGGGGAATAGCCACGCACACAGCCACCGGGTTGATGATCCGGGTGATGGGATAGGGACCCATGAATCGCTGTGCCAGCTTTCTCCTCTCGCCTTTTAGAGTGACGTCCTGGGTGGAAACGTAGACATGTTGCCCAACTCTGTACGCCGGGGCAGGTCTTCTATGCCGGTCCGCCACAGTCCTGTTGCGCTCCGCTGTGCGTAAGAGCGCATTGCGCGCGGCAGTCCAGGTGGAGCGGAACTGCCTGAGATGTGCCCTAACTGAGGGGACAGTTACCTCACTCTCCTGCTCCGGGAACAGCGGGGGGTCGTAACCCAGGGACGCTTTGAAGGGAGACATCCCTGTAGCAGAAGAGCGAGCGGTATTGTGGGCATATTCAACCCAGGCAAGATGGTTGCTCCAGGACGTAGGTTTGGATCTGGTCACACAGCGGAGCGCAGCCTCCAGCTCCTGGTTGGTCTGCTTACACTGCCCGTTGGATTGGGGGTGATGGCCGGAGGAGAGGCTCACCTTGGCTCCGATGGCGTTGCAGAATGACCTCCAAACCTCAGACGAAAATTGGGGGCCCCGGTCCGAGACCACGTCCACCGGAATCCCGTGCAGCCTGACCACGTGTTGGACGAGGAGATCCGCCGTCTCCAGGGCAGTAGGGAGGCCTCGCAGGGGAACGAAGTGCACGGCCTTGGAGAAGCGGTCCACGATGGTCAGGATGGTGTCATAGGAGTTGGAGACGGGGAGTCCGGTGATGAAATCCAACGCGATGTGCGACCAGGGCCTGCCAGGGACGGGCAGGGGCTGGAGCAGACCCGCTGGAGGGGCATTTCCCGACTTGCTGGTGGCACAGATTGGGCAAGCCCGGGCGTAGCGGGCTGCATCCCTCCGCAGGCCTGGCCACCGAAAGGACCGTTGGAGGAGGTCTATCATCCGGGAGGTGCCAGGGTGACAGGTGAGCTTGGAGGTGTGTAGCCAGTGGATGACCTCTCCTCGGACCGCGGATGGCATGAACAGCCTCCCCTCAGGTCCGCCGCCAGGGTCAGGTTCCACCTCCTGTGCCTTCCGGATCTTGCTCTCGATGTCCCACGAGATGGCTCCCACGACGCACGACCTGGGCAGGATGGAGTGGGGCGTCTCCTCCGACTCCACGGGAGTGAACTGCCTAGAGAGGGCGTCAGGCAGGCCGTTCTTAGAGCCCGGCCTGAAGGTGATTGAAAATTGAAACCTGGCAAAGAACAAAGACCAGCGCGCCTGGCGGGCATTCAGGCGCTTGGCAGATCGTGGATATTCTAAGTTCTTGTGGTCCGTGAGGACCACGAACGGCAGGTTCGCCCCCTCTAGCCAGTGGCGCCACTCCTGCAGGGCGAGTTTGATGGCCAAGAGCTCTCTGTCCCCCACATCGTAGTTCCTCTCCGCCGGGGACAAGCGCCGGGAGAAGAAGGCGCAGGGCCGTTTGGCGCCATCGTCCGGCGACCGCTGGGACAGCACTGCCCCCACTCCCGTGTCCGAGGCGTCAACCTCTACGATGCACTGCAGCGCGGGGTCGACCTGGCGAAGGACCCGGGAGGAGGAGAACTCCGCCTTCAGCGCCTTAAAGGCGGCAGCGACCTCTTCGGTCCACCGGAACGGGACCTTCGGGGACGTGAGGCGGGTCAGTGGTCCAACGATGGAGCTGAAGTTGGGGACAAAGCGGCGGTAGAAATTGGCGAAGCCAACGAACTGTTGCACCTGCTTCCGGGATGCAGGTGTAGGCCATTCCACCACCGCCTTCACCTTCTCTGGGTCTGGGAGCACCTTGTCATGGGCGATGATGAACCCCAGGAAGGACGTAGTCCTGGCGTAAAACTCACATTTTTCTGCCTTCACGTACAGACGATTCTCCAGCAGTCTTTGGAGGACCCGCCTCACGTGGACCTGGTGCTCATCCCTGGACTTGGAGAAGATGAGAATATCGTCCAGGTAGACGAACACGAAAAGGCCGATGAAATCCCGGAGGACGTCATTTATGAGGCGCTGAAAGACGGCAGGAGCGTTGGTCAACCCGAACGGCATTACCAGGTATTCAAAGTGGCCGTTCGGGGTATGGAAGGCTGCCTTCCACTCATCTCCCTCCCGGATCCGGACGAGGCGGTAAGCGCTGCGTAGATCCAGCTTGGTGACCCAGGTCGCCCCCTGGAGGGAGTGGAAAGCAGTGTCCATGAGGGGCAGGGTGTAACGGTCCTTCTCCGTGATATCGTTGAGGGCTCGGTAGTCGATACAAAGGCGGAGGGACCCATCCTTTTTTCCCACGAAGAAGAACCCTGCCCCCACGGGTGACGATGATGGGCGGATTATCCCAGCACTTAATGACTCCTTCAGGTAGGCGTTCATCGTCTCCTTCTCCGGCGCTGACAGGCTATAGAGCCGACCAGAAGGTAAGGGAGCCCCCTGGCGGAGGTTGATGGCACAGTCATAGGGCCGATGAGGGGGGAGAGACATAGCTTTCGTCTTGCTGAACACCATACCCAGGTCGTGAAATTCCGGAGGCACCAGAGACAGGTCCGGGGGTGCAGCGTCCGTCGCAGTGGGAGGAGCGGACGGAGAGCAGGCAGCGGACTGAAGGCAGGTGCCCATGCAGAATGTACTCCATGCCGATACCCCAGCTGATCTCCAATCCAGGACCGGGTTGTGAAGACGAAGCCAGGGATACCCCAGGATGACGGGCGACACAGAGTTGGGAAGGACGTAGAAGGTCATCTCCTCCCGGTGGTTTCCCGAGATGATGACCGGAACGGGGATGGTTTGGTGTGACACTCTCCCAAGGGAGGCACGGGAGAGGTTGACTAGGGAGATGGGATTCCTCAGTGCCTGACAGCGGATGCCCAAACGGGTTGCCAGGCTCTGTGAAATGAAGCTGCCTTCTGCGCCCGAATCCACCAGTGCGTGGGTGAGGTGCCCAGTGGGGTTGTGGCAGAAACGGATGGGCAGCTTCAATTGAGTGAGTGGATCTAACCGATTGACGTCCGCGAGGCCTCCTACAGTGACTCGCGGACCCCGCCGTTTGGCTTTTTGTGGACAAAGCTCCACCGTGTGTTGACTGTCTCCGCAATACATGCAGAGATTCAACTCACGGCGGCGTTGTCTCTCTGCCGGGGAGAGCTTTGTCCAGCCCGTCACCATCGGCTCCGACTCCTCGGGGCACGATGGTGGCGGCGCCGCCAGGGGGCGAGCTTGGGGGCAGGCGCAGCGAGACTCCCCGAGGGAGCGAAGTAGACGACTTCCGTCCTGAGGAGCGCTCGCGCAGCCTGTTGTCCAAGCTGATGGCTAGGGAAGTTAGCTCCGCTAGCGTTTCAGGGATATCCCGTCCAGCCAGTTCATCCCTCAGATCATCATTGAGGCTGCGGAGGAACAGGCCACAGAGGGAGCGTTCCTCCCAGCCCAATTCCTCCGCCGCTACCCAGAAGTCGACCGCGTAGTCCGCTGCCAACCGGCTTCCCTGCTGGAGAGCGAGAAGCCGATCGACCTGGACCGTCTCGGTTTGAGAATGGTCAAAGACCTCCAGAAAGCGCCTCACAAATTGGTCGTAGGTGAGGGTGGCATAACTGGGCCTCGCCATTACGGCGTAGGTCCAAGTTAACGCACGCCCCTCCAGAAGATTCCCTATGTAACCAATTCAGCTGTGATCCGAGGGAAAATCTCCGGGCACACGGTGGAACACGGACTCACACTGCATAATGAACCCCCGCGCTCCACCGAACTTACCGCTAAAGCGAGCGGGGGTCGGAATTGGTGTGAGCCGAACCGGTGCCACCGGAGCCGGCTGGACGGCCGTTGGAACAGCAGGAGCCGCGCCACCCTGGCAAGCCGGGGGGAACGGCTGTTGGGGGTCCAGGCGGTTCAATCGGTTAGTTAAATTTACTAATTGATTTAGGATCACCTGTTGCTGATAAACAACTTGATCCACTCGAGCCTCGAGAGTGGAAAACCGGTGTGCGAGCCCGCCGTCTGCCGAGCCGCTCTGCTGAAGCCGTACTGACATAACGTTTGGCTCAGGAGACGCACACACACAGGCTCAGAGTAGTTCAAACTGTTTATTAACAACAGGGATGTATGGGTGTGTGTCTGCGGAATGTTAATGTGTTGGTGGTGGCGTCTGCTTCGGGCACAGAGGCAGGAGACCGTTCAGCCGGCAACCCTATGGGAGAGAACAGACACAGGGTGATGGGCACACACCAACACAGGAGGAGAATAGGCGAGGGAGAGAAGCTTACTTGTATGGGACAGATGACTGGCACTTCAAGGACGGGACCCCGGGAGACAGCCACCTGCAGGACTTGGTGCAGCAGCGAGGAGGGACGAGGGACGGAGTTGTCCGCCGCCGAGGAATCCACCTGTGCACAGGGGAGCAGACTGGGAGAGAAGAGGTAAGTGATCTTCTTACCGCTCAGTGTCGTGCTGAAGAGAAAGTAGTTTGCTTCTTGAAGAAGGGGGGAAGAAGTCTGACGGCTTCAGGCCGAAGCTCAGGGCGAGGCGGCTTATATTCCTCGCCGTTGATGACTGACAGGTGTGCGAGCAGGTGGCGCCGCTGATGAGCGGCGTGGCGTGACACTTTTCAGTATAATATTCACAGTGATTATGAATATTGTTGAAGTGGTTATCAGGATCAATATCATTCTCCATCTCTTGTGGTTTATGTTCAGCATAATGACATATTTTCAGAGTCTGAATTTCCTCACTCTGTGTCAGATGACTTCCTCCAACTGGGGATGATTGATTTCTACTAAAGTCAGTCATAAGTTTTTTGTTTTGTTTTGTTTTTTAAAGTAAACATTTGTCCTCACTGTGCACTGAGGCTGAACAAGTGGGTCTAGGAACTGAACATAATAGTGACGGTTTCTGATTCTTTGTGGCAGGACATGAATATTGGGTGTGACCGATTTTATTACACTGATAACAGCGTATATCTTTATTTGCAACAACTCGTGACTTTTTGTTATTATCATATCTGCTGTTTGTGATCTGACTGGGCCTGGAATACAACCTATTTCGAGCTGGACCACCCCTTTCACCCTCATTAAACTCACTCTGTGTGGTGAAAGATCTGTCACGGCCAAGAGTAGGTCTCCTGCTCCCAGACCTGGCTGACAGAAAAACCTCCGCCCGACGAGCAGCGTCTTCTGCAGTCTTCGGGTCCCGCTCCTGTATCCAGACTCCCAGTTCCGGGTTCACCATGCGCAAAAACTGTTCCAAAATTAATTGTTCCATAATGTCTTTTAAAGATAGGGTCTCTGGTTTAATCCATTTATATAACAGGTCTTTTAGGCGTATATAAAGTTCACGAGGGGTTTCGTCCTGATGAATGTCCAGGGACCGAAACCTCCTCCTATATGTGTCAGATGTGATTTCATATTTATTCAAAATAGCTTCTTTGACTTTCCCATAATCATCCGTGTCAGCAACATCCATCAGTACATATGCGCTCCGCACTTTACCTTAAGTAGAGGAGCAAGATGGATAGCCCACTCTTCTTCCCTCCAGCGGCAGACTGTAGCGATCCTCTCGAACATTGTCAGGTAATGCTCAATATTGTCCTCGGGTGAGAGAGGATTCAGCCTGGGCTCGTGGTGCACTGGTGTCCTCCTCGGCTGCACCTGCAACGGCAAATCTTCCTCCTGCGGGCCGACCCGACTGGCCGTCACCCTGGGGTCCTCCCCCAAAGCGCCGTCGTCACCACTATGCTCCGCCCGGCTCCCGTATTCCTCTCTCAGCTCTGTAACCTGCGACTGCACCCGACGAATTTGCTCATTCACAGCCTGCCACCTTTGGTCATGGAGAGAGGCTTCTTCCTCCAGCTGGTGATCTCTGAGAGTCAGCGAACGCACCGCAGATTTCACCAGGCTCGTTAGCTCCTCGAGCTCGCCCAGTCCGCTGACTCCTGGGTCCTCAGCCGCCATACCTGCGTCTAGGTCAGGCTGCTCCTCCTGCCTCGCTTTCCTCCTCGACATGAGTCCTTCCGTCCCCCAAATGCCACGACGTCCCGGCAACGGACCACCGCTGCCACCAACTGTGAGAATTGGTGCAGCAAAGCGAGGCCAGAGCTTCAATTCCAATTTTCAATTATTTTATTTCATTAACTTACAAGCAAAGTTTCCAGGAAACATCTGACACGATCCTTCAAACAAAATGCACTTCGCCAACCAAGAAGCATACCAAGAACAATAAGCAATCTGCAATCAGCAATCAGCAATGTTACTCGATATCTCATACCTGTTATATAATATACGAGATAATTAGGGCTGATTAGCCCCTACCATAATCCCAGGTAAAACAATCAACATTCCTATTCTTAACACATACCCACTAACATCTAAAAATACATAAATAATTTCCCCAAGTATATACAATATAAATATAAATAACATACAATAAATAGCAATATAAATAATTCAATAAATAATTTCAACCCTTATTTACAAATGTTAAACCACCCCTCTGACTTACCATACATGTTTCCTTCCTGCTGGTGTCCTACAAAAGGCCCTCAACCCCTCACAGAGTCTTTTGCCTGGACACCCACAGGAAGCATGTTGGCAAAGGTATGTGAAATAAATCCTTTATCAATTATTTTACCAAATACTTAACCATAATAGTTATCTCCCAAGGGCATTCAAATTAACAAAGACAAATCCCAAAATACTGTGTTGTAGAAGAGCTGGAAATAACGAGGCGGTTTTGTATCACAAAAGCAGGGTCTTTAATGAACAACTCTTCTATCTTGTCTCATCATGGTGCAGAGCTTGGCAGAAGGCAAAGAGCAAGAATTCTGCCCAGCTCGCTGGTTAAATACAGGCACACATCCAAGACATGCAAAACACAAGCTGAAATCCCCCGTTATCTAAATCCCCATTAGTCCTGTTAACTCCTCCCTCCGTCTTGGGAGGTGATGGGAAAACCTCTCCTTGCCTAAGGGGGTGAAGGTGTCAAGTCTGTTGCCATGGCGTCCTGTGACGTCATTGGTCTTCACACGGCGGTGAGATTCCTTTGTCCTTTCAGAGGTGTGAAATTCCTTTGCATATGTTGCCCCACACATTTCCACATGCTCCAACGTATGCAGGTATGGAATATATGAGTAATATATACCACAGGCCCCCCAAACAACTAGGAAAGGACACAGAAAGATTCACAGTCTAGGGTAATTACTAAGACATACTACGTGTTACAGCTGTTGTCACAGAAGAAACTTCCAAGCAGCCATGCTCCTAAGAGAGTTCAGTGAAAATATAACAGCATAGTATAATCATAAGTCAGTCCTAAACTGTTGCGGCACAATTAGCGAAAAATTGCAGAGTGGTGTAATCAGTCCTTGTGCAGTCTGGGTTTCATTCTTCTCCCAAAGCTGCTGTAGGTTGGTTTAGGCGTCCTGCTGGGACCTTGTTGTGAGGAATCTGCAGTGTGGGAAGGAGAGAGATTATCTGTTCCCTGCCTGGGGGCTGAGACTTTTTCCTTGGGGAGTCTACCTCGCCGAGGTGCTCGCGCCAACTGTGCAGGTTCGTCTCTCAACAAGAAGGCAGGTTTGAGTCTGTCAATGCTGACCGTTTCATTTCTATCCCCATAATCAAGCACAAAGTGTTTGTCACCATTTTCCAGCACTCTGAACGGGCCATCGTATACTGGGCATAACGTTGGTTTAAGGGCTTCATGCTTAACAAAAACAAACTCGGCGTTTTTTAAAGTTTGAGGAACAAAAACTCGCGGAAAGGAGTGATGAGCTGGACCGTGTAGAGAGTCCGGTCCGTTACTGCCTAAAAACCTTGGGACTGGGAGGTGCCCTGGTTCCGGGTTTTCTGGTAAAAATTCACCTGGTAGTCTGATAGGCTGAGCAAAGACTAATTCTGCAGGGGAAGCGTCTAAATCCTCTTTAGGTGCCGCACACAACCCCAATAAAACCCAGGGAAGTTTATTTACCCAATTTGTGTCCGTTAATGAGGCTCTGAGGGCGGCCTTTAAGGACCTGTGAAAACGTTCGCATAACCCATTAGCCTGAGGGTGATAAGCGGTGGTACGGTGAATTGTTGCCCCTAAACTGTTGGACATGGCTGACCAGAGCTCTGAGACAAATTGAGGCCCCCTATCTGACGTGATGTCTGATGGGACGCCGAAACGTGCCACCCAATTTGTTAGAAAAACGCGAGCGACTTCCTCCGCTGTAGTTGCCGCTAGAGGGACTGCCTCTGGCCAGCGCGTGGTGCGGTCTATCATTGTTAGCAGGTGTGTGAAACCCTGGGAGGAAGGCAGCAGCCCCACGAGGTCGACATGAATGTGGTCGAACCTTCTAGCAGGGATGGGAAAAGGCTCCAGAGGGGCTTTTGTGTGTTTGTGTACTTTGGCGCGCTGACAAGGAATGCAAGTTTTTGCCCATTCTTTTACGTTTTTGCTCAGACCTGGCCACACAAACTTTTCGGCAACCATTTTGACTGAGGCGCGCACACCTGGGTGCGCGAGGGAGTGAATTGCGTCGAAAATACGGCGGCGCCAAGCAGCCGGTACTAACGGGCGAGGTCGGCCGGTTGAAACATCGCATATTAGGGGGGGCACGCCGTTGCGCAACCCTTTTTCCTCCAGCCTTAACCCTGTTGGTCCAGACAGGAGCGCGCGCACGTCCGCATCATTACCTTGTTCTTCCGCCATGGCTGCATAATCTATCCCTTCATGGATAGGTGCTGCATATGTGTTTGCGTTAGAGAAAAGCTCAGCTGCTGAAGCAGTGTAATCTGTCTCCTCGTGCTCTGGCGGTGCCACAGCGCGAGAGAGACAGTCCGCTACTACGTTAAGTTTGCCCGCTACATGTCGAATGTCTGTGGTGAACTCTGAAATCGCAGCTAGCTGTCTTTGTTGTCTGCCCGACCAAGGTTCTGAAATTTTAGCCATAGCAAAAGTGAGCGGTTTATGGTCCACAAAAGCCGTGAAACTCCGCCCTTCTAACCAAAACTGGAAGTGGCGGATGGATAAATGGAGCGCCAGCAGCTCCCTGTCAAAAGTGCTGTACTTGCGTTCCGTCGGGTTTAGCGATTTGCTAAAAAATGCTAAAGGTTGCCAGACCCCCTTGACAAGTTGTTTTACAACTGCCCCTATGGCCAAGTCTGAAGCATCTGTGGTTAGAGCAATGCGGGCCGAGGGATCTGGATGGACTAACATTGTGGCGTTAGCTAGGGCGTTTTTAACTTCCGCAAAAGCGCGTTCGCGTTCCGGGGTCCATTCGACCGCGTTGGAAGCTCTCTTTTTTTTGAGCGCGTCATACAGGGGCTGCATGAGCTGAGCTGCATGAGGGAGGAAACGGTTGTAAAAATTAACCATCCCCAAAAATTCCTGTAGCGATTTGATCGTTTGGGGCCGTGGAAAACCTTCTATCGCATGAATTTTGTCTGGAAGCGGAACTGCCCCTTTCGGGGAGACTCTGTGTCCCAAAAAATCAATTTGCGATACGCCGAATTTGCATTTGGCTGGATTAATTATCAATCCGTGCTCTTCTAGCCTCTGAAAAACGGCAGTGAGATGCTGCCGTGCTCTTCCTCCGATGAGCTGGCTACCAGCATGTCGTCGAGGTAGACGAAAACAAAGGGGAGGTCGCGTAAGACTGCGTCCATCATACGCTGAAAAGTCTGAGCAGCACCTTTGAGGCCGAAAGGCATTCGCAGGAATTCAAAAAGGCCGAAAGGGGTTATAACCGCTGTTTTAGGAATGTCTTCAGCTCGGACTGGAACTTGGTGATAACCGCGGACTAAGTCTATTTTTGAAAAAATGCGTGCACCCGCTAAATGTAGTGAAAAGTCCTGTATGTGAGGAATGGGGTAGCGGTCATGTGCTGTAGCGTTGTTTAATCTGCGGTAATCTCCACACGGTCTCCAAGAACCGTCGGATTTCGGAACCATGTGAAGTGGTGAAGCCCAAGGGCTCTTTGAACGTCGGACAATGCCTAATTTTTCAAGAGCTGCAAATTCGTCCCTTGCTATGTTGAGCTTGGCCGCGTCTAAGCGGCGAGCTTTGGCAAAAACGGGAGGTCCCGTTGTTGGAATGAAGTGTTTAACCCCGTGTTTGGCTACAGTGGCTGAGAATTTGGGGGTTGTGAGTGCTGGAAATTGGGTGAGGAGTTGCTCAAACTTACCTCCTGCCGTGGTGACGTTGGCCTGCACAGGTGGTGGAGAGACTCGAGCTGAGCAAGGAATAGAAGCAAAAGACAGTGCATTAACCAGGCGCCTATTTGCTAGATCAACTAATAACCCGTGTGCACACAGAAAATCTGCGTCTAACAAGTTAAAACTCACCGCCGCTACAACAAATGTCCATCTGTAGCTGCGGCCGTGAATGAGGAGATGCAGGCTCTTTTCCCCGAACGTGTCGATGTCCGAGCCGTTGGCTGCCACTGCTCCATTGCCCCGGGTGCCCATGGCTCGATCTGCGTGGGAGGGCATGACGAAACTCAGCTGGGTTTCCTGTGTCGATGAGGAACTGCTTGCCTGTGTGTCCATCCGTCACGTATAACAGCTTATTTTTCTTGCCGAGAACCGCTGCCGTTAACGGCCCTCGGCTTTGGCGTTTCCCGACATCGTAAACTTGCAGGGGGGGAACACAATTCCGGGCTTTCTCGGCGAAGCAGTGGTGATAATAACAGGCGTCATTCTGTTTGTTGCGCTTGGGCCGCGCTGCTGTCGCCGTGGGTTGAGCCTGCTCTGTGGTTTGTGACTCTCCAAGGTTCGGGGCGTCAGTTTTGAGGTCTGCGGATGCCGCTGTGGGTGTCCAATCTCTGCAGGCGTTGACGAGTCGATAAGCTTCGTTGGCCAGCGTGCGGAAGTCCTGATGATTGTTGCACTTCATACTGGCGAGTGTCCCTCTCATGTGTGGTGGTAGCGTGCTGAGGAAAATAAATTGAAAGAGGAAATTATCATTGTCCTCCTCCTTGAGCTGCAGTAAATCCTCCATGAGGGTCTTTGGATTGCCCCCTCTGTGGCCGTAGACTGCCAGGATTTTTTGGCTCTTTCTTCCGCCGACGGGACGTAATTCGCCACGATGGTCGCCTTGAGTGTCTCATACTTGTCCCGGGCCGGTGGTCGCTGGATCAAGCTTCGCACACACCTCGAAGTGGCGGAGTCGAGTTTGGAGACGATATGGTAGAACTTAGTATCGTCTGCCGTGATGCCCGCCAGTATGAACTGGGCTTCGGCTTGGAGAAACCAAGAGGCCGGGTGTTCTCGCCAGAAATCTGGCAGTTTAACAGCGACGGCGTTTGTGCACATCATCACTGTTGTGCCCGCCGGGTGAGAGTGCCTTGCCTCAGCTCTCACGGCGGTGCTGGAGCTCGGTTGAGCTCTCTCGGTACCCTCTGCCAGGGGGAACAGCTGTCTGCTTGTTCCCTCGTCTGCGTTGTCGCTGGCGTAAGTCAGATTCGCCGCGGATGAGTCGCTTGAAGAACGCCTCAGGTCCATACTCGCGTCAAGGTCACCAGTGTAGAAGAGCTGGAAATAACGAGGCGGTTTTGTATCACAAAAGCAGGGTCTTTAATGAACAACTCTTCTATCTTGTCTCATCATGGTGCAGAGCTTGGCAGAAGGCAAAGAGCAAGAATTCTGCCCAGCTCGCTGGTTAAATACAGGCACACATCCAAGACATGCAAAACACAAGCTGAAATCCCCCGTTATCTAAATCCCCATTAGTCCTGTTAACTCCTCCCTCCGTCTTGGGAGGTAATGGGAAAACCTCTCCTCGCCTAAGGGGGTGAAGGTGTCAAGTCTGTTGCCATGGCGTCCTGTGACGTCATTGGTCTTCACACGGTGGTGAGATTCCTTTGTCCTTTCAGAGGTGTGAAATTCCTTTGCATATGTTGCCCCACACATTTCCACATGCTCCAACGTATGCAGGTATGGAATATATGAGTAATATACAGTATACCACAGTGTGCATTTTAACAAATAATCATACTGACATTTACAACATTACAAATATAACATAATTACACAATACAACAAGTCATACGGTGGTGACATCCCATCGTCACAATACTATATACCAATAGTATAAAATTAGCATATTCTGGTTACAATTGTGTCATGTGTTTTCTGCACCCCCCCCCCCCCCCCGGAAAAATATGTTGCCACTGCACCAAGGAAATGACAGGAGGACGCTTAAGCCAGAGGAAACACTGGTTTATTCTATGAAAAGTAGTGGTGTTGCCAGTCCAAGCGGGGGCGTATGCAGTCATTCATTGCTGTTTTCCAATCATAATAACAGAAAAAGAGCAGAAGACACCAACCCCCAAAGGGTACAGACTGGAATGTTTTGTTTTTCTGGGATACACTGTCGGATGGCCAAAACAAGAATGGCCTGCCCAGATGATGCGCAAGAGCCCGAAAATCAACCTACCCACCCCAAATCAGCAACATGGGAAATCTCGGGCTCTCCGCAAAGTATGGTGGCAGTGGAGAACATTGATGCTGCATGGTGTGTGAGTAGAAATACGTCCAACATGCTAACACATCTCAGACATCACCCAGGTGCACTGCTGACCGGAGCAAGGAATAAGATTACACAAGTCGGAAAACTTATCCCCGCTAATTTTAACTAGCCACTAGATGTAAAAGCAGACAGGACCCAAGTCATTACCGAGGTACCGTAACTGGCATTTACATTTCAATGGTTATGCCCCCATACATAGTAATAGAGGAGCAAGGCTTCAGATATTTATTAAAAGTACTCAAGTCCCATTATAATGTCCCATCCCATGCAAATATAAGCCAGTCTTTCTGTTCAAAATAAATGAAAAAAACAAACAAAAAAAACGGCATTTCAATTTGTTCCTTTATTTTGTTGACACAACTCCATATCAAACTGTGATCCTGAACCCAAAGTATGCACCGAACTATACATACGTACTGTATATCACATCACTGTTGTGTTTGTATCTGATTAATCATGTCAGTACAATGTCATTCATCCTTAACTTTGATAGCTCACACCAGTCATTTGAAGAACTACAGTTTCTGGTAGCTTCCAGTGCAGGTTTCATTTTTCTGAAATAGCTGAATGATCTGTAACTTCTGAGATTTGGAGGAGACTGTACCATATTTTGGGGAAGTAAAAGAATGTCAGCAAAGTGAAAATCAGCCAAGAAACATATTTTTCTGTCTAAAGTCAATATCAAATCATTCTGTGCTATGTGCAAAGAAAAGCTCAATCAGTGAGTGAAAACAGAGGGAAATGTTGCCTTCTGTTTTGTGGTTAAAAGTAAATAATAAAATCTTGTGTATGTTCACAAGACATGTTGCCACTCCAGCTCCTGTTAATGCAAGGTAAAGACAGGATGTATTTCCTTTTTCTTTCTAATCCATATAGTCGTGTAGTTTGAATAACAATTAGACCTTCTATTTATAGTCTTATCATACTGAGAAGTGCATATGCCCACAAAATAATTTTTGGTCCCTGGGATATGGCTTAATCACCAGCACCAGTTAAAACAAACTTCGTATCATTCAAATAAATCTTCATTTTTGTACAAGTCAGTTTCAACTAGAAAAGCACTCAGACTGGATACCTCAGCCAAGGCTCCTTCTGTGCCTCATGGATCACCTCCAAAATGTAATGGGTTTGTGTGTAGGCGGAGAGCCACTACTGGTGAAAATTGCATCAGAGTCTGTCCAGTAGTTTTGGAGTATTGTTGCTAACACTCTGTGAGAAAATAAAAGCCTTGGCGGAGGTATGCATTCTCAGATCATCACCAAAATGTAATGGGTTCGTCTGCAGCCCAAGAACCACCTCTGGTGAAAATTTCATCCAAATCTATCCAGTAGTTTTTGTGTAATCCTGCTGCACAAATCCAAACAAAGCCCTTGGTGGAGGTATGCACCTAATCATCTGTTCCCCGTGCCATTACACACCTTTCCTGAAAATTTCCTCAAAATCTGTTCATAACTTTTTGAGTTATGTTGCTAACAGACAGAAAGACAAACCAACGCCAGTAAAAACATAACCTCTTTGGCGGAGGTAAAAACCCCTACAGCAACACATTCTCTTAAACTAAAGCCCAAAACTTACAGCATTTTACATGTTACTGTTTAAATATACAATAAATACAGCTTTTATTACTATCTGAGAACTAGCTGCTTACTGTATCTCCAGCTTGTCTGTGATGTAACAATAAAGGGTATTTGGTCAGCACTCATCACATGAAGCCACTGTAGCTAAATGTTGCCCAAAGCCTGCACAGCAAAAGGCATGTCCATCTCTCAGCTTCTTTTTGACCAGCAATGATCTGTTGACACAGTGCCATCTTATCTTCTCAAAGACTCCTTAGAGTCCACTAAGACTGAGCTGAGAGAGCTGAAGTGCAGAGTGTGTGTGTGTGTGTGTGTGTGTGTGTGTGTGTGTGTGTGTGTGTGTGTGTGTGTGTGTGTGTGTGTGTGCACCCAAGGTGAAGAACGGGGTGATACTCGGGGTGTGTTTGTGAAGAGATGAAAGGTAATGCAGACCATCAGGTCACATGTCTTGCTCCATGATAGAGGGCTGGGAAGCATTACCATCCTAAACCCAGGGAGTGGGAGGAGGGTGGCTTACATGCTGGATGGACTCTCTTGGTGGGTGAGTAAGGCAGTAGGAGGGAGGTGGAGTGGTTTTCTTGTCTCTGACCCATGTCTAAGTGGTGCTGCAATGTTTACTGTGAGGAAGGAAGCTGTCAACTGTGTTTGCGCCCATCTCGGCAAGACGGAGCGGCCCACCTCCCAAAACACTGAGACACAGACAGACACCAGTGTGGAGTACATCTCTAAAGGCAGAAAATCAAGAGCCAAGGAAGCGATATTACTTTGAGTGACTCCATTTGGTCTGCGCTGGTCTGCCTGTGCTGTGCTAGAGCTTTGGGCCTCCCCTTGAAGGGCCCGGGAGTGATTGACAAGCTTTCTACTTGAGGTATAGAGTTTCCCCCTAGTGTAAAGTCCCTGTGGCTCTCTTCCAAAGGGTGACTGCATTCTTGACCAGGTCATGAACTAACAACCTTTACCACCACAGCCATCACCACCCCCACAAAAGCTGCAAAGTAATTCCAAAGTCAAACAGACCTAAACTCCAGCTATTTCGACTGCTAAATGAGCAGCAATTGACAGATTATAAAGATTTAAATATGTATACCCTACTTTGCCTGGACTGTTGCACCACAACTGAGTCAAGGCTATCAATATTTTAGACTCATTCAGTTTAAAAATGTTCGAAACAGTATTTCATTTCCGTACAACCCTGTAATTCCACCTGTGTTGACATATTACTTCTGTCAGACTTTTCAAATTTGAAATGATGTACTGAAACAAATATATCTACAGCTTGGTGTCTAGGCTCATGTTAATCAGCCCCATTAACTATACATGCAGTAGTGGGAGAGTGATACTAAACAAGAAACTGTGGTACAAAAACAGGAAGTAGCTTAGTGCCCAGATTCCCATGGTCATTCATCAGCATGAAAAAAAACTAGTGCTGTCAAAGATAATGCAATAACTGATTAACACACCATTCCATTTGATGCCTTTATTTTTCTATGCACAATTAATATGCATGTGGATGCATGTTTTTGATCCTGATGGCTTCCCATACTTATGGTTCTCCAACCACGTCGCAATTTGGGAAATCAGGAAGCAACACATTCACATTATAACAGATAAAAAATGCATGATTAATGTGCAATAAATCAAGAGTTCACTATGACTTCAACTGATAAGGATAAAAAAATACAGTGAATCAGGATATTGATATAAAATAGTTATTTACAGGCTACTTGCATTATGATAATAATAATAATAAAAATAATCTGTCTTTTAGCTAATCTACAATGGAATCTCAATCTTTTTTTTTTTATTTTAACCTTGTAGCTTTTAAATTCTTTAGTTATGGGGATGGCAGTTTCTTTGGGTTGTTGATGCATCCATGTTCTTTTTCGGTTAAAAATCTAAAATTGTTTACAGGATTAGTTAGCCACGTGCTACAGTCAGAATCTTGGAAATCCAAGAAACTCATTAGAAATGTTCATTGGTTTTAACAACGTGGCTGATTTATTGCAATTTGATCAAAAATCTATACTCTTTGTTTTCATTATGTTAGTTACACATAAGCCCCTCCCTGGATTGCCACCTTATCGTGGTGGAGGGGTTTGAGCGCTTGAATGATCCCAGGAGCTGTGTTGTCAGGGGCAACTTGTCCCTGGTAGGGTCTCCCAAGGCAAACTGTTCCAGGGTGAAGGGCCAGACTAAGCGCAGTCCAGTGGACCTCCATGCAAAACGTTACATCAAGGATCCAGTGTACCCAAAGAAGGCACATGGGTCCACTCTCCAGTGAGCTCACCACCTGCAGGAGGGCTCATGGGGATCATGGTACTGTATGAACTGGGCGGAGGTCTGGGCTACTCTGCATAAACTGATGCCCCCACAACCTGGATTCCTGGATAAGCAGTAGAGGATGGATGGATGGATGGATGGATGGATGGATGGATAATTACACAGTTATGTGAAAAAAATTAGGACACCCCATGAAATATTCAGTTCTTCATTAAGAGATGTTCACATATCTATGTCTAGCCTTGTTTCTGTTTTTATTTGCAATTTTTAACATTTATTTGAGCCATCGTAAGTGGGAATGAATGTGGGGGTGTCCTAAAAAAGATGGGGGGTGTCCTAATTTATTCCTCACTATTTGTTTAGAATTACATTTTACAGAAAATTTGAAAAAAGTCTTAGCCAGTCTTAAGTCTTCATTTTTTTTTTTTCCGGTTCCGGTTCCGCCGGACCGGTGGCGCCACACGAGTAGGCTGCCCGTTGCAACAGCCTTTTTTTTTTTATCTTCCTTCTTCTTTCTACACCTTTCACTCTGTATATATATCACGGACGCACGGATCGCCCCGGGGGTCTCCCGGGTCGGCGGACGGAGTCACGGTTTGCAGCAGGAGACGTTACAGCGGGGAGGAGCTAGTGCTAGCTAGCACTTGGCCGCCGCCCGGTGCTAATGGGAAACTCGACATACCGGGAGCTGTAGCAAAAACGATGCGGGTGCCGGGCTGGAGTTTAGGCGGCGTGCAAGAAATATAAGACAGAACAATATAAAGCGATGGCAAGAACCAAGCAGACCGCCCGTAAAATCTACTGGAGGAAGAAGCCCCCCAGGAGACAGCTAGCCACCAGGGCTGCTCGGAGAGGCGCTCTGGCCACCGGCAGAGTGAAGAGGCCTCGCCGTCACAGGCCCGTGGCTCTGAGAGAGATCCGTCGCTGCCAGAAATCCACGGAGCTGCTCATCCGTAAGCTGCCCGTCCAGCGCCTGGTGAGGGAGATCGCTCAGGACTTCAAGACCGTCCTGCGTTTCCTGAGCTTCGCCGTCATGGCTCTGCAGGAGACCAGCGAGGCCCACCTGGTGGTCTCTTCTTCGCTAAGGGGGTCACCATCATGCCCAAAGACTTCCAGCTGGCCCGCCGCATCCGCGGAGAGAGAGCTTAGACTTTCTGCTGCACATTCACCAACCAACCATAATGCTCTGCACTGTGTGTCTATATATATACATTTATAGTAATATGGACATATGTTTACTAGATGTTGTTTTTTCTTGCCTTCTGATTGTTGCTCTGAGTGTTGCTATCCCTGTGCTGTTGCAATCCTGGAATTTTCCCATTGTGGGACTAATAAAGGCTTATCTTATCTTATCTTAATTGTTTAGTTGTATAACATGAATCTCACAGTATTTTTAATATTTATATTAAATATCCATATGTCCAAATATGTAAAAAAAAAACACACAGTCTTATACAGGGTGTTCTAATTTTTTCACATGACTGTAAGGATGTTATAGCTTTTAATGGTCAACTTTGAAAGCATAAACACTGTGACACAAACATGCACTGTATCAGATGCTACCATTTACAACTATAAGAAGAGATCGGAATCATTATGAAGTTGTCTGTTTTTGGTCGCTATTGTGCCTGTGGGTGGGGTGTTAAGATGTTTAATCTGTTGTTGTTTATTCAGTCTTTCTTCCATTCTGGCAACATTTCTGAGCATATAACAGCTTTTTTTTTTTTTTTTTTCCCCCTCTCACACTGCTTCACACACCCTCTCAGATGTAGATACACCCAAACCCAACCCCAACCACCCCTGAGGCCTGCCTCCAGGGCCTGAGTGTGATGAGCTGTGCCCATTTCTGCAGCCTGTACTCTCAATCTCTATCTCAACCCCAGCAGAAAGCCAAGGAAATTATGGCCCTTTTCCTGGAATGTGATTAGATTCCTGATGTTGGCAGCCACACATCTCTGTTTTTTAATTGGGTTCCGAGGCACGACGAGATTAGCCTCGTGACATCATTGATGGTCTGTTTGTGGGTGCGCATGTGTGTGTAAAGGTTGGTGGTGTTTGCTGATAAGAGATGGTATGGGGGTGTGTCAGGGATTTGTATCCCCCACTTTCCAATAGATGACTGTTTCTAATAGGGTCTGAGTGTTTTTCTTTTTTTTTTTTTATTTTCATTCATACAGTCATGTGAAAAAAAAATTAGGACACCCTGTATAAGCCTGTGTGGTTTTTTGAACATATCTGGACATATGGATATTTAATATCAATGTTAAAAATACTGGGAGATTCACGTAGTACAATTAAATAATTAAAAATTAATTAAAGAGTTTTTTTCAAATTTTCTGTAAAATCTAATTCTAAACAAATGTGAGGAATAAATTAGGACCCCCCCCACATCTTATTTAATTCAATTCAATTCAATTCAACTTTATTTATATAGCGCCATTTAGAACACCTCCACATTCATTCCCACTTAGAATGGCTAAAATAAATGTTAAATAAATGTTAAAAAAAAGTGCAAATAAAAACCAAAACAAGGTCAAACATACTGTAGATATGTGAACATTTCTTAATAAAAAACTGAAGGGGGGGGGTCCAAATTTTTTCACGACTGTATATGCACACATTGTAAGTATGGACAGAGGTATGTGTTTTTTATTTGTTGGTTTTTTTTTATTCTTTTCATGTTACAGCGGGAAAAATAAGTACAGAACACGTCAATATTTTTCTCATTAAACATATTTTTGATGGAGCCATTGACCTGAGATTTTCACCAGATATCAGTAACAACCCAACTAATTTATACATACAAAGAAATCAAGGCAACGGTGTTCACAAAACAAGTTATAATTAGTAAAGTGGAATGACACAGGGAATAAGTATCGAACATGCTTGGTGAAATTCATTTAATATTTAGTAGAAAAACCTTTGTCAATAATAACAGCTTCCAGCTGTCTCCTGTATGGTGAAACTAGGTGCAGGCATTGCTCAGGAGTGATTTTAGCCCATTCTTCCACACAAACTATCTTCATATCTTGAAGGTTCTATGGGTGTCTTCTATAAACTCTGATCTTCAGTTTGTTCCATAGATTTTCAATGTAATTCAGGCCAGGTGACTCTACTGGACCATTCAAGCAGCATTATTTTCCTTCTCTGGAGCCAGATGAGTTTTCTTGGCTGTGTATTTGGGATCACTGTCTTGCTGAAATGTCCACCCTCATTTCATCTTCAGCATCTTGGCAGATGGCAGCAGCTTCTTATCAAGGATGTCTGTACATTTGTCCATTCATCTTTCCTTCAATTATAAGAAGTTTGCCTGTACTATATGCTGAAAAACACCCCCACACAATGATGGGATGTGCAGTGCCATTTCTCCTCCAAACATGCTGTGTGTTATGGCATCCAAAAAGTTCAATTTTGGTCTCATCTGACCAGACTATATTATCCCAGTATTTTACTGGCTTACCCAAATGCTGTGCAGCAAACCTTAAAAGAGCTTCAATATGCTTTTGCTTCAGCAATGGAGTCTTGCAAGGTGAGCAGGCATAGAGCCCATGTCAGTTGAATGCATTACTTATTGTTTTCTTTTAAACAGCAGTACCTGCTAACTCCAGGTCTTTCTGGAGCTCTCCATGAGCGATCTTTGGCTCTTGGATAACTAACATTTTTTTTGACTCCTCTGTCAAAAATCTTGCAAGGAGCTCCTGATCATTCATGACCGGTTTATGGTAAAATGATGATCTTTCCACTTCTGAATGATGGCTTCGACAATGCTCACAGGAACATTCAGCAGTTTAGAAATGTGTCTGTAACCAATGTCATCATTATGTTTTGCAATAATAAGGTTGTGAAGGTCTAGAGAGAGCTCTTTGATTCTACCCAGCATGAGTTCTTTGTGGTGTGACAATCTGATAATCATAGACCTTTTAAAAGGTTTTCAGTCAGGACTTAACCAGCTGAAATTAACTTGAATGGAGGAGGGATGGGATGGCTTCCGATATTCTGATGGATTTCAACTGGTTTCTATGCCTTTTGCACCTCGTTTTCTTCATGTGTTCAATACTTATTCCCTGTGTCATCCCACTTTATTAAATATAACTTGTTTGGTGAGCACAGTTGCCTTGATTTCTTTGTATGTATGGATTACTTGGGTTGTTACTGATATCTGGTTAAAGTCTCAGGTCAGTGGCTCCATCAGAAATATGTTTAATGAGAAAAATGTTGATGCTTTCAGTGCTTATTTTCCCCGCTGAATATTGCCATTCAGTCAAGGACATTGGCATCATTATACACAGTAAACTATGCTCTTTGGCTTCACACAGTGACACTCGGGTAGCATAAGTAATGCAGTCCAAAGGCATCACATATCGATCGCAGGGTTACTGTTGTAAAGTGGCATGTTTAAAGGAATCTCACACTTTTTTCCCTTATCAGTTTAATGCCATTGCAAAAGTTCTTTTGAATACTTACAGTAACCAGTTAAAATAATAATAAAAATGCAGTCTGCAATTTAAAAAGGGGGAGAAGGGAAACAACACAAATCATGAACTTCAATGGCTTTTTTTTTTAGATATTATTGTCAGCTTCAAATATTCATGTGTTGGATTTGATTCGATATCAATGAGTTTGACCAAGTGGCAATATTTTACACAACCATAAGCATGTTGAGCTATCTGGAGCAGAACATGTTAATGCCTTCATGGTTGGTGCACATGTCACCCCCCCCCCCCCACGTTGTAGATGACATATTTTGGGCTAAATCAGGTCCATCAATCCAAGTCTTAATTTAGCCCACAAATAGACGATAAAAATTGGGCTGTGTTTAGTCCATCTTATATAGACCATATTTAACCCCAAAATAGTCATTGAAAATATGGCGGGGTTTAGTTTATCTAGTTTAAATATGGGCCTTATTTAAACAGAAAACAGTTATTGAAAACTGGGCTGTGCCTGACCATAATAACAAAAAATAGTCCAATAATTGGGCTTTTTAGTCCACAGGATTTGGCTCAAATTTATCCTCCAAATAGTTTTTGGCATTGGGTGATAGTGGTGGGGGTCTATCTCTCAAAAGTCAAGAACCCTTTTACAACCACTGGGACTCTGTTAACAGTGCTTTATAAAAATGCACATTAACAGCTTTTTTTAAGTTTGACATTTGGCATAATGCTTGTTTAATAATACCTAAGATCAGCTGATCAGCTGCTCTTGGCGATCCCTAAAACAAGGCTGAAGCTCAGAGGGGATCAGGCCTTTACTGCTGCAGCCCCTAGGCTATGGAACGAGTTGCCATTATACGTTAGGCGGGCCTCCTCACTTTGTGTTTTTTAAATTTCATTTAAAAGCACTCTGTTTTCCTTGGCTTTTAACTCGCTTTAATTTTATTGTCTGCTGTGTTTGGCATTTTGTTTTAACACTTGTGAGTTGGTTCTTTTTCTGCTGCATGTTATGTTTTTATTGTCTTTCACTTATTTGTCTATTTGTACTTTATTTGTTACTGTGCAGCACTTTGATCAACTTTGTTGTTTTTAAATGTGCTTTATAAAAAAATTTGATGTGTCATGGTATATCTGGAACAATTTGAAACCAGTGTTAGTGCTATTGTACTATAAACTTAAAAAGCACAGTTTGAATACATGTTTTACAAATTTCTCTCTGTTGTGTCTTTTTCACCTCAGGCTCTGGTCTCATCTGAATTTGAAAGCTAAGCAGAGTCTGCTTTGGTAAAGCTACAGTTGGAAAGATTCTTACAAATGATGGGTTCATAAGAATCTCCCAGTTTCTATGAATTCTAGAGTTCACAGACATTCGTGGAGGGGAGTATAGTTTCTTATGGCTGCCGTTCAATTTACAAGAGCAACTTAAGGCATTCTTGAGAAATGAGGTGTTTTTCTGTCGTACGATGGCCCTAGAGTTCTTACGTTCTTCATAACGGTGCCTTGGGATCTTCCTATGGCATACTTACTGCCATCTTATGAAAAAAAATTTTGCAACTCACGGCACTCTCAAGTCATTGGTAGGAAGATCTTACAGCTTTCAACACATTTTGTCAGCACAAATGTCGCACAAATGACGTACTTCCGCATTATGGGCACCTCACTACTGCCTTACGCTGTACAAATCTCCGGGGCACTCAGAACACCTTAAGGTGTTCTCAAGAACAACGTAAGGTGTTCTTGAGGCATACTAATGGCCAACATCTTGCAGTCTTTATGTTGTTCCTAAGGCATTCGTAAAGCCGCCCTACGATGAGGGGTTTTCGTGGGGCGTTCATAGAAATCTTGGACAAGAGAATCGACCTGGTCACGAACTTACAAATGGTCTACGAATGCTGGATTCTCCTTTGGCCACCTGAAGAAGGCCGTATGAAATGGTCCATTCGTAAGGGTATTTGTGACTGTAGCTTTAGTACTTGGATAGGAGACTGACTGGGAATTCCAGGTTCTGTGATACACTGTTGATCTGTCCAGGATGTACTCTGCCTCTTACCCAAAGATACTGGTATACAGTGCTGTGAAAAAGTATTTGCCCCCTTCCTGATTTCTTACATTTTTGCATATTTGTTACACCTAAATATTTCAGATCATCAAACAAATTTTAATATTAGACAAAGATCTCTTCTTCTTTCGGCTGCTCCCTTTAGGGGTTGCCACAGCAGATCAGCTAACGTGAGCCACATGTTATTAGACAGTGATAACCTGAGTAAATACAAAATGCAGTTTTTAGACGATGATTTCATTTATTAAGGGGAAAAAAAGCTATCGAAACTGACCTGGCCCTATGTGAAAAAGCAATTGCCCTCTAACTGCCCCTAAACCAAATAACTGGTTGTGCCATCATTGGTGCCAGCAACTATCAGTAAGTGTTTTACATCACTGCTGAAAAATTTTGGCCCACTCTTCTGTGCAGAATTGTTTAAATTCAGTCACATTGGAGGGCTTCATGAACTGATGGCCAGACATTCTCCTTCAGGATTTTTTGGTAGAGAGCAGAATTCATGGTTCTGTCAATTAACTAACTAACTAACTAACCTGCACTTATATAGCGCTTTTCTAGTCACAAAGACAACTCAAAGCGCTTTCATTAATACTAACCCTCTATTCTAAGGGCCTATAGGGAACAGATATCTAGGGACAATTTAGAACAGCCAATTAACCTAACATGCATGTTTTTGGCATGTGGGAGGAAACCGGAGAAATCCCGGAGTAAACCCACGCAACACAGGGAGAACATGCAAACTCCACACAGATCACTGTTGGTCGGGGGCTGGGATCGAACCCACGATCCCACGATCCCCACAATCCCCCGGCCAAGAGTAAACTGTGCTGCCGCAGTGCTAACCACTGCGCCACCGTGCAGCCCAATTAGGGAAAGTTGTCCAGGTCCTGAAGCAGCAAAGCAGCCCCAGACCATGACACTTCCACCACCATGTTTGACTGTTGATATGTTCTTTTTATGAAATTCTGTGTTAGTTTTATGCCAGATAAAACAGGACACATGTCTTCCAAAAAGTTCAACTTTTGTCTCATCAGTCCCCAGAATATTTTCCCAAAAGTCTTGAAGATCATCTAGAGGTTTTCTGGCAAATGTGACACATCTTTGTGTTCTTTTTGTCCAGCAGCAGTTTTTATCTTGGAACTCTCCTATGGATGCCATTTTTGCCCAGTCTCTTTCTTATTGTTCCATCATGGACCAGGGTCCAAACTGAGTCAAGTGAGGCCTGCAGTTCTTTAGATGTTGTTCTGGGTTTTTGTTTCTCATCTGATGTTGAATTTCTTTAGATCACAGTGGGATGTGTTGCTTTTTGAGATCTTTAAGCCTGCTTCAGGTTATCAGATAGGTTCTATTTAAGTGAATTCTTGATTCTGGTAGTAATCAGGCTTGGGTGTAGCTACTGAAACTGAACTCAGCTTTCCAAAAAATATGGTTAATTACAATTAATTCATGATGTAACAAGAGGGGCAATTACTTTTTCCACATAGGGCCAGGTAGGCTTGGATAGTTTTTTTTTCCTTTAATAAATGAAATAATCATTTGAAAACTGCATTTTGTATTTATTCAGGTTATCTTTGTCTGATATTAAAATTTGTTTGATGATCTGAAACATTTAAGTGTGACAAATATGCAAAAATATAAGAAATCGCGAAGGGGGAAAATACTTTTTCACAGCATTGTAGGTGCCACACACACACACACACACACACACACACACACACACACACACACACACACACACACAGACACTGTCAAGTGCTATCACTCTTGTGAGGTTTGACCAGCAGTTTCCCCCACTTGAACGGGATGCTTGCTTTGGAAGATCGAACTGGAAATCACTCAGTGACCAAGACTCAGCTTTTCCTTTTTTTTTTCCTTTTATTTTTGAAAAGTCATCACAGCCAAGCACAGCCAAGCACAGCCCAGGCACAGCCCAGGCACAGGTGAAAAACGTTCAAATACAACACAAATAAAGGGTGAAGGAAAATGTAACCCAAGAACCCATAATCAAATACTCTGTTTTTAAATTACTAAAACCCAATCTTGAAACAAATAGAAAATACTCACATCTAAAGCACCCCAAATACTAAACACATCTTAAAACACTGTTCAATAATGATTTTTAACCTTACAACTTTAACAGCTTTTAACTTTTAAACTCTTAAAATACACTCCATTTTAACTATACTTTTAAACCCACATGATTTTTATAAATATATGACATTTTAACTTACATTTCAAACACAATTTTTTATCACATCACATTTAACCTAAACTTAATCAAATTGCTTTTCAAATGCAGCTGCAAAGACATATCACAAATGGATGCTCACCGGCTCCTTCTTCCTTGCTTGAAACAAGCTTTAGTCCTGCAGTCTTTTCCAAAGTCCAAAGTCTCCAACCATTTCTCTCACACACTGCTTACTCTCCACTGCCCTGTGAGTAACTGCCTCCAAACTCTCTTAATCACCAGATCATTCCCACCTGGTGCAATCAACCAACTGCTCTCAGGCTGGGAAGCACACCCAGATCTAAAGCACTCAGGTAGAGAGGGTGTGGCCTGCAGCTCAGCTCAACACCTCCCACTCGATCTTTGCACGGAAGCCGCTGGAAAGATCACATACAAAAACTAGTGGTCAGAGATTTCCTCCTGGGCCTCCTGCCTGCTCCTCCACTGGCAGCAGGACCACCAAACATCGGACGTCCCGGTGAAGAATTATGGACTGAAGGTCCCTCCGAATGCTGGAGGCAGGATGCTGATGTTGCAGGCCTCACCTCAGGAACACAGGAGCTTGCTACAACTCTAACATTCACATCTCGTACAATGCGTCTGGGGTCTGGGTTGACATTGATGACTCTCCCAAACTTAAAATGACCCCTCAATGCATTCTGGTCACACAGCCAAACAATATCTCCAACTGCAACGTTCCTCTGTGTGGTGTGCCATTTACTCCTCATGAAGAGATTAGGACCGGCAAGTTGGCTCCAGGACCTCCAAAATTTATTTACCTGGTGCTGCATTTCCTGAAGCCTCTTATAGGGATAGCTTGCGAAGTTAAATGTTTTCCAGTCACCACTTGATGATGCTCGTCACAAGAAAAGTGTATTGGGTGTAATGTACTGCACAGTGTCTTCATGGCTCTGCACCCTGGCATCAATGGGACGCTCATTAGAAAGATTAGCGGCTAGCTGAAGTGTTGTCTGAAGTTCGCTGTAACTGAGCCCTGAGTCCCTTCCCAGACTCTGGAATGCTTTCTTCACAATCCGAACAGCTGCTTCAGCAGAGCCATTTCGATGAGGTGAATCAGCTGACTGAATTTTCCAATGCCAGTCGGTTCCATTTTGAGCTGAAGTCTCCTCCACAGCAGACCTGTCGAGGCCATCCAAAAACTGATACAACTCTTTCAGAACAGGTTTGGCACTGACAAAATTGGTCCCTGGATCGGATCAAATCTTCTTAGGATGCCCTCGAATTGCTGTAAACCTCTGATAAGCCATCAGAAAGCTTTCAGTCGACATGGTGTTGGCCAGCTCTGTGTGGATTGCTCTACAGGCCATACAGCAGAATATGACTCCCAAAACCTTCATTGTGACTCTCTTCCTCACATCATCTTTGACCAGATAAGGTCCAAACAGGTCAACTGCTGTGAACTCAAATGGGGATGCTGGCCCAGTTCTTTCTTGAGGCAGATCACCCATCACTTGCTGGCATCTTCTAGCTCTGGCTTTCTTGCAAATCACACAGTTTTCAATGACTTTTTGAGCAATTCTTTGTCCATTGATGACCCATGCTCTCTTTCTCACCTTTAACAGGGTTGCAGTCACTCCCTCATGACCCTTGCTGTGAGCTTCATGAACCAACAGAGTTGCGACCCAGTCACTGTAAGGTTTGAGGGGGACACCAACTTTGTCTTCATTAAAAGCGTGGACTCTCACACCACAAACCAGTAGCCCAGTTTCTTCCTCTTTGCAGACTACCAGCCGGTCTATTGTGGTAGTTGGAAAAGTTGCACCCTCTTGTGCAGCAAGGAAAAGGTCTCTTAAAGCATCTTGGTGCTCCGTTGCAGTAATGACCCCGGCTGATGAAACCGCCTCCCACTTTGAGGTTCCCAGGATCTTATTTTTAGCTGCAAAGCATTTTGCTGCCCTCCAGACCCGAGCGACTGTCTTAACCAGGTGAGCCAAATTGCTGAACCGTCTTTCATCCATCAGGTTTTGAACAGCAGCGCCAGCAGGTGGCCTCCGACACTCTGGATCTGGTGGCTCTTCCTTCACCTGAGCTCTTGTGAGTGCAGCAACAAATGATTTCTTCTGCATTTTTCCAACACTCTCTCTGGCAGTGGCTGATATATCCTTTGCAGACTTAATTGGCCACTCATCAGCTGGTAGACTCAGAAACTCTGGTCCTTGCTGCCATGGTGAATTTTCATCCAAATCTTCTGGACCAGCCCCACGCGTGATGATATCGGCAATGTTCAGTGGTCCAGGGATCCACCACCAATCCTGAAGTTATGTGCTGCTTTGGATTTCTCCAATCCTGTTGGCGAAGAAGGTCTGAAAGCCATAGCTCTCACGTTGAATTGCACCAAGGACTGTTTGGCTGTCAACAAAGTGATACCATTGCTTGACTTGAATTTGGCTATGTTGCTCAAAGTACTTCTTCAACTGGGCGGCAAATACTGCTCCACAAAGCTCCGCCTTAACTACTTCCCCCTTATGGTCTAAAGGAGTTAGTTCAGCTTTAGACTCCACCAGCCTCACCGTACAACCTTGGTCACAGGCCCACCGCAAATACAGGACGGCACTATAAGCATGCTCGCTGCCATCAGAGAAGGTGATTGCATTAGGTTCAGCCAATGCGCCCACTGGTGTCAGAGCTCTGTGAAACTTGACCTTACTCAGCTGGGCATATTCTTCAAAGAGGCTGATGGCATCTTCTCTGAGCTTTCCTGATAGTGCAAGGTCCCAAGTATCTTTGATGGTGCTGCACTTGGGTTTGGCCTCCTGAAATGCTCGGTGAACCAAAATGGTCCCTTTCTGTTTTACAGGCATCGTCAGACCAATCGGGTCATACAGTCCAGAAACTTGGCTGAGTAACTCCCATCGTGTCAGTAGGTCTGGCATCTGGGATCTCACCTGCTCCAATTGAAGGTCCTGGCCTAGTCTCATTTTCCTCTTCCTCTTTGAGAAATTTATCCCAACCATGACATAAAGCTTATCATCCTCCAGGGAGTAGCCAAGGCCAAGAGCTTCATTGTCTTCCTCTTTGAGCTGATTTGGCAAGATCACAGTCTTTGGAATAGCCACCTGTTCCTGTTTTCCAGCAGACTCCCTCTTACTTTGGCCAGAGAAGACCCACGGCTTCAACTCGAACCCTCCTGCTTTCAGGATCTGCTCTACATTTTCTGTAATGACTTTGAGCTGGTCTAAGTTATCATGAGAGGTTAACAAGTCATCGACATAGCTGTCCTCCTGCAGTACTCGACGCTCTTCCTCAAGATGGCTGAACTGAGGGAGATTAGCCGTCTCTCTCATGGCGAGTTGAGCAATACAACCTGCTGGCTTATCTCCAATGTTAACTCTCGTGACTGTATATTCACCAAGCTCCTCCTCTTCAGAGCCATGCCACAGGAACCTATGCAAATGCACCTCTTGGTCTTCCAGCCACACTGAATTGTACATTTTCTTTATGTCTCCCAACGCAGCAAAAGCTCCCCTCCGGAATTTGAAAAGCACAGCACGGATGGAATTGAGGACGTCTGGGCCTTTTAGCAAGAGATCATTGAGACTCACCCCTCTGCACTTTTGACTACTGTTCCAGACCAGTCTCACCGGAGTTGTAACAGAGTGTGGGTTGGGTGCAATGAGGTGGCTGATGTACCATACTGGACCAGTCCATGCATAAAGGACGTCTTTAGGCAACTTCATTGCAGCCCGGCGCTCGACCATCTCGTGAATTTGCGCAGCATAGGCAGCCTTCCACTCTGGCTCCCTAGCCAGCTGCCTCTCAGTCCTGAAGAATGTGACCTCAACTGCACTCCTGTTGCTTGGTAATGAGGCTGGATCTGCTACCAAGGGGTACTTGGCGTGCCAGTGAGGCCTCTCACTGTGATCATCAACAGCTACATATGTGAGTCCACTCTTTACCACCTCCAGCTCCCTTTCTTCAGCGAGGGTCATTTCCTTGCCACCTGGCTGGCAGTTCCCACAGCAACAGCCCCCACATCTCGGGACGCAACCAGCACCAATACTAACCCATTTCCACCACTCGAGGAAGTTGGAAGTAGTAGCTGCACAACTAGATTGATGAGATTGGACAGCAATTGAGGCTTGCTGGCTTTGTGGAGGATAAATGGGGACTGCGCAGGTATGTTCTTCATACTTTACAGCAGCAGTTCTCATAGACCTTGTGAAGTGCATTCTTGATGTGTAGGCTGATACAGTGACCTCTTCAAACAGCTCAGGATGAGTGCCCTCAACTGTCTTTCCCATTGGTCCATCCCACAGCACGAGGTCCCCCACTGTGCGAATCTTCTGCGGAGCCAGCTGACCCTCCTTGTGACTTACAAGGAGCTGGATCTCCTTTGGTCTTACCAGGTCACCGAGCGGGACATCTGGGAAGAACTCTTGCAGTTTTTTGGCTGACACATGTCTGTGGATATCTGCAATGCTGTCTAAGCCATAGCAAATCAGCTGGTGGGATTTGAGAGTACCTCTTGAGGTGTTAATACGAATTTTCAAGAGGTACCGCTTTGTTTTGACATGGATTCTCATGCCTCCTACACCATGGACCACAAGCGTGATGTCTTCACTTCTAAGATTAAGCCGACCTGCTGCCTCATGGGTGATATAATTGGTGTCAGAAGCTAGGTCGATTAGGGTCCCAATTTTCTGCCCAGCATTAGCTGTTACCTCCAGCAGCATCATGATAACAGGCCACTCCGCTAGGCCGCTCTCTGCCAGAAGACTTTAGTGACTCTTTGCGACATGGGAGGTGCTTGCTGCTGTGTTGCAGAATGCGTCCCGGCATTGTTGGGCTAATTCAGGTGAGAGCTTTCTAAAGAATTCTTCCTGGGCCTCGGTGTAATTCCTCTTATTGCCACCTCCCACTGTACTGCCTTTGCTCCTCCTCTGGGCCGTGCTGCCTCTGGATGCTCCAGCATTGGGACACAGATAGTAGTGATGGTCTGTGGCTCTCTTGCCCTCACACTCAGGATTTTTGCACAGGAATGAAGTCTTGCAGTGATTGTCGTCATCATGGACCTCCAGACATTTCCAGCAGGCTCCCAGCTTTTGCACTGCATCCTTCTTCTCTGTGAACTTGAGCACACGGAACTTTTTGCATGAGTACAGCTTTTTCTTATACTTGATGTCCCCACAGACAACGCATCCTGAGAGATGGCTACTTGACTGGTTTGAGGCTCTGGTTCTGGCTGCCTTTGCTCAGATCGGGTCTCTTTCCTTGGCGGCTCTTCATCTCTCAATTGATCCAGCTGTTCGTAGATGCTCTCTTGACTCTTGAGGAAGGCCAGAAGACTGTCAAAGCGCTTCTCTGGTTCGGCACTGATCCTCTCAGCTGCATAGAGAAGCCACTCTTTCTTCAACGCATCAGGAAGCTTGCTTTCAACTGACTTTGTCACCAGAGGGTTTTTTAAAGCACCAGTGTCACCAAGGTCACTCAGGTCTTCAAGGGCTTTCTCAACAGCTTGGATGAGCTCAACTATTTTCCTGGGCTGGTGACTTTTGACAGCTGGAAGTCTCTGGAGCTCCTCAACTATTTCAATAGCGATTGCAGTTTGGCTTCCAAACCGGTTCTCCAGGACACAAAAGATGTCATCTGCTGTACTGTAGGTCATCAGCCGAAGATCTCTCATTATTTTCTTATCCAAACTGTCAAGAAGCTTGAACTTTTTGACTTCCTTTGACCCAGTGGGTTCTCCTTGCCTCTGAAGGGCCTCCCAGTCTCTTTTCCAGCGATGAAATTCTCGCCTGATGCCAGTAAACTTGGGAAGGGAGGTTGGCTTCAGTCTAATGGCTGATGTTGGGTAGCAGATGGAAGCTGCACTCACAACTCTTTTGGCATCTTCTTTAGCTTTTGCTTGGATAAACTCTGCTTTTCTTGACACCAACTGAAGAATGGACTGCTCAAGCGCTCGTACACGCAGCTGGAAGTCTTTCTGCTCAACAGGAGGGGCCCAACACTTCCACTGTGTGTATAGCTCTTTTGCCCTCTTAACCAGACTTTCCATGTAATCGAACATGAAGTCAAAGGCCTCTTTATTTCCACCAGGTTCAAAGGAAATCACACTCTCTACCTTCTCCTCTGCAGCTTTTACCGCCATCATCAGTTCCTCCTCTCCAAAGTTGGCCCAAAGTGTCTTTTGGATGAGGTCCTTCAGATCATTCAGTTTCATCTCACACTCACTTGCAGTTTTCCCAATATCGGCCTTTTGCTGCTCGCTCAACCCGGGAATTGCTTCAGGATCTGCATCCAACTCCGCCTCTGCAAGGTACTGGGCCTCCACATCATCATTAGCTTCCGTGACTTTGTTGGCCTCATCTATGAGCTTTTTGAAAATGTCTCTGAGCTCCTCCTCGGACATTATGGCGTGCATTTGAACAATGTTGTTGGCCAGCCGGGAAAATTGCCGCTTCGCAGCTGTCCTGTTGGCTTTAAGCTGCTCCAGTGACTTTGAGTCAGCCATCTTCTTTTCCGACAGGATTGAGTAAGGTGCTGTTCAGTGTGTTACCAGGCCTCTGGACTCCCAGGCCTGGCCGGTTGCTGTTCAGGGTTCTCTGTTCCAGTCTCTACAGCGGTTTTTCACTGTCAAGTGCTATCACTCTTGTGAGGTTTGACCAGCAGTTTCCCCCACTTGAACGGGATGCTTACTTTGGAAGATCGAACTGGAAATCACTCAGTGACCAAGACTCAGCTTTTCCTTTTCTTTCCTTTTATTTTTGAAAAGTCATTAAGGCCAAGCACAGGCCAAGCACAGGCACAGCACAAGCACAGCACAGGCACAGGTGAAAAACCTTCAAATACAACACAAATAAAGGGTCAAGGAAAATGTAACCCAAGAACCCATAATCAAATACTCTGTTTTTAAATTACTAAAACCCAATCTTGAAACAAATAGAAAATACTCACATCTAAAGCACCCCAAATACTAAACACATCTTAAAACACTGTTCAATAATGATTTTTAACCTTACAACTTTAACAGCTTTTAACTTTTAAACTCTTAAAATACACTCCATTTTAAACCCACATGATTTTATAAATATATGACATTTTAACTTACATTTCAAACACATAATTTTTTAACACATCACATTTAACCTAAACTTAATCAAATTGCTTTTCAAATGCAGCTGCAAAGACATATCACAAATGGATGCTCACCGGCTCCTTCTTCCTTGCTTGAAACAAGCTTTAGTCCTGCAGTCTTTTCCAAAGTCCAAAGTCTCCAACCATTTCTCTCACACACTGCTTACTCTCCACTGCCCTGTGAGTAACTGCCTCCAAACTCTCTTAATCACCAGATTGTTCCTACCTGGTGCAATCAACCAACTGCTCTCAGGCTGGGAAGCACACCCAGATCTAAAGCACTCAGGTAGAGAAGGTGTGGCCTGCAGCTCAGCTCAACACACACACACACACACACACACACACACACACACACACACACACACACACACACACACACACACAATCCAACAAGGATCAAAAGATGAATGATGTTGGTGTAACAAAAGTTGCTTACTATATGATGACTTTTTTCCCCCAACAACCCGAAAAAGACGGCTTTTCATCTTTCACTTTTCAACCAAATCTGGACATTATTTTAGATGGATGCCAATGCTGTCTTTTCAACATTTTTCAACCAATTCCTGCTAGAAGGGTCAATAGTTATCAAGAGTGGACCTAACAAGCTGCTGGCACAACAACTCTAATTCTTACTGCCTTTAGAGAAAAAAAAGTGCACAAATTTCACCTTTGCTCAGATGTGGAAAAGCATGAAAATGTTTCAATACCACATGTTTACATGTGCAAATAACTTAGAAAATGTATATTACATTTATATTACATGTTTTTGCACAAGTAAATTTTTTTTTCTATAAAATTGAAATTATTTTAGTTTGAGTCATAGTGTATTAGTCTCAAAATGTCTTCAGAGTGGTCTGATTGTAAGATATTAGAAATGCTCACCCGATAACTTGCTAAATTAAAAGGGAA
Source organism: Pholidichthys leucotaenia (assembly GCA_020510985.1). NCBI lineage: Eukaryota > Metazoa > Chordata > Actinopteri > Cichliformes > Pholidichthyidae > Pholidichthys > Pholidichthys leucotaenia. The sequence goes on from CM035845.1 coordinate 177,785,832, forward strand.
AATCTTGCCACATGTATTACTTTATGATTATTATGAACGTGCAATATCAATGAATATTGATTTTAAATTTGTGACTATGACAAGCATCAAAAGTGTAATGTTAGTTTGTCCTCACTGCCCCAACTTATCTGAAGTCCTAATGATAATATATGTAAGCAAAATGGACCTGTCTGAATGACGCAGTGGAGTAACTTTTGTGACTGTTGTTTTTCATGTCTGAATAGTGGTTAAAATTTGAAACAGCTATTTAAGTTTAAGAACCTGACATACCGTATCTGTGCACTTATTCTTCTGGGGCCCCTGACACAGGAAGCACATGCATTCACACCTCCCTGCTGCACAGATAATTCTCACAGAATTAAACCAAATATGATTTAAAAATCATTTTCAATCATTGCTAAACGCCTACCAGGCACAGAGTATGCGTAAACAAGTTTATTTTGCAATTATTTTGCAATATGTAATTAATTAATGTTAATCATTTCCTCTTTCCTTTCTAGTCTGGATAATTAAAAGGGGGCAGTGAACCAGCCACCACGGGTTCCCACGGCTCACTGTAAAGAAGCTCAGACTGTAATACAGCAGAATTGTGAGTAATTTTTTTTCCCCCAATATTAGGAGTGTTTTTAGATTTCAGAGCTTTGGTGTTAGTTCAGTATGTCTGCAGTGTAACAGTCAATTCAGAGCTTAAACTTCCCTTACTATCTCGTGACCTGGACTGAACCATCAGCTGAAAGTTTCACTGGCAGCGAATATAGAAGGTCATGAGCAGTGTGAATAGGTTTGAAGGGGGTTTTCATTGGTCTCCCACTCTTCACCTCCTCATCCCCACCACCCGTTACACCGCTCCCACCACCACCATTAGCTTGCATCCCCTCCTCCATGGGCCAGAGAACAATCAGCCTGGCGTCTGATACTTCCTGCCTGGCAATAATTACCCCACCTAATTAAAACTTAATTGCTGGCCTCTCCGACCGCCATCTTAAATGAGCAATGGGAGCCGGGGCGGGGGCGTAAGCCTGCTGGGATGTTTGTGTGGACGGCAAATTGGTTTATCCCTATCAGATTCCTCAGTCCCTGGCCCCGTGCACGCTATTGCACCGCTCTACTGCCCAGAAACAGAAAGAAAGGGAGAAGGCTTAATGTGATGGAGGCCAGACAAGGCCTAATGAGATCTACTTATCTCCCCCTCCTCTCAACTTCTTTAAACCACACTTTCATTCACAGTTTTGATTAGTTAGCTTGAAGGAGCCAGCCGGGACAGGTGGAAGAAAGGCGAGAGTTGAAAAGTTTGCATCATGAGAAGAAAATGTAAAGGTTTGTCTGGTAAAAGGGTTGATAGCAATGTGGGGTAGAAAGAGAGGGAAAGAGACAGGAAGATAAGGGAGTTAGGATTCATTGGCCCGCTACAAAATCATCAGGAGTAAATGAAAGAGGAAATGCTGTGTTAATCGTTATGGATTCTCATAATTGTTACGATTAAATTTCATAATTGACTAATGGCCAGCTGCGGCTTACATTACATGCAGGATAAATACATCACATTAAACATGCAAGCTGAGAGGAGATGAGCAGAGATGGATGGGACAGATAGGACAGGATGGATGGATGGATGGACATATACACCAGGGTTGATGGATGCCATGGAGGGAGTAAGATCAGCTGAAGTTAAGTGGAAAAAGAAAATAAAAAAATGAAATAAAAGTGGAGTTGTGAAGGGAAGCTAAATTTTTGGCTTCTGGGAGTATTAGGCTTGCTGCCAGGGTGTGTGTGTTTTCCACGTGCAACCTCACTCCCTCCTATGAACTCTGATTCCCCTAAACCCCATCTCCCAGTCACTTGCCATCCTTCACTCTTGAACACTCCCTCTGCTTTTCCCTTTCTTCATCTTTGTCCCAGGAAAATGGGTGAAAGGCAGTTGTGATGAGCAGATAGCATGGGGCAAATGGAAGGAGGGGAGCGTGGCAGAGGAGGTGGAGGTATGGCGAGAGGGAGCAAGAGAGAAAGTTGGAGGGTGATTAGAGAGAGATGACAGGTGACATCCATAAAGGGATTATGGAACAGGCCTCAAAGACAGGGCCTTAATCCTGGCTTTGTACAGGCACAGATAAACAGTTCCACTGATGGCTTGCTCTCTTAAAAAGTGAACATGAGCTACACAAATAACTTCCTAATTCCCCCTTTGTAGAAGTGAGAGCACGCTACAACACAAATAAGTTCCCTAATTCTTCCTTTGTATAAGTAAGCCCGAGAAGCACAAAATAACTTGCTCTCGAGGTGTTTGTGAACAGGATGCTCTGTAAGAGGCGAGAGTGACTGTGGGTGTTTGTAAGGAGGAGGGTGAGCCCACAAAGTGTTGATATGTGTGTTGGAATTGTGCTACTGTACATTTTTGGACTTTTGAAATATTCATTGAGTTGTATTCACAGGAAGAGGAGAATCAATGTTTGAAATATTAAGGTGCACACACTCGGGAATGCAAGCAGTTGTCAGTTTGTGGTCTAATTAGGCGTTACATTAAAAACTGAGAAGGAGAGAATACACACCACACACACCTGTGCTCCACAGACAGGAAAGACAACCAACTGAAAGTCTGGTTTCCCATCTAGGCGTGTGTGTGTATGGGGGGGGGGGGGTGCGTGTGTATGCATGTGCGCCTGCGTGCATGCGCGCTAAACTCAGGCAACCGCTTTGACTATTTGTCTTCAGGCTTTATCAACAATCCTAAGAGCATACATTATATATATGTGTTCATAGGAGCATAATGTGCAAATAGGTCAGGGATAGGCAACTGGCGGCAACCACCTACATTCAGTTGGGCCCGGAAGTACATTTAAGTGCATTTAAGTAGAAGCACGCAATGGTGATTTCCTCATCTCAAATGATTTATTGAAACAAAAGCCATCAACAGTGGTGGTGGGTACACCACAACAAAAAATGTCAATGTCTCAATGACTTGTCATGTGTTCTTAAGCATCAATTACAGCTTGACAATGACATTTCATGCTGTTCATAAGTTGACTTATTGTCTGCTGAGGCATGGCATTCCACTCTTCTTGAAGGGCGGCCCTCAGGTCATTGAGGTTGTGGGGTGCAGGGTTACGAGCCTCTACATGGCAACTCAGCTAATCCCATAGGTTTTCTAAGGGATTCAGGTGGGGAGAAAGTGCAGGCCACTCCATTTGAGGTACCCCAGCCTTCAGCAGCCGTTCCCTAATGATGCAACCTCGATGAGCTGGAGTATTGTCGTCCATGAAGATTAAATTAGGCCTGTGTTGTTCATGTAAGGGCACAATGACTGGATTAATGATATTATTCAGGTAGTATCGGCTTGTCACTGTACCATTCACAAGGTGTAGGGTAGTTCTGTATTGACAAGACACACCTGCCAAGACTGCAACACCACCACCACCAAAAGCTCGTCTGGTGACAACAGCAGCTGATGCCTAGTGCTCTCCTTGACTTCTCCAACATTGTTGGCGGCCATCATTTCTGCTCATCGTGAATCGACTTTCATCAGAGAACAGCACTGAGGTCCACTGGTCCCTTGTCAAGTGTAAATGCTCCTTGGTCCATGCAAGACGTTGATGCCTGTGCCTGGTGGTGTGGTCAGATATTCTTGCAGGTCATCTAGCACGCAGACCACGCTGATGTAAATGGTTTTGAATGGTCTGACGTGACACTTGGGTGTCTCTCACCTCCCTTAAATGTGCCTGGAGTTGAGTGGCTTCATCATCTGGTTCCGCAGGGCACTGTTCACAATGAAGAGGTCATCAGCGTGGGCTGTGGCCAAAGGACGTCCACTTCTATGCCTTTCTGTGACTCTTCCAGTCTCTCTGTTGCAACATGCTGATGACACTCTAACACGCTAAGCTCACTGGCCACTTCCCCCTGAGAACATTCTGTTTGAAGCCTCGCAATGGCGAGGTACTGTTGAGCAATTGTGAGGTGTCATCTTGGTGTCATGATGTCAAAATGTGAACAGCATGATGAAGAGGACTGTTTACATACAAGTGATGCAAAAAGTACTGAAACAATGAACAGTTGGACACGTGCATTCAAAAGGTTAGAGAAGGTTAAATTAAGTTAACCTGTAAAGGGTACAGTGTATTTTAGGTGCATCCTGAAATTTCACCCGAAAGCTGAATACCCTAACTTTTTGTGAGTAGTGTATATACACACACATTTCATATATATATATATATATATATATATATATATATATATATATATATATATATATATATATATATATATATATATATATATATATATATATATATATACACTGTATATATATACTGTATATACAGTATATATATACTGTATATATATATATATATATATATATATAGAGAGAGAGAGAGAGAGAGAGAGAGAGAGAGAGAGAGAGAGAGAGAGAGGTGCAAATAGTGCTGGGGGTGGAATGCAGAAGTGAGCACCTACATTTCCACTGAAATAACCCACTCATAGCACAGCGTCTCTCCAATAGCCTCTCCTAACCAAATCCTACTGTCTGGCTTCAAGTCTCTGGCACTATAACCAGGTTGCTCCGGGTAGGTGGGGCTCGTCAGACTTGGATGTCAGTCCACCTACGAGAAGGACCACTCTGATTTCAAATCCAGGCAGGTGGTGCCCATTAACCTTGGTTGGCAAACTACCTAGGAGAAGGTAAACTCTGATTCCAAACCTCCGCTGACTTGCGGCTATACCTGATCACAGGAAAGGCTTCGGGAGTAAACCTCGAGGTTAAATCCAGAGTGAAGCTCTAAGGCGGTTGGCAGATGCTCAGCACTACTTTCAGCAACTCCTGCAGTGGAACTGGTCCCAAACTGTATTGGATCATCTTTTCCCTTGGACTCAGCCAGTGACATCGAGAGGGGGACACTGATGTATGGGCAGCCCAGTGTCTCCATACTACCTCACCCAGACTTTTTAGTGCAAACTGGAGAGGCCACTCCAGCGGCGTCGCAAGATTCCGGCACAACACGGGATGAGGCAGTTACCGGTTATAAGCTCCAACCGATTGGCGTAGGGAGGAGTGCCAGGGGTCTCATCCGACGGTGGGAGAAGCCTTCACAGCTTCATTGGGCAGCTACCCCCCACCTCAAGCTGGGCAGCCCCCAGCCAGTAAGGTGCTGCTCCGCCATGGCTTGCCTGCTGTACTGGGTGCGTAGAGCTTAGGGGTCTCTCCCGACAAGCAAGCGTCAATCTACACCAGGCAGTCAAAAGGAGAAACATACGAAGACTTCAGCTCTTCAATTTGCAAGCTGGAACGTTTGCACCATGTGCCCCGGACTTACCACTGATCTCCAGCAAATGGACGACTCTTGCAAGACAGCCATCATCAATAAGGAACTGGCACAACTTAACATCGATGTTGTCTGCCTTCAGGAGACCCGCCTGGCCGACAGCGGCTCTCTTAGAGAATCAGACTACACCTTTTGTTGGCAGGGCCTGTCCCAGGACGAGTCCAGGAAGCATGGTGTAGGTTTTGCAGTGAGGAACTCGCTGATTGCAACTACAGAAACCCCTACAGGAGGGTCCGAAGGAATCCTCATCCTCTGCATGAAGACATCGTCGGCTTTGTGAACATTCTTTCTGTGTATGCTCCGACCCTCGTGTCTACCACAGAAGCCAAAGATCAGTTCTACGAGGCTCTAGACAAAGTGCTGTCTAGAATCCCCCGCTCTGAAGGCTTATTTTTGCTAAGCGACTTCAACGCTCGCGTCGGAGCAGACTGGTAAGCGTGGCCATCCTGTCTTGGCCACTTTGGCATAGGCAGGATGAACGAGAGCAGACAGAGGCTGTTGGAATTTTGTTGTCATCGTGGCCTCTGTATTACAAATTCCTACTTCAATTGAAAGGAGCTGTGGAAAGTGTCTTGGAGACACCCCCGGTCCCGTAACTGGCACCAGCTAGATCTTGTCATCACCAGAAGAGCGGACCTCAGCAGTGTTCTTCACACGAGAAGCTATCACAGCGCTGATTGTGATACAGATCATTCCCTTGTTGCCAGTAAGGTCAGACTAAAGCCAAGGAAGATCCACCATGCAAAGACTAAGGGTCGGCCCCGCATCAACACTTGCAGAACTTCCGATCAAGGCTCAGACCTTCGCTGACAGTTTTCAGAGGAAACTTGAAGCTCACCTCCAGTCCGATATTCCAGGCGACGTGGACTCCAAATGGAACCACCTTCGCGACACCATCTACGACTCAGCCATGACCGCATTCAGAAAGAAAGAATGCTCACTGGTTCAAGGCTCACTGGGATGAAATGCAGCCAGTCACAGAGGCCAAAAGAAAAGCACTGCTGGCTCACAAGAAAAACCCTTGCCTTGGCACATGTGACGCCCTTTGAGTAGCAAGGAGCAAGGCCCAGTAGATTGCCCACCGTTGCGCCAATGAGAACTGGCAGAACCTGTGCACCAACATCCAGGAAGCTGCCGATTGCGGATGCACCAAAGGAATGTATGAGGGCATCAAAGCAGCTATCGGCCCCACAAGCATCAAAACAGCACCGCTCAAAGCAAAGACAGGCGAAGCCATCACCGACAAGAGCAAGCAACTTCAGCATTGGGTTGAGCATTTTCTTGAATTGTACTCGACCCAGAACATCATGACAGACATTGCCCTCGACACCATGCCTGGGTTACCAGTCATGGAGGAGCTTGACGAAATGCCCATGCTGGAAGAGCTTAGCAAAGCCATAGACTATCTCGCCTGTGGCAAGGCTCCAGGGAAAGACAGTATCCCCCCACAAGTTCTGAAACATGGGAAAACAGCCATCTTACAACCACTATATGATCTCCTCTGCCTTTGCTGGGAGCAAGGTCACATTCCCCAAGATATGAGAGATGTCAACATAGTCACGCTGTACAAGAACAAAGGCAACCGCAGTGACAGCAGCAATTACTGCGGCATCTCTCTTCTGAGCATAGTTGGCAAAGTCTTCTCTCGGGTCATCCTGTTCCGCCTGCAGAGCTTCACTTCGCAAGTCTATCCTGAGTCCCAGTGTGGCTTCATAGCCGGAAGGTCCACAGTGGATATGATCTTCTCCCTCTGTCAGCTGCAGGTGAAGTGTTGAGAGCAGCAGCAGCCATTGTTCCTTGCGTTCATGGACCTGACCAAGGCCTTTGACTTAGTTAGTTGAAGGGGGCTCTTCCAGATCCTGCGAAAGATCAGTTGTCCCCCAAAGCTCCTTGCAAATCATCTCCTCCTTCCATGTGGACATGCATAGTACTGCTTGGAAAGGCAGCTGAGGTGGCTCCATCAAAGCAGTCAGCAGTGGAGTGAAGCAGGGTTGCATTCTAGCACCGACTCTCTTCTGGATTTTTTTCTCAATGCTCCTCCACTATGCCTTCGCCGACTGTCCTGAAGATGTCTACGTCTGCACGAGATCAGACGGAAAACTCCTCAACATCACAAGACTTTGTGCTAAAACCAAAGTCTACGAGGTCCTCATACGTGAGCTGCTGTTTGCAGACAATGCTGCTCTAGCATCGCACAGCGAGGAGGGCCTGCAGCACCTGGTTGACAAACTGTCCCACGCCTGCAAGGAGTTTGAGCTCATGATCAGCCTCAAGAAAACCAACATCATGGCACAAGATGCTGTCTCCTCTCCTGTCATTACCATTGACAATACACAGCTGGAGGTTGTGGACACCTTCACCTACCTAGGGTCCACTGTTTCAAACACGCTCTCGCTGGACACCAAGATCAGCTTCAGAACTGCCAAAGCAGCTGCTGTCATGGCCAAACTCAACAAGCGTGTGTGGAACAACAACCTGCTGAGTTTGAAGACCAAGCTACTCGTCTACCAAGCTTGCGTCCTGTCCACTTTCCTGGACGGCAGTGAGTCGTGGACAGCTTATGCCAGGCAGGAGAAGTGGTTAAGCGAGTTCCACCTCCGCTGTCTTTGGTGTCTTATGCACATTAAGTGGCAGGACAGAGTCCCCAACACCGAGGTCCTTGAGCGCGCTGACTTGTTAAGCATCCCTGCATTTCTCAGCCAGAGACAACTCTGGTGACTCGGCCACATGCACCGCATGGAGCCTGACTGCATGCCGAGAGAAATCCTTTACGGAGAACTGTGGGTGGGCGCCCACCGTGTTGGCCGACCGCTGTTGTGTTTCAAAGATGTCTGCAAACGCGACATATGGTGCGTGCAGATCAACGCCAATAACTGGGAGGTTATTGCCAAAGATCTAGCCACCTTGCGCCATAGTGTCAAAGAGGGTGTTCTCAAGATGGAAGCTAACATGAGAGTCCAGATGGCGATGAAGCATGCGGCGAGGAAAGAACGCGCAGCATCAAAACGTGCACCATCAATCTTCATCTGCGCCAACTGCTCCAAAGACTGCCACTCAAGGATTGGGCTGTACAGTCATTCCAGGCACTGCTCCAACCCTTGACGTGCTAACCATTGCCTCTTCGAGACGAGGATGCCAGAAGAAGAAATGGTGTTCACTTATATAGCACTTTTTCTCATCTCTAGATGACCCAAAGCGCTTTACAGATCCTGCTATTCACTCATTCACACACACATTCACACACTGATGGCGGCAGAGCTGTCATGCACCAGCGTTGGCCTGATCCACCAGGAGCAACTGGGGGTTTAGCATCTCGCTCAAGGACACCTTCGACATGCAGACTGCAGACAGAGTGGGAATCAAACCCCTGACCCTCCGATCAGTAATCGGCCACACTACACCTGCGCCACAGCCGCCCCCATACAGTATTGAGCAAAGGCTATGAATGCTTATGTACATATGATTTCTTAGTTGTTTTTTTTAATTTTTAATAAATTTGCAAAAATCTCAAAACTTTTTTCAAGTTGTCATTATGGGTGGTTGTGTGTAAAATGTTGAGGAAAAAAACAAGAATTTAATCCATTTCGGAATAAGGCTGTAACATAACAAAATGTGGAAAAAGTGAAGCGCTGTGAATACTTTCTGGATGCACTGTGTGTGTGTGTGTGTGTGTGTGTGTGTGTGTGTGTGTGTGTGTGTGTGTGTGTGTGTGTGTGTGATGTACAGCCGTGGACAAAATTGTTGGTGCCCCTCTGTTAATGAAAGAAAAACCCACAATAGTCAGAAATAACTTCAATCTGACAGAAGTAGTAATAAATAAAAATTCTATGAAAATTAACCATTGAAGATCAGAAAATGCTTTTGAATTGTAGTTCAACAGAATTATTTTAAAAAACAAACTCATGAAACAGGCCTGGACAAAAATGATGGTACCCTTAACTTAATATTTTGTTGCACAACCTTTTGAGGTAATCACTGCAATCAAACGATTTCTGTAACTGTCAATGAGACTTCTGCACCTCTCAGCAGGTATTTTGGCCCACTCCTCATGAGAAAACTGCTCCAGTTGTCTCAGGTTTGAAGGGTGCCTTCTCCACACGGCATGTTTCAGCTCCTTCCACAGATGTTCAATAGGATTTAGATCAGGGCTCATAGAAGGCCACTTTAGAATAGTCCAATGTTTCGCTCTTAGCCATTCTTGGGTGTTTTTAGCTGTGTGTTTTGGGTCATTATCCTGTTGCAAGACCCATGACCTGCGACTGAGACCAAGCTGTCTGACACTGGGCAGCACATTTCTCTCTAGAATACCTTGATAGTCTTGAGATTTCATTGTACCCTGCACAGATTCAAGACACCCTGTGCCAGATGCAGCAAAGCAGCCCCAGAACATAACAGAACCTCCTCCATGTTTCACAGTAGGGACAGTGTTCTTTTCTTGGTATGCTTCATTTTTGCGTCTGTGAACATAGAGCTGATGTGCCTTGCCAAAAAGTTCCAGTTTTGTCTCGTCTGTCCATAGGACATTCTCCCAGAAGCTTTGTGGCTTGTTAACATGCAGTTTGGCAAATTCCAGTCTGGCTTTTTTATGATTTGTTTTCAACAGTGGTGTCCTCCTTGGTCATTTCCCGTGAAGTCCATTTTGGCTCAAACAACGATAGATGGTACAATCTGACACTGATGTACCTTGACCTTGGAGTTCACCATGAATGTATTCAGAGGATGTTCTGGGCTCTTTTGTTACCATTCGTATTATCCGTCTCCTCCTGCAGCCACATCTAGGGAGGTTGGCTACAGTCCCGTGGATCTTAAATTTCTGAATAATATGTGCAGCTGTAGTCACAGGAACATCAGGCTGCTTGGAGATGGTCTTATAGCCTTTACCTTTAACATGCTTGTCTATAATTTTCTTTCTAATCTCCTGAGACAACTCTCTCCTTTGCTTCCTCTGGTCCATGTTTAGTGTGGTACACACCATGTCACCAAATAGCACAGTGACTACTTGTCGCCCTTTAAATAAGCCAACTGACTGATTACAAGTTTGTAGACACCTGTGATGTTAACTAGAGGACACATCTTGGTTGAACATGTCCCTATGGTCACATTATTTTCAATCTTTTCTAGGGGTGTCATCATTTTTGTCCAGGTCTGTTTCATGAGTTTGTTTTTTAAAGTAATTCTGTTGAACCACAATTCAAAAGCATTGTCTGATTTTCATTGGTTAATTTTCATAGAATTTTTATTTATTACCACTTTTGTTAGATACAAGTTTTTTCCCACAATATTTTTTATTGAACCTTTTTTACAAACACAACACAAACAATCAAACACTAACACTAAAGTAATTTTAAAAAAAATAAAACAATAAAAAAATAAAAAATAAAAATTGTACTAAAAAACACCAACAACCACTAACAAAGACAGGTCTTCAACAATGCTCCTCTGTTTAGTCTAGGCAATCCATTACATAGGTATACATATTATACATTCACCAGTTTGGAATTTACAAGGTCCACACACATCATTCACCTTCTTCAAAAGTTATGTTTAAATTCTATACATAATCAATGAAAGGTCTCCATATATTCTCAAACACAATTTCCTTTGATTTCAGTATGTATGTTATTCTTTCTAGTGGAAGGTTTGTTAACATCTGTCTTAACCACTGAGTCACATCTGGTCTATGAGTCTTTTTCCACAGTAGTGCAATACATTTTTTGGCGTTAAGCAAACTGAGGTCTATGAATGCTCTTTCACTCTTATTAAAGCTATGCTTTTCTGGATACAGACCCAACAAAAACAATTTAGGATTCAATATGATTTGTTTAGAAATTATTTTTTCAATTGTTACCCTCACCTCTTCCCAAAACATTCTAATTTTTCTACATTCCCATAAACAATGAAATAGGGTTCCTTTACTTTCCATACATTTTGTGCACGTATCTGGTATGTTTTTGTAATATCTATTTAACTCCACCGGTGTAACATACATCCGCATTAACCATTTAAAATGTATCAATTTAAGACGTACATTTATTGATTTGGTTTGAGCTTCTGTACAAGCTTCTGTACGAGCTTCTGTACAATTCCCATTGTTCCTCTGAAATTTCAGTTTGCAGGTCTTCTTTCCAATAATTCAATCTTTTCTGTGAGTTTTCACTTGAGAATAGTGTCAATGAGTTATAAAACTCTGAAATAATACCCTTTCTCTTACTATCTTTCGTCAAAATTTTTTCCAAGGATGAATAAGTAGGTCGGATGAGAGCATTATTTTGATTTGATCGAATAAAGTTCCTAAGCTGAAGATATTTAAAAAAATGTGTTCTATTAAGATTAAATTTGATCCTCAGTTCTTCAAAAGACATTATGTTATCTGAACATGACAGATATAAGTCTTGAATCTTTTGAATCCCTTTTAAATTCCATACTTTAAATACAGCATCCGCTGTCCCTGGTTTAAAATATTGATTACCCTATATTGGGCTAAATTGTGACAGTAAGTGTGGTTCTTTTAAATATTTTGTGGTTTCACACCATATTTTGATCATATGCTTTACAAATGGATTTTTAACTTGTTTCTGTAATTTTTTTGCCGAGTCTGAGTATATGAATATGGGAAGAGGTAAAGGTAAATTGTATGATTCCATTTCAGTCCAGTGAGGGAGCTCATCTGATGAAAAATAATATGTCATAGACCTCAGTTGTGCTGACCAGTAATACAACATAAAGTTTGGACATTTCAGACCTCCACGATCAAATGGTAAATATAGTAAGGACAGACGTAATCTAGCCTTCCTATTGTTCCATAAAAATTCCACTAACTTTTTTTTAATTCTTGAGAATAGATCTGAAGGTGGTGGTAAAGGAATGTATTGAAATAAATAAAGTATTTTGGGTAAAATATTACTTTTAAGTATATTGATTCTCCTGATCATCGACATTGGTAGTGACATCCATCTCTGAAGTAACTCATTAATGTCTGTCATTAAGGCTTCATAGTTGGTACTGGCGACTAATTCTAGCTTAGGCACAATTTGGATTCCTAAATATTTAAACTGATTTACAACATTGAATTGATTTACCTCAGGAGCTGGGTGATTTCTCTGGGTCTCATTTAGCATTAATATTGAAGATTTAGTTTTATTTATTTTATATCCTGATATTTCCCCAAAAATTCTTTATTAAATTCAACAAGGTCGGAATTGATTTTTTAAGATTCGACATAAACAAAATTATGTCATCGGCATACAGGGAGATTTTATGTTCTGTTGGTCCTACTTTAATTCCATATATTTGTGGATGTAAACGTACTGCCATCGCTAAAGGTTCAATTGCCATAGTAAACAGTAAAGGTGAAAGTGGGCAGCCTTGTCGACATCCTCTATTGATATTTATTGATTTTGAAATATTGCTGTTTGTTAGGATTTCTGCTGTAGCATTATTGTATATTATCTGAACCCATTTTATGAAATTATTTCCAATTCCAAACCTTTGTAAAACTTCAAAAAGAAAGGGCCATTCGGCCCTATCAAAGGCCTTTTCGGCATCCAATGATAGGAGAGCTGTATCCGGTGCTTCTTTATTAGAATAGATAATATTAAATAGTCTTCTTACATTATGGAAGCCGTGTCTTCCCTTTATAAAGCCATTCTGATCTCGGTTAATAATATTTGGTAATATTTCTTGTAGTCATCTTGCTAAAGTTTTACAGATTATCTTAAGATCAGCATTTAATAGGCTTAGTGGTCTCATATTTTCACATTTATTAGAGGGTTTGCCTGGTTTTGGCAACAGTATAATTAAGGCATTATTCATGTATGGTGGTAAATTACTATTTTGAAATTCTTCTAAAACCATTTCCAAAAATGGTTTTATTAATTTTTTCTTAAATTTTTTATAGAGGTCAACTGGAAGACCATCTGGTCCTGCACTTTTTCCTGATTTCATATTATCAATGGCTAGCCCAACTTCTTCTTGACTAATTTTAGACTCCAGTATCTCCCTGTTTTCATTTGGAATACACGGTATAGATAATCCATCCAAAAACCCATTTAGTTTTGTTAAGTCAGTTTCATTTTTTGTATTATATAATTTTTCATAATAATCTCTAAAGGCACTATTAATTTCTAAAGGATCTACAACTGGCTGTCCGTTACTTATAATACTGGTAATTGGTGTTTTAAATTCTAATTGTTTAATCTGCCATGCCAATAATTTTCCTGACTTTTCACCTTGTTCATAAAAAGATTGCTTCAATCTTAGAAGACTCGAGGCAACTCTATTCGCTGATTTTTTGTCATATTCAGCTCTCAGAATCAGTAATTCGTTCTCTAACTTTGGGTCACTTCCTGCATGGGGGGCAATGGATCAGCGTTCTCGTCGCGCCCTCCGCCAGTACCCGGGCTCGCCTGGGGAAGCTAATGATCCTACCAGCAGACTAAATTCGAAGAGACGACGCCTCTGTGCCAAGTCAAAGAAGAATCCTAGTCACAGTCCTAAAGCCGAAAGCAAACAGCCCCAAGAGCACTTTGTGGTAGGATCTGCCCTTCGCATATTACAACTAAACGTTGAAGGCCTATCTGCAGCCAAGCGAAGCCTTATTGAAGTCCTCGCCTTCCAACATTCAATTGATGTAATCTGCCTCCAAGAGACTCATATTGGCACAGAGGAAGCTGGCCGCTTCACCATCAAAGGCTTTGACCTCCTGTGCTATGTTCTACATGCTAAACATGGACGTGCCACCTATGTGCGTTCTGACATAGTTGAAGCAAATCACCTGATAACAACACATTTCTCAGACACCATAATCATTGGTGGCTTCCATATTGTCAATGTGTACAAGCCCCCTAATGCCAACTGGGATCTGCAGGTCTTACCCACCCTACCCCACCCTGCCATCTATGTGGGGGACTTTAACAGCCATCACCCTGACTGGGGGTACCCAGCAGTGGACAGTGATGGGGAGGCACTTTCAGACTGGGCATCCAGAAATGACCTCGCTTTGGTATACGACCCCAAACAAAGAGGAACCTTCCACTCTGCTAGGTGGAAGAAGGACTATTCTCCTGACCTGTGTTGGGTCAGCTCTTTGAATGGGGAGCCATATCCTACACAGATCCTCATTCTTGATGATTTTCCACACAGCCAACACCGGCCCCTGCTTGTACACATTGGCCTACAACTTCCAGTCATATACAGCCCAAGGAAGATGCGCTGGAACTTCCGCAAAGCCAACTGGAAGAAATTCAGTGAAACTCTGGACCGGAGCGTTGTTACCATCCCACTCCACACCATCACTGTAGATGAAGCATACAACCGCTTCTGCAGCGCAATCTTCAAGGCTGCCCATACTGCAATCCCACGAGGCTACCGACCCCTCTATGTCCCATGTTTGGACGGAGAAAGTGCTGCCCTCCTACAATCCTATCAAACATCAGGGGACCCAGAGATAGCAGACCATCTCATTGAATCGCTAAATACAGCCCGGCGAAAGAAATGGGAGGAGACAGTTGCTGACCGGAGCTTTACCCACTCTAGCAGGAAATGTTGGAGCCTCATCCGTCGCCTAGGAGCTGCACAGAAGCCCCCTAGCCAAAGCCGAGCATCCGTCACACCCAACCAAGTTGCATCCCACCTACTGACTATCGCCAAAGCACCCCAAGACAAAGACACCAGAACAGCAGTTACAACTGAGCTAAAAAAACACCAAAAAATGCCTGTAGAGGAAACGAACCCTGAACCCTTCGAGGCTGCTGAACTGGAGAAAGTCCTACAGGGCCTGAAATGTGGAAAGGCAGCAGGATACGATAACATCTTCCCAGAATTCATGAAAAATCTTGGCCCCCGAGCCCTAACCTGGTTGACACAATTCTACACAAGGATCACACAAACGAACTCGATCCCAAAGAAATGGCGGGCAGCAAAGGTCATTGCCATCCCAAAACCTGGCAAAGACCACAAACTACCAGCAAGCTACCGCCCAATCTCCCTACTCAGCGTTCCTTACAAAATCATGGAGCGCCTAATACTGCAACGCATTTCCCCAGAAATAGAGGATATTCTATGTGTGGATCAAGCAGGTTTCCGCAAGGACCGCAGTACAGGAGAACAAGTACTGGCCCTAACCACCTTCATTGAAAATGGCTTCGAGAGCAGACTGAAGACAGGGGCTGTGTTTCTCGATCTTACAGCCGCCTATGATACGGTCTGGCACAAAGGCCTCCTCCTGAAACTTATAAAGGCGATCCCTGCTTGGGCAACAGCAATTATAAAAACGCTGCTGACCAACCGAAGGTTCAGAGTCCACCTCAGTCAGAACACAAGTGCATGGAGAATGCAGAAAAACGGACTCCCACAAGGCTCAGTTCTAGCTCCAACTCTGTTCAACCTCTACATAAACGACCTGCCTACTACAAAATCCCGCAAATTCATCTATGCAGACGACATCTGTTTGGCATTCCAAGCACCAGACTTTGAACCACTGGAACGGGTGCTCACGGAAGATCTTGCTAAACTGGACCAGTTCTGCAAAATCTGGCGCCTAAAACCAAGCCCAGCAAAAACCGTCTCCAGTGTATTTCATCTCCACAATGCAAAAGCTGCCAGAGAACTAAACATCCACCTGAGCGGACTCAAGCTTAAGCATGCCCCAAATCCAACTTATCTTGGAGTGACCCTTGATAGGACCTTATCCTTCAAGGAACATCTAAAGTGGACGGCTGCTAAGGTGAAAGTACGAAACAACTGATTAAGAAAGCTAGCTCTGTCCTGGGGCAGCGCCTTGATCCGATGGAGGAGATAGGAGAGAGAAGGACGGTGGCTAAACTGTCATCTCTGCTGGAGTCCGAGTTCCACCCTATGCAGGACATACTGAATGCACTGAGGAGCTCATTTAGCAGCAGACTACATCATCCCAGGTGCACAACCGAGAGGTTTCGTAGGTCCTTCCTACCAACGGCTGTCAGACTGTACAACCTAAGCAGGGCTGCTCGCAGAGATAGCAAAAAGACGTAACAAACTAATAGTTTTTTGAATGCAAAAGATGCAATAGACTTACACAATGGTCCCCTCCGGCATACAACTAGGAACTTACCGGTCGCTATGGAGGGTGAGAATATGTATGGGCACATAATCATACCATGTAGGATAACTAAGTAGACGGTTATGCTGTTTCATTCCATCTAGCAACAATGCTCTGCACTGTGTGTGTTTATATATTTACATATTTATTCCATCTAGCTACAATGCTCAGCACTGGGTGTGTTTATATATTTATATATCTACATATTATTCCATCTAGCTACATTGCTCCGCACTGTGTGTGTTTATATACTTGCATATTTATTCCACCTAGCTGCAATGCTCCGTACTGTGGGTGTTTATATATTTACATATTTATTCCATCTAGCTACAATGCTCTGCACTGTGTGTTCATATATTCATATATTTATTCCATCCAGCTACAATGCTCTGCACTGTGTGTCTGTGTGTGTGTGTATATATATATATTTTATAGTAATACGTACATATGTATATTAGCTGCTCTTGCTTGCTTGTTTTTTTTTTTTTTTCTTGCCTTCTGATTGTTGCTCTGAGTGTTGCTATCCCTGTGCTGTTGCAATCCTGGAATTTCCCCGTTGTGGGACTAATAAAGGCTTATCTTATCTTATCTTATCTTATCTTAACCTGCTCTGCAAGCTCGCTGGTGCAAAATGGGGGGCGGCAGTCTCCACCCTGCGCACCTCAGCACTGGCCCTTTCATACTCTGTAGCAGAATATTGTGCCCCTGTCTGGTCCAGGTCATCTTACACACACCATGTAGACACCCAGCTCAACTCAACCATGAGAACTATAACTGGAACAATCCGCTCAACACCACTCCCCTGGCTCTCTGTACTGTCAAACATAGCCCCTCCACACATCCGGCGAGCAGCATTAACTCAAAGGATGCTCCAAAAAGTTAAAGATTTTCCTCACTTACCAATCCATGCAGATATCTACACCCCACCCACTGCCCGACTTTCATCCAGACGGCCGATTTGGAAAAACCCTCCTCCAGCTGACTTTACCATCCAGACAGCTTGGCAAGAGGAATGGGAGACCAAGGAGGTCCCAAACAAACAGCTGGTGATAAACCCCAACCAACAGGTCCCGGGCACCAACCTCCCAAGGAGACAGTGGTCTACACTCAATCGCTTCAGGACTGGACATGGCCCCTGCTTGGCCAGCCTTCACAGATGGGGCAGTAGCCCTAGCCCACTGTGCGCATGTGGAGAGGAGCAAACTATGGAACACATCATAGAGGCTTGCCCGCTCCAAAGACTGGAAGGAGGATTACACACCCTCCATACAGCAAACCAGGAGGCAACTGCTTGGCTTAAGGACTTTGCATTCGCTAAATAAATAACTTCCTGCATACACTTTTTCTTGAAGAATTTTTATTTTATGTTCCAATTGGACTCTCTCCTCTCGAGTCTTCTTAGATTTTGAACCTGTATAACTAATAATATGCTCCCTAATAAAAGCTTTGAAAGCCTCCCACTTTATACATGCTGATGTTTGTGTAGTATTGATATCAGAGAACTCATCTATCTGTTTTTCTATGTACTTAACAAATTCCTCATCCTGAAGCCATTTATGCTGAAATTGCCACCTACCTGGTTCCTTTGTCAATTTCTTATCTACATATATTAGACAGCAGGGTGCATGATCAGAGATCACAATATTATCATAGAAGCAGTTTTGAATCTTGGACCTTAATTCTGAGGAGATCAAAAAATAGTCAATACGTGAGAATGTCTTGTATATATTAGAATAACAAGAATAGGCTTTAACTTGTGGTTTCATTTCTCTCCATATATCTAGCAATCTCAATTCTTTCATAAAATGATTAATGATCCTCCTGCATCCATTGTGCGTACAGTCTAGTCCTGTTGATCTATCTATACCGGGATTCAATGTACAATTAAAATCCCCTGCTATTATATATTGCCCTGTAAGTGAAGATAAAGTAAGGAATAAATTAGTAAAGAAATTTTGATCATCTATATTGGGACCGTATAAGTTCACCAAATTTATATTTTCTAATAACAAAGATCCTCGAATGATTAGATATCTTCCAAATTTGTCGCCAATTACATTTTTCACTTGAAATGGGACTGATTTATGTATGAGAGTCATAACTCCCCTGGCTCGGGATGAAAATGAAGAGGTGAATACACTTCCTTGCCATCTTCTCCTAATTCTTTTTACATCCTCCTCTATTAGATGAGTTTCTTGTAAAAACACAACTTTTGAACCCATATCTTTTATTTTATTCATAACTTGTTTAAGTTTTTTTAAATTTTGTAGACCCCTGCAATTCCATGAGGTTAAATTGAGATTAACGCTTTGGTCTATGATCAGTAAGGAGTTTGAGATTACCTCGCAATGTAAACATGCTCACACAGAGAAGCAAAAACATGAGTGGTTGAACATTCATCCTACAAGCTACACACAAACAAATTCCCCCTTCCCACATTCATGGTAATCCCCCCAAAATAAAAAAAAAAATTCTGTCTCCCACTATAGCCATTGACTGCTCCACACCCGCGAGGATCAGTCAAAACCACTCTTTCTTTCTCCTCTCAATCACCCTAACTCTACTGCTTTTAATGACGTAACATTAACTCTCTTCTGTAGTTTTCCAACTTAACTCCTAAATTTTATAGCAACTTTGTACATCATAGTTTTTTTTTTTTTAATATATAATACAATCTATATTTTGTAAACTTGCTATATGCTTCAGATCAGTCAGATACCTGTGCAAATGCTTAAATATTCTACCTTATATTTTGTTCATGCTTAGCTCCCACCAGTCTCTTCTTGGATCTTCTTGATGAACTCCTGCGCCTCCTCAGGGGTCTTGAAGATATGGGTTCTGCCCTTATACGTGACCAGCAGTCTTGCAGGATAAATCACTCCATGACGAATCCCAAGGTTGTGCAGCTCTTTACGGGCGGGGTCGAACTGTTTCCTTAATTGTTGGATTCCTGTGGCCAAATCTGGGTAGAACCGCACCTGTTGATCCTGGTATTTAATTTCTCCTTTGGCTCGCGCCGCGTTGGAGATCGTCATCCTGTCTCTGTAGCTGAGGAACTTCATAATCAGCGTTCTCGGTGATGCCTTGTTATCTCTCGGTGGGCCAATTCGGTGGGCGCTTTCTAAGACGACTGATGACTGCAGCTCCGAGTTGTTCAGCACCTCTGGGATCCACTTTTCCAAAAAGGAACATGGATCCAGACCCTCCCTTCTTTCCGGGAGACCCACCAGCCTCAGGTTGTTCCGTCTCGACCGGGATTCTAAATCCAGAACATTATCTTCCAGACGTTTATTTTTTAATTCCAATGTGCGCACCTTTAATTGTAGGCCGGTGACGTCATCCTCAGCACTGGAAATTCGGAGCTCCACCTGCGAAACTCGTTCCATACAGTCGCTTAACTCCTTTTTCATTCCTTCTATCGCTGCAATAATCCCATCAAGTTTAGAGGAAAAGTCTGCTCTCATTGAACTAATGGCAGCGAGCGCCGCACCTGTGCCGTCGCCAGTAGTCACCGCTCCTTCGCTAGCTTCCTCCGCCATATTTGGGGATTTTTCTGCTTCGTCACGGACGTGAAAGTCCGTTAACTTGGACTGTTTCGGCGATTCAGTTTTTCCTCAACCTGATTTCCCAGCCTTAGGCTTTACCGGCATGTCCTCGCCCAAACGTTGGGATAGGTTTTGTTCCAGTTGAGAGAGTTATTTGCCGATTTTTTTTTTATTTTTTTTTTTTAGGAGCAGAGTAGAGTGAAGCACTTCCTTCTACGCGGCGGCCATAACCGGAAGTCGTCAGATTCAAGTTATTTCTGTGACCATTGTGGATTTTTCTTTCATTAACAGAGGGGTACCAACAATTTTCTCCACGTGTGTGTATGTATGTATTAATTCACCCTTTATTGTCATTCAACCATACAACCAATCATGTACAGTAGAACGAAATTGTGCTTTTCCTATCTACAGTGTTAATCACACACACCCCATATGTAGAATCAGAGGGCCGCTGCCATGCAAGGCGCTGCCACAGATTTCCCTCCTCCATTCCATTTTATTGCTGAGCACCAAGCTGGACGGCATGAAGTTCCACTTTTTATATGGTCTTCGGCATGACCCGGCCAGGATTTGAACCCCTGCCTCCTGGGTGTGGGGCGGATGCTCTACCAGCTGAGCCACCACTGCGGTGGTATGTATGTATATATGAATGTGTGTGTGTGTGTGTGTGTGTGTGTGTGTGCATGGATTACTTGGGTTGTTACTGATATCTAGTGAAAATGTCAGGTTAATGGCTCCATCAGAAATATGTTTAATGAGAAAAATGCTGACGTGTTCAATACTTCTTTTCCCCACGCTCTCTCTCTCTCTCTCTCTCTCTCTTTCTATATACAGTATATATATATATATATATATATATATATATATTAGGGATATTACTGTAATTATTAATTGACTTTTGATTAATTGTCTATAAGAATTTAGTTGACTAAATTAAATTAGTTGTCAATTAATTGATAACTCAGCAGTCCTTTTCAATGGAAACTTAATCTATGAAATGTAGTGGCTTTGCCATCCAGACGGGGGCTCAGGTAGTCACCCACTGCATCATTTCAACCGAAAAAGCAGAAGAAGACGCTAAGCCCCCAGAGTGCATGCGCTGTGCATTGCAAAAAAACTCACACTTCTGGCTTACGTCGGAGAGCCACAACAAATTCCAATGGCACATTTCAATGTCCACCTGTCAAATCAACAGGGTGGAGAAAAAGACTGCAATAGGCTACACAAGCACAAAAGCGTATCCCCGCTGTTTCCCTTCAGCCTGCCGCTAAACAGGAAAGCAGACCGGACTCAAGTTGCCACTGAGGTAACACAACAGAGGAGCCCAGATTATACTGGGTTTGCCTGGACTGCCAAGGTACTGTGATAATGTTTAACATGCAACAGATGAAGCAGCTCACAATTTATTTTCCTGTTAAAACAGTCTACCAGTGCATCTCAGTAAATTAGAACGTGAAAGTTTTTTTTTTTTTAATATAACTAAAAAAAGATTAATTTTATGATACTGGTAATAGTTTTTTAAAAAAATGAAAAATCATGACATTTGTAATTTACTGAGATGTACCAGCACATAGTACACACTATATAGTGCAAAATTTGTTAAACTACAAAAAATGTCATTGTCTGTTGTAAAAAAAACCCCAAACAAATGGTACAATAAATCATTGAGGAATATGATGTTCACGTTTTATTCAGTACATGAAAAAACAGCAACTTTTTATATGTTGAAGAAAGACTGCATTTTACCAAGGGAAATTCAGATTCTCAGGAAAAATGCTACTTATCAATTAATCATTAATCGATTGATAAGGTGAATCAATTATCAATTAATTGATAACTTGTATCCATTTACACACACACACACACACACACACACACACACACACACACACACACACACACACACACACACACACACACACTATAGTAGCAGCAGCACCCAGTGAATATGCAGTGTTTAACCTTGGTGATTAGTGGTGGGAATTGCGAGGGACCTACTTGGGTCACGATTCAATCCTATCACCATTCAACGATAATCATATCATAATTATTGTTTATCATGATCCCATATATTTCAATTTTTTTCCCCCTTATTCAACCTCAAATCATGTCCTTTAGTAAAACTGTTGACACCTCTTTAATATAATAAAGTATTCAATCCAAACAAGCAGCAACAGGATAATTTCACAGTAAATTATTTTTAAATTAAATGGTAAATGGTTAATCATGTTCACTTATATTGTGCTTTTTTACTCATCTTATGATGACCAAAGCGCTTTACAGATCCTGCTTTTCAGCCTTTCACGCACACATTCACACACTGATGGTGGAGGGTGCAAAAACAAATACTCTTAAAATAAATGTTCAACCGATAATAAGTTTTTTAGTCTTAAAATAAATAATAATCAGTGAAGTAATGGCAAGATGGAATCACATACAGTACCTGGGCTCCAGTGTTTTAATCGGTGACAAAAACCCTTGTTTTACACAACGCTACAGTGCACCCAGAAAGTATTCACAGCGCTAAACTTTTTCCACATTTTGTTATGTTACAGCCTTATTCCGAAATGGATTAAATTCATTTTTTTCCTCAAAATTCTACACACAATACCCCATAATGACAATGTGAAGAAAATTTTGAGATTTTTGCAAATTTATTAAAAATAAAAAACTAAGAAATCACATGAACATAAGTATTCACAGCCTTTGCTCAATACTTTGTTGATGCACCTTTGGCAGCAATTACAGCCTCAAGTCTTTTTGAATATGATGCCACAAGCTTGGCACACCTGTCTTTGGGCAGTTTTGCCCATTCCTCTTTGCAGCACCTCTCAAGCTCCATCAGGCTGGATGGGAAACGTCGATGTACAGCCATTTTCAGATCTCTCCAGAGATGTTCAAGTCTGGGCTCTGGCTGGTCCACTCAAGGACATTCACAGAGTTGTCCTGAAGCCACTTCTTTGATATCGTGGCTGTGTGCTTAGGGTCGTTGTCCTGCTGAAAGATAAAATGTCGCCCCAGTCTGAGGTCAAGAACGTTCTGGAGTAGGTTTTCATCCAGGATGTCTCTGTACATTGCTGCATTCATCTTTCCCTCTATCATGTCTAGTCTCCCAGTTCCTGCCACTGAAAAACATCCCCACAGCATGATGCTGCCACCACCACTGGCATGGTTATGAGCGGCGCCTGGTTTCCTTCAAACATGACACCTGGCATTCACACCAAAAGAGCTCAATCTTTGTCTCATCAGACAAGAGAATTTTGTTTCTCATGGTCTGAGAGTCCTTCAGGTGCTTTTTGGCAAACAACAGGCGGGCTGCCATGTGCCTTTTACTTAGGAGTGGTTTCCGTCTAGCCACTCTACCATACAGGCCTGATTGGTGGATTGCTGCAGAGATGGTTGTCCTTCTGGAAGGCTGTCTTCTCCCCACAGAGGAATGCTGGAGCTCTGACAGAGTGACCATCGGGTTCTTGGTCACCTCCCTAATGCCCTTCTCCCCCAATCGCTCAGTTTAGATGGGCGGCCAGCTCTAGGAAGAGCCTTGGTGGCTCCAAACTTCTTCCGTTTACGGATAATGGAGGCCACTGTGCTTATTGGGACCTTTAAAGCAGCAGAATTTTTTTTTTTTTTCTGTACCCTTCCCCAGATTTGTGCCTCGAGACAATCCTGTCTTGGAGGTCTGCAGACAATTCCTTTGACTTCATGCTTGGTTTGTGCTCTGACATGCACTGTCAGCTGTGGGGCCTTATATAGACAGGCGTGTGCCTTTCCAAATCATGTCCAGTCAACTGAATTTACCACAGGTGGACTCCAATTAAGCTGTAAAAACATCTCAAGGATGATCAGTGGAAACAGGATGCAACTGAACTCAATTTTGAGCTTCATGGCAAAGGCTGTGAATACTTATGTACTTGTGATTTCTAAGTTTTTTATTTTTAATAAATTTGCTAAAATCTCAAAAAAAAAAAACTTTTTTCACATTGTCTTTATGGGGTATTGTGTGTAGAATTTTGAGGAAAAAAATTAATTTAATCCCTTTTGGAATAAGGCTGTGACATAACAAAATGTGGGAAAAGTGAAGCGCTGTGAATACTTTCCGGATGCACTGTATATGGACGCAGGTCTTTGCATATGAAGTAGGCGATAGATTGTGTTATCTTCTTAGCTCGCTCAGAATTTGGAGGTAGCTTTAAAAAGCTATATGTTTCAGAGCTGGTTGATTTTTACCCGGTGCTGGTTTAGCTTCACTGTCATCCACTAATGCTATTGCCCCAGGATGGTGCCGAGAGAGGTGTATGTTTGTAGTATTCCCACAGTATTTTACTTTCATGTGACACTCCTTGCAAACTGAATCCATTTCCTGTCTGTTCCATCTCTGTTATAAAATCCAAAAAACGTCCAGACATTTGATTTAAACTTTTACGGTGCACTTCTCAGTTTTTTTTCCCAGTGTTGCTGCTCCCTCCGCCATCTTGTTGTACACCTGGACTGAGGTTAAATCTCACGAGATACCTTTGCTACAATGACTTTACGCCGTCTAGTGGACTGAAAACACTACTGATTAACTGATAACCCAAAAGTATATGTTTGAGTGGGCAATTTTTAAAAAAATAAAAGATCGAGCCGTGCTTTTATGGATCAGTGCACTGTCACAAGAGCCAAGTATCGCGATTCATCACTGAATCAATCTTTTTTCTCACCTCTACTGATGATACTACAACAGCGATATGAAGAACCTGCTGACAAACCTCTGCTCCTCCCAGAGCTCACCTGGGCTCCAATGAATGTATAGCTTATATTGACATGAAGTGCAGCTCTCCGGAAATGTAACTACACATCGTGGCAACATTTTGAATAGGATGGCCTTCCATATAATTGGTCCCTCTCCCAGCACCCTACCTGCAACAGTAATGACCCCAGTTACATGATCGCAGTAAACCGATTACTAGGAATAAACCGATAATGGCAGTCATTTTTGTCGTGTTTACATGCACTGAATAAACTGATTATTGGAGGGTAAACCACTTGAATTAATGACCTTAGTTACAGTACATGGCCTTTATCGTATTATGCTGTTTACATGACCACTTGAATAATCAGATGACTCCAGAAATCAAATCATAACCGGTTTATTCATGTGCATGTAAACATGGTCAATGTCAGCATTGCAGGATGTCATGTGCAGGATGTCATGCAGGATGTCATGTGCCTTCTGACGAAGGCTGCAGTGCACAGTCGAAACATGTAAAGAAGGTAAAAACATCTCCTTTCTATTTTTGTCTTCAATAAGAACAAAAGGTAAATAATTAAAAGAAGAGAAAATGAACCTACTTGAGCTATTATGTGTAATATTTATAAATACTAGAGCTGGGCAGCGTGACTTATAAAAAGTTGATGTTTTCAAATGTCTGTAATGCACTGTTTTTGTGTAGCATTCAAGGAGGGTGTGTCGTGGTTCGAGCGCCGATTTCGTCCGCGCTCGGGCCATGCAGTATTTTCCTCCCATCTGGTGTGTGTGTGTTCCCTATGGATCTCCGAGCTTTTATTGTGACAGCGCTCGGAGGGGCTTCCAGCTGTCAGAGCTGAGCCTTCTGACAGCTGAACTACATTATTGATTGCCTCATCAGCTGTTCCATCCTGAGCCCTATTTAAGGGAGCAGCTGAGGGCTAAACCTCGCTGCAGTCTCGTCGGACAATCCCTCGTTTGACATCATTGAGCATTCCTCGTCGAGCTTCCCCTGGTCAGACGTGAACAATCCTTCATCTTCGTCCATTATTGTAAGTGTGTTTCATTGTGAATCTGTTCTTCCTTGTCATAGACTAAGTTATAGTTATAGTGTGTTTTAGCCCCCCGTGGCTCGTTATTTTGTCGTTATTCTTCCTTTAATATACTGTGCAAACTCACCGGCTGGCCTATAGTGCCTTACTGATGGCTCGTGAGGGCCATCCGTGACAGGGTGACTGCTATACTGTCAAGGGTATATAAAGCATTAAACATGTATTAATGTTTTCATATTACATTTTTATTGCACAAAATAAAATGCACCACGGGCTGATAATAGCATGTAGGCTTTAAACACATAATTGATATTTATGTACATACGGTCTGCACGGGCTGCACGGGCTGCACGGTGGCGCAGTGGTTTAGCACTGTGGCAGCACAGTTTTACCCTCGGCCGGGGGATTGCGGGGATCATGAGATCGTGAGTTCGATTCCAGCCCCCGACCAACAGTGAGCTGTGTGGAGTTTGCATGTTCTCCCCGTGTTGCGTGGGTTTACTCCGGGATTTCTCCGGTTTCCTCCCGCATACCAAAAACATGTAGGTTTAGGGCGCTCGCGCACGTAGCGACCGGCAGCCGGTGGCTTGTCACCAGACTGCAAACCAAATCTACCTACGGGTACAAATAAGTAACAAAAAAAAATAAATAAATAAATAAAAAAAAAAAATACAGTACATCATTACTTAATGCATCATTTTATTCTTCAGTCACAATATAGTGTTTTACTCTTGTATGTCCTTTCATTTTGATAACTGTTTAACTTTAGTGAAATTTATTTTTCTGAAATTTGCTATTTGTTTCTTGTAAATTTGCTGCTTTTGTGTCCAACATTTGGACGTTTTTCCCACTTAAATTTGTGCGTCATAAATTTGCCACATTTTTTTCATAAATTTGATTTTTTTCACGTAAATCTGCAATGTTCACATGGATGCTGGGTAAATGTTTGTTTTCTGTGATGGTTTATTTTTTCTGCTGATCTGGACAATGATTCAATTTTATTTTGTAATGTTTTTGTTGGAAGGGAAGTTTTTTTGTGGTCCATTCTAAAGGTTTTGGTGGAGAGATGGATGGATCTTCATAAAAAGACATCTTCCTGGATGGTTTTACAAACATTTTAGATCCATTCATTCATTCATTCCATCCATTCATACATTAGTTTTAATAGAAGACAAAATTGTGTCCTTCACATTTCCCACATTTCAAAAGCGAGTGAGATAAATAACAAATTCATAAGAATATTGAGCAAGTTAGCAGACACAGAACATTTGTAACCCCAATAATTACATTATTTTTTAGATTACACTTGATTACACTTCTAGATTGCGCTTGATTCTTTCCCCGGTGTACACCTCCACCAGTAAAGGTCGTTTAAAAACAGTAACCTTTGACCTCTTTTACAGCCAAGTGGTCACTGAAACCATGTCAGGTACTGTGGCATCACCGTGCAAGTGATGACAGCTGGCAGTCAAGTGGCCTCTGACTTAGCAGGGGGATAAAGTTGCCACATACATACATGCCCACACTGCAGAATCTCTTAGATAGATAGATAGATATTTCATTATGAGCTTGTAAGAACAAGTGCAACAAAAAGTCATGCACACTTTGTTCATAATGAAATGAATTAATGTAACATTGTTGTCTTGTGACCATTTTCTTTATGTGTTTACCAATAACCTTGCATCATGAGAAAAATTATGAACCAAAAATTTGGCATATGGTCTCCCCCAGTCATAAAAAAAATCAAATAAATAAAAAATTTAAAAAAAATCGAGGCAACATGGTGTAAATGTTATCAGCATTTATTATCATTTAAGGTCCTGGCTGTGGTATATATTACTCATATATTCCATACCTGCATACGTTAGAGCATGTGGAAATGTGTGGGGCAACATATGCAAAGGAATTTCACACCTCTGAAAGGACAAAGGAATCTCACCACTGTGTGAAGACCAATGACGTCACAGGACGCCATGGCAACAGACTTGACACCTTCACCCCCTTAGGCGAGGAGAGGTTTTCCCATCACCTCCCAAGACGGAGGGAGGAGTTAACAGGACTAATGGGGATTTAGATAACGGGGGATTTCAGCTTGTGTTTTGCATGTCTTGGATGTGTGCCTGTATTTAACCAGCGAGCTGGGCAGAATTCTTGCTCTTTGCCTTCTGCCAAGCTCTGCACCATGATGAGACAAGATAGAAGAGTTGTTCATTAAAGACTTTGCTTTTGTGATACAAAACCGCCTCGTTATTTCCAGCTCTTCTACACTGGCGTACAATTAGAACATAATGAGTTTATGCTGAAACCCAACTCAAACAAGTCACTCTTACTTTTCAGGTGTCATGTATTGACTTGGTTAGTCAAGACCAACAAATTTCATAGAAGTCAGTAATTTGCTGGCAACAAAGGAATTTTTGAAAATGTATTTCAGACCATATGACTTACTTTGTCTCACTTCACTACTGTTTAGCTCATGTTGGAAACTGGCACTCGGGGATTTCCTTCATACCACAATAGGGCAACCAACTACTTGTGAAGCAGCAGAAAGTGATTAATTCAGAGTGAGAATGAGTTGACTCAAACTGCAACACAAAATGGAAACTGACACCACAGTTTTGTTTTTTTGTTTGAAAGGGGGTTATTTAAATTACTAGATAACTTCCATGGACACAGTTGAGGTTAAGCTATTATTAAAGCTGAAATGTAAGGTGGTATTTGATTCATGTAAATGATATTATGGCTCCCTTCCTGTTCACCCTCTGCACTGCTGACTTTTGATACAACACACCACACTGCCATCTACAGAAATTCTCTGACAACTCTGCAATCATCGGCCTCATCTCTGATGGAGATGACTCAGAGAACAGAGGACTGATCCAGGACTTCATGGACTGGTGCCTGCAGAACTGCCTCCAGATCAATGGAGGGAAGACCAAAGAACTGGTGGTGGACTGCCATAGGCATGGACAACCCCCCACAGCACCGGTAAACATCCAGGGAACAGACATTGAGATGGTGACATTTTACAAGTACCTGGGTGTTCACCTGAACAATAAACTGGACTGGTCACACAACACCAAAGCACTCTACAAGAAGGGGCAGTGCAGGATGTTCCTCCTGAGGAGACTCGGGTCTTTGGGAGTGTAGGGAGCACTCCTGAAGACCTTCTATGACTCTGTGGTGGCATCAGCCATCATGTATGGAGTGGTCTTCTGGGGAAGCAGCACCACGGCAGCCAACAGGAAGAGACTGAACAGGCTGATCAAAAAAGCAAGTTCTGTTCTGGGGCGAAGCCTCGACCCAGTGGAGGAGATGGGAGAGAGAAGGATGGTGGCTAAGCTGTCATCTCTGCTAGATTCCAAGTCCCACCCCATGGAGGACACGCTAAATGCACCGAGGAGCTCATTTAGCGGCAGGCTGCGGCATCCTAAGTGCTCAAGGGAGAGGTTCCACAGGTCTGGCCTACCAGCTGCTGTCAGACTTAATAATCTGCACTGCTTATAGAGACTGTACATAACCCCACTACTTTGCACAGTAGGGATCATTCCCTTCCAATACATTATTATTATTACTGAAGGTGGCAACACTGTTTATTCAGCTGTGAAATATACTGTCTGGATTTATATTTATATACTGCCAAGTAATTTAACTTAATTGTAATGCTGTAAATACCATTTCACTGCAATGCCCTTGCACTATATATATATATATATATATATATACGGTATATATATATATATATATATATATATATATATATATATATATATATACTGTATATATATATATACATACAGTATCTCACAAAAGTGAGTACACTCCTCATATTTTGGTAAATATTTTATTATATCTTTTCATAGGACAACACTGAAGATATGAAACTTTGATACAATGTAAAGTAGTCAGTGTACAGCATGTATAACAGTGTTTAATTTGCTGTCCCCTCAAAATAACTCAACACACAGCCATTAATGTCTAAACCACTGGCAACAAAAGTGAGTACACCCCTAAGTGAACATGTCCAAATTGTGCCCAATCAGCAATTTTCCCTCCCCAGTGTCATGTGACTTGTTAGTGTTGCAAGGTCTCAGGTGTGAATGGGGAGCAGGTGTGTTAAATTTGGTGTTGTGACTCTCACACTCTCTCATACTGGACACTGGAAGTTCAACATGGCACCTCATGGCAAAGAACTCTCTGAGGATCTGAAAAAACAATTGTTTTTAAAGATGGCCTAGGCTATAAGAAGATTGCCAATATTCTGAAACTGAGCTGCAGCATGGTGGCCAAGCCCATACAGCGGTTTAACAGGACAGGTTCCACTCAGAACAGGCCTCGCTTTCGCTGACCAAAGAAGATGAGTGCACGTGCTCAATGTCATATTAAGAGGTTGTCTTTTGAAAATAGACGTATGAGTGCTGCCAGCATTGCTGCAGAGGTTGAAGGGGTGGGGGGTCGGCCTGTCAGTGCTCAGCCCATACGCTGCATACTGCATCAAACTGATCTGCATGGCTGTCATTCCAGAAGGAAGCCCCTTTTAAAGATGATGCAGAACAAAGCCCACAAACAGTTTGCTGAAGACAAGCAGACTAAGGACATGGATTATTGGAACCATGTCATGTGGTCTGATGAGACTAAGATAAACTTATTTGATTCAGATGGTGTTAAGCGTGTGTGGCGGCAACCAGGTGAGGAGTACAAAGACAAGTGTGTCTTTCCTACAGTCAAGCATTGTGGTGGGAGTGTCATGGTTTGGGTCTGCATGAGTGCTGCCGGCACTGGAGAGCTACAGTTCACTGAGGGAACCATGAATGCCAACATGTACTGTGACATACTGAAGCAGAGCATGAGCCCCTCCCTTCAGAGACTGGGCCATAGGGCAGTATTCTAACATGATAACCACCCCAAACACACATCCAAGACCATCACTGCCTTACTAAAGAAACTGAGGGTAAAGGTGATGGACTGGCCAAGCATGTCTCCAGACCTAAATCCTATTGAGCATCTGTGGGGCATCCTCAAATGGAAGGTGGATTAGCGCAAGGTCTCTAACATCCACCTGAACTAGTTCCGTGATGTCATCATGGAGGAGTGGAAGAGGATTCCAGAGACAACCTGTGAAGCTCTAGTGAACTCCATGCCCAAGAGAGTTAAGGCAGTGCTGGAAAATAATGATGGCCACACAAAATATTGACACTTTGAGCACAGTTTGGACATTTTCACTTAGGGGTGTGCTCACTTTGTTGCCAGCGGTTTAGACGTTAATGGCTGTGTGTTGAGTTGTTTTGAGGGGACAGCAAATTTACACTGTTATACAAGCTTTACACTGACTACTTTACATTGTATCAAAGTGTCATATCTTCAGTGTTGTCCCATGAAAAGATATAATAAAATATTTACAAAAACGTGAGGTGAGATACATATATATATATATATATATATATATATATATATATATATATATATATATAGATAAATAGATAGATAGATACTAGTGGTGTTGGACAATTAAAATTTTTAATCGCGATTAAAAATCAACACAGCACCTATGTGTGTTAATCAACGTTAATCAACACAGCACCTGTGTTGATTAACGCTGGCGTCTGTTAACGTCTCATCGCGTCATCTTGTCCGCTTTTGTTTGTTTTTATTGATTTCGTTTTTAATTTTTTATCTCTTTTTGTTGATATTAGTTTTTGCTTGGTTTTAGCTGAGTTTTGGCCTAGCAGAAAAGCCTGATCGGACTCGCGGGTGGGTCGGACCCCCAGCAGGGCTGTTTTACCGGGCTAGGCTAACCTGTTTTTAAGCCTTTTTAGCTGTTTTTAGCTAACCTGTTTTTAGCTGCTTTTGACTGGCTGGCTATCCACCTATCGCCTGGAACGTCATGGCTCCATCCCAGACGTGTGTCAGCTGTGTGTCCCGCCTTAGGAAGGTTTCTGAGTTGGAAGTTAGACTCTCCAACCTCTATAAGATTCGGAAGGCCAAAGACCACCTTGACACCAAAATTCTCAGGCGAACAACGGCCCCGGCAACCGACTCGCAGCTGGCAGAGACGGCGACTTACCTGGGTGAGTTCAGCGCATCTCTGCCTACTTCCACCCCTGCTCCGGTTTCTTCTGATGTCCAGGACCACAGCAATTGACACTGGCTTCGACTCGGCCCGGCTGGTTCTTCTCATCCTCAATGCATGCCCTGGACCTTGGTTAGACCAGCAGGCAATCATCGTCGATCGACCAGACAGGGCCGTGCCTTTTCTCTTCCCCTGCTACTGGAAAATAGATTTGACATCCTTTCTCTGGAGGATTTTCCCCACCTGGACGATGGCTGTCCGCCCGTGGTCGCCCCTCCTCCCCCTCCCTCTCCTTCTCCTTCAGTGGCGTCTCAAACCTGCAAACCCCGGATTAAGACTACTTTAGGTGTGCCAAATTACACACCAGCTCCAAAAAGAAGAGGGCGCATCGCCCCACCATCACAACAACACCTTCGACAAGATTGTTCACCACCTCAGAAACCACCGACAAAGCCCCCCCAGACGACGCTGGTAATTGGTGACTCGATTATGAGGAACGTCAAAAGCAGGTACTGTGTGACTAAATTTTTTCCTGGGGCTAGAGTGTCTTACATTGAGGCTCTTACCCCTGACCTATTAAATGAATTCCCCCACGTTAAAACTGTCATAGTACATGTTGGATGCAACAACATCCCAGATGTAGCGTCAGACATCTTAAAGAGTGACTTCAGGAGCCTTCTGTCCACTTTTATGAACTGTGGCAGACGTGCGTTTATCTCTGGGCCTTTGGCACCTTTCAGACAATGTTGCAATTATTTTAGCAGAACTCTCAGTCTTAATACTTGGTTGTGTTTTACATGTCCTACTTTTAACATTGGTTTTATTGACAATTTTAACCTGTTTTGGAACCACCCATCACTTATGAGGCCTGATGGCATCCATGCAAATAGACTTGGTGCACGTGTTTTAAGGGACAGTCTGTTCTATTCCATTCAGCGTTTTTTAATGCAGTGACTGGGATTTGGTGCGTTAACTCACTCCGAAGTTCCTGGGCCTGCCAACAAGCCCTTTTTTGTTTCCACTTCTCATATTAATCCCATTAATCCAAATAATCCTCACTGTTTGGTTCAGTCTTCGATTTATAACCCTACAGAGATTGTGTCTGTCTCCCGTTACCCAAAATATTACAACCCAAGACAAATACAACACAACTTGATAAATACACGTCTTTCTGCAGCTCCTCCTCATCCGCCACCCCACAACTTTGCCTCGTCTTCTCCCTTAGAGAACCTTTGTCTACCCCCCCACCCCGCCAAAGTTAAAAAAAATATAACGCATAAACATCCCAAAGTGTTTAAACAAAATATTGGTAAAACTCAAATCAAACCTCAAGTTTCTAAATTTATTAATTTAGCCTCTGTTCCTCCTCATAATTTAAAAATTAAATGTGGTTTATTAAATATTAGGTCTCTAACTCCCAAGTCTCTACTAGTTCACAATCTATTAATTGATCATCAGATCGATTTAATATCCCTCACAGAGACTTGGCTTGGGCAAGATGATTATGTTGGATTGAATGAATCAACTCCCTCTGGTTATCTAAACTATCATAATCCCAGAAGTTCTGGTCGTGGAGGTGGAGTAGCGGCAATTTTCCATTCTAATTTACTAGTTAATGTAAAGCAAAAATCATGTTTTAATTCCTTTCAGGGCCTGGTCCTCAGTGTGGGGCATGTTGGCTATCTTGGCTTGAACCCAATTTTCTTCGCCATAGTTTACCGCCCTCCCTCGGCCTACTCAGAGTTTTTATCCAAATTTGCTGAATTTTTAGCTGATTTAGTGCTGAAATCAGATAGAATAATTATTGTAGGGGATTTTAATATACATGTTGATGTAGATAGTGACTGTCTTGATAAGGCATTCAATTAGATTTTAGACTCATTGGGGTTTTCCCAGAAAGTAGAAAATTCTACCCATTATCCCCACCACACATTGGACCTTGTTTTGACTTACGGTATAAAAATAGAAAATCTGGTAGTGTCTCCTCATAATCCTGTACTGTCAGACCATTGTCTGTTAACCATTGATTTCACTATTTCTGATTATTTGACTCCTAAAGATAAATATTACTACAGCAGATGTCTTTCAGATGACGCTGTTACCAAATTTTTGCAGACTGTCTCTTCTATACCTTGGGTCAACACAACGGAAATAAAAAATGGAGAGCCTGCTCCTTCCGTAATTGATAGCATGGTAGATAGTGTTACAGCCTCTCTGCATCAGACTCTAGATTTGGTGGCCCCTTTAAAAACGAAAAAGTCTAACCAGAGATTTCTAATCCCTTGGTTTAACACAGAAACTTGTAGCTTAAAACAGAAGACTTGTCAATTAGAAAGAAAATGGTGTTCTACTAATTTAGATGAATCCTATTTAGCGTGGAGAAATGATCTCGTAATTTATAAAAAATCTCTTAGAAAAGCTAGAACAAGTTATTACTCTGCATTAATAGAAGAGAATAAGAATAACCCCAGGTTTCTTTTCAACACTATACAGTGGGGCAAAAAAGTATTTAGTCAGCCACCAATTGTGCAAGTTCTCCCACTTAAAAGATGAGAGAGGTCTCCAATTTTCATCATAGGTATACCTCAACTATGAGAGACCAAATGAGAAAAAAAAATCCAGAAAATCACATTGTCTGATTTTTAAAGAATTTATTTGCAAATTAGGGTGGAAAATAAGTATTTGGTCACCTACAAACAAGCAAGATTTCTGGCTCTCACAGACCTGTAACTTCTTCTTTAAGAGGCTCCTCTGTCCTCCACTCATTACCTGTATTAATGGCACCTGTTTGAACTCGTTATCAGTATAAAAGACACCTGTCCACAACCTCAAACAGTCAGACTCCAAACTCCACTATGGCCAAGACCAAAGAGCTGTCAAAGGACACCAGAAACAAAATTGTAGACCTGCACCAGGCTGGGAAGACTGAATCTGCAATAGGTAAGCAGCTTGGTGTGAAAAAATCAACTGTGGGAGCAATTATTAGAAAATGGAAGACACACAAGACCACTGATAATCTCCCTCGATCTGGGGCTCCACGCAAGATCTCACCCCGTGGGGTCAAAATGATCACGAGAACTGTGAGCAAAAATCCCAGAACCACACGGGGGGACCTAGTGAATGACCTGCAGAGAGCTGGGACCAAAGTAACAAAGGCTACCATCAGTAACACACTACGCCGCCAAGGACTCAAATCCTGCAGTGCCAGACGTGTCCCCCTGCTTAAGCCAGTACATGTCCAGGCCCGTCTGAAGTTTGCTAGAGAACATTTGGATGATCCAGAAGAGGATTTAGAGAATGTCATATGGTCAGATGAAACAAAAATAGAACTTTTTGGTAAAAACCCAACTTGTCGTGTTTGGAGGAGAAAGAACACCATACCTACTGTGAAGCATGGGGGTGGAAACATCATACTTTGGGGCTGTTTTTCTGCAAAGGGACCAGGACGACTGATCCGTGTAAAGGAAAGAATGAATGGGGCCAGGTATCGTGAGATTTTAAGTGAAAACCTCCTTACATCAGCAAGGGCATTGAAGATGAAACGTGGCTGGATCTTTCAGCATGACAATGATCCCAAACATACCGCCCGAGCAACGAAGGAGTGGCTTCGTAAGAAGCATTTCAAGGTCCTGGAGTGGCCTAGCCAGTCTCCAGATCTCAACCCCATAGAAAATCTTTGGAGGGAGTTGAAAGTCTGTGTTGCCCAGCGACAGCCCCAAAACATCACTGCTCTAGAGGAGATCTGCATGGAGGAATGGGCCAAAATACCAGCAACAGTGTGTGAAAACCTTGTGAAGACTTACAGAAAACGTTTGACCTCTGTCATTGCCAACAAAGGGTATATAACAAAGTACTGAGATGAACTTTTATTAATGACCAAATACTTATTTTACCGAGGAATTTACCAATTAATTCATTAAAAATCCTTCAATGTGATTTTGTGGATTTTTTTTTCTCATTTTGTCTCTCATAGTTGAGGTATGCCTATGATGAAAATTGGAGACCTCTCTCATCTTTTAAGTGGGAGAACGTGCACAATTGGTGGCTGACTAAATACTTTTTTACCCCACTGTAGCTAGGCTGACAAAGAGTCAGGACTCGGTCAATCCTCGCATACCCCTTGAGCTTTCTAGTCATGACTTTTTGAACTTTTTTAATCATAAAATTTGATCTATTAGAGATAAAATCAGTCAGATTCTTCCCACCATAAACTTAAGTACATTAACTACTACAACTCCTTCAATTGACATCTGTTTAGATAAGTTTACTCCAACTGATCTTTTAGAGTTAAATAAAATAATCTCCTCATCTAAGCCTTCATCTTGTCTTTTAGACCCTATTCCTACCAGGTTATTTAAAATAGTCTTCCCAATTATTGGTAGCCGTATTCTTCATATAAATAATTCTTCTTTAACCTCTTGCAGTCCGGGATACCGCGGGCGGTCACGTCTCTGCGTCCTAGGGTGCACGAGGGCGCCCTAGGACACACACTGTGCATCCTAGGGCACACTGAAAAAAAAAAAGCTGCATTTCCGTTCTTCCACTACAGACACAGCCGCGAACAGAAAGCCAAAGGAGTGCTTTGATTGGTTTAGATTTGATTGACCTCTCATTCGACTAATAAGAGCCTTGAATTGGGTTTCTGAAACCTTGAAGAACCAATGACTGAAAACCTAGCAAGAAGGACCCACCTACCAACGGCTGCAAATACAGCGAGCCAATTGAAGCAGAGAAGTTCCACTATTGAAAGCGTACGTCCCGTGCGTAAAATCTGTTTTGTGTAAGCAGCTGGGTGACACACACATGTTCGCCAGTCTTTTTTTCTTACTACTGTTCTTATTTGTTTTGAAAAATCATTCGCCAAAACCGCAATCATGGAAGCGCAAAACCGCAATAATGGAATCATGGTTTGACCGGGTCGCGTGACCAGAACCACGAGTCGTAAGAAGCGGACCAGTGTCATGTTCGTCTGACAATGAGGAAGAGAAGTTCGCCAGCGACACTGCTGTTGTGGACAGGTAAGTGTTATAAGCTAAATTATTCTTTATCCCTGAAAACTGTAATCAAAATGACTTTTGACCGATCGGTAAATTACAACTGTGCATCATCGCCACATGACGGACGGTCCGTGCGCCGCGTCCGGACCATGAACGCCCCCCCCCCGCTACTCTTCTGTAGCGGATTGTAGATATATTGCAGATATTTTAGTACAACTGTGCGTAGTAGACCGCGGCGCACCGTCACCACGGTCCGTCATGTAGCGATGGGCGATGTACGTCCTCTGTAGCGGGGGGTGGGGGGATGGGAGTTGTTATCTTCTACATTACACATATTTTAGTATAATTTTTAGTGCACTGTAGGTTATTTTTTCTTGTAAAAAAAGCCACACATTTTTTACGTGGCATGCTTCTTTGTGTGTGGGGGCTTGTTTGTTCATTCATTCATTCATGAATGAATAAACAACCCCCCCCCCCCCACACACACACAGCCCTGAGTGTCTACCTTTCATTAGAGCCCAAGATCAAGCTTCTATATTGAATCATTCAAAAGTTACAGACGTTTTTCCAAACTGTGCCATTTGGCACAATTTGGCACAGTTCAAAAACGCCTGGGAACAACCTGAGGAAAAAGCTGTGTAATATATTCATTTTTTGTGGTATTGTTACAAAATTTTGACCTCAGCTGGATAACACTTGGTTCTACATTTCTGTTGCATTTTCCAGCCCAGATCTGACAGCTGTGTGTTATTTGCAAGCATTTGTATCCAAAAAAACACCCAGGCGAAATTTATTTTCTTCAAGTTCAGTTTGTTTAGATGACTGTTACTCAGCGGCAGGAGCACTTAGAGAGATTATGACTGTTTTGCCAAAATAATCAAAGTGTTTTCTTTTAAATGAGACCAACCCCATGAAGATGCTGCAAAGGGTTGAAGAACAGCTTTTGATTTACTTTGGGTATGTTATTTTTAGGCGTTTTTAGGGAAATTGACCAGAGTGCAAGGGGTTAACTTTGGGTTATGTATCGCAGGCTTTTAAAATTGCTGTAATTAAACCCTTACTCAAAAAGCCAACGCTCGATCCAGGAGTTTTGGCTAATCTATCGACCAATCTCTAATCTGCCTTTCATTTCAAAAATCTTAGAAAGAGTTGTTGTTGCGCAATTGTTTGACCACTTGTAGGGAAATGGTTTATTTGAAGAGTTTCAGTCTGGGTTCAGAGTTCATCACAGCACTGAAACAGCCTTAGTGAAGGTCACTAATGACCTCCTTATCGCATCTGATAATGACTTGTTTCTGTACTTGTCCTTTTAGATCTTAGAGCAGCCTTTGATACTATCAATCAAGACATTCTACAGCCGTGGACAAAATTGTTGGTACCCCTCTGTTATTGAAAGAAAAACCCACAATGGTCACTGAAATAACTTGAATCTGACAAAAGTGGTAATAAATAAAAATTCTATGAAAATTAACCAATGAAAACCAGACAGTGCTTTTGAATTGTGGTTCAACAGAATTACTTTAAAAAACAAACTCATGAAACAGGCCTGGACAAAAATGATGACACCCCTATGTAGGAAAACGTCAATTTTGGACAATCTTTAGTAAACCCTCAGAAAACAGTGTGGATTAGATGCTAATGGCAAATATAAATATTCTTAATAAATGTACCTAAGAGACTATAATTTAATGATTAATAGTAAATGGGAGCATTTATAGGGAATGTATTAAAGGACTGAATATGCACTGTTAAGTATGAACTGTCAGTGAAAGCAGTAGCGTTTCTACGCCAGAGGTGGCGCTCAGTAGTGATGAAACACTGTATAGTGTTAGAACACTATAGAAGAAGAGTAGTATGCGTTCTAGTGTGAGTGTTCCAGAGAATGTTCCAGAGAGAGTGTTATGAAAAGATGGTGTCTAGCGATGTGCTGTGTAATTGTGGGCCATGCCGTGTGTGCTGAGAAGTCAATAAACGGTCGCTGCAAAGTCTAACAGCTTGGCTCAATCATCCTTCCTCCCCTTCGCCCCTCCTGGGTGCAACAAAACTTGGTAGCAGAGGATGGTTCAGTCGTGTGTGAGACGGTGAGTGTGCAAATAAAAAAAAAAAAAAAGAGGCCGTAATGATGGAGCTGGAGCAGCTACAAGATAAGCTAAGCGAGGCCTTGGTGCCGTTACGGGCCGAACAGCTAAATGAGGTCTGTTTATTTGCAAAGATAAGCCCAGCCGAACCGTCTAAGAAGTACACGCTGATACGACTGTTAATCGAGGAGGTGGAGAAAGCCATTGAACGCGAAGAGGAAGATGTAGTCCGCGAGTTTCTGCTAAAGCTAATAGCATGTGTTAACGAAGCTAAGCTAAGTGAACCGTTGACGCAGGCAGCGACAGCGGCCGGCACGAGCCGCGAGGCGAAGGCACTCGCCAGTTTACAGAGCCAGTATGCCGCTCTGCATGAAAGTATCATTGATTCAGCTAAAAGGGTTGAAGAGGAAATAATAAGGCTGAATGATGATGAGGCCGCGCCGCCACCGGGCCGCCATTTTGTGACACAGCCCGAGGCCGCGCCGCCACCGGGCCGCCATTTTGTGACACAGCCCGAGGCCGCGCCACCACAGAGCCGCCATTTTGTGATACAGCCCGCGGTCCCCACGGCGCCCCTACCGCCAGAAGTGATCATTAAACGGGAGTTTAAGATAAATGGGCAGATAGGGGAGAGGGGCCAAAAAGACAAGTTGTCTTATTCCAATCTCACTCACCAAATTGATATGGGCTTAAAGAAAAAGCACAGTGAGGCTGAGATAATTGAGGCTGTTGTCAGAGCAGTGAGTCCTGGATTGAGTTTGCGCGCTATGTTGGAGATTAAGTCAGATCTCACACTGCCACAGCTGCGCATAATCCTGAGAGGACATTATAAAGAGGATAGTTCCACTGACTTGTATCATCGTCTGATAAACCTCACACAAGACAGTAATGAGTCACCTCAGAACTTCCTGTTTTGCACCATTGAGCTGAAGGAAAGACTTTTAGCAGTATCCAGAGAGCCTGGCACTGAAGAGCAGTTTAGTTCTGATCTTATTCAGAGGAAGTTTCTGAGGGCGGTGGAAACAGGACTGATCAGTGCTGATGTGAAGTATCAACTGAAGTGTTATTTAGAGGATCCTGCCGTCACCGACGAGCTACTGATTTCAAAGACGAATGCAGCAGCCAGTCTTGAATGGGAACGGCATCAGAAATTTAAAAGGCACACAAAAGAACTAAAGGTTCGAGAATGCCAAGTGGAAAATCTGACGGGTCAGTATGCAACCGAGAGAGAAGTGGATGGCCAAGAGCGCCCCCTACCATCGACAAAAGGAAAAATCCTTAAATCCCAAAGCACAGTGACCCGTACGGAATCTGAGCTCCTGAACATAGTCACACAGCTGAAGAGTGACATGGAGGAGCTCAAAAGGGCCATACGTGAGTCTCCCAGAGCACCTCGCACTCAAAGAGCCAGGAGGACACGTGGCTGCAAGAGATGTCAGTCCACCAGCAATGGCGAACAATGCAACCACTGCTTCCGGTGTGGAGTTAGCGGCCACATGTCAAGGGAATGTCGGATAGGGAGGAGACTCGGAAGAGGAACTGGGCAAGTAGACACGGCGGCCAATACTGTCGCAACCACATCAGAACAAGCTAACACACAAGAACTGTATGAGATCATTACTGACAGTATTCGGAGGTTGGAAGCAAGGCTGGTAGCTCAGGCCGAGGTACCTCCTGTAGAAACAGTCTGTGTTAATCTACTGTCCCCTAATCGCCAATTACAGTTACTCAATTTGGTTGGAAAAAAATGTGTCATCACGTGCTTTCTTGATGACAAGGAGACACAAGCATTGTGGGACACAGGGTCACAGGTTTGTTTAATGAATGACGCCTGGAGACAGGAGCACCTGCCACACACTACCGTCAGAGACTTAGCCGAGTTGGTGGGTCCAAATATCCTGAGTGGGAGGGCAGTGAACCAGACACCGATTCCATTCTCAGGGTGGGTCGAAGTCACATTTAAGCTGCCGACAGTTAGTCGCCCACCGGTGGAACTCTTAGTTCCTGTGCTAGTGGTGAAGGAGGACGGAGTGGCAGAGCCGCCTATCATTGGGTTCAACGTGATTGACTATGTCCTGAAGATGGGCATTAAATCCCCTTGTGCTATCAGTGAAGCTGTTAGCGCAGCCTTCTCATTTGACTGTAAGAAAACAGAGGTGTTTTTGAAAGTGATGCAAAGTGAGGAGGATAGGCTGGGGGAAGGAATGGTAAAAGTTGGCAGTGAGTTGGTTACCATCCCTGCTGGCCAAACCAAAACAGTCAAAGGTTGTGTCAGAGCAGGCTCACTTCCAGACACACAAGACGTCTTGTTTGAGCCGAGTCAGTACACCCAATTACCAGAGGGTTTGCAGATGCAAAGTGGGTTGGTGCAGTTATGGAAAGGGAAGCGATCTATGTTCAAAATACCTATAACAAACAGTACGTCCCGTGATATCCAGCTGCCCGCTAAGACCATTTTGGGGGAAACACAGAGAGTTAAAACTGCTTATCCAGCAGATATTAGACCCCCTGCTGTAAACCAAGCGACCGTCGACCCAACGACGAGTGAAACAGGAAGAAACAGAGAGACCGAGATGAACTGTGCTGTCAAAGAGACTATGGACATGTGGGACCCTCCAGTTCCCCTTGATCATCTCTCGCCCATACAGCAAGAGCAAGTAAAACAGCTACTACGGGAGGAACGGCAAGCGTTTTCCCGTGATGAGTATGATGTAGGGATAATTCCCTCTTTATAGTTGAAGATCCGACTCAAAGATCACGATCCTGTTAAAAAGACTTATGTTTCTGTTCCCAAACCATTTCATATTTTATATTTACCTATTTTGTAAGATGTGTGCCTGTGTTTGTGTCTATGTTGAATGTAATTGTGGCTTGTAAATATGGATGTCACCAACTGCAAAACAAATCTACCTACGGGTACAAATAAAGTAACCTGAACCTGAACCTGAACCTGAAGGAAGTAAAGGAGTATTTAGAAGACCTGCTTAACAGGGGCTGGATCACCAAATCCAAGTCATCGTATTCCAGTCCAATTGTCTGTGTGCGAAAGAAAGATGGAGGTCTGCGTTTGTGCTGCGACTTTAGAGAGTTGAACAAGAAGTCCATCCCAGACAGACACCCAATTTCCCGCATACAAGATATGCTAAACAGTCTAAATGGGAGTGTGTGGTTTTCAGTCCTCGACCAAGGGAAGGCGTATCATCAGGGTTTCCTGGAAGAGTCAAGTAGGCCCCTCACTGCATTTATCACTCCCTGTGGTTTGTTCGAGTGGGTAAGGATTCCATTTGGTTTGTCCTCAGCACCAGCAGCATTCCAAAGATCTATGGAGGAGTGCTTGTGGGGGTTGAGAGATGATGTTTGTCTGCCTTACCTCGATGATAACCTTGTTCATTCACAGACTTTTGAAGATCACTTGCGAGACCTGAGAAGCGTCCTGCACCGCTATCAAAGCCATGGGGTGAAGTTGACTGCCCGGAAATGTGAGTTATTCAAGCAGCAGGTACGTTTTCTTGGTAAAATGGTAACAGGACAGGGTTACACCATGGACCCTGCGGACATTGCTCCAGTGCAGACACTCAAACAGCAGCAACCTTCCACTGTTGGAGAGCTAAGGAAATTGCTAGGTTTTATTTCATATTACCGCAGCTATATTCCAAACTTCTCTCGTATAGCAAAGCCTCTTTACGACCTTCTGGCTAAAGATCACACAGACAAAGCAAAGAAAAACTCAAAGAAACATGTCAAAAAGAACGATGGAGGCCACTTACCCTCATCTCATGTGATCAGGTGGCGCCCAGAGCATCAAGCAGTAGTTTGTCAGCTTGTTGACCTTCTTACCCAACCCCCAGTGTTAGGTTACCCGAACTTTGAAGAACCCTTCATTTTACACTGTGACACTTCACAGGAGGGGCTTGGGGTGGTATTATACCAGCGACAACAAGACAAACTGGTGGTGATAGCATATGGCTCCCGGACACTGTCAAATTCAGAGAAGAACTACCACCTTCATTCAGGGAAGCTGGAGTTTCTTGCCATGAAGTGGGCCATCTGTGAGAAGTTTTGGGATTATCTGTACTATTCTCCACCATTCACTGTCTATACGGACAATAATCCCCTAACATATGTGTTCACCACCGCAAAGTTAAATGCAACCACACAGAGGTGGGTAGCAGAACTAGCTGATTTCCAGTTTGTGATTAAGTATCGCCCTGGAAAAGCAAACAGAGATGCAGACGGACTTTCACGTATGCCCCTAGATATGGAGCAGTACATGAACAAATGTACACAAAATGTTGATCCTGATGTGATGAATTGTGTGGCACAGGCAGTCAAGGTGAAGTCACAAGAAAATGAACCATGGCTCTGCCCAGTCACCATTTCTACTCTCATTAGTGAAGCAGATCAAGAAGCCAGCTCTATAGCTGAAATATCAAAGACTGATCTAAAAAGAG
Organism: Pholidichthys leucotaenia; assembly: GCA_020510985.1. Taxonomy (NCBI): domain Eukaryota; kingdom Metazoa; phylum Chordata; class Actinopteri; order Cichliformes; family Pholidichthyidae; genus Pholidichthys; species Pholidichthys leucotaenia. The sequence continues at coordinate 177,829,137 of CM035845.1, forward strand.
CTCAAGAAGAAGACTCCGTGATTGGAGAGGTGTTGCGCTATGTGTTGTCAAAACAATGGCCAAGAAGTGGAAAGCAGCAGAACAGTAAAATTGCAGCTTTAGTCAGGCAAAAACACAAGCTGTACTTGGAAGATGATGGACTGCTTTACAGGAGAACGGCAACACATGACCAGCTACTCCTACCCCAGAAGTTTCACAAGCTCGTGTTCAAAGAGCTCCACGAAAACATGGGCCATTTAGGGGTAGAGAGAGTGATGAACTTGATAAGAGAGCGTTTTTATTGGGCTCACATGCAAAGAGATGTGGAGCACTACATCACGAAAGTTTGCAGTTGTTTGAAGAACAAACGTCCCAATAAGATAACAAGGGCACCACTGACTAACATTGTCACCACGTACCCATTTGAATTAGTGTCAGTGGATTTCCTGCATTTGGAGAAGTGCAAAGGAGGATATGAGTATATCCTGGTTGTAATGGACCATTTCACGCGTTTTGCCCAGGCTTACCCATGTCGTAACAAAGCTGCCCACACCGCTGCTGAGAAGATCTTTGGAGATTTTGCCCTCAAGTTTGGTTTCCCCACACGACTCTATCATGATCAGGGAAGAGAGTTCCAAAATAAACTTTTTGCAAAACTCCAAGAGTACAGTGGTGTGCAGGGGTCCCGAACAACGCCCTACCATCCCCAAGGGAATGGGCAGGTGGAACGATTCAATCGTACACTGTTGGCAATGCTCAGAAATTTGCCCGAAGCAGCTAAGGAAGACTGGAAGTCCTCTCTGGCAAAAGTGGTTCATGCCTATAATTGTACACGTAGTGAAGCTACGGGGTACGCACCATATTTTCTGTTGTTTGGCCGTAGTCCAAAGTTGCCTATTGATCTGATGTTTAGCCTCACAACAGGAGAGCAGAGTGTTTCTCAGCACGACTATGCTGAAAAGTGGAGAGCTACAATGACTGAAGCTTACAAACTCGCTTCTAAAACAGCGAACAGAGAAGGGATGAGATGTAAAGCACTTTATGATAAAAAGGTTCACGGTGCTGAGTTACTCCCTGGATCCAGAGTATTGGTCCGAAACTTGACCGAAAAAGGTGGGCCAGGAAAATTAAGATCATTCTGGGAAGACAAGGTGTATGTCGTGACCCAAAAGCAGTACCCAGACAGTCCAGTGTATGAAATCAGACCTGAAAATGGCAAGGGACGCACTCGGGTCATGCACAGAAACCTTTTGCTACCTTGTGACTTTCTTCCCATGGAAACAGTGAAGCATGCCTCTAAGAAAATGAGAGAAAGAGACTCTAAAAGACAAAGGCATGTGGACAGACAAAGCAACACGGATGATGATGAAGATGAAGAGGGTTGGAATGCCATAATCGGATTACGAGCTGGGAAGGATCAAGAGCAGCGTCCACTGAGAGCCGATGCACCGGAGTTCTACCCGCACAGTGACACTACTCCGGAGGATGAGGACCAGGACCCAGATGACGTCACGCAGGTGCAGCTGGCACCAGAGGTCGACAATCCGGTGGTTCCAGATCCAGCTGAGGCAGACCAGGACCAGAGTGATGAGGTGTCGGAGTCCAGTTCCAGTGACCAGGAGGGACCTGACGAGATTCCTGCTAAAACGTATCCTTCAAGAATGAGAAAACAACCGTTGAGATTGACTTATGATAAGTTAGGCCAACCTTGCACTTCAATGCATTTCATCTGTCTAGAACAAAGGTGTAGAAGCTAAAGATAACCATTATTCAGACATAAATGTTTTGAAAAGTAACTTGGTAGTTACTGAGATGGTTGATTAAAAATTGAAAAAAAAGAACAAAAAAATTTAAAAACACAAAAAGAGACTTGCAGTATGTTACGAAGGCACAGGCATCATACAAAGGTTAATTTGGTAGGTTATGACTAGATTGAGTACCCTTACTCTCAGGAAAGATGCAGATACCCACCATGATGGATGGAGCGGTTGAAGGTTATCGTGCACAAAGACCTCTTCTGCAAATGTATTGCATGGAATAGGAGATACATGCTGTACTATGGACAATTACCAGTTGCATCTTTATAGACTTTAATGAACTCTGACTCCTGTGTAGTAATACCCTACTTACATGTAATACATGATTACCAAATGTGAACTGATAGAAGAAAAGGAAAAAAAAAACTACTGTTTTTTAAGAAAGGTGTAATGTCGGGACGACATTAACTTTTTGAGGGGTGAGTGTAGGAAAATGTCAATTTTGGACAATCTTTAGTAAACCCTCAGAAAACAGTGTGGATTAGATGCTAATGGCAAATATAAATATTCTTAATAAATGTACCTAAGAGACTACAATTTAATGATTAATAGTAAATGGGAGCATTTATAGGGAATGTATTAAAGGACTGAATATGCACTGTTAAGTATGAACTGTCAGTGAAAGCAGTAGCGTTTCTACGCCAGAGGTGGCGCTCAGTAGTGATGAAACACTGTATAGTGTTAGAACACTATAGAAGAAGAGTAGTATGTGTTCTAGTGTGAGTGTTCCAGAGAATGTTCCAGAGAGAGTGTTATGAAAAGATGGTGTCTAGCGATGTGCTGTGTAATTGTGGGCCGTGCCGTGTGTGCTGAGAAGTCAATAAACGGTCGCTGCAAAGTCTAACAGCTTGGCTCAATCATCCTTCCTCCCCTTCGCCCCTCCTGGGTGTAACACCTAGAAAAGATTGAAAATAATGTGACCATAGGAACATGTTCAACCAAGATGTGTCCTCTAATTAACATCACAGGTGTCTACAAACTTGTAATCAGTCAGTCGGCCTATTTTAAGGGTGACAAGTAGTCACTGTGCTGTTTGGTGACATGGTGTGTACCACACTAAACATGGACCAGAGGAAGCAGGGGACAGAGTTGTCTCAGGAGAGTAGAAAGAAAATTATAGACAAGCATGTTAAAGGTAAAGGCTATAAGACCATCTCCAAGCAGCCTGATGTTCCTGTGACTACAGTTGCACATATTATTCAGAAATTTAAGATCCATGGGACTGTAGCCAACCTCCTTGGACGTGGCCGCAGGGGGAGACGGATAATACGAATGGTAACAAAAGAGCCCAGAACAACCTCTAAACACATTCATGGTGAACTCCAAGGTCAAGGTACATCTGTGTCAGATCGCAGCATCTGTCGTTGTTTGAGCCAAAGTGGACTTCATGGGAGACGACCAAGGAGGACACCACTGTTGAAAACAAATCATAAAAAAGCCAGACTGGAATTTGCCAAACTGCATGTTGACAAGCCACAAAGCTTCTGGGAGAATGTCCTATGGACAGACGAGACAAAACTGGAACTTTTTGGCAAGGCACATCAGCTCTATGTTCACAGACGCAAAAATGAAGCATACCAAGAAAAGAACACTGTCCCTACTGTGAAACATGGAGGAGGTTCTGTTATGTTCTGGGGCTGCTTTGCTGCATCTGGCACAGGGTGTCTTGAATCTGTGCAGGGTACAATGAAATCTCAAGACTATCAAGGTATTCTAGAGAGAAATGTGCTGCCCAGTGTCAGACAGCTTGGTCTCAGTCGCAGGTCACGGGTCTTGCAACAGGATAATGACCCAAAACACACAGCTAAAAACACCCAAGAATGGCTAAGAGCGAAATATTGGACTATTCTAAAGTGGCCTTCTATGAGCCCTGATCTAAATCCTATTGAACATCTGTGGAAGGAGCTGAAATATGCCGTGTGGAGAAGGCACCCTTCAAACCTGAGACAACTGGAGCAGTTTGCTCATGAGGAGTGGACCAAAATACCTGCTGAGAGGTGCAGAAGTCTCATTGACAGTTACAAAAATTGTTTGATTGCAATGATTACCTCAAAAGGTTGTGCAACAAAATATTAAGTTAAGGGTACCATCATTTTTGTCCAGGCCTGTTTCATGAGTTGTTTTTTTTGTTTTTTTTAAATAATTATGTTGAACCATAATTCAAAAACATTGTCTGATTTTCATTTTCATAGAATTTTTATTTATTACCACTTTTGTCAGATTGAAGTTATTTCTGTGACCACTGTGGGTTTTTCTTTCATTAAGAGAGGGGTACCAACAATTTTGTCCACGTGTGTACTTGATAGATTAGAACACTATGTTGGACTAAATGGAACTTTGCTGCAGTGGTTTAGATCTTATTTGTCCGATAGACTTCAGTTTGTTCACATCAATGATGAGTTTTCTTCCAACTCTAAGCTCAGTCACGGAGTTCCACAGGGATCTGTGCTAGGCCCTACTCTTTTTAGTTTATTACCTCCGCCAGGCCGAAAAGGCCAGGAGGAGGTTATGTTTTTGCCAGGGTTTGTGTGTTTGTCTGTTTGTCTGTCTGTCTGTCTGTTTGTCTGTTGGTTAGCAAGATAACTCAAAAAGTCTTGGACGGATTTGCATGAAACTTTCAGGCGTTGTTGGAAATGGTACAAGGAAGAACTGATTAAATTTTGGGGGTGATCCGGTTCACCGTCTGGATACAGGAATTTTTTTAAAGTATTTTTCAACACTGTGACATAGGGCCATTTTCAACATGTGCGCAGGTGCAATGGAGGCCGCTGGGCGGCGTGTCTGACCAACACAAACTCCGCCTTCTTCAACGTTTTAGCCACAAAAGCATGCGGAAAACACTGCTGGCCTCGGACCCCCAGCATGCCTGTGGCAGCCATAGGCGCTGCGCACATTGCGCTGGTCGTCGTGTCTGACCAACACAAACTCCGCGTTCTTCAACGTTTTAGGCACAAAAGCACATGGAAAACACTGCTGCCCTGGGCCCGCCAGCGTGGCTGCTTTTGCGCCACGCTGCAAAACCTGACACGGACACCTGTCCGCCGCCCCATTATTTGCCACAAATTCCCCGCCCAGCTATAGGCACTGCGTAAAAACGACCTCTCTGCCGGGGAAGACTCTAAATTCTGTTTTGCCGCGGAGCGCAACCCCAATATAATATAAAACCCACGGCAACCTGTCTAACCAATCTGCATCCGTCAGTGGAGGAGATGGACACACCAACACTTCAGTTTATTACCTCCGCCAAGGAGGCAATGCTTTTACAACCGTAAAACGGGGCTATAAGGGACGGCGGGGTAATATGGGACACTTTTCTAAATGTAATTCTGCTTTTTTAATTTTGCTTCCGCCTAGATTTGATGAAGGATTCATGGATATTTGACAATAACAACACAACTCAGCGTCCTGCTCAAAATAAAAAAAGCAGAATTACATTTAAAACATTTCCCACAAAAGTGTCCCTTATTAACCTGCCATCCCTTATAGCCCCATTTTACACTACTGAACCACTAATCCTATCACTATCACATTGATTGTCATTCATTAATTGTCTGTTTATTGCACAGTCCATGTCAAATAAACAAATAATCATTGTGAATCCAATTGCTACTCATATCTTTTCATGCTCAGGGAATCTGAAAACGTACACACAAACACTCTATGGGGGGAACTGTGCCGCTTGGTGGAGATCTGCGCTCTCCGAGTGCTTTTCTAGTATACGTATGCTTCCGTTAGGCAATATGATAAGAAAGCACTGTATATATCTTCACTGTTACGCAGACGACACACAATTATACCTGTCAATGAAGCCCGATAATTGTAATCAATTAGCCAAGTTAGATGCCGGTCTTAAGGAAATCAAAGCCTGGATGACTTGTAATTTTCTGCTATTAAACTCAGATCAGAATCAGAATCAGAATCAGAATCAGAATCAGGTTTATTGCCATTGTTCATGTAGTACACAAACTAGGAATTTGTCTCGGTACAATGCTGCAACATTAAACATGATAGGATAAGAGAAATAAACTATACATGTAATAAAGTGTAGGATAAGATTAAGTGATACTGGTCAACAGTTAAAATATATATTAGCCAGCAGCAGATACTGTGGAGAACTATATAGTGCAGTCGGTAATGCAGGAAGAAAACAGTGATGATTGACATGAGTCTGGTTGAGCTGCTGTACATGGTGCACGAGAGTCAATAAGTCACTTAGTGTTCAGCAGTCTAATGGCAGAGGGGAAGAAGCTGTTCATGTGACGGGAGGTTTTAGTCTGGATGGACCGAAGTCTTCTACCAGAGGGGAGGGGGGCAAACAGTACGTGACCAGGGTGTGAGGGATCGGCTATGATCCGGCCAGCACGCCTCCGGGTCCTGGAGATGTACAGATCCTGGAGAGATGGGAGCTTGCAGCCGATCACCTTCTCAGCAGTGCGCACGACGCGCTGTCTATCTGCAGACTATCTGCAGTCTTAGGCTGCAGATAAGACTGAAGTCATTCTTGTTGGTCCAAAAAACCTTAGAAATTCCTTTCCAAATCAAACTCTTAATTTGGATGCTGCTACTCTCACTCTGAATAGTTCTGTGAGGAACCTTGGAGTTATTTTTGATCAAGATCTGTTCTTTAATTCACATATTAAATTTGTTTCTAAGACTGCCTTCTATCATCTGCGCAATATTGCCAAGATTAGGAGCATCTTGTCTCTGAATGATGCTGAGAAACTGATCCACGCCTTTGTCAGCTCTAGATTAGATTATTGTAACTTGTTATTGTCAGGTTGTCCTAAAATATCTTTAAAAAGTCTTCAGTTGATCCAAATTGCTGCTGCAAGAGTTTTAACTGGTTCTAGAAAGAGGGATCATATCTCTGCAGTTCTGGCCTCCCTTCATTGGCTTCCCATAGAGTTTAGAATTAAGTTTAAAATCCTTCTTCTCACTTACAAAGCTCTTAATAATCAGGCCCCCTTATATATAAAAGATCTGATATTACCCTATCATCCTAACAGAGCACTATGCTCCCAAAGCGCTGGATTACTTGTAATACCCAGAATCTTCAAAAGTACAATGGGTGGCAGAGCCTTCTGCTATCAAGCTCCTTTTCTGTGGAACCAGTTACCACTCTGGGTCCGGGAGTCAGACTCGATCTCTGTTTTTAAGAACAGGGTAAAATCCTTCCTTTTCAATATAGCCTACGATTAGGGAGGGATCTTGTGTCTCTTAACCCCCCTTTTGTTTTGCTGTTAATAGATTCAGACTGCCGGGTGACCTCCAATAATGCACTTGGCTTCTCGTTGTTCCTGTTCTTTATGTCTGTTCTCTTCATCCTCTCTATCCCCTCACCCCCAGCCAGCCGCAGCAGATGACTGCCCCTCCCTGAGCCTGGTTCTGCTAGAGGTTTCTTCCTGTTAAATGGGAGTTTTTTCCTCTCCACCGTCGCTAAGTGCTTGCTCACAGGGGATCATCTGATTGCTGGGTCTTTCTGCAATTGTGGAGTTTTCCCTGCATTTGGTAGTGCTATGAGATGACTTTTGTTGTGATATGGTGCTATATAAATAAAGCTGAATTGAACTGAATTGAATTGATTAATCTTTTGGAATGCTGAGTTAATCGCAATTAATAACGCATTAATCACATGTTTTTCCATACCGATACAGTGTACCGTAAGTTGGTAATTTTTCAAGTTTGTCATATTGTTATGAAGATGGGAGTCAACAAATATGCTTGCTTTCTTCACCTGCAGGTTTATTAAAGCTCTCGACATATCCAAAATGACACAAACTATCCAGAATATTCTCCAGAAACAGTGTTTCCTCTGGTAACATTTCTGGGTGGCGGCCCGCCTCACTAGAAAAATTAATGTCATGCTAATGAGGAGATATGAATTTAAGAAAAAATATATGAAGCAATGACTTTCCACAAGTGTGCACACGAACAACACACATGGCCATCATCCGCACTGAGTTTAGAAGCGCCCCGCCCACGCAAGCTTTCCAGTCAGTCACCAAGCAGAATGTCTCACTAGCGTGATCATCCGAAAGAAGCATGAGTTTATTAAAGTACTCTAAACAGGGAAAAAAATCAGAAGAGGTATGTAAGCACTGGAGGCATTATCATGGTTTTAACCCGCTGGAAATGGGAGCAATAATGGAAGAGTGGCTTAGCTAAGAAATGTGGTTAGAATTCAGGGTTTCCTCTGGTAACGTTTCTTGGTGGTGGCTCGCTGTGAGAGAAATTTTACCGCCTCGCTAAGGAGATATGAATTTATTAAGAAAAATATACAAAGCAATGACTTTCCGCAAGCTCGCACACAAACAACGCGCGTGGCCATCATCCACACGGAGTTGAGAAGTGCCCCCGCAAGTTTTCCAGTCAGCAAACAGTGTCTCGCTAAGCGTGACTGTCCGACAGAAACCGTGGTGATCTGCTCTGCCTGCCTGCTGTCCTAATTGCCTCCACAGCTGCGTGCACACCTGACCCACTCATCTACAGCCTACTTAAGATGTGCTGCCCTTTGGTCTGCATGGAGACCTCAACGCTTCTTCGGACTGAAGAGATCTTCTCGTCTACATCTCTTCCTCCTGCCTCTTCAGAGTTTCGCCTCCTTCTCCTCCTCCGGCTCCGTCAGGTCTTCTGGGAGCCAGCTCTCCCCAACTTCAAGTAAGCAACCGGGATTCCATTCCCTTTCTCCTCTTCACGTCTTCTCCCCTATGCACAGGTGGAAACCTCCAGGTGGCGGACCATCTCCTCCTGGCGGCGGACCAGCATTCCTCTCTACACTCTGCATGAACACTGAGAACTTACCTGCACGACTTCACTTTACCCCTCGGTGACGGCACGGACAAATAACGGACAGCGGTGAGCAGACAGAACAGCCTGGGAGTCCTTCTGCACCTCAGCTCCTCGCCCACCTAGTAAGACTGTACATTCACTTGTTCATTCTGTTCGGCCGCAGTGAATATATACACCTGTCTTTTCTCTCTCCTAGGGTTGCCAGTTCAATCCATGCTCTGCTCGCCCCGCTGCTCACGTCTACACTCACATGCACGCACTCACTCACTCAACAATAAAGGATAATTGTGTTTATTCTGAGCCTGAGTCTGCTTCTGGGTTTACCAATCATGTCAGTACGTCTCCGTCAGACAAACCCAGCAGACGGCACTCTTGCACAGCGACTAAACACCATTGAGGCTCATCTAGATCAGTTATCCTATCAGCAGCAAGTCACACTCACACAACTCATGCAGATTAACACTCGTCTGGATCGCCTTACGGTGTCACAGCCTGCACCACCTGCTCCCAGGGTGCGGCCGGGCCAGCTAGTTCCACCCCTCATCTCTCCCAGCAGTCCCAGCTAACTCCAGTCCCCACCCCCACATGATTCAGTGGTAAGCTAGGGGAGGCACGGGGTTTTCTACTGCAGTGTGGTATTGTTTTTCAATGAGTGCCGGGGGACTTCCCCACGAATCTTAGCCGCATAGGATGTGTAGTCAATCTCTTGGAGGGGCGGGCTTTAACTTGGGCTTACGCCGTAATGGCTCGGCCCGACTACGCTAATATTACGTATGACCGGTTTGTGGCAGAATTTAATGAGGTTTTCGACCTCTCTGACCGAGATAATGTACTCACCACCCGGTTACTTAACCTCAAACAAGGTATTAAATCTGTCGCCGATTATTCAGTGGACTTCCGGGTGGTGGCAGTGGAGGTGGGGTGGGAGGATGCCTCTCTCTACATCATATTCATGCGTAGTCTTAGCCCTAGTCTGCGGGATGAATTGGCCCGCATGGAGAAACCTAACAAGTTGAACGAGCTAATCTCCCTTGCCATTAGTATTGATAACCGCCTTAGGGAGCGAGCCAGTGAACGTCGACCTCCGGGTCATTTGGGCTCGCAGTTTCGCCACTCTCCGCAGCCCCTCTTACTAGCCCTTCCCCCCTCTGATTCCTTGGAGGCTGAGGAGCCCATGGTGATGGGCCAATCCAAGCTGCCTCTAGCCAAAAGGCAATGCTGCCAGGAGCTCGGGTTATGCCTTTACTGTGCTAGTGAGGAGCATGATCTGGCTTCTTGCCCCATTCGGCCAAAAGGGGGGGTCCGTGCGTCATGGTAGGGGGACTCACGGACTCACCCTGAGCTAAGACCCTTATTAAATTTCTGCTCCCCATTCGTTTTCAGCATATGCACAATGAAATATCCGCCCACGCACTCATTGACTCCGGGGCTGAGCAGAGTTTTATTTCAGAGAACCTGGCAACCCGGCTGGGGCTTCCCAGTTACCAGCTGAAGACTCTGTTAAAACTGATTGCTCTCTCTATAGTTCCGCTGGCCATTGTCGTTAAGCAAAGTGCCCCTGTCTCAGTGTTGGTTTCAGGCAATCACAGGGAGCAGATCAGTTTTTTTCGTGCTTCCTGTCTCAGCGACCCCTGTAATTCTGGGCTACCTTTGGCTTTGGCTGCACAATCCTGTCGTGGATTGGCGATCGGGAAGCATTGTCTCCCGGAGCTCTTTTTGCTTGAGTGCCTGCTTACAGTCCGCTGCCTGCTCCCCTTCTGTTCCCCTCTGTTCTCCTGACACCCCCCCGCCTGACCTCTTGTTAGTAGCCCCTGAATACCATGATCTGGGCTCCGTTTTTAGCAAGGCTGAAGCGCTGTCTCTCCCCCCCCACCGCCCCTATGATTGTGCCATTAACCTTCTGCCGGGGGCTCCTTTGCCATCCAACCGGCTGTATAGCCTCTCTGCCCCGGAGTGGGAGGCAATGGATAAGTACATCAAGGAATCTCTGAGCTCTGGCATCATCAGGCCGTCATCTTCAGCGGTGGGGGCGGGATTCTTTTTTGTGGGGAAGAAGGACAGTTCGCTTAAGCCTTGTATTGTCTTCAGGGAGCTAAATAACATCACAGTCAAAGACAAATATACTCTCTCCCTCATTAACACCACCTTTGATTCTCTCCAGGGGGCCTCAGTGTTCACTAAACTGGATCTCCGCAACACCTATCACCTGGTGATGATCAAGGAAGGGGATGAGTGGAAGATGGGGTTCCGCACTCCTAGTGGTCACTTTGAGTATTTGGTGATGCCCTTTGGTTTGACCAATGCCCCTGCAGTTTTTCAACGACTGATCAATGATATTTTGAGGGATTTTTTGGACTCTTTCGTGTTTGTTTATCTCGATGACATTCTTATTTTTTCCCAGTCCCTCGAACAACATCGGGTACACGTCAGGCGGATCCTACAGCGCCTTCTGAAGAACAAACTGTACGCCAAGGCCGAAAAGTGAGTTTCATACCTCATCCACCACCTTTCTGGGCTTTGTCATCTCCCACAATAAGATTGTCACAGATCCAGACAAAGTGAAGGCAGTGGTGGAGTGGCCTGTTCCATCTTCCCAAAAACAGTTGCAGTAGTTTCCGGGTTTTGCCAATTTCTACCGTCGCTTTGTCAAAGACTACAGCATCATTGCACTACCTCCCACTTGCCTTACCTCCACCAAGGTGCCATTCCGGTGGACTGTGGAGGTGGAGGCGGCCTTTGCTAAGTTGAAATCTGTGTTCTCCTCTCCTCCTACTTTGGCCCAGGTGGACCCCGTGCTGCATTTTCTGGTGGAAGTGGAGGCCTCTGAGTCCGGGGTGGGAGATGTATTGTCCCAGCGCTGTCCCGCCGACGACAAGATCCAACCCTGCACCTTCTTCTCCCGCCGCCTTTCCCCTGCAGAGAGGAACTATGACATCGGGGACAGGGAGCTGCTAGCGGTCAAGTTAGCCATGGAGGAGTGGCGTCACTGGTTGGAGGGGGCCTCCCAGCCTTTTGTCATTTGGACCAATCACAAGAATTTGGAGTACCTCAGGATGGCCAAATGGCTCACATCTCGTGAAGCCCCCTGGTCCCTGTTTTTCGGTAGATTTAATTTCACCATCATGTACCGCCCGGGGTCTAAGAACACTAAACCGGACGTGCTCTCCAGACACTTCTCCCCTGATGCAGCTGAGGTGCTGCCACATCCCATTGTTTCGCTTTCATGCATCATGGGTGCCCTCTCGTGGGGCATCAAGGAGAGCGTTAGGAGAGTGCAGGAGACCAAGGCTGACCCGGGTGGGGGCCCAGCGGGATGGATGTATGTGCCCTCTTTGGTCCGGGATGAGGTCATCCATTGGGCACACTCCAAGCTGCTGTGTCACCCTGGGATGGCACATACGGTGGCCTAGCTACAGAGAACTTTCTGATGGCCTTTGCTATGGAGAGATGTTGGAGAATACGTTCAAGCCTGTCCTCAGTGCGCCATCTGCAAGTCTTACTCCTCTCCACCATCGGGAATACTTCATCCCATTCCCATCCCCAGCAGACCCTGGTCCCATGTGGCCCTAGATTTTGTTACCGGTGCCCCCCCCCCCCTGCAGGCAACACTGTCATCCTCAAGGTCGTGGATAGGTTCTTCAAGGTGGCCCACTTCATTCCCCTACAGGGGCTCCCGTCGGCCAGGGAGACGGCGAATCTGCTCGTTCTACATGTGGTGCGGCTCCACAGCATCCCTGTGGACATCATGTAAGACCGTGGACCCCAGTTCAGGGTATCATCCCCAGAGCAACGGCCAGTGCAAATGCACCAACCAGGAGTTAGAGGTGGTGCCACGGTGCATTTTGGCCTCCAACCCGGCATCCTGGAGCTCCCACCTACCGCGGGTCGAGTATGCTCATAACTCTATGGTTTCCTCTGCCACAGGTCTCTCTCCGTTTGAGGCTTCCCTTGGGTATAACCCCCCACTGTTCCTGGAGGAGGAGAGAGACATTGCGGTGCCCTCCATGCAGGCCGACATGAAGCGCTGTCGCTGGCTGTGGAAGGCTACCCAGGCCACGCCTCAGCGCACGGCAGATCGCAACTCGGACATTGCCAATTGCCGCAGGACCCTGGCCCCGTCCTACCGGGTCGGGCAGCAGGTATGGTTGTCCACTAAAAACGTCAATCTTAATACTGAGTCCAGGAAGTTATCCCAGCACTTTATTGGTCCTTTCTCCATCACCCATATTGTCAATCCTGTCGCTGTGTACCTGTCTCCCCCCCCACATCTGCCCCACCTTCCATGTCTGTCCGGTTAAACCCTTTGTTTCCAGACCTCTGTGTTGCCAAGACTCCACCTCCACGGGTGATGATCAATGGTGACCCCGCTTGGAAGGTCAACTGCATCCTGGACGTCCGACGCAGGGGTCGTGGCCTTCAGTGCCTGGTGGACTGGGAGGGTTATGGTCCAGAATGGAGATCCTGGGTACATCCCTCCTTTGTGATGGACCCACAGCTCATTAGGGACTTCCACCGGACGTACCCGGGTAGGTTGGATCGGCCACCGAGAGGAGTCCCATAGGGGGGGAGTACTGTGGTGATCTGCTCTTGCCTGCCTGCTGTCCTAATTGCCTCCACAGCTGCGCGCACACCTGACCCACTCATCTACAGCCTACTTAAGATGCGCTGCCCTTGGTCTGCACGGAGACGCCAACGCTCCTTCGGACTGAAGAGATCTTCTCATCTACATCTCTTCCCCCTGCCTCTTCAGTTTCGCCTCCTTCTCCTCCTCCGGCTCCGTCAGGTCTTCTAGGAGCCAGCTGTCCCCAGCTTCAAATAAACAACCGGGATTCCATTCCCTTTCTCCTCTTCACCTCTTCTCCCCTGTGCACAGATGAAAAACCTCCAGGTGGTGGACCACCTCCTCCTGGCGGCAGACCAGCATTCCTCTCTACACTCTGCATGAACACTGAGAACTTACCTGGACGACTTCACCTTACCCCTTGGCGATGGCATGGACATAGAATGGACAGCGGTGAGCAGACAGAACAGCCTGGGAGTCCTTCTGCACCTCAGCTCCTCGCCCACCTAGTAAGACTGTACATTCACTTGATCATTCTATTCGGCTGCAGTGAACTTATACACCTGTCTTCTCTCTCTCCTAGGGTTGCCAGTTCAATCCGTGCTCCGCTCACCCCGCTGCTCACATCTACACTCACACGCACGCACTCACTCACTCACTCAACTATAAAGGATAATTGTGTTTATTCCGAGTCTGAGTCTGCTTCTGGGTTTACCAATCATGTCAGAAACATGAGTTTGTTAAAACCCATTTTTATTCTCTGGCTTTTGACCCAGTTTGAGACATTGATTTTATTTGTTCTTATTGTCTCTATTGTATGACTATTGTTTTGTTTGTGCTGTTTTGTACTTTAGCTGTATTTTATTGATTTTATTTTACTTATCGTTGATGTACAGCACTTTGTGTCAACTGTCGTCGTTTTTAAAACGCTTTATAAATAAAGTTGGATTGGATAAAAAAAAGATAAACATTAGCCATAAAATAATCCACATTTATAATAGTCTCAAATGTACAAGAAAAGTTATAATTTTACAAGAGAAAATTACAAATTTGAGGAAAAGTGTTGCAAATTTAGATAAATTTACAGAGAAAAGTAGAAAACTATAAAAAAATTGTTTTAAATTTGGGAGAAAAACCTCAAACCTTCAAGACTGAAGTCATTACTCAAGTTTTTAAGTGGGTGCTCTTTGTACCCTTAACTCAACTAGAAATTTTTGGTTGTCTACTTTTAATTATTAATTTCATAGTACTGCTTTTACATGAGAAGAATTTCTGGCTACTATACCCACCTCTGATCACATAATTTAAGTATGAATGAGTAACTTACTATTATGAAATTTTTTTCCCTTCCCTTTCCTACTCTTCGTCAATAGAAAAAAAGAAACACTAGAATAAAAATACAAAAAAATACACATTTTGGTTATTTATGTAAACCATGAAAAAAAATCCTGCAGGACAAAACATGACACTTGGTATTTTCTAACCTGTTTGTATACCACCATAGACAGAGAGAGAACCTGAATTAGACAGGGCTCAGAGAGGAAAGATGAGACGGAAGAGAAGAGCCAAGGAGAGGAAAGTGTTTAGGCAGAGGGTCCAGGAAAGGTGAGAGCAGAGGGAGGAGAGAAGGATGACACCAGTAAAAAGTCCAAACACAGGACATCTGGGTGGGACCCCAACTGGCCCAATATTCCAATATTCAAGCCTTGGTTGTACAATACTTCAAATGGTAAGTTCCATTATGCAATATTACTGTGCAAAATTTAAAAAAATTACATTATTTATTTATATTTTAACATATTCTGGTTACAATTGTGCCATGTGTTTTCTGTCCCCCCTGGAAAAATATGTTGCCATCGCGCCAAGATCTTTAAGCCAGAGGAAACACTGAGAAAATTCTCAAAAGTAAACTGCTTGTGCAAATAACGAAATGCCAGGGCTCAGTAACATTACTGCAACACAACTCAGCATCCAACCAGCCAGCGGTTTATGGACACTCCCTACCCTTGCCGCTCCATACCCAAATCACAATGTACCTCAGACATTCCATACCTGCATAATTACTTACCAAAATGTTTTTGTTGTTTATTTGTAATATCAAAATGTGATCACTAGCTTATCAAAGCTTCAAAACAGAAGCTGAAAGACTACTGTCAAACTTTCAAAAATGTCATGGCAATCAGCAGCATAAGAGTAGCAGCTGCAGAGTCTATGGTAAAGATCGGCCATGATAAAGCAAACCAATCTAGTAACTGGCTGGGGTTTGGTTAATTAAAATCAGCTTGCTACTCTTATGCCACTTATTGCCATGACATTTTTGAGAGTTTAATTTCAGCCTTAATTTCAGCTTCTGTTTTGAATCACATTTTGATATTAAAAATAAACCACAACATCATCATTTTGGTTTGGTAAGTGTTTAATTAAACACGTATGAAATATCAAGGGTACGTTGTGATTTGGGGACGGAATGGCAAGGGTATGGAGTGACCTGATACTCCAGCCAGCAGCTACAAATGGAGTTTGCTCTTTCTACCATAGCAAACATCCCCAACTTTTAAGCAGATCAACACAAAACCATGGACCTCGTGTGTCACAACAGACACAATTTCCCTTTTAGCAGAAAAATTGCAAACATAAACAAACAACTATCTTGCCCATGGTGACACCCCACCGTGCTGCAAAAATGGTGGGGGAGTGAATGGACATTACGAACACAGCTTGAAAATTTTTTTAGACTGGTACAAACCAACAGTTGGACTCAAAGCTATGAGGATGAAAACAGGCGAATTTCTGTCCTTGTCAGCTGCTGGAGGTCAGCTATAACCTAGTATGTAGCTATTAGCCAGCTTCCTCAGAAGAAGAACAACCCAACATTCAGGCGAAGTTTTGGAGGAGGCTGTAACAATTATCCAGGTGAGAGCTCCGACGGATAACATTGTAAACTTAAACGTGACATCACTTTGGGGATTTCCATGCTTGTTTGATTTTGCAGTGTATGCATGGTACACACAGTGTCTGTGGCCAGAACGGCCTTGGTACGGAGAGTCGCTAGGCCAAAAAGTACTGTTTGTGCTTTCTGCAGTTAACCACAATCACAAAATTTGTTGCAGTTAATGGGGGCAACGCGTTAAAGGTGACGGACAGACGAAAACTCAAAATCGCTAAATCATATCTCAAATTGTTGTCTGAGACGAGCTAATTGGAACCCCACATGTTTTGGTGTCAACGTATGTCGCATAAGGTGACAATGCGCTCTTGAAGTACGCTGTTGTGGAGAGCTGTCTGACCCAGCCAAGATCAGCGTCTAAAATGGCCACTGACTGTGTGACGTCATTTCGGTGTGGCACACAGTCAGCGGACATTGCTTTTTTTTATTTGATGTTTACATTTTAAAATCGGCGATTACGGATATTTCTCGGAATACTTTTGGATTACAAATAGATTATTTATTAACATTAGGATTTCAGGAATCGAATTAATTATGGTTTGTCGTTGTGTTGTGTACGGGTGCGACGTTATACCAGAGGAGCATGCTGTGAGTGTTTTTGAATGTCCCGTCCCTGTGAAAATCAGAACGGCATGGGTGAAATTCGTTCAGAAAACGCAAAAAAAAATGGACTTATGTCGGTAAAACACCAAAAATGTGCAGTAGAGATTTCGTTGACAGCGATTTTGAGAATAAGATGCAATTTGTGTCACGAGTCGCCGCTCCTCAGCGGATTCAGCTGCGCGCACACCTGCCCCTCGTCAGCACATCCCCATAAATCCATTCACACACACCTGCTTGTTGAATAAAGCTGTTAAATCTATCTTGAGCCTGCGTGCGTGTTTCCTGGGCCAGACATTATGTCAATTTGAAATGAAATTTGCCAAAAGATTTCTGATAAAGAAAACGGCTATTCCAACTATATATGCCTCGATTTCCAAGTGTGACTCTGAGAACGGGGTCAGTGACAGTGGCGATCAACTGTCAGAACAGCAGAAGTAAACAGGGTAAGTTTTTTATTTTTAATATTCACTGCAAATGAATATATATTTATATTGTGACGTATATCTTCAACATGAGCCTGAAACTGGGGAGGGTACCACAGCTGTGGAAAACATCTTGTGTGGTACCTGTACCAAAAACTTCCCACCCCAAAGACCTGAACAGCTTCAGACCGGTGGCCTTGACGTCCCACTTGATGAAGACCCTGGAGAGACTGCTCCTTGCTCATCTCCGCCCCCTGGTGGAACCAGCGATGGATCCACTCCAGTTCGCCTACCAGCATGGCATTGGGGTGGAGGATGCGGTGATCTTCCTCCTTCACCGTTCTCTGTCCCACCTGGAGAAGCCCGGGAATATGGTGAGGATCATGTTCTTTGACTTCTCCAGTGCTTTCAACACCATCCAACCGATGATCCTGAAGGACAAGCTGCTGTGCGCAGGGGTGGACCAGCACCTGTCATCATGGATCCTGGACTACCTCACGAACCGGCCTCAGTTTGTGAGAACCCGGGACTGTGTTTCTGACACGATCATCAGTAGCACGGGGGCCCCCCAGGGAACGGTGCTGGCTCCCTTCTTGTTCACTCTTTATACTGCGGACTTCTCACACAACACAACACATTGCCATCTACAGAAGTTCTCTGATGACTCTGCGATCGTTGGTCTCATCTCCAGCGGAGATGAAGCTGAGTACAGAGGGCTTATCCAGGACTTTGTGGACTGGTGCCATCGGAACTGCCTCCAGATCAACGCGAGGAAAACTAAGGAGCTGGTGGTGGACTGCCGCAGGCATGGGCAGCCCCTCACAGCACCAGTAAATATACAGGGAACAGACATCGAGATGGTGACATCCTACAAGTACCTGGGTATTCATCTGAACAATAAACTAGACTGGTCACACAATACTGACGCACTCTACAAGAAGGGACAGCGCAGGCTGTTCCTGCTGAGGAGACTCAGGTCTTTTGGTGTACAAGGGGCGCTGCTGAAGTCATTCTATGACACGGTGGTGGCATCAGCCATCACTTTTGGAGTGGTCTGCTGGGGCAGTGGCATTACTGCAGCCGATAGGAAGAGACTGAACAAACTGATTAAGAAAGCTAGCTCTGTCCTGGGGCAACGCCTTGATCCGATGGAGGAGATAGGAGAGAGAAGGACGGTGGCTAAACTGTCATCTCTGCTGGAGTCCGAGTTCCACCCTATGCTGGACATACTGGATGCACTGAGGAGCTCATTTAGCAGCAGACTACATCATCCCAGGTGCACAACCGAGAGGTTTCGTAGGTCCTTCCTACCAACGGCTGTCAGACTGTACAACCTAAGCAGGGCTGCTCGCAGAGATAGCAAAAAGACGTAACAAACTAATAGTTTTTGTTTTTTTTTTGTTTGTTTTTTTTTTGAATGCAAAAGATGCAATAGACTTACACAATGGTCCTCTCCGGCATACAACTAGGAACATACCGGTCGCTATGGAGGGTGAGAATATGTATGGGCACATAATCATACCATGTAGGATAACTAAATAGACGGTTATGCTGTTTCATCCCACCTAGCAACAATGCTCTGCACTGTGTGTGTTTATATATTTACATATTTATTCCATCTAGCTACAATGCTCTGCACTGGGTGTGTTTATATTTATATATCTATATATTTATTCCATCTAGCTACATTGCTCCGCACTGTGTGTGTTTATATACTTGCATATTTATTCCACCTAGCTGCAATGCTCCATACTGTGGGTGTTTATATATTTACATATTTATTCCATCTAGCTACAATGCTCTGCACTGTGTGTTCATATATTTATATATTTATTCCATCCAGCTACAATGCTCTGCACTGTGTGTCTGTGTGTGTGTGTGTGTGTATATATATATTTTATAGTAATATGTACATATGTATATTAGCTGCTCTTGCTTGCTTGTTTTTTCTTGCCTTCTGATTGTTGCACTGAGTGTTGCTATCCCTGTGCTGTTGCAATCCTGGAATTTCCCCGTTGTGGGACTAATAAAGGCTTATCTTATGATCTTATGATCTTAAATGTTTACTAAACATCTTAAATGAATTCCAAGCCATGGTTTGCATTGCCTTACCAACTTATCAAATATTAGCATATTAGGGTGTTCATACTCATCAAATATGAAATATTCAGTGCTGTATAGGGAGGTGGTTGTGCCTGTTTGATCAATTTATATTTCTATGTATGTAATCCAATTTGAGACCTCTTGGATAAAATTATGATCTACTTTTTTTGCAGATTTTATCAACTGTCACTCAATGTTGATGTTTCTGACCAAGCAGAGGAACCTGATGAACAGGACTTTTATGTAAATCCAAATTTATACCATAAAATGGTAGAAAAATTATTGAAATGTATATGACATGTGACTTTGATGAATGCTGAGCTATGAGAACTATAACACTGATATGAACATTAAGAAACTCAATATATAATTTTACAAAACTTTATTTAAATAACATTGTTCACAAATCTAATCTTGGTAGGCAAAATCCCTTGTAGTGATGAGATGGGAATGTTTCTCTGATGAGGCTCACCGCACAGGCAGGCAACATAACCCTCACTTCTTCTCCAAAAAAATCCCCAACACTATGAATCTGTATCGCCTGAAAAATATGGGGTTGGCATTGATTATTCCGTTTGCATTGATTATTGAATGTATTGAATGGTTTCTTCATAATTCATCTGGGAAATTAAATCAAATGAATAAATATTGTTTATAAACTCACTCGTGTGGACGATGTGGGCCGTCATCTGTCTCATCAGCTCCAGCTGCGCACAGACCAGCAGGTGCTAATCAGCGGCTGAGAAGATGCAGCGAGTGACCAATGGGTAGTTTTATTTTTAAAATTAAGTGTGTGACCATGCATGTCGCCAAAGAAAAATATTTGTAAGCATCTTTTACCTAGAAATATCTTACAGCCGATCGTAAACGTGTTCTTTTCCCGTCCGTGTTGCGTCTTCCTACTCTCCCTCTGCCTCAAACAAATAAGGCTGACAGGCAACACACCACCCAAAACGTCTTCATTGTCAATGTAATCATTTGTAATCATTTATATTGAGGTCGTCAAACTCTAGAAAATAATCGCTGTCCGAATCACTTTGCTCTCGTTCTGCAGTTTTTTTTCATACCGAATTGACGTGAAGGCTGCACGCACCTATCGGGAGATGGCGGTACTGCAGCATCACTGAGTGAAAGATGGGCTATGACCAATTAATTTCATTTATGGAGGATGGTGACACATATTAAATCAGGGGAATGGGAAGAATGGAATATTTTCATACAATCAGTTGATTGGTTCAATAAAAAAATGTCAATGTCCGTCACCTTTAACGGACGATCAACGCCAACATCACTAATATACAGTATATATGCCTAGTGGCATACACCTACATTCAATTTCACCACATAACGTGTGCTTGCAGTGAGTGAGTGAGGGTGTGTGTGTGTGTGTGTGTGTGTGTTGGTCAGGAGGTGCCAGACAGACGGGTGTGGTACCTCCTGGCCCCATGGATCATCTCCAGTATTTGGTAGGGTTGGCTCCCATGCTCACTACTGCCTCACTTGGTGGGTACTTGGTACCTGGCTCCCGGGGTGCGTGTCTGGGGCTCTGGGGGCAACATGGGTCTGCTTTGTGGGGCATGCCTGGGAGGGCAAATGCCTCTGGGGAGGTGGTGGCCCCTGGGCCGGTGTCTGGCTCTGCTGAGGGGGTGGGGGGGTGAGGGTCCAGCCCGGCATCCGTTGCCCTCCCTTCTGGAGCGGGTGCCTGGTTGTCCTGGGGTTTAGTGGCCTTGGGGCATTGTTCTCTGTGGGGATTGTGGAGGGGGGATGTTGTCTTGCTTGCTCACGGACGCATGGGGTGGGGGGTGGCTTGCTGCAGCTTGCTATCCTCTCTCTTTTCTTTTTATGTTTCGTGGCAAGCAATACACACACACATACTCTCTTGCACGCATGCACACACACAAACCTCTCTGTTCTCTTTCAGGTGCAGATATCAGGCCCATGCAGAGATCTCAGAAGCAGCAACTGTTTCTTGTGTTTTCTCTTTGTTTGCTTTTCTTTCTTTCCTCCCCACTCCTTAACCCCCCCATCTCTTCTGACCACTTCATATCTCTTTATATTCCTCCCCCATTCCTCACCATCAGTTCCAGCATAAGTAAGACAATATAAATGAAGTGTTAAAATTTTTATATAACAAAAGGAGTCTATAAATACTGTAACGTTGGGGCCATGTTAAGGGGGGGCAGGGATTTCCCAGCATGCTTTGCCAGTTGAAAACGTTATGTGTGTGTAACCGTGATTTAAACGGAGGTCTGGGAGAATGACCTCCCCTCCTGCCTGTGCTCAGAGGGTGTGAAAAATAAATCCCGTTGAAAACAACCATCTGCTCCATTTTCTTTGTGTGAACCCTGCTTACGTCACACTGGTGTCAGAAGTGGGATGGAGCAAATGGAAGCTAGGATCAGAATGGAGATCCAGCAGCTGGAGCAGGCCATTGCTCAGCTGATGATGGACGATGGGACTGAGACACCACCACCGGGAGCCCGGAGCCGGGACGAACGAAGCGGCGGACCTGACGGGGCCAGTGCACCCCGCCTCCTGTCTTTTTCAAGACAGAGCAGAGCAAACATTCCACCCTTCTCAGGACAGCACGGGCTGGCGACCCCACGGAGATCAAGGGTGGCGATCGATCAGGAAACGACCACCCCACCTGTTCGACAGCGGGCCAAGATTCCCCGTTTCAACGGCGAAGCCACATTGGATGACTACCTGACACAGGTCGAGCTGACTGCGGCGCTGAACGGCTGGTCGCCAGAGGAAACCGCCGTACAGGTCGCGCTGGCCTTGGAAGGGAAAGCCCTCTGCACACTCTCTGATCTCCGGCCCAAGGAGCACCACAGCTGGCCAGCACTACAAGGGGCGCTCCAGAGACGATTTGGGAGAATAGCAGATGCTGAGCACGCCCAAGAACAACTGACTCGCCGCCGCCGGAACCACCAGGAAAAACTAGGAGCCTATGCTGCAGACATATGGCTGTTAACCCGGCGCAGCTACCCAGATTTCGCGCCGGAGGCAGTAGAGAAGCTCGCCCTCCGGAGTTTCATCCAAGGTCTCCGCCCGGCCCAGCTCCAGAGCCACGTACGGCTCCACGCCGCGAGCAACTGGAGGACTGCAGTGGCAGAAGCAGAGCGGGCAGAGCCGCTAATAAATCGCACCGCTGAAGCAGCAACACACAGCCGAAGAACCTACCAGGCTACGATGGAGAGCAAGGGGGAGGAGGAGGAATTACGGCAGACCACGGCGGCGCGTCCACGGAGAAGATGGCCTCGGCGGCGCGAGGAAGGGTGCTTCCGCTGCGGAAAGATGGAACACATCGCGCGATACTGCCCCGCACCCACCCCACGACAAACCGGCCCCTCGCCGGCGTTAAACTAGAGCGAGGTGGCGTGAACGGGGACAGGCCACCTCCAGCAGATGTTTCCCCCGAGGAGCCGGCACCGTGCGTGGGCTGAGTTGGACACTCTCCAGGGATCTATCTACAGTGCAGCTTGGGGAAGACGTCGATCCGGACCTTGATTGACACCGGCTCTACAATCTCCTTGGTTTGACCCGGTGTGCTGCCGGGCACAAGCAAGACGGCTCCGCGGGGGTGGGAACCCACCGAGCGCTGCGTCACCACAGCTACCGGTGAGCGCGCCCGACTGAAGGGGCGGAGAGTGCTGGTGGTGGGGGTGGCCGGTCAGAACATAAGACACCCGTTCTGGCTGGCTGACATCCAAGACCCCTGTATTATTGGACTAGACCTGCTCACAGCCTGGCGTGCCAAGATCGACACCGCCGGACCTTCCCTCCAGCTGGGAAACCGGACCATCACGCTCCACAGCAGAACCCAGGGAAGGGACACGGGGGCACGCGCAATCGAGGGATCGCCAAGACAGACCGGACCAGGCAGGCCACCGCGAGGACTGGACATGATGACATCACCAGCGCGGACAGAGGGAACACGAGCACACACAGGGACAGCAAGGGGAGGGGTCAACGTGTCAGCAGAGACACAGCAGGCGGTGGAGGAATTATTTCAGCGGAGCTGCAGCGGGTTGGACCCGGAACCGAGACGCCAGCTGCGGGAGCTATTGGACTATTACGTGGGTGTTTTTGCCGCGAAGGATGAGGAATGCGGCCGGACCGGGTTGGTGCAGCACGAGATCGACACCGGTGAGGCCAGGCCGATTCGACTCCGCCCACGCCGGCTGCCCTTTTCAAGGCGGGCAGCGGCGGAACAAAAAGTGCGAGAAATGCTGGAGGCAGATGTCATTGAGCCCTCCAGCAGCCCCTGGGTGGCGCCTGTGGTGCTGGTCAAGAAGAAGGACGGGTCGTGGCGGTTCTGTGTGGATTACCGACGCCTGAACGACGCCACCAGGAAAGATTCCTACCCCCTGCCCTGCATCGATGACGCACTGGACCACATCGCCGGCTCCAGCTGGTTCAGCTCGCTGGATCTACGCAGCGGCTATTGGCAGGTAGAGCTGTCACCCGAGGCCCGCCAAAAAACAGCCTACTCCATCGGGCAGGGACTGTACCAGTTTAAAGTGATGCCGTTTGGACTCTGCAACGCTCCGGCCACCTTTGAACGCTTGATGGAGTGAGTGCTGGCTCACGTGCCCCGGAGTCGCTGCGTTGTTTACCTGGATGACCTGCTGGTGCATGCAGCTGATTTTGACAGCACCCTGTCAAATCTCCGAGAGGTGCTGGGAGCCATCCAGCAGGTGGGGCTATGGTTACACCCTAAGAAATGCCACCTGTTCCGGCGGGAGACCACCTTTTTGGGCCACGTCGTCAGCGCAGCGGGGGTCGCCACCGACCCGGGAAAAGTGGCAACAGTGAGAGACTGGCCAGTGCCGCGGAACGTTGGAGAACTGAGGAGTTTTCTTGGATTGGCCTCCTATTATAGGAGGTTTGTGAAAGACTTCGCCACCATCGCCAGCCCGCTGCATCAGCTGACGCAGAAAGGACACACGTTCCAGTGGAGTGACAGCTGTGCTGCTGCTTTCTCCCAGCTTCGCGCAGCGCTCATCAGAGCCCCCGTCCTGCGGTATCCTGACCCGAACCGCCCTTTCATCGTGGACACGGACGCCAGCAACCAGGGCATCGGGGCGGTGCTATCCCAGGAGGGAGAACATGGAGAGCAGGCAGTCACTTTCTTCAGCCGCACTCTCAGCAGAGCCGAGAGGAATTACTGTGTGACTCGCAGAGAGCTGCTGGCTGTCATCCAAGGACTGCGTCATTTCCGCCCGTATGTGTACGGGGGGAGGTTCCAGCTCAGGACGGACCACGCTTCCCTGACCTGGTTGTTAAACTTCAAAGAACCGGATGGACAGTTGGCGAGGTGGCTGGAGGCACTACAGGATTATAATTTCCAGATTGTGCATCGGGCAAGCCGCCTCCATGCCAACGCTCACGCGCTGTCTCGGCGCCCCTGCGCGGCAGAGGAGTGTCGTCACTGCCAACGGGCTGAAGATCAGGACCAAACCGCCCCACGGGCTGCCGCTCTCCGAGCTGCTGCGAGCAGGAATCACGCAGCGATGCACAGCCCCTCCTCAGATGATCAGGCAGTTCTCCCCAGCGATGACGTCACAGAGGTTCTTGGCAGGCAGCAGCTGCAGAGCGAGCAGGACAGAGACCCGGTCATTTCGCGGGTTTGGCAGTGGCTGGACGCAGGACAGCGGCCCGCCTGGGAGGTTGTGTCACCGCTGGACCCAGAGACTAAGGCCCTGCACTCCCAGTGGACCAACCTCCGCTGCTACGAGGGCGTGGTGTATAGACAGTGGCAGACTCCAGCTGGGCAGCAGCACGTCTGGCAGCTGCTGGTTCCTCGTCGACTCCGGCCCAAAGTACTCCAGCTGGTTCATGGGGCGGTAGGAGCGGGCCACTTCGGAGTGACAAAGACGCTGCAGCGCCTTCGGGCCCGGTTCTACTGGCCCGGTTGTCATCAGGACATGGAGCTCCACGTTCATCGCTGCGACACATGCACAGCTCAGAAGGGACCAACTCAGCGATCCCACGCTCCCCTGCAGCAGTACCGGGTGGGAGCACCGATGGAGCGAGTGGGAGTGGACATCCTGGGCCCTTTCCCGACCACGGACCGGGGGAACCGCTACATGCTGGTCGCGATGGATTATTTCACTAAGTGGCCAGAGGCGTACGCGGTCCCGGATCAGAGCGCCGCTACGACGGCATCAAAGCTGGTGGATGAAATGTTCTGTCGGTTTGGCGCACCGGAGGAGCTGCACAGCGATCAGGGTCGGAACTTCGAGGCGGAGGTCTTCGGAGAGGTCTGCAAACGGCTGGGCATCCGGAAGACCCGGACCACCCCGCTGCATCCACAGAGCGACGGCCTGGTCGAACGATTCAACCGGACCCTCACCACCCAGCTCGCTATCCTAGTGGACCAGCGACAGCGAGACTGGGACCTGCACCTGCCTTTTGTTTTGTGGGCGTACCGGACAGCAGCTCAGGAATCTACCCAGTGCACCCCTGCGGCGCTCATGTTTGGACGCGAGCTGCGCACACCGGTGGATTTGGTATTCGGTTGCCCCCCTGAGCCGGAGGTGGAGGGAAAACCCGGATTGGATTATTTTTTTTGTTTGAAAGAACGTCTCCACACGGTGCACGAGCTGGCTCGAGAGGCCCTGGCAGCGGCAGGGGGTCGGCAGAAGCGAGCATACGACTCCCGCTGCTAGGGGAGGGACTTTGCACCGGGAGATCGAGTCTGGGTTTTCTGCCCTGAGAGGAAGAGAGGACGTTCACCGAAGCTGGCGAGCCAGTGGTCGGGGCCATGCGTGGTCCTGGAGAGACTGTCAGATGTGGTGTACAGGGTGAGGCTTAGAAAAAGGGACCGGGTTGTGGTCCTTCATCGTGACCGTCTCGCCCCGTATCGGCCATCTGCACCGCTGGTGGACGAACCGGAGCTTCCATCCCGGCTCGATACCCCGACCGAGACCCAGATGGACACTAGGGGGCCTGTACGTGTTGGCCGCCGGCGCCGAAGACCGCCCCGACACCTGGATGAGTTTGTATTGGACTTTTAAATTGGACTTTAATTTTTCTGGGGACAGAAACCAGTCCGGGGGGGGGGGGGCAGTGTAACGTTGGGGCCATGTTAAGGGGGGCAGGGATTTCCCAGCATGCTTTGCCAGTTGAAAACGTTATGTGTGTGTAACCGTGATTTAAACGGAGGTCTGGGAGAATGACCTCCCCTCCTGCCTGTGCTCAGAGGGTGTGAAAAATAAATCCCGTTGATCACAACCATCTGCTCCATTTTCTTTGTGTGAACCCTGCTTACGTCACAATACTATTTATATACAGCATATGTATATCAAATATGAACAATGCGCCTTTTGGCAAAGCAAATCTGTTTGGCACAGTATGACAAGCAGATATCTCTTCTGCTTGCTATGCTGCTGGACAAGACATAAAAAAAGTGCCTTCAGACCAAACGCAAAGCACGAACTGCAAAGAACATAAAGGTGCAAATTCAAACAAATTCATGTCAGAGCAAGTTGTAAAACCTTGCAGCTGATAACTTCTGCAAGTGATTTCTACCTGTTGCAGAAATCCCGAAAACGCTCTCATCTTTAGGTGTAAGTGATTCAGCGGGGCACACAAATGGGAAAATGTCACTGCCTTCTTCAGAAACTGCACCTCAATGACAGCTGTTTACAGTAGTAAACTGAAGCTTGCTGGTGTCCAATTTCAAAGCCTGCTAGCTTTCCCAAGCACATTGGTAGCAGGAGCATGTGGCTGGACACAAACTACGGACACCAACTGCAGAGCTCCAGTCCATCTGTCTGCAGGTGAGTGGCAGTCTCATTTTCACACTGGTTTACTCTCTTGCATTGATGGTCACTCCAATGATGGTGAAATCTCAAGGCTGATTAACTGTCGCAACCAACTCACTTGGACGTGAATTTGCAAATTTGAATGTATTTGCATTGTTACACTGACTTTATAGGTAATCACGCTGTGCAGAAACATTTCTTACCATTTCATCTGAATGCACCTCAAGTCTCTAAAGTAGCACAAGAAAATAGTCTAATATTAGGAAGTGGCTGTAGCTTTCTCAGAGCCTAAGCAATGTGGTGCAGTATGGAAAAGGAAATTTGTATCTACCACTATCAACCTTGACAATGGAGTTTAAGGATGTTTTCACACAAACCCATTTTGTGCAGACTTTCAAATTTTTCAGTTTGATCCAGACCTAATTTACAGACGTGAAACCTCCCCCAAATATGGTCAAGACCAAACAGCAAAAATAGGTGGTCTCGGTCCCAGTCTGGTTCATTTCTAGTGTAAAAGCAATTGCTGAATAGTTTTAACTTTAAGACCAATCTCAGGAAGTTATTATGGGTTATTAGAATCAGAGAAAAAAAATGGTAGCATTTGGGGAATGGAAGAGACATGTTTTCAACGTTTAAAAAAATAAAAACGCAGAAACTCATCTGATATTTTTGAAGAAGATGGAGGAGAGAGGATATGTAACATTCTGCAGAGCCAATGACAAAGGCAAATATGTTTGTTTTTTTTATGACAACCTGGATAGCATTCCAGCTCCTGCATGACTAGTTGACCTATTAAGGTGGTACTCTTCCCCAGCTTCAGCTTCAAGTGCAGCTACTGATTTACTCAGAGCTACAGAAAACAACTCAGAGGGTGAGTATCACATTTGCAAACTACAGCAGTCTGAGCAAACTACACCAATGTCGTCATCACAACATAGTTGTGATGATGACATCGAATTTCCCGATTGTGGGACTAATAAAGGTTTATCTTATCTTATCTTATAGTTGTGTCATATTAAGCTGTGTGGTGCACATCATAATGGACAGTATAAAACCAAACCTAAATACAAATAGACATGACTGCACTAAATGTTGTTTAAAGCCAGCCACCCAGCCACTCACTCACTACTGGACAGATTTGGATGAAACTGTCACCAAAGGTGGCCCTTGGCCTTAGGATGAACCTATTAGATTTTGGTGATAATCTGAGAGTGTATACCTCCACCAAGAGTCTTCTTTGCATTTGGCAACAGGATTACACAAAAACTACTGGGTGGTCCTTAGGCTAGAGCTGAGAACGCATATCTCCGTCAAGGCTCTTATCATCTCACAGTGTGTTAGCAGCAATACTCCAACACTACTGGACAGACTTTGATACAATTTTCACCAGAAGTGGCTCTTGGCCTACACATGAACCCATTACATTTTGGAGATGATCCACAACAGACGGAAGGAGCCTTTGAGGAGGTAGGCGCTCTCTGAGTGCTTTTCTAGTTTTTAAAGAGATGACTTAATAAATCAGCTTTGTATTAATTATTTCAAAACCATGCATTGAAAGTAGCGAGAGGCAATTGTGCACATTCAATCAAAAATTGAAAGTAAAAGTAGAGATAAGGGGTTTTCATTTGACAGCACGGTTCAAATGTTTGTTTTTTTTTAACTTGAAACACACCAAGCTTACTGTATATCATATTAAAAAAAGACAGCTCCAATTTGCAGGGATGTTTGTGTGCAGGAGTAATTTGACTGCCAACCTGACTGTCTTGGTGTGTTAGTCCTATAAATTTGTTGTAATATGCCCTCACAGAAGTCCAGCCCTGCCTCAGTGATGAAAGTGATGCCATGTGGGGAAACTCACAGAAATGTCATCGTCCCTAAAATATAGGGGTCCTTTTTTCACTATAGGGAGTACTCTTGTTAGGCTTCCCAGACCTGATCTCTGGCCAACAGGGCTCTAATGAAGACGTGTGCTGGGTGAACTAGTGTGATGGTAAACCCAGAAAATATACATTATAGACATCAGCAGGCACTCAGCAGCAAACCCAAGGAATCCCGGCTTCAATGGCAGAACAGGTGGAAGAGTAAGCCAATGTCTCCCAGTGTCTATAACGGTGAACAGAGCACCCCAGCAATCGAACAACTAGCCAGTTAGAATTCAGATGTCAACCCATTAAAGCAGCTACTCTTGGGAGAGAAGGTCACCATGGGTAAAATCTTAACCCACCTAACACTGAATGCAGCAGGCAATTGGCATGCAAAGAAAATCAGCTGCCTAGATAACAGCAATTGCATTGCAATTGTTAAACTTTAGAGTTAATTTTAGGTCAGAGTAGTGTCATTCTGGTTAACCGCAGCCTGGGTAGGATGGCCCTCCAGCCTCAAAGGGGCCCACTTTCCAGAAGACACGCACCTCACAAAGAAGCTGTGGGAATTGGCTGATGATCTGCAAAGAACAGTGAACTTCCTGGCCACTGGACTGAAGCCTTGACAGCATAGCCAACAAGCATCAACCACAGAAGTACAGATGCATCTCAATAAATTAGAATGCCATCAAAAAGTTGATTTATTTCAGTAATTTTTTTTTACGTTAATTCAATTTCTGTAATTAAATTCAAAAAATGAAACTCCTATATTATATAGATTCATTACACACAGAGTGACACATTTCACATGTTTATTTCTTTTAACTTTGATGGTTATGGCTCATAGCTCATGAAAACTCCAAATTCAGTTTCTCAAAAAATTAGAATATTTCAAAAAATTGATTTTGAATAGAAATATTGGCCTAGCTGAAAAGCATGTCCGTGTACAGACTCAGTGCTTGGTAAGGGCTCCTTTTTCTTGAATTTTTGCGTCAGTGAGGTGTGGCATGAAGGCAATCAGCCTGTGGTACTGCTGAGGTGTTATGAAGGCCCAGGTTGCTTTGACAGCAGCCTTCAGCTTGTCGGCATTGTTGGGTCTGGTGTCTTTCATCTTCCTTTTGACAATACCCCATAGATTCTCTATGGGGTTTAGGTCAGTGGAGTTCACTGCCCAGAGGACCAACACCAGCAGATGACTTCTTTTCAGATGAAAGTAAATTTTGCATTTCATTTGGAAATCAAGGTCCCAGAGTCTGGAGGAAGAGTGGAGAGGCACAGAATCCAAGCTGCTTGAGGCCTAGTGAGAAGTTTCCACAGTCAGTGATTATTTAAGGAGCCATGTCACCTGCTGGTGTTGGTCCACCCGTGCGTTATCAAGAACAAAGTCAGCGCAGCCATCTACCAGGAAATTTTAGAGCACTTCATGCTTCACTTTGCTGACAAGCTTTATGGAGATGCTGATTTCATTTTCCAGCAGGACTTGGCACGTGCCCATATTGCCAAAAGTACCAAAACCTGGTTTAATCACCATGGTATCACTGTGCTTGATTGGCAAGCAAACTCTCCTGACCTAAACCCCATAGAAAATCTATGGAGTATTGTCAAGAGGAAGAGGAGCGACACCAGACCCAACAATGCAGACAAGCTGAAGGCTGCTATCAAAGCAACCTGGACCTTCATAACACCTCAGCAGTACCACAGGCTGATCACCTTCATGCCACGCCACACTGATGCAGTAATTCATGCAAAAGGAGCCCCGACCAAGTATTGTGTACATAAACATACTTTTCAGTCAGTCAACATTTCTATTAACAATCTATTTTTTAAAATGAATTTTATGTAATATTCTAATTGTTTGAGAAATTAAATTTGGCATTTTCATGAGCTATAAGTCACAACCATCAAAATTACTTATTTATTATTATTACCTATGTTTTTATTTTGTAGAACATGATGAGTTTTGGCTGTACAAAGTCATGACCATCATACCCCCCGCCTTGTCCCATGGCCCATATCTCTCCTCCTCTCAGGTGACAAAGTAAGTCTATGCATACTTCCAAGGGGAAAGCCCGGCACAGAGTTCTCTCATTCACACTCAACAGTGGTTGTTGGCAATTCAGAAAGCATGTCCTCTTTTACAGTCATGACCTATATAGTATATAGTTCACACCTGTCTTATGAATCAAACTTACTACCTTTACAGATATCTTTTAGATTATGTAGCCACTTATCAGACAGACTGTGATAACCACTCACCTCCCTCTGGGTGTCCCTTTCTTCCTTTAAATATGCACAGCCAAATCTCTATCTGCTATTTCACACTTTGCCTTTCATCACTGTCCATTACCTGGTAATGAACCAATCTCTGCTCTTTCTTCTCCCACCCCTTCTTCTCTCTGTTAAGTTCATGCAAATGCAGCCATACTTTCTCATTGTGCGGTACAGAAGTAAATGAGAAGGGAAGGTCTGGCTAATGACTTGATTTTCTCTTTCATGGCCCTCTCAGTGCATCTGCAGAGGGAGTCCAACTCTAAAGGACTGATTCAGTGACACAGATACTTCACTGAACTGCTAAAAGAAGCATGACTAGATGAGTGGGATTGATGCAGAAGCAGGTCAAGCATTGATTGGACAGCTATTTTGAGGATTTTTCAAATCCATTGATACTGATAGAAGTTGAGTGTGGGTGTGACAGGGAAACGGGAGAAAAATAAGCAAACGACAGCTACAAAACACACAGACACACATCTCCGTCACACTCTCATGTTACACACTTGTGCACACACACCTCAGCCCCCTCTAATAATCCGCTAATCCTGTTTATCATCAGCCAGCTCTTCTTAGTGCAAACGATACATGAGAGAAATCATACTCACAAACACACTCCAATGTGCAGAGCTGAGATACAGTATAAATACACACATCTCTATTTCTTGATTTCTTTCTCAATCTCCACTCCGTTTTGCTATTTTCCTCCTGCACTCTGTTATGCATCAGTTATGCAGTAACACATCACAATCCCACATCAATGCCCTGCCTCTCAGAAATAGGGTTTGCTTCTTGCATCTGTGTCTGAAGAGTTTTACTAAGCTGTGGAAAGCTCACTTTTCCTCTTTCTTCATTGGTTTTCTTAACTCCTTACAGACGCACATATGAATTGAGCAGCCTTGTGGGACACTGGATATAATTCTGGTCTGAAAACTCGGCCTGAACTTTTTCTTCCCTCTTCAATAAAAAGCATATTTTCTGCAATATCCCAGTCTTAAAATGGGAATATAAGGTATAATCACAGATGAGCCAGGCTTGGGTATATAAGTAGGCAATAAATCTATATTTTTCATAGTTTTCCTTTAAGATGCTGGTTCTAGTAAGTGCTAAGAAAGTTGTAAATATAGCCATAATCGCCATTTCTCATTTCATAAGGTAATCTGCGGTGCTTAGACGGTCATTGTAGGAACTGGTATTTGGCTGTTGAAAAGCACAGAGCAGGTTTACTCGAGACTTCATTGTGCAACTTTTGCCTGATGTAGCTTTGAAGGAAAAGAGAGTGGGAAGGCAGAGGTGGACGAGGGGAGAAAACGCTTCAGTTTCACTAACATGCAAGCACAGGATGATACTGTGACAGACTCTGGAAAAATTCCAGCTTCAGGACCTGCTAAACTCTAGAGCTCTACGGAGTGAAATTTTGATTTGACTTCTGAAACAAAACACAGTGTCAGTGTGCAAGAAAAAGTTCTAAGCGCTACAAAAACAGCTTTGTCCCTGCTGCTGTCAAAGAGTTGAACAAGCTATAAAAATAAATTGTACATATTTTATATTTACTTATTTTGTATGATGTCACTTGGGTTCTAAATATTTTATTGGGTTTTAGACCTTTGAGTTTTTTAACCTCTGACTAGTTTTTAACTTTTAACTTTAATATGACCCTTCTCTCTTACCTCTGGTTTCTCCCTCATCTCTTTGTCTTTTTATACCCTGTTTGATGGAGCCTTGAGTATTTTTATCATGTTTATAGTCAGCTTCATGTGTGCCTGTGTTTGTGTCTATGTTGAATGTAATTAGTGGCTTGTAAATATGGATGTCACCAGACTGCAAAACAAATCTACCTACGGGTACAAATAAAGTAACCTGAACCTGAACCTGAACCTAAGCCACTGTTTATTGAAATGTAATGATGCACTGAAAACTAAGAAAATGTGTTGAACTAGGGACCTTCAAATAAAACACAAGTCAGAGACTTCTGGTATTGTATGCTAATTATCCACCCAGCTCACCAAAGTATTGATCAACAACAAAAGCAGCTCATGATGTGATCTGTTGTATTTCAAACTTTGAGCTTTAATAGAACTAGTACATACCCATGCATACCCGTCCATGCCCGTAGAAACCAAGTATAAGCAAGTATTTCTGCATGCCCGTTGCTGAAGGGTCTCCACTTGTCTCAGGCGGCTGTGTTGTTCATAGTCATGCCTGCAGTGTACTGCTCGACACCTTCACAGCATCTTTTCTGATGTGCAGCAGTTCTCCTCACTCTATTGCTCTTCTTCTTCTTCTTCTTCTTTTTCTCCTTCTTCGAGACCACTGGTTGAGGAATAGGTGCGTCGTAATTTTAGTTCATGGACAGGATCATGAAAATAGATCTGTGCAAAAAGTGGCTTTCGACCCTGTTCAGGAAGACCCGTGCATGCCCATAGAAATCAAGAAACCAGAGCAGCCAGAGAAAATCAGCGCTTTGCTTGACATTTTACACATTTGTAGTGTAGACTGCCATTCTTCAAGGTTACACATTTTTACTGTGTCAGCACCTCTTTAAAAACAACATTGCTCAGAAAGCAACACTTTTTCTTAGTTTCTTCATCTTGAGCAAGAATACAAAGACTGCTTGATCTGCCAACTCAGCTCGTGGCAACGTAGAATTGGCCATGGCTGAAGAAATATCTTGTACGGAAAACACCAACACACCATAAAGACTGACCCTGTGACTTATTCACAGTCATGGCAAAGCAGGGTGTTACTGGAAACTGTTTCCATCACAAGGTGAATGGAAACATGTTGTCAGATGGTGTGAGTGTGATTCGTGGAATCAGGAGAGTGTGTCCAGCATTGACACCAATCACACATGTTGCAACCAACAGGTGAGGCTGTATTTGTTCAATGATGTATCTTGAGCCATTGCAATGTCCGTTTTGTTGGTCAAATGTACTGCTTCGAATGGGTGTGGTTTAAAGTAGTGTGTCCTATTGTTAATCGGGTGACGAGTAAGATTTCCAGATTTACTGCTTCGAATGGGTGTGGTTTAAAGTGCTGTGTCATATTTGTAATCAGGTGATGAGTATCTCTTCTTTGGTGAGTGATGGTCTATATGACATCATAAACACATCAAGGCAGGTATTGTGAGTGATGGTCTATGACATCATAGGTAGCCAGTCCTATTGTCTATATTACAGCATCGCGATTCCTATGTTGCCTGAGATCATAGGACATCATGCAGACATCATAGGCTGTCCTATGATGTCCTATGATTGTGACACACAGACAGACACACACACACACACAAACTGACAAGAGATTTCTTGAATTTATAGATTGATAAAACAGCCAATTCTCTGTCCACATGTGTTGTACTGCTGTTTAGTCAGAGATATTGGTGAATGTTATTTGTGTTTATAGCAAAGCAAACCAGCAATAATTAGCTAATCCGACTGGGGGCGGCTATGGTGCAGGTGTAGTGTTGCCGACTACTGATCGGAGGGTGAGGCATTCAATTCTCACTCTGTCTGCAGTCTGCATGTCGAAGTTTCCTTGAGCAAGACACTGAACCCCCAGTTGCTCCTGGTGGGTCAGGCCAGCGACTGTGTATGACAGCTCTGCCACCATCAGTGCGTGAATGTGTGCGTGAATGGGTGGATAGCAGGATCTGTAAAGCGCTTTGGTCATCCAGAGATGAATAAAGTGTGCTATATAAGTGAACGCCATTTACCATTTAATCCTAACAAAGTACTGTAGACTTACTGCCTAACCAAGTGTTTGCCAAGCCAACATGTCCATGTGGGCCCCACCCTAGGTTAAATCTGGACTGTCTTATGGGTCCCATGTGAGTTTGTCCCATCTGTGTTTACCCACATGGATTTTAGATAGACAGATAGATAGATGTACTTTATTGACTTTATTGATTTCACCTATGGTGCCAGTGTTACTGAAACCTGCTCACCCATTTTAAACCCATCTGAGGCCCAGTTGGGGTTAAAACAGAAAAGCAGATTCCTTGTTTATCTGTGCCACAGGTAAACTCTTTGTTGGCAAACACACATGGAACCAACATGTACAGTATCTACTTAAGTTTTTTTCTCCTAAATTTTATTGACAGTTTTCTTGTAAATTTACTACTTTCCCAAGCATATTTGCATATTTAAGGTTTTTTCCACTTAACTTATAAACGTTTTTCCTCATTATGATTTTGCCTTGTAAATTTAGGACTATCATACATTTGAGACTTTTTTCTCATAAATTTGTGAGCTTTTCTCAAAACTTTCAGACATTTTTCTTGTAAATTTATTTTTTTTCCTCATTGATCTGTGGGTGTTTTACTGTTAATTTTATCTGTACTCGATAATGAATTTATTTCTTTTTGTTTTCCTGAAAATTTTGTGGTAAAATTGTAACTTTTTCAAACATATCTGAATGTTAATTTGCAGAGCCAGAACAAAACAACTAGTTTACCTCTGATTTTGAATAAGATTATGAATAAAACTATGCTTAATTCAATGAAATTACAAAAATGACCAAAGATGCAGACACTTCTGTTGCAATATTATGTTACAGCCTAATAATTTTCATTATCACAACTCAGTCAAAACATCCCAAGTTAGTAGCTTATGTATTCTCTTTCTTACAAAATAAACTAACAAACCCAAAAATATTCATTAGTTTTGTCAAGAATCACCCTTTCAGGGCAGGACTGAGGACACCAAACACACGTTGTGTGTTTGCAACATTTATTAACATAAACACAAACACAGTACCAAAACACTACACTTACACATAAGGGAATGAGGAGGAGCGCTGGAGGAGAACGGGGCTCACGACCAGTTGGAAAAAAGAACAGTCTGGCCAGACCCAGGCTGAGGTGCTCGGACACGCCGGGGAAAAAGAGACAAAGCCAGACGGAGTCACACCCGAAAAGCAACGGGGCTCATAACTGAGGAAACAGAAAAAGGAATAAACCTGGATGGAGTGCAGTCGTTCACCTCTGCAGAAAAACACATTGACTCAGAGTTACAACAGGTACGGTGCATCCGGAAAGTATTCACAGGGCTTCACTTTTTCCCCATTTTGTTATGTTACAGACTTATTCCAAAAGGGATTATTTTTTTTCCTCAAAATTCTACACACAACACCCCATTAATGACAATGTGAAAAAAGTTTTTTTTTTTTTAATTTTTTAAATTTTTTAAAAATAAAAAACTAAGAAATCACATGTACATAAATATTCACAGCCTTTGCTTAATACTTTGTTGATGCACCTGTGGCAGCAATTACAGCCTCGAGTCTTGTTGAATATGATGCCACAAGCTTGGCACACCTATCTTTGGGCAGTTTTGCCCATTCCTCTTTGCAGCACCTCTCAAGCTCCATCAGGTTGGATTGAACATTTCCAAATCTCTCCAAGAGATGTTCAATTGGATTCAAGTCTGGGCTCTGGCTGGGCCACTCAAGGACATTCACAGAGTTGTCCTAAAGCCACTCCTTTGATATCTTGGCTGTGTGCTTGGGGTCGTTGTCCTGCTGAAAGATGAACCGTCACCCCAGTCTGAGGTCAAGAGTGTTCTGGAGCAGGTTTTTATCCAGGATGTCTCTGTACATTGCTGCATTCATCTTTCCCTCTATCCTGACTAGTCTCCCAGTTCCTGCTGCTGAAAAACATCCCCACAGCATGATGCTGCTACCAACATTGGTGTGGTTATGAACAGTATCAGGTTTCCTCCAAACATGACGGCTGGCATTCACATCAAAGAATTCAATCTTTATCTCATCAGACAAGAGAATTTTGTTTCTCATGGTCTGAGAGTCCTTCAGGTGCCTTTTGGCAAACAACAGGCGGGCTGCCATGTGCCTTTTACTTAGGAGTGGTTTCCGTCTGGCCACTCTACCATACAGGCCTGATTGGTGGATTGCTGCAGAGATGGTTGTCCTTCTGGAAGGTTCTCTTATCTTCACAGAGCAATGCTGAAGCTCTGACAGAGTGACCATTGGGTTCTTGGTCACCTCTCTGACTAAGGCCCTTCTCCACCTATTGCTCAGTTTAGACGGCCGACCAGCTCTAGGAAGAGTCTTGGTGGTTCCGAACTGCTTCCATTTACGGATAATGGAGGCCACTGTGCTCAATGGGACCCTCAAAGCAGCAGAAATTTTTCTGTACCCTTCCCCAAATTTGTGCCTTGAGACAACCCTATCTCGGAGGTCTACAGACAATTCCTTTGACTTCATGCTTGGTTTGTGCTCTGACATGTACTGTCAACTGTGAGACCTTATATAGACAGGTGTGTGCCTTTCCAAATCACGTCCAATCAACTGAATTTACAACAGGTGGACTCCAATTAAGCTGTAGAAACATCTCAAGGATGATCAGTTGAAACAGGATGTAACTGAACTCAATTTTGAGCTTCATGGCAAAGGCTGTGAATACTTATGTACATGTGATTTCTTAGTTTTTTATTAAATTTGCAAAAGTCTCAAAAAAAAAATTCACGTTGTCATTATGGGGTATTGTGTGTAGAATTTTGAGGAAAAAAATAAATTTAATCCCTTTTGGAAAAAGGCTGTAACATAACAAAATGTGGGAAAAGTGAAGTGCTGTGAATACTTTCCGGATACACTGTAACCCTGAGGAAGCTAACAGTAGGACACGCCACCAGGAAACGTTGCCATCTCCTTAAATAGGTAAATGGGAAATGAATCAGAGAATGACAGGTGTGGGTCACGAGAATGAGGAAATTATTAATACAAGTGACAGCTGTGCAGCCCGCAAAACAGAGTTTGACAGTCGGACGTACATGGGGTGCTGTCACAATAAAAGCACCAGAGTGAATAATTAACATTACAGAGACTGGAATGAAAAAAAAAAAAAAAACCACAAGATGCAAATAATGCAATAAATACAAAATGAAACACAAATACATAAACAAGAATATAATGACAAAACTAAGAATACAAGATAACTCATAAATAAACAGAGACAAAATATAAACATGCACGAAACCCCCAAACTAAGATAACGATATTAAAACAAGATACACAGAGATGCACATAAACAGAAAAGAACTTGCATTGAACTAGAGGCTGAGCACGGCTCACACCCGTGCTCAGAATCATGACAGTGCCCGCCCCCCTCAAGGGCAGAAACCAGACACCCTAAGATAACGTCAAAAAAGAAAAAAGGACTCACCCACAAAGGAGACCCCCCCCCCCCCGCAACACAAAAAAACAACCCACCCCGGGAGGAAGGAGGAGGAACCCAGGTACGGAGGGACTGAAACAAACCAGAAAAACAAGAAAAAAAACCTCATGACCCACCACCACAACAGGTGGTAATAGAATACCAATGATACAAGGTGCAAGGTGCAAAATTAACACAGTTCAGGTGGTCTCCCAGAGTTCTTGAGCCACCTAAACAGGCAGAACAATCCCTCGGGTGGTCTCCCAGCATCCCTGGGCCAACGGACCTCGGGGCACGACACACACCCTCCCAGGGGCTGCAGCTGGAATCTGTGCCTCCCGTGGACCGCAGAGACCGCAGGGTGGTTGGAGTGGACAGTGATAGCGGGGAGCTGACACACGATGGAGAGGATGAGAGATCAATGAAGAACCCAGATGAGCGGATGGCTAACCAGCGGGGAAACTGGGTAAAAAAGCCGACTGCCCAACAGAGAAGGCAGGCAAAGAGGGTTGCTGACCAGAGAGAGGACCAGATGAGGAAAAAAGACTGTTCAGTAGGGGCCTCGGGGGAAGGTGGGGAACCCTCAACGACCTCAGACAGAGACGGGGAACACTCAACGACTTTGGGCAGAGACAGGGGACCCACGGAGACCACAGGCTGAGGTAGAGGACCAACAGCAACCTCAGGCGGAGGTGGAGGACCCACGGCAACCTCAGGTGGAGGAAGAGGACCCATGGTGACCTTAAGCAAAGATGAGGGGCCCATGATGATCCCAGAAGGAGATGGCGAACTCATGGTGACCTCAGGTGACGGCGGATGACAATCAGTGCACCCAGACAAAGATTCAAGCAGAAGAGGAGAAACATACCCCGGGTTACTACCACCGGCAGCAGTGGAGCCCGGCGAAGAGAATTCAGGAAGATCCGGCGGCTGTGACTGATTCTCCTCACCAAGGGCTAAAGCAAGATTTCTCTAATCCTGTTAATGTGAAGACAAAGAAGAGAGCTTGCCTTAGCTCAAGCTCCACCGTCATCCAGGACTCCGGCGACTCTGGCTGGGATGTCTTGAATCCATTCATCTCGTGCTTCAACCCTGGTTCAGCCACCTCAGATGGGGAGGAAGAGAAAAACACCAGAACATAGTTACCGGCAGTGCTGGAGCTCAGCGAGGAGAATTCAAGAGCAGAGGACATCTGCAACCGGTTCTCCTCACCATGAGCCAGACAAGATTTCTCTAGATCTGCAGGTGTTAAAACAGAACAGAGTATTTGCCTGGGCTCGGGCTCCACCGACATCCAGGACTCCGGCGAACCAGGCTGAGGCATCTCGAATCCATTCCTCTGAGTAACCACTCCCGACACAGCCACCTCAGACAGGAAGGAAGAGATGGACACCGGAACACTATTACTGGCAGCAGTGGAGCCTGGTAAGGAGAATTCAGGAGCAGAGGACATCTGCAACTGATTCTCCCAGCCACAATCAAGGCAAGATTTCTCTAAGGCTAATAATGGAGTGACTGAACAGATAGCTTGCCTTGACTCGAGCTCCACCACCGTCCAGGACTCCAGTGGCTCCGCTTTGATGACCCCAGCAGCAAGCATGATGGTGGATGCAGCCCAAGGACCTCCAGGCATGGTGACTGACGCAGGTGGATCTCCCAGTGTGGTGGTTAAAGCTGGAGGCTGCCTCACCGATGATGCCGGCTCCAGTGCTGCTGAAACCAAGGGACACTCTCCTGTTGGCTTAAGCTTCAGGGCACAGTTAGCATTCTCCTCCCATCCAGGATGCGGCTGTGGGACTGGAACAGAATCTTCGAGAGCCGCAGGCTCCTCCGTCGTCCAGCGGCTCCATCCTAGGACCGGCGGACACTCAGGGAACACAGGAGGAGACATGGGAGAAGCAGGTGAGGAACCGGTGGCAGCAGCAGGCAGTGAGGACTCAGCTAACGTGGGTTGCAGATGTCGAACCGCAACACTGGGAATAAGGCAAGACATTTCATTTTTTTGTGCATTAAAATGAAAACAC
Source organism: Pholidichthys leucotaenia (assembly GCA_020510985.1). Classification (NCBI taxonomy): domain Eukaryota; kingdom Metazoa; phylum Chordata; class Actinopteri; order Cichliformes; family Pholidichthyidae; genus Pholidichthys; species Pholidichthys leucotaenia. The sequence continues at coordinate 177,869,455 of CM035845.1, forward strand.
ACTTGCCTTATCTCCCGGGGCGCATTGGTATCTGCTGCTGAATGACCTCCAGACGTGGCGACCGACACTGGTGGAACTCCCGACATGGCGACTGATGCTGGAGGCTGCCTCACCACTGGTGCAGAGACCCATGCAGCTTAAGTCAGGGGACACCATCTTGTCGGCTCAGTCTTCAGGGCACCGGGGGCACTCTTCTCCCGTCAAGGACATGGCTGTGGAGCAGGAATGGAACCTTCCAGGGCCACAGACCCCTCTGTCATCCAGCGGCTACTCTCTCTGGACCAGCAGACACCCAGGAAACACAGGAGAGGACACGGGGGAAGCAGGTGTGGAAACAGTTACAGCAGCAAACGGTGAGGATTCAGCTAAATTGAGCTGCTGCTGAGCCTCACCACTCGAAATAAGACAAGGCATTTCATCTAAAGTTGTTTGAGAATGATTATGTATTTGCCTTATCTCCTGGGGCAAGATGGTAACTGCTGCTGAAAGCCCAGATAACTCCTTCTCTGTGGCTGCAGCAGGCAGGGGCACCCATGGAGACTCTGGAGGAGCCGGCTCTGCAGACACATAACTGGCCAACACAGCTGCTGCAGCGGAGGAGTTCCTCTGATGTGCCGTAGCTGGGTGGCGGTGAAAGGCTGGGTGCTTCCATACCCGGGGACACTTCATCATCGGCACAGGTACGGACGGGATGCAGTGCAGAGCAGAGGCTGTTTCTGGAGATGTCTGCCCCCTGGGATGTTCTCTCGTCGGTTCGGGTGTAGACAGCAGGGAGCCTCTCTCTGGCCTGCGGAGCATGCATTGTGAGTTGGTTACTGTAACGAGGAGAGCCGTGAGTTCCGGGTAGCTCCACAGGTTGGGGTATAATAATTATAATAATGCATCAGATTTATATAGCGCTTTATCAAAGACACTCAAAGACGCTTTACAAATAGATATATTAGTCATTCACTCCAGACAGACAATGGTAGTGACAAGCTACTACTATAGCCACAGCTGCCCTGGGGCAGGCTGATGGAAACGTGGCAGCCAGTCCACGTCAACGGCCTCTCCAGCCACCACCGAACATTTATACACATTCATACCCAGTGTTATGGACACTGGAGGCAAGGTGGGTAAAGTGTCTTGCCCAGGCACACAATGGCAGGATATCTGGGGAGAGCGGGATTAGAGCCGCCAGCCATCTGGTTATTGGACAACCCGCTCTACCTCCTGAGCCACTGCCACCCCTACAGTGCCCCTCAGGTTATTGAGGTATGCCTCAATAACCTGTGCAGCACTGTCCAGAACTTGCAGAATCTCTTCCTGGGCGGCATGAGCGTCCGAGACGATGTCCTCCAGTAACTTCACCACCCAACACTCCACCTCATCCATGTCATGATGCCGAGCGTGGGTCTGTACCGTGCATGGGTCCTTTGGTCATTATCCTTTTTCTGTTTATGTATTTAGTCCTGATTTTCTGCCATGATTATTTGTGTTTTTACTTTGACAGCATCGTGAAAAGACTTCCGCCTGTCAAGTCTGGTTGCGGCCTGTCACAGCTGTTTAGTGTCTCTGATTACATTTTCACTCGTGCTTCTACACCTGACTCTCATTTTGGGTTTTTCTCTGGTATTATTTAAGCTCGCTGGTGATGAGTATTCCTCGTTGCGACCTCACATCGTGTGTTGACAGGAATCCCCACACTTGATTCCTGTTTTAGTTTCAGTCTTATTCTCTGCGTCACCAGTTTAATTGTAAGTAACCTTTCATGGTTTTTCATCATTTGTATTTTTCTGTAATCATCCTTCGTGATCTTTGTAAATAGCCTTTTGTAATTCGCCCTTCATGGCAAGCGTTTGTGTTCCTTATTATTATTTATTAAATGAGCAAACTCACAGGTGGCGAATGGTGCCTTATTTGTGCCCCAAAGAGCCATTTATGACAGTTCAGCCCAAAAACGCTGAAGTTCATGCAGGCGGACATCCCAGCAAAAAATGGACTGAATCCAAAATAAGGAGGGAAGAGAGGGAAAAAGGCAAAACCAACAGTGGCTGGTGTCTACACAATAGCCGTGTCCTTCTGTCAAGAATCGCCCTTTCAGGTCAGGACTGAGGACACCAAACGCACGCTATGAGTTTGCAACATTTATTAACATAAACACGAACACAGTACCATAATACTACACTTACACATAAGGGAATGAGAAGGAGCGCTAGAGGAGAACGGGGCTCACGACCCGGTTGGAAAAAAGAACAGCCTGGCTGGACCCAGGCTGAGGTGCTCGGACACGCCATGGAAAAAAAGACAAAACCAGACAGAGTCACACCCGAAAAACAACGGGGCTTACGACTGGGGAAACAGAAAAAGGAATAAACCTGGATGGAGCGCACCCGTTCACCTCTGAAGAACAACACATTCACTCAGCGTTACAACAGGTAACTGAGGAAGCTAACAGTAGGACATGCCAATGGAAAACGTTGCCATCTCCTTAACTAGGTAAATCGGAAATGATTCAGAGAATGACAGTTGTGGGTCATGAGAATGAGGAAATAATCAATACAACAAGTGACAGCTGTGCAGCCTGCGAAACAGAGTTTGACAGCCAGACGTACATGGGGCGCTGTCACGATAAAAGCACCAGAGTGAATAACTAACGTTACAGAGACTGGAATGAAAATAAACCCACGAGACACAAATAATGCAATAAATGCAAAATGAAACACAAATACATAAACAAGACTATAATGACAAAACTAAGAATACAAGATAACTCATAAATAAAGAGAGACAAAATACAAACATGCACGAAACCCCCCAAACTAAGATAACCATAGTAAAACAAGACACACAGGGATGTACACAAACAGAAACGGACTTGCACTAGAGGTTGATCACGACTCACACCCATGCACAGAATCATGACAATTTTGCACAGTAATCATAAAAGCCAAGGCTGGAATCATAAATTCAAGGCCTGGATTATACCTTTGAGAGGAGTTGCTGGCAGATGGCTGACTCTGCTCGTTGTGCTGCATTCACTTCCACTAACAAATCAGATTTTTTTTTTCAAATATACATCATTAATTAATAAAACAAAGTTTGACACTAAAGGCTTAGTCAAGGGCTTTTTTTAGTGGGGGGGAGGGGGATGGGACACAGCCCGCGAATGACCGGCGACTCTGCAGTTTGCCAGTAACATATTCAGTGTTGATTAACGTTCTGGGGGCCGGATGTGGCCTGCGGGCCACCAGTTGAAATTCACTGGTCTATGTCAATGATATATTAAATGCTACATTAAATTTTCACAATGTAAGTCATATAATTGTTATGAAGAAGAAAAATAATCCTAAAAACTATTTTCCCAGGCTGTAAACTTATTTATTTTCGTTCTTGGTGAATATTCTAAAATAGAAGTCAGTGTGGAGTTACTCAGCTTTGGAGTCAGCTTCTAAAAACCATTTTCAGCCCAGGCTCACCTAAAAATGTACAAATGCATGGTTTTTCACTCTGAGAAAATGCGCATACGCACGAATAAAACATTTTTCACATGCTGTGGACACATGGCATTTACACCTACAAGAAACGTGTCTGCCAGCACCACAACGTTTGTCTGATACTTTCTGTCTCTCTTTCTCTTTAACAATTAGAGGTGACACCTAACCCTAATGTTTTTTTTTCTAAATGTAACCATTAGCGGAGATGACACTTAAACCAAACCTTTTCCTAACCTTAAGCCCCTGTCACACCTTGATGATTTAGGCAGCGTTTGCCAAAAGAATAAAAATTGGTCGAAAACACTGGCATACGCTGAAATTTTCACTTTTGGCCGTATGCATTGCATATCCATAAAGAGTTTGATGTATACATAACGTATTAATAACATATAGAACATTCTGATAACTTATAAATGACTTATACCAATGAATGCTTTGTAAGATGCTGGCATTCACATCTTATGCGCAACAATAGTCTAACTTATGCATAACTTATGCATAGTTTATCCTAACTTATGCATAGCGCGATCATGCCAATCTGCTGTAGCCTCCTGATTCATGAATCCTAGGTGTGCATGAGATCATCTCTGTTCAACCGAAATTATTCTCCCCTCCAAAAACCATCGCATGGCGGGGGGTGTGACCGACCTGGCAGAGCTGTCAAATCTGTCAGGTGGGTCACGTTTAAAACAGCTGATGTGACACGTCATGAACGTAAAATGACAGCTGTCACAACCTGGCTCAACAGTTATGAAAAAGGCAGGCGAACCTGATGGCAATAAAAAAGTTTATTTTCCATAAAGTGAAAAAAAAGATAATGTGTGGAGCGTGCTTTTCCCAGTGTGGACCCCAAAACAGCAGAAAGCCACAGCCAAGAGAGAGCAAAGTGGGATTTATCATCCAACAACAGCTGATGGAAAACAGCTGAGCTCTGAGCTTCGGGCGATCTCATCAGCTGATTGGATCCACCTCCACCGGTGTTCTGACATTTTGGCATATCAATCAGAACAACACTGGACAGCTGATGGTGCAGACTGCAGTCAAAGGTAAAAACATGACAAGGAGGGCTGAACAGCGATTTGGATCTTCATCCTGTAGCTTGAAAGTGTTACACTTACATTGGCTCAGACAGTCCCCAACAGTTCCCATTATACAAACCAAGTATGTGTGTTTAACTCTCTGTGTGTGTGTGTGTGTGTGTGTGTGTGTGTGTACTGCAGGCAACATCTGAGCTGACCAGAACAGAGAGCAGGTGGATCAAGTCAGCCCTTAGTTAATAAAAGTGTCACCCAGTCTACACATAGACCATCACACAGTCAAAACATGTCAAGGTATGAAACATTGCTTTACTTTGTCTGAATAGAAGAGCAAGACTGCTCACCATGGAGTACTGACAGATTCCTCCTGTGAACCAATGCTGCCAATATGCCATGATAGGGTAGCTGTAAGTTAGAAACCTATTGAGTAAGTTACACATAGGTTCAAAGGACGTTACTCATATGAAATAAGTTTTGGGTACGCTAGACACTTATCTTGACGTATTTCAACTTACGAGTAACGTGTGTGAACGAACGCATAACTTACCTGTAACTTTTGCCCCACATATGCGGGACATTTCAGCATGCTGAAAATTTTCAGACGACCTCGGCGTACAATGACATATACCAGCGTGCTTCAGCAAGCTTTTAACTTACACAAAACTTACCCATAACCTATTCGACGTACACCAGTGTATTCTCCAAATTTTTCATAAATCCAGGATATGCTGCCTAAATCATCATGGTGTGACAGGGGCTTTAACCAATAGTGGAGTGAACAATGTAAAAACAAAACAAAAAAGTCAGTAAATTTTTAAAAAAGTCAAAGTGATCAACAGCTCAATGTGGGATGCAAACTTTTGGCCTGTTGGTTGAAAGCGCTGGTGCATAGCCGTCCAACCATCCCCTGCCCACTAACCAAATGATAGTTGAAGCATTGCTAACACAGGTGTGGTTTTGCTCATGCACAGTGACAACAGTGTGTGTGCTGAATTTGCGCATGCACAATGAGTGAAGGTGTTACTCGGGAGTTATTCCGTATCTCAGGTGTGTTTTTTTTTTTTTTTTACTTGTACAAATGTAAGTTTTTGAGGGGTGGAAAACATGTATTTGTACATTTTTTTAGTGAGACTGGGTTGCCATTTCAGGAACTAGTGCTGCAGTCAGGACCACACCGAGATCGTGGCAAAGATTAGTGACCAGACCATGACAGGCAGAGACCAACTCGAGACAAAAACGTCTATGTGTGTACATATTGGTCCTGAGTTAGTCTTGACCCCTTAACATCTCAGTCTTGAGACACCCTGGTCTCGGTCTTGGCATGGCACTGACTACAACACTACCAGGAACTGCCTGTCTTTTAATCATAGTTTTTTCATTGGCATTTTTTATTCAATCCAACAGTTGAAAAGACTTGGAAAAAAAAAAAAAAACCTGTGGATTTCACAAACATTGCCAGCCACTGTTGATAAATTCAAATTTGGACAGTGTCCAAAGATTCAACACTAGAGCCTGAAAAAAAAATGCTGACATTTTTGCAGATTTCTAATATTTCTAATTTTTTGCTGTTTCTTCCATTTAGTCCATCAGTCACTCCAAGTTTGACTTTTTCATGACTAAAACATCTGCCATGCTCTGCCTCCCAAATGAATGTGAGTGATGGTTTGGCAGCGGGTGATGTGTTTAGCCTCTTGTCTATTGCCACCATCAACACCTACTGCATGACAAATTACATCCACAACTTGAGCTGAATAGAAGGAGGGGCAGATAGACCTGCCTGGGGAACATTTGAGGATTTGCAAAGAAAGAACATTTGAAAGAGATGAGCAGCACTGGCTTGCATCCTTGGAGGTTTTTAATGTAATGTGTTTTCTCTTAGTGCTTTTAACACTTTGATGTCAGTCCAAACGTGCTTAGGGGCAAAGAAGCCTCTGGGAAGTAGGGAGGTCTGGTCACTTCGGGCTACCTATACACACCAGGGTGCCATTCCATTTCCCGAGTTCAGGAAGGCCACTTTTGAGGAAGTTCTGCGGGGTCGATTTCTCTCATTTCCTTCTAACACCATTCCTGGTTGGAGTGCAGGAATGTGGCCAGGAAAGCATCTTGGCGGCATCCTGTGGAAGTTTCATGACTCTTTGAGAAATAAGACATCAGCACAGCAAAGGGGGATGGAAAAGAAACTTCCTCATTTACATTGGCGGGAACCTTGAAGTAAGATCTGAAGGGGCTTCACAATCAGCATGTGTACTCAATCGTAATTATGCTGCCCAAATAGTTTCTAAACTTTAATAGGTGAAAAGGAGAAAGCAAGACGGTGTTTAATACAGCACATGAACCATCTAAGCTGACATAACCCTATTATACACACATACACAAGCCACCACATACACATTCTTGGGCACACACACACATGCACACACAGTAATTTCCTCAGATGGCCTGTAATCTTGCAGGCCTCCATCTCGAAGGCTTAGCCCAGTGGACTGGGGCAGCTGCTGCCAGCTTTCTACCCAGGGCAGGGGGCCCGGAGGGGAGGGGGCACAGGGGAGCCGCAGGGCCTGGAGGAGCCCCACATGGATTGTATTTGGGAACCTGAGGCATGAAATGGAATAGGTTTAATCTGTTATCACCTGCAGGGGAGTGTCAGGGCCAGGCACTGACAGACATAGCAGTTGAGGTGGTGGTGGCATTGGTATGACGGTGGGTTAGGGGGATTCGTAGCATCTCAGTCCCCACTGGTAAATGAAATATCAGCCACTACAGACGGAGTGCGATATTAGTTTAATTTCACTGAAGCTTACCTCTTCTGCCTCCCTCCCTCCTTCATCTATATCACAATTCCACTTCCCGACATTTAAAATTCAACAGTGAGTCCATCAGAGGCTTTGCTATATAAACGTCATTACTGAAGATTTGCCTTTTTGTCCTTAGAAGAAGCCATCTTTCTACATGCATTAAATTACCAGTAGTTCAGGAAGTTATTCTTGAGTCACCCAAATAGACTGTTATCAGAGTCAATCCCTTTACCAATTGTTGCATCTTATGATTATCTCCTATCCAAAGAACGTCATGTAAGCATGTACAGGGTAAGAGTTTGCACCATAATCACATTTTATGTACATATTATTCACACAGACTACACAGGATGTCTGTTATGGCCCTTTGAATACTGTAAGTAGTAAGTAAGTGCATTATATCAAGTTTCGTGTCATCTTGGGACTTATTTATGGTCAAGCAGTCTACTTAGAGGTAATGCTGAAACAGACAAGCCTGCCAGTATTTTCACTGGACATAAAACAACATCAGTGACACCATCAGCAGGCTGAATGCTGATTGGCTATGGCACAAACAGGAAAAGGAACTATAGCCAAGGTTATCCACAACAAAGAAGGTGAAAATAAATCCGTATAAAAATAAGGGGAAAAAAAAGTGAAAGATGGATCTTGTGATATCCATGAAAAATTAATCTGTGATCAATTTGGGCTCATAATATCATGCTGTTTGGTCACAGTTGTTGCTGACACGGAATGCGGCTGCATATAGCAACACTGTTATGAAAACTTTGTGGCTCCTTTGAACTGTGGGAGGAAACCAGAGCAAAGGCATGCAAGCTTCAAGCACAAGATTTAAACCCGGAACCTTTGTGCACTGAGGTAATAGTGGTTACCACTATTCTACCATGCAGTTCTTACAAATAAAGGAATCACAGGTCCTACATCATGGGTACCCTCCACATGTATGGATGACAATAACAGCTCAAACTTAATGGCATGCATTACATACTCAGAATGAGAATAGATTGTGAAAACATGGAGGATGGATACAACTGTATGGAGCTGTGCACGTGAAGGAACAATAGAGAAAATAAGAGTTCTTACTGTGTTTAGACTTTCCTGTGAGAAGCTGTCCATGATAGAACACTCCATATAGCAGGCGAACATACTGACACCTTGGGCCCTGTTAAGAATGGGTGTTTGACGTCACCCGACTGAAAAACCACAAGGAATTGTGGGGAAAAGTGTTCTGCCTGTCTGTTTAGTAGTGAGCAACAAACGATGGTTAAGCTGAAGTTTTTGAGAGGGTTGCTTCAGTCTGTCATTTATTTTTATTTATTTATTTGGATAAAAATGACACTGAATATGGTATACAAACATAGGAAATGTAAATATACATATAAAACATCATACAAAATCCAGGATGACACATGAAAGTGAAACACTTATTTCCATTGTGATCCTTTCAATCACATTATTATTCATCTGAATATCACACCACATTAGAACAGGGAAGTGTTGTTGCGTTATCAAATGCAACAACTTCTCTCACAATTGGCGTGGAAAAAGACTGATAATGGCGTATGCTTGTTTTAGGGGAGGGGCGGACACTGAATAAACTGCGATCGATCATGGACAACCCTGATCACCCCCTCCACCACACATCGGACAGATAGCGGAGCACTGTCTCCAGCAGACTGCTACAGCTTTGCTGCCAAACAATTAGGTACAGGAAATCTTTCCTGCCACATGCCATTCCACTGTACAATAACTCATTCTGATGGTGAATTCCGGTCATAACCATGCTGCCATACTACACCTTGAAGTCTAATTGGTACCTCACATTGCTCCCTGCACCTAATAGTCCTGCACTGCACAGTGGGTACGATTTGTGTATCTGTTCATCTATGATGTAAATAAGTTATTTAGGCAGTTTTACTTTCCATGGGTAATCCCTTTGTCTATTATGTTGTGTGTTTCTGTCATTCTGGTCGTCTACTGTCATGCTGCTGTTACACTGTAATTTCCCAGTTTGGGATCAATAAAGTACAGTGGTGTGAAAAAGTGTTTGCCCCCTTCCAGATTTCTCATTTTTCTGTGTGTTTGTCACACTTACACTACCGTTCAAAAGTTTGGGGTCACTTAGAAATTTCCTTATTTTTGAAAGAAAAGCACTTTTTTTCAATGAAGACAACTTTAAACTAATCAGAAATACACGCTATACATTGCTAATGTGGTAAATGACTATTATAGCTGCAAATGTCTGGTTTTTGGTGCAATATCTACATAGGTGTATAGAGGCCCATTTCCAGCAACTATCACTCCAGTGTTCTAATGGTACAATGTGTTTGCTCATTGTGTCAGAAGGCTAATGGATGATTAGAAAACCCTTGTCTGCACGGTGGCGCAGTGGTTAGCACTGCGGCAGCACAGTTTACCCTTGGCCGGGGGATTGTGGGGATCGTGGGATTGTGGGTTCGATCCCAGCCCCCGACCAACAGTGATCTGTGTGGAGTTTGCATGTTCTCCCCGTGTTGCGTGGGTTTACTCCGGGATTTCTCCGGTTTCCTCCCACATGCCAAAAACATGCATGTTAGGTTAATTGGCTGTTCTAAATTGTCCCTAGATATCTGTTTCCTATAGGCCCTTAGAATAGAGGGTTAGTATTAATGAAAGCGCTTTGAGTGGTCTTTGTGACTAGAAAAGCGCTATATAAGTGCAGGTTAGTTAGTTAGTAATATTGGATTTCTTCTGTGTATCGTCAAACTCATGCAGTACTATAACCATTGACCCAACGTACTGCATCAGTTTATATTTCAACAATATTTTGTTATTAAAAGTTTTTTGAAACTGTAATCAACCAAATTAACTACAAAACACCCAACATTATTATACACAGCAGAAGGACCCACTTGACTGCTACCGTTGCATCAGTGTTGCCCATTTGTCAGTAAATATTTAACTAAAAATGATTTAGTGGTGTAACAGTGTTTGCCCCCTTCCTGATTTCTCATTTTTTTTGTGTTTGTCACACTTAAATGTTTCAGATCATCAAACAAATTTAAATATTAGACAAAGATAACACAAGTAAACACAAAATGAAGTTTTTAAATGAAGGTGTTTGTTATTAAGGGTAAAAAAAAAAATAAAAAAAATCCCAAACCTGCATGGCCCTGTGTGAAAAAGTGATTGCCCCCGCCCCTTAAAACATAAATTAACTGTGGTTTATCACATCTTTGGAAAGCTGAGTTAAATTTTTCTAGTCACACCCAGGCCTGATTACTCCCACATCTGTTCTCAATCAAGAAGTCACTTAAATAGGACCTGCCTGATAAAGTGAAGTAGACCACAAGATCCTCAAAAGCTACACATCATACTGCAATCCAATGAAATTCAGGAACAAATGAGAAACAAAGTAATTGAGATCTATCAGTCTGGAAAAGGTTATAAAGCCATTTCTAAAGCTTTGGGACTCCAGCGAACCACAGTGAGAGCCATAATCCACAAATGGAAAAACATGGAACAGTGGTGAACCTTCCCAGGAGTGGCCGGCCAACCAAATTTACCCCAAGAGCGCAGCGACGACTCATCCAAGAGGTCACAAAAGACCCCACAACAACATACAAAGAACTGCAGACCTTACTTGCCTCAGTTAAGGACAGTGTTCATGACTCCACCATAAGAAAGAGACTGGGCAAAAATGGCCTGCATGGCACAGTTCCAAGATGAAATCCACTGCTGAGCAAAAGGATCATAAAGGCTCGTCTCAGTTTTGCCAGAAAACATTTTGATGATCCCCAAGACTTTTGAGAAAATACTCTGTGGACTGACAAGAGAACAGCTGAACTTTTTGGAAGGTGTGTGTCCCATTGCATTCGGCTTGAAAGTAACACAGCATTTCAGAAAAGGAACATCATACCAACAGTAAAATATGGTGGTGGTAGTGTAATTGTCTCGGCCTGTTTTGCTGCTTCAGGACCTGGAAGACTTGCTGTGGTAAATGGAACCATGAATTCTGCTGTCTACCAAAAAATCCTGAAGACGAATGTCTGGCCATCTGTTCATGACCTCAAGCTGAAGTGCACTTGGGTTCTGCAGCAGGACAATGATCCAAAATGCACCAGCAAGCCCACCTCTGAATGACTTAAGAAAAGCAAAATGAAGGCTTTGGAGTGGTCTTGTCAATGTCCTGACCTGAATCTGATTGAGATGCTGTGGTATGAAGTTAAAAAGGTGGTTCATGGAGGGTCACGTGATGCGTCGAGGTGAACGAACTTGTTTCCTCGTATCTGCACTGGATTGCCAGAAATATAAATTTTATCATATTTTACCAGTGAAATCCTGTCCTGAAGATACCCATAATGTCATTGGACAATTTTTTCACGCAGCCTGGACCAACTAAGAAGAAGGATATGCGTAAAAGAGGAGGAAAAGCCAGTGCTATTGCTAGCGACACAGGTGTTAGCCATAGCCTAGACGAGGACACAACAGGTGAAGGTAATGCTAACATTGTGGACAAGGAAAAGCTAAATGCACAGCAAGACAACTCGATCGTGGAGCGGGTGTCTGCTAACAAAGCGAAGATGCTGGACAGTAAGTTGTCCAACATAATTACACCAGTCACTGAGCTTTCTGAGAAATTTGACAGTTTAATTGAGAGGCTAGGAACAGTAGAGCAGCGGGTCTCTGGCATGGAGGATGTTGTGGCCACTAATACACCGCAGGTGGAGGCGCTGGAAGCCCAGCTGAAGAAAGTGCAGGACTGGTTGGAAAGTTTTGAAAATCACAGTTGATGGCAGAATGTGAGAATTGTTGGGCTGAAGGAGGGAGCAGAGGGCAAAACACCAGTCAATTTTTCTGAAAAATGAATCCCAGAGGTTTTGGCTATGCAAAAGGACAGAATCACAATCGATAGAGCCCACCTCACCGGACCTCCGATGAGACTGGCTGGAAAAAAGGGACCGTGGGCCGATCTGGTAAGGCTGCACAATTACACTGACAAGCAAAGGATTCTGTATGCAGCAAGGGATAAAGGAACAATTAGCACTAAAGTGGGGAAGGCGTCCTATCAAGATTTTTCCGTGGAGGTTGTAAGGAGGAGGAAGGAGTCCGCAAACGCACGTAAAGCCTTAAGAGATGCAGGGATACAGTACTCCTTTCTGTACCCAGCGGTCATCAGAATTTTCCATCCTAACGGCACCAGCACTTCACATACAAGCATGGAACAATCAATGACTATGTGAGCAAACTACCAGCCTCAAAGTAACTCACTGAATAGAAATTCTGACTGGTTCAGGTATGACTGTTAAATCCAGGTGGATGTGACTCAGAAATTCGGGGTGGTTTCTTTCTTCTGTATTTTTTTTTCTTTGTATTAAGTTCAATTATATATACACTGGTACTTTAACCTCTTGCACTCCGTTGTACCGCGGGCGGGCAAGTCTCTACGTCCTAGGGCGCACTCGTGCATCCTCGCGCGCTCTCGGACGCATGGTCCTGATGGTGGTGATGTAGTTGGTGTTGGCGTCCAAGCGCCGCTGAAAAAAAAAGCTGCAGACACAGCCGCGAACAGATTAGTTCATCTGATTGACCTCTCATTCGACTAATAAGAGCCTTGAATTGGGTTTCTGAAACCTTGAAGAACCAATGAATGAAAACCTAGGAAGGAGGACCCGCCTCCCAACACTTTGAATGCAGTGAGCCAACTGAAGCAGAGAAGTTCGCGAGCTGTTTTTTTTTTTAAGGCTGGGTGAAGACTGGCTGCTGGAGCGGATCAAAAAAGGACGCAGGAAGAGCCCCACAGACCCAGCAGCATGGAGACCATCCACAAATGCAACCTGTGTGACAGGGAGTGCCATTCGTGGATCGGCATGTTTGGCCACAGGCGGTGCTTATTTTGTATTGGTTCCAGCAGAGTAGACGTTATGATTTCTTCCATGGTCATCATAGACTGATGGAGGCTGACGACGAAGGCTGAGTGACACACATGCCTTCGCCAGTCTTTTTTTAATTACTTCTGTTATTTGTTTTGAAAAATCGTTCGCCAAAAACCACAATCATGGAAGCACAAAACCGCAATAATGGAATTATGTTTTGATCGGGTCGCGAGACCAGAACCAGAGCGGACCAGCGTCGCGTTCGTCTGACAATGAGGAAGAGAAGTTGGCCAGAACACTGCTGCTGTGAAGAGGTAAGGTGTTATAAGCTAAATTATTCTCTATCCCTGAAAATTGTAATCCAAAATGACTTTTGACCGATCGGTAAATTACAACTGTGCGGCGCACGAAGTCTGAAGTTCGTGCGCCGCCGTACAAGGGGTTGCTCACTGCGTACAGGCTGTGAACGCCCCCCCCACCCCCGCTATTCTTCTGCAGCGAGGGGGGGGCAGCTGCGGTGATTGCGCTGTTGTCCCACATCACCACATGAGGCTAATCCGTTGTGTAGCAATGGCCGAAGTCCATCCTCTGTAGCGAGCGGGGGGGGGGGGAACAAACTCCCCCCCACACACACAGACAGCCCTGAGTGTAATCTTTCATTAGAGCCTAAAATGAAGCTTCTATATTGAATCATTCAGAAGTTACAGACGTTTTTCCAAACTGTGCCATTTGGCACAATTTGGCACAGTTCCAAAACGCCTGGGAACAGCCTGAGAACAAAGCTTTGTAATATATTCATTTTTTGTGGTATTGTTACAAAATTTGGACCTCAGCTGGATAACACTTGGTTCTACATTTCTGTTGCATTTTCCAGCCCGGATCTGAAGCTGTGTGTTATTTGCAAGCATTTGTATCCAAAAAAACACCCAGGCCAAATTTATTTTCTTCAAGTTCACTATGTTTAGATGACTGTAACTCAGTGGCCGGAGCACTTAGAGAGATCATGTTTTTTTTGCCAAAAAAATTCAAAGTGTTTTCTTTTAAATGAGACCAACCCCAAGAAGATGCTGCAAAGGGTTGAAGAACAGCTTTCGATTTACTTTGGGCACATTTTTTTTTGGCGTTTTTAGGAAAATTGACCGGAGTGCAAGGGGTTAATAGAGGCATTCCAGCAAGGGAGAACTTGGCTTTTTTCCCTCTTTGTCATCCCCTATAGGTGTACTTTTCCTAGTTAAGTGCAACTAAGCATAGTTGTACTTTTCTTTTCTTTTTCTTCTTTTATATGATACTTTATTTTAAGTTTTTAGAGATTCCAAGCTCGTGGTTCTGGTTTTACAAAGAATACGTTTTTTTGTTTTTTGACACAGTTGTTGAAGAAAGAGACTGGTCCACTACATGCTTTTTGGTTAGAGTTAGCAGCTCACAATTTATAATGCAGCCTACTTTTGATGTCTCTTAAGATTAGTACATGGAACATTCAGGGATCTAACAATGTAGTTAAAAGAAAATCTGTTTTGAACTCTCTTAAAAAGGATAGGGTCCAGATAGCTTTCTTACAGGAAACACATCTAAATGATGAAGAGCATAAGAAGTATGGTAGAGAATTGGTAGGCCAGATCTTTTTCTCATCCTATTCAACCAGCAAGAGAGGTGTAGTTATTTTAGTTCAAAAAAATTTGCTCTTGACTCTCACAGCCTCTTACAAAGACACAGAGGGAAGATATGTCCTGGTTAAAGGGGTGCTATATGGTAAATCAATCAATCAATCAACCTTTATTGTCATGATGCTATGCATACAACTGTAGTGCAAGCAAGATGAAATTGTGCTTCTCTAGGCATCCGTATTTTAAAAAGAACATAATTTAAAAACACACTTACACCCCCCACCCCGACAGCCATTCACACATCCCTGAGACACATTTGGATATTACAGTAATGTTAACTTATTACAGTTGCAGTTAAAATGATAATAACTGCCTATGTATATATAAAACAATTAAAATGGCTGTGAATCTAAGTAGCTAAGAGAAATAAATACTTAAAACTGACTAAAACTATAATATACTGTACATATAATATACATAATGTCCATAAAGTGCAGTAATATGTGTAAAGGATTCCAGATCAACTGTTCAGCATCCTAACAGCTTGTGGAAGGATGCAGATGGGGAGAGAGGCCTGTCTGAGTTTCCTCAAGAAGTGCAGTCTCTGCTGGGCCCGCTTCCTGATCCCCAAGGAATTCTTGCTCCAGGTCAGGTCCTGTGAGATCTGCACTCCGAGGAACTTCATGTTCTCCACTCTCTCCACCGAACAGCCGCTGATGCTGAGAGGGACGTGTTCAGGCCGTGACCGCCGGAAGACGACAATCATCTCCTTCGTTTTGTCCATGTTGAGCACCAGATTATTCTCCCTGCACCAGCCCTCCAGGTCTCTGACTTCTTCCCTGTACATTGATTGCTCATCCCTCTGAATAAGTCCCACCACTGTGGCGTCATCTGCAAACTTAATAATCTGGTTCCCCTCGTGTCTGGACACACAGTCATGTGTTAACCCCTTGCACTCTGATCAATTTCCCTAAAAACGCCAAAAAATAACGTACCCAAAGTAAATCAAAAGCTGTTCTTCAACCCTTTGCAGCATCTTCATGGGGTTGGTCTCATTTAAAAGAAAACACTTTGAATTTTTTGGCAAAACAGTCATAATCTCTCTAAGTGCTCCTGCCACTGAGTAACAGTCATCTAAACATACTGAACTTGAAGAAAATAAATTTTGCCTGGGTGTTTTTTTTGGATACAAATGCTTGCAAATAACACACAGCTGTCAGATCCAGCTGTAGATGTAGAACCAAGTGTTATCCAGCTGAGGTCAAAATTTTGTAACAACACTACAAAAAATGAATATATTACACAGCTTTTTCCTCAAGTTGTTCCCAGGAATTTTTGAACTGTGCCAAATTGTGCCAAATGGCACAGTTTGGAAAAACATCTGTAACTTCTGAATGATTCAATATAGAAGCTTCATCTTGGGCTCTAATGAAAGGTAGACACTCAGGGCTGTATGTGTGTGTGTGTGTGTGTGGGGGGGGGTTATTCATTCATGAATGAATGAATGAACAAACAAGCCCACACACACAAAGAAGCATGCCACATAAAAAAATGTGTGGCTTTTTTTTTACAAGAAAAAATAACCTACAGTGCACTAAAAATTATACTAAAATATCTGTAATGTAGAAGATAACAACTCCCACCCCCCCACCACCCCGCTACAGAGGACGGACATCGCCCATCACTACATGATGGGTCTACTATGCACAGCTGTACTAAAATATCTGCAATAATATCTGCAATCCGCTACAGAAGAGTAGCGGGGGGGGGGGGGGGCGTTCACGGTCCGGACGCGGCGACCCGTCATGTGGCGATGACGCACAGTTGTAATTTACCGATCGGTCACAAGTCATTTTGATGACAATTTTCAGGAATAAAGAATAATTTAGCTTATAACACTTACCTGTCCACAACAGCAGTGTTGCTGGCGAACTTCTCTTCCTCATTGTCAGACGAACATGACGCTGGTCCGCTTGTTACGGACTCGTGGTTCTGGTCACGTGACCCGGTCAAACCATGATTCCATTATTGCGGTTTTGCGCTTCCATGATTGCGGTTTTGGTGAACGATTTTTCAAAACAAATAAGGACAGTAGTAAGAAAAAAAGACTGGCGAACGCGTGTGTGTCACCCAGTGGCTTACACAATACAGATTTTACGCACGGGATGTACGCTTTCAATTGTCGAAGTTCTCTGCTTCAATTGGCTCGCTGTATTCGCAGCCGTTGGTAGGCGGATCCTTCTTACTAGGTTTTCAGTCATTGGTTCGTCAAGGTTTCAGAAACCCAATTCAAGGCTCTTATTAGTCGAATGAGAGGTCAATCAAATCTAAACCAATCAAAGCACTCCTTTGGCTTTCTGTTCGCGGCTGTGTCTGTAGTGGAAGAACGGAAATGCAGCTTTTTTTTTTTCAGTGCGCCCTAGGACGCAGAGACGTGACCGCCCGCGGTATCCCGGAGTGCAAGAGGTTAAAAGTGTAAACAACAGTGGACTGAGTACTGTCGTGGCCTGCTCTGCTAATCATCCCCAGCTGCGCGCTCACCTGGTTCCCATTACGGCTCGCCTATTTATACCGCGCTGCCCTGACTAGCGGCGCGGAAATGTCTCACTGCGCTCCAGAGGCGCTTCATCGCCAACTCCTTCTACTCGTCGTGATCTCATCCAAAGCCTGCTTCGTTCCTCACCGGAGAATCCCTCCAGCCATCCATGTAAGCGCAATCCTCAACTCACCCTGTCTTCTAGTCCCCTGTGCACAGGCGGAGTCCGTGGCAGCGGATTCTCCCTCCCCTCCTTCATTGTCAAACTCCCCAGACACTCACCTGCAGAAGCTGCACTCCCGACTGAAGGACACTGTCTTCCTGGCCGTAGCCGTCGTGCTCAACCTGAGCCTGTCTCCATCTGCTCCCACAGTAAGCAACAGTGTAGGTAATAAACCTAACTGTATCAATTCGAGGTCTGTGTCTTGTCTCTGGGTCAAAGAACCATGTCAAGTACACAGCCTTGAGGGGATCCAGTGCTCAGCGTGATGGAGCTGGAGATGTTGTTTCCAACCTGGACAGACTGAGGTCTCTCGGTCAGGAAATCCAGTATCCAGAGATAAGTGGCAGTGTTCAGACCGAGAAGGAGTAATTTCTCCATCAGTCTCTGGGGAATAATGGTGTTAAATGCTGAACTGAAATCAATGTACAGGAGTCTGGCATAGGTGTCTTTCTGATCCAGGTGGGTAATGACAGAGTGCAGGGTGGTGACTATAGCGTCCTCTGTGGAGCGATTTGAATGATACGCGAACTGGAGCGAGTCATGTGATGCAGGGAGGCAGGCTGTGATGTGTGGTTTGACAAGCCGTTCAAAACACTTCATCACAATTGGTGTCAGTGTGACAGGACGATAGTCATTCAGACAGGACACAACCGCTTTCTTTGCCACCGGTATTATGATAGAGGTCTGAAAGGATCTAGGGATGATGGCCTGACTCAGGGAAATGTTATATATGTCAGTTAGGACATCCGCCAACTCACTTGCGCAGACTCGGAGCACACGTCCCGGGATGTTGTCCGGACCTGCAGCTTTACGTGGGTTAACCCTGATTAGGGTCCTCCGTGTGTCCGCTGCGTTGATGGTGATAGCTGGCCCCACAGATGGTGAAGATGGGCCAGCCCTCCCTCTGATTGTCGGGTTTGATGCTTCAAAACGTGCAAAGAAGTTATTGAGCCTGTCTGGAAGCAAAGCATCCTCATCATCAACCCCCTGCCTAGACTTATAATCAGTCAACGCCCGTACTCCCTGCCACATCCGTTTGGTGTTCCCTGTATCACAGAAATGTCCCTGGATTTTCTCCACGTAGGCGCGTTTCGCCGTCTTATTTCCCTTTGCAAGCGCAGACCTGGCTGACCGGAGGGCGATCCTGTCCTTCGCTCTGAAGGCTGCATCTCTGGCTGTGAGCAGCGAGTGCACCTCTGCAGTCATCCAGGGTTTATAGTTGGCCCGTGCAGTGAAGGTCTTCAATATAGGGACATCCTCTGTGCACTTCGCGATGTAGCTGGTGACCGTTTCAGAGTACTCCTCCACATCAATTGTGTCTCCCTGAGAGGCTGCTATTTTGAAAACCTCCCAGTCTGTATGCAGAAAACAATCCTGAAGTGCCGAGGCTGCACCCTCTAGCCAAGTTCTGAATTGTTTCTCTAGTGGCCTGCTGCGCTTCAGTAAGGGTTTGTAGACAGGCACCAGCATCACGGATAGGTGGTCAGAATGGCCGAGGTGGGGGCGAGGTGTTGCCTTGTATGCATTTGGGAAATTTGTGTACACCAAGTCCAACATATTCTCCCCTCTGGTCTTAAAGTCCACACATTGTTTGGACTTGGGGAGCACAGTCTTTAGACTGGTGTGATTAAAATCCCGTGAAACCACCACAAAACTGTCCGGGTGTGAAGTTTGAAATTCACTGATAGCATCATGCAGCTCTCAGAGGGCCTCGTTAGCATTAGCTTTAGCATTAGCGCTAGGAGCTATGTAAACAACAACAACAAACACCTTGTTGAATTCCCTCGGCAGATAGAATGGCCGGCAGTTTACGATAAGGAACTCCGCCAACGGAGAGCAGTGTTTAGTTGCTAACGTGGCATTAACACACCAGTTCTTGTTAATATAGCTACATAGCCCCCCCCCCCCCCCAGCTCTTACCGGAGCTAGCGGCCTCCCTGTCCGCCCGGAACGATGTCATCCCTTCCAGCTGAATGGCCACGTCAGGGATGTTGTCGTGGAGCCATGTATCCATGAACGCAAACACACAGCAATCCCTCCACTCTCTGCGGGTTTCTCTCAGCAGACGCAGCTCATCCAGCTTGTTGTCAAGGGAGCGGACATTGGAAAGTAGGAGCGATGGTACTGCTGGTCTCCAGGGGTTAGCCTTTAGCCTAGCATAAATCCTGGCCCTCTTTCCTCTCCTTTGTTTGCGTTTGCGCCGCTTATGCTTCCTCCTCTCCAGGGTAGCTGCCAGCCTAACCCCCAATAGTATTCCATGCTGGCGTAGAATGTCCAAATCACACCCGAACGCCAAAATTCTTGCAGCATACATTACCTTGATGCATAATAAGGTCTCTCGGTTGTAAGTTGTACGTCTGGGATGATTAAAACACTCAAAACTCTCACACTCACTGATGCCTAGAGGGGCCGCAGCGTCCATGCACGCCGCCATCCTCCTCCCTGAATAAGATATTTTGAAGATAATAAGAAGATACTTTGTTGGGAAATGTGTATGCCGCTAATGTCCAAGATGAAGAATTTTACGCATCTTTATATTGTTAACTTGGTAATCTGGACTGTATGGGTAACCCCCACAACAGACTGGGACAAGCAGAGCGCTCAGCTGGAGCAATTAGTAGAACAATGTGATGTGTGTATTGAGATCAATAGGCAGCCGCTCTTTGTCTAGCTTCTTCCTGCCAGTTCCGCGGTTGATATGTATGACTCAAATGCAAACGTTCATGCTTCCTGCTCTGACTGTGATGCAAATGTCCCATGCCTTTCATGTATTGTCTGTAACTGGGTATAAAAACTGCATATGCTCTGTAGCTCACTCTCTCTCTGACCACTGCTTCTGACGACACGCATTCTGTGTCTCCTCACGAGAGCCTGAGGACCCGCTCCAGCCCGCCTGCACAGGGCTGGAGTGAGTTCTATGATCAGAATCAGAATCAGCTTTATTGCCAAGTATATTTACAAGTAAACACACAAGGAATTTGACTTGACATTGGGCGCGCACGTTAGGCGCATCCAATGACGCGGCAGCCATGAAGGCGCCTGTCAGGTGGATGGCGCCTGAATGATGGCGGGATGAATGATAATAAACTCCCTCAAAAACTCTCAGTTCGCTGCATATTATTCCATGCCGCCACATTGGTGACCCCGAGAAAGAACACGCTGGCAGCCCCCGGCGGTGACTCTCCGACGACAAGCGAATGCAGCAGCCTGACGCAAATGATCTGCCCTCCCTTCTGCTACAGGGAGACCTCGACGCAGAGCCACCACCAGGCGAAACTCTCCCGAGATCACCTACGACTGGGAAAGCTGCAGAAAGCTTCATGGTGAGATCTGCACGCCTGAGATCTGCACATCCACGCTGGGACCAGCCGCTCTCACAGCTCCTCCACACGAGAGCGCACGCACCTCGTTCTCTCTCCATGACGGCGACCTCCAGGGCCGACGGAGAACGCAGCGCGTGGACCTGAACGCACCACGACCCGACAAAGCGAACGACGCAACAGCTTACAGGGATGACCATCGGCGCCGACGACGCTGATCTCCAGCAAGCTCCCTGACCCTGACTCACCTCTACAGCGGACCTGCCATGCACAAAACCCCACACGCACACCGGGGGGTTATGAGGACAGCGCACCACGCACGGGACAAAACCAGCTCCACACAGACCGCCATCGTCCTTCGCCGCTGCACACAGAACCTTCAGGGCTGCTCACACACCTGAAGCACGCACGCAGCTCTCTCACAGGATTTTCTAATGGTCTCAGCCACGGCGCACAAGGGAATTCAGCCGTCAGCTTTCCCCGAGGACTTTAGGGCTGCGCGCGCACCTAAAGTCAACACGCCAAGTCCCTCACAGCTGCAGCTCCTTTTTTTTCTTCATGGCCGCGAGAGGAGTCAGAGACAAATTTTTCTTCTTACAGCTGCTGTGGACCTCCGCACGTTCAACGGGACAGCCCCTCAACATCGCGGATCCACAGGCAATTTTTGCACGGCCCAGACAATTTCGCCGTCCCGGGCAGGCACTCGCTACCCCCCCCGCCTCCACCGCCGCCTGCAGCGAGCCTTCCCCGCAGCTCGCTACCAAAGCCGGACTATCGAGGCCTCAGCTCCCCGCTGAGCCCTCTGGGGGGGAGTGTATGGGTAACCCCCACAACAGACTGGGACAAGCAGAGCGCTCAGCTGGAGCAATTAGTAGAACAATGTGATGTGTGTATTGAGGTCAATAGGCAGCCGCTCTTTGTCTAGCTTCTTCCTGCTAGTTCCGCGGTTGATATGTATGACTCAAATGCAAACGTTCATGCTTCCTGCTCTGACTGTGATGCAAATGTCCCATACCTTTCATGTATTGTCTGTAACTGGGTATAAAAACTGCATGTGATCTGTAGCTCACTCTCTCTCTGACCACTGCTTCTGACGACACGCATTCTGTGTCTCCTCACGAGAGCCTGAGGACCCGCTCCAGCCCGCCTGCACAGGGCTGGAGTGAGTTCTATGATGGCGGGATGAATGATAATAAACTCCCTCAAAAACTCTCAGTTCGCTGCATATTAATCCATGCCGCCACAGACTGTACCAATATTATTTTTTTTTGGGTGGGGGAATTTTAATTGTACATTGTGCCCCATGATGGAAAGACACCCATCACAAATAGCTCAATCTAAAAATGCTAAGATTCTTTTAAATATTACAAAGGATTTTGATCTCTTGGACATGTGGAGGCATCATAATCCCCTTGTAAGGCAATATACGTTTCATTCTCAACCACGTCTGTCAGCATCACGCATAGATTATATTTTTGTCTCTAAACACCTTTATCATTTAGTTGAACAGGTAGACATAGGTCCTATTGCTCTTTTGGACCATGCGCCAGTGGTTTTTTTCTATGCAGCCCCTTAGACCTTCTGAACACTCATTTTCATGGAGAATGAATGTGTCATTGCTTTTGGATAAAGAATTTGTTAGGTTCTTGGAGGAACAAAAATTTACAGTTAAATGATAAAGCAGTGGGTTGGACTGGAGATCCAACACCGATGATGTGCACAAGAAGGGGATGAGCAGACTCTACTTCCTGAGGAAGCTGAGATCCTTCATCGTGTGCAGCAGGATGCTGGAGCTTTTCTACCAGACCGTTGTCGCCAGCGCCATCTTCTTTGCTGCTGTCTGTTGGGGTAGCAGTATCAGGGCCAGAGACACCAACAGACTTGACAAGATTATCAAGAGGGCTGGCTCTGTAATTGGTCTCAGACCGGAGACCTTTGAGACAGTGGTGGAGAGGAGAAGACTAAATAAACTGCGATCCATCATGGACAATCCTGATCACCTCCTCCACCACACACTAGACAGACAGCGAAGCACTTTCTCCAGTAGACTAATACAGCTTCGCTGTCGAACGGCCAGGTACAGGAAATCTTTCCTGCCACATGCAATTTCACTGTACAATAACTACTATGATGTTGTATTCTGGTCATAACAATGCTGCCACACTGCACCTTACACCTCACATTCCCCTCTGCTCCTGATAGTCCTTTGTGCAATGGGATGATTCATGTGTTTATACGGGTCATCATATATTAAGCACAGTGGTTAGCACTGTTGCCTAACAGCTAGAAGGTTCCAGGCTCGAATCCCCAGGCTGGCAGGAGTAGGAACCTTTCTGTGTGGAGTTTGCATGTTCTCCCTGTGCTGTGTGGGTTTACTCCAGAGGCTCCGGTTTCCTCCCACAATCTAAAGACATGCATGCTAGGTTAATTGCTTGTTCTAAATTGTCCCTAGATATCGGTCTCCTGTAGGCCCTTAGAATAGAGGGTTAGTACTAGTGAAGCACTTTGCGTGGTCTTTGAGACTAGAAAAGCGCTATATAAGTACAGGTCCTTATCCCCTCCCTTATGTGTGTATTTCTGTTGTTTGGTTGTCTACTGTCATGCTGCTGTTACACTGTAATTCCCCAGTTTGGAATCAATAAAGTACATCTATCTATACAGTATATCTATCTATAAATAAAGATGACGATGACCCTAGTATCCGATCGGACAGTTACAAGGCCTATATGAGGGGTGTGATTATCTCACAAACATATTATATTAAAAAAAAAACAGTGAATAGCAAAGCAACTGGAGTTGGAAAAGAAAGTAAAACAACTAGAAGAGACTTATGATGCAACAAAATCAGAGGTGACATTAACCTCTTGCACTCCAGTGTACCGCGGACGGGCACATCTCTGCGCTCTAGGATGCACGAGGGCGCTGCGTCCAAGTGCGCACTGAAAAAAAAAAAAGTTCTTCCACTACAGACACAGCCGCGAACAGATCAGATATGACTGACCTCTCATTCAACTAATAACAGCCTTGAATTGGGTTTCTGAAACCTTGAAGAACCAATGACTGAAAACCTAGCAAGAAGGACCCGCCGACCAATGCTGTGAATGCAGCCAGCCAATTGAAGCACAGAAGTTCGGGCTGGGTGAAGAGAGACTGACTGCTGCAGCTGATGAAAAAAAGGACCCACAGGAAGAACCTGCTACAGACCCAGCAGCACGGAGACCACCCACAAGTGCGACCTGCACTTATTCCAGCAGAATAGACGTTTAGGATTCTCTTCCATGGTCATCATAGACCGACGGAGGCCGACGACAAAGGTCGTAAATCATTCGCCAAAACCGCAATCATGGAATTATGTTTTGACCGGGAACCACGAGCGGACCAGCGTCGCGTTCGTCTGACAATGAGGAAGAGAAGTTCACCAGGACAATGCTGCTGTGAAGAGGTAAGTGTTATAAGCTAAATTATTCTTTATCCCTGAAAATTGTAATCAAAAAATGACTTTTGACCGATCGGTAAATTACAACTGTGCGGCCCACGAAGTCCGAAGTGCGTGCGCCGCGGTACACGGTTCATTCACCGTGTCCGGAACGTGAACGCCCCCCCCCCCCACTACTCTTCTGTAGCGAGGGGGGGGAAAGCCGCGGTGACTGCGTCGCGGTCGCCCCATAGCCAGATGAGTCTATTCCGTCATGTAGCGATGGCCGATGTGCGTCCTCTGTAGCGAGGGGGGGGACAACCCCCCCCCCCCCACACACACACACAGCCCTGAGTGTCACCTTTCATTAGAGCCCAAGATCAAGCTTCTATATTGAATCATTCAAAAGTTGCAGGCGTTTTTCCAAACTGTGCTATTTGGCACAATTTGGCACAGTTCCAAAACGCCTGGGAACTACCTGAGGAAAAAGCTGTGTAATATATTCATTTTTTGTGGTATTGTTACAAAATTTTGACCTCAGCTGGAAAACACTTGGTTCTACATTTCTGTTGCATTTTCCAGCCCGGATCTGAAGCTGTGTGTTATTTGCAAGCATTTGTATCCAAAAAAACACCCAGGCCAAACTTATTTTCTTCAAGTTCAGTATGTTTAGATGATTGTAACTCAGTGGCTGGAGCACTTAGAGAGATTATGACTGTTTTGCCAAAAAATCCAAAGTGTTTTCTTTTAAATGAGAACAACCCCATGAAGATGCTGCAAACAGTTGAAGAACAGCTTTCGATTTACTTTGGGCACATTATTTTTTGGCGTTTTTAGGGAAATTGACCGGAGTGCAAGGGGTTAACTGATCTTAAAACTACCAGGACTACATTACATGATTTGATAACTAGAAAAGATATATATATTTTTTTTGTTGTTACTTATTTGTACCCGTAGGTAGACTTGGTTTGCAGTCTGGTGACAAGCCACCGGCTGCTGGTCGCTGCGTGCACGAGCGCCCTAAACCTACATGTTTTTTTGTTTTTTTTGGTATGCGGGAGGAAACCGGAGAAATCCCGCGCACTACGGGGAGAACATGCAAACTCCACACAGCTCACTGTTGGTCGGGGGCTGGAATCGAACCCACGATCTCATGATCCCCGCGATCCCCCGGCCAAGGGTAAAACTGTGCTGCCACAGTGCTAAACCACTGCGCTACCGTGCAGCCCATATATTGTTTGCAAAGCAAAAAAATGTTTGAAATGGGTAACAAACCCAATTGCCTTTTAGCACGGCTAGCAAGGAATGCTCCAGTGAAATCTTTTATTGCATTCATCCTAAATGACAATAATCAAAGACAAGTAAATAATCGTCAGATCAATGAGAGCTTCAAAGAATTTTACACTAACTTATACAGATCACAGGCTGATGAGGAGAAGCTTGGATCAGGTTTCTTCTTAAATAATTTGTTTCGCACAGATAGCAGAGGACCAAGTTAAAGTTTTGGAATCACCAATATCCCAACTTGAAATAGATATGGCTATCTCAGCACTTCAGTCAGGGAAATGTCCAGGAGCAGACGGCTTTCCTGTCGAGTTCTTTAAAGCGATGAAAGGGGAAATCAATAACATGTTCAGTGTTTCCTCTGGCTTAAAGACCTTGGTGCGGTGGCAACATATTTTATGTTAATTTTATACTTTTTATTTCTTTTTAAAATGTTACACAGCAACGTTGCATATGGAACTTACCATTTGAAGTATTGTACAACCGAGGTTTGAATACTGGGCCAGTTGGGGTCCCACCCAGACATCCTGTGTTTAGACTTTTTAGTGGTGTTATCCTTCTCTCCTTCCTCTGCCTGAACACTTCCCTTTCCTTGGCTCCTCTCTTCTGTCTCATCTTGCCCTCTCTGAGCTCTGTCTAATTCAGGTTCTCTCTCCATCTATGGTTGTATACAAACAGGTTAGAAAATATCAAGTGTCATGGTTTGTCCTGCAGGATTTTCTTTGTCATGGTTTACATAAATGACAAAAATATGTGTATTTTTTGTATTTTTATTCTAGTGTTTCTTTTTTTCCATTGAGAGAGTAGGGAAGGGAAAGAAACATTCATAACAGTAATGTACTATGCATACTTAAATTATATGATTAGGTTCAATTCAATTCAATTTTATTTATATAGCGCCATTTCACAACAACAGTCATCTCATAGCACTATCAACTGTAGGGGGGAACCCCCACAGTTGCAGAAAGACCCCAGCAATCAGGCAATCCCCTGTGAGCAAGCACTTGGCGACGGTGGAGAGGAAAAACTCCCTTTTAACAGGAAGAAACCTCCAGCAGAACCAGGCTCAGGGAGGGGCAGTCATCTGCTGCGACTGGCTGGGGGGTGAGGGGATAGAGAAGAAGAAAAGAACAGACATGTAGAGAGCAAACAGCATGATGGGGACTCAATCTATGGGAGAGAACAAACAGATGTTAATGACCAGCAAAAAAAAATATTTCATTGAGAGTGAGGAAAGGAGTGAGGCCCAGTGCATTACTGGAGGTCCCCCGGCTGACTAAACCTATTAGCAGCATAACTAAGGGAGGGTTCAGAAACACATGATCCCTCCCTAATTGTAGGCTATATCAAAAAGGTAGGTTTTAGCCCTATTCTTAAAAACAGAGATCGAGTCTGACTCCCGAATCCAGATTGGCAGCTGATTCCACAGGAGAGGAGCTTGATAACTGAAGGCTCTGCCTCCCATTGTACTTTTGGAGATTCTAGGTATTACAAGTAATCCTGCATTTTGGGAGCGTAGTGCTCTGTTAGGATAATACGGTAGTATCAGATCTTTTAAATAAAAAGGAGCCTGATTGTTTAGAGCTTTGTAAGTAAGAAGAAGGATTTTAAACTTAATTCTAAACTCTACGGGAAGCCAGTGAAGGGAGGCCAGAACCGGAGAGATATGATCTCTCTTTCTAGTACCTGTTAAAACTCTTGCTGCAGCATTTTGGATCAGCTGAAGACTTTTTAAAGATGTTTTAGGACAGCCTGATAATAAAGAATTACAATAATCTAATCTCGAGCTAATAAAAGCGTGGATCAGTTTCTCAGCATCACTCTGAGACAAGATGTTCCTAATCTTGGCAATATTACGCAAATGATAGAAGGCAGTCTTAGAAACAAATTTAATATGTGAATTGAAGGACAAATCCTGATCAAAAATAACTCCAAGGTCCCTCACAGAGCTATTAAGAGAAAGAGTAACCGCATCCAAACTGAAAGTTTGATTTGGAAAGGAATTTCTAAGGTTTTTTGGACCAACAAGAATGACTTCAGTCTTATCTGAATTTAATAGCAGGAAATTACAAGTCATCCAAGCTTTGATTTCCTTAAGACAGGCTTCTAACTTGGCTAATTGATTACTATCATCAGGCTTCATTGACAGGTATAATTGTGTGTCATCTGCATAACAATGAAAATGTATACAGTGCTTTCTAATAATGTTGCCTAACAGAAGCATATATAAACTAAAAAGAGTAGGGCCTAGCACAGATCCCTGTGGAACTCCATGACTAAGCTTTGAGTTGAAAGAAAACTCTTTATTTACATGAACAAACTGGAACCTATCAGATAAATAAGATCTAAACCATTGCAACGAAGTTCCATTAAGTCCAACATAGTGTTCTAATCTATCAAGTAGAATATTATGATCGATAGTATCATGATCGATAGGTGGGTATAGTAACCAGAAATTCTGCTCATGTAAAAGCAGTGCTTTGAAATTAATAATTAAAAGCAGACAACCAAAAATTTCTAATTGAGTTAAGGGTACAAAGAGCACCTACTTAAAAACTTGAGTAATGACTTCAGTCTTGAAGGTTTGAGGTTTTTCTCAAAAATTTATAACAATTTTCTTATAGTTTTCTACTTTTCTCTGTAAATCTATCTAAAGTTGAAACCATATTCCCCAAATTTGTAATCTCCTCTTATAAAATTGACTTTTCTTGTACATTTGAAACATTATTATAAATTTGTGTATTATTTTATGACTAATTTTTGTTTGTTTTTTTAAAATAAAATTACTGTTTTTTTAGATAAATTTGAAACAGACTGTGGTAATTTTTTTTTTTTACTTTTTCCTTATAACAATTTACATTTTTGACAATAACTTTGCAGTCAGAACAGAACAATAATTTAACTCTAATTACAAAGAAAAATATTAATAAAATTGTAATTAATGAAATAAATTAAATGACCAAGGATACCGTTATTTCTGTTACAATATTTCTTTATATTTATAGTTTTTTTTAGAAATCTCACCACCCAGACAGCAGGAAAATCCTCCCTTATTTTGAAATCAAATGTTGACACGTTTAGTTTGTCTGAAGGCTGCTGACGGATTAAAGTCCTTGACTTCACGAATTTCGGTCATCTTAACCTGCCAGGTACATAATAGGGAACTGTAGCGGACTATAAAGACATAATTCACCACAATATGTGTTCATGTACAGAATGATCTGTTTAGGCAGTTATAGTTGTGCTCTCAGGCTTTCTTATCAGGCACCTCTCTAGGCAGCCGCTGAAGGACCTCAGTTTAGAGCTAGCATTTTTAGCTGTTGCTTTTTCTCACTGTCACTGGAGAAAAAAAACGGCACGCCTGCTCGTGCGAGAAAAGAGAGAAATTGCCAGTCTCTTCATTCCTGCAATTCCTACAGAACATAACTTAATATTGTAGAGGCTGGTGAAATATATCCTCAGCAATTCATCAGTCCCCTTTGCCTTTCCCTTCATATGAAGCCGGCTGCATATGAATTCTAACCACATCTCTTAGCTTAGTGACTCTTCCATTATTACTCCCATTAACAGTGGGTTAAAACCATGATAAATGCCTCCAGTGCTTACATACATACCTCTTCTGATTTTTTCTGCGTTTAAAGTACTTGAACAAACTCATGTTTTTGTCAACAGTCACGCTTAGCGAGACACTGCCTGCTGACTGAGTCGAGAACTCGCATGGGCGGGGCTGATTAAAGTCCTTGACTTCGTGAATTTCAGTCATCTTAACCTGCCAGGTACATAATAGGGAACTGTAGCGAACTCTAAAGACAATTCACCACAATATGTGTTCATGTACAGAATGATCTGTTTACGTAGTTATAGTTGTGCACTCAGGCTTTCTCATCAGGCACCTCTCTAGGCAGCCGCTGAAGGACCTCAGTTTAGAGCTAGCGTTTTTAGCTGTTGCTTTGTCACTGCTGCTGGAGAATAAAAACGGCACGCCTGCTCATGCGAGAAAAGTGAGAAATTGCCAGTCTCATAACTTAATATTGTAGTGGCTGATGAAATATATCCTCAGCAATTCATCGGTCCCTCACCTTTCCCTTCATATGAAACTGGCTGCATATGAATTCTAACCACATCTCTTAGCTTAGCAACTCTTCCATTATTGCTCCCATTAACAGCGAGTTAAAACCATGATAAATGCCTCCAGTGCTTACATACATACCTCTTATGATTTTTTCCGCATTTAAAGTACTTGAACAAACTCATGTTTTTGTCGACAGTCACGCTTAGCGAGACACTGCCTACTGACTGAGTCGAGAACTCATGGGGCGGGGCGCTTCTAAACTCCGCGCGGATGACGGCCACACGCGTTGTTCGTGTGCGCGCTTGCGGAAAGTCATTGCTTCATATATTTTTCTTAATAAAATCATGTCGGATTGGCATGGCGGTACGATTTCTGGTGAGGCCCACCACAGAGAAATGTTACCAGAGGAAACCCTGCATGTTATTAAGGGTTTTTAATAAGTCATCTGAGGAATCCAAACTTCCAGAACCTATGTATAGAGCAAATATAATTATAATTGAATAAAAAGGTAAGAACCCAGAAATATGCTCTTCTTACAGACCCATTAGTCTCCTGGGTGTGAACAACAAAATACTGTCTAAGATACTGGCTATTAGACTAGAGCAGATTTTACCTTCCATTGTGGATGCCGATCAAATGGGTTTTATCAGAGGTCGGAACTCATACTATAACACAAGACGGCTTTTCAACATTATTCACTATCTTAATTATCATCAGACTCCTGGGGCCACTGTTTCAATGGACACTGAAAAGGCGTTTGATAGAATTGAATGGGAATATATGTTTGAAGTGATGAGAAGATTTGGTTTCGGGCCAAACTATTTGGAATGGGTTGAACTTCTGTATAGAGCGCCTACTGCTTCAGTTTTAACCAATGGTCTCCTGTTGGCCCCATTTAAATTGACTAGAGGCATAGCACAGGGTAGTCCACTATCTCCTCTTCTGTTTGCTCTGACCACTGAGCCTTTAGCAATGGCTATCAGACAAAACCCACATATTCAGGGAGTAATTGTTTGGAACAAAACAACATAAAATTCTTTTACTGGGGTAAAGTCTTGATCATAGGCAATCCATTGCAGAAGTCGATAGGGCTCTTTAGCTTGATTCTCTCTGACTATCTTAAACCAAATTTTTAGCGGGGTCTCTATCCACGGGTTAGTGTTATTCAAAAGCTTAGGTAAGGCATTGTTCCCTATTATCGCCTGTAGGGGGATGTCACTTGTTATTTGGCATTCGATCTCCTTCCATTGTGCAGTGTAGACTGGGTTACATATCTCTACTAAAGTTTTAATTTGTGCGGCTTTAAAGTAGTCCCTGATATTTGGCAGCGCGAGCCCACCTTTGTCTTTGTTTAGCTGTAGGGTTCTATATCTGATTCTAGGTCTCTTGCCCTGCCATATGAATCTTGAGATCCTTCTGTCCAGCTCCTGCCATGTTTTTTTGGGAGGTTCTACCGGTATTGTTTGGAAAAGGTATAGAAGACGTGGAAGTATATTCATTTTGACTGCTTCAATTCTTTGTGCAGTACCCAAGAATGGTATCATATTCCATCTTGCTAGGTCAGATTTTATTTTTGTCACCAGTGGATCATAGTTTAGTGATATAATTTTGTTGAGTTGTTTCGGGATATTGACCCCCAGATATTTCATAGATTCCGACTCCCAGTTAGTTTTGAGTTTGCTTAGTGAATAATGATTTGGGTCATAGTTGAATGTTAAAACTTGGGTTTTATGCATATTTAATTTGTACCCCGATAAATCTCCATACTCTGAAAAAACTGAGGTTAGTTCTGGTAAAGAAGTGTCCGGCTGCCCTAGGTATATTAAAATGTCATCAGCAAAGAGTGCTATTTTATGTTCCTTCTGACCAAGTGTAATACCTTGAATTTTTTGGTTTTGTCTTATCCATTGGCTCAGAGGTTCTATGAAGATTGCAAAGAGCAGTGGAGACAGGGGGCAGCCCTGACGACATCCTCTTTCCAGTTCAAAAGATGATGATAAATTACCGTTAATCCTTATTTTAGCTGTTGGTTTTTTATATAATGCCTGTATAGTTCTAATGAAGTTGTTATGAAAATTGAAACTGGATAAGATTCTATATAGAAAAGACCAGTCAACCGAATCGAATGCTTTTTCAGCATCTAATCCCAATATGACTGCATTTAAGTTATATTTTTTTATATGATGAATTATGTGTAAAGTGCGTCGAATGTTGTCTTGTGTCTGTCTTTGTCTTATAAAACCTGTTTGGTCTAAATGAATTAGGTCTGTCAGTATATTTTCTAACCTTTTGGCAAGGATAATGGTAAAAAGCTTATAGTCCTGATTTAGTACACTGATTGGTCTGTAGTTGGAGCACTCTAGTTTATCCTTTTCAGGTTTAGGTATAACTGCAATGACCCCTTCTCTCCAGGAGGGGGGGATTTCCCCTGTGTGGAGGACATAATTAAATGTTTTCAGGAGGAGAGGAGATAGTTGCTGTTTAAAGGTTTTGTACCACTCTGCTGTATAGCCATCAGCTCCTGGGGATTTGTTAGCTTTAAGTTTCATAATTGCTTTTTCCAATTCTTTAGGATGTATTTCTGACAGTAGTGTTTTATTTTGTGACTCCGTAAGTTGGGGAAGGTTTAATGTGTTTAGGAATGCCTCGGATGTGTTTTTATGTTTTTTGTGGGAGTATAAGTTCTTATAGTAATTCTCGAAGCTTTTAAGAATATCCTGAATTCTGAATTTTATTTCCTTTGATATTGGGTCTCTGATTTTGTAGATTGCTCTTTCTGTTTGATGTTTCCTCAATTTATAGGCTAGCAATTTTGCCGATTTACTGCCTGCTTCATAGTATTTTTGTTTCAAAAATGTAAGTTTCTTCTGGATTTCTATTGTGTAGATCTCATTTATTTGGTTTTTAATTTCCTTAATCTTGAGCGAGTCAGTAGAATGAGTGTTGCCTTTGTGTTCTTTTTCTAGGTTCCTAAGTTCTGACTCTAATGTGGATAGTTTTTCTTGTCTTAGTTTCTTTTGGGTTGCCAGTTTTGCAATAATCTTTCCCCTTATTACAGCTTTGCATGCATCCCACAGTATTAAAGGGGATACTTCTCCATTATCGTTATCTTCCAAATATCTGAGAATATCTGATTCCAATTCATCTTTCAATGGTCCTTTCAGGACATTTGAATTTAACCTCCAAGAAAATGTATTATTTGTGTATTTTTGGATATTTAAGTCCATGTAGATCGGACTGTGGTCAGAGAGATCCATCAGTCCTATTTTACATGTTTTTACTCTTCCAATGTCTCTATTAAACATAAAAAAATAGTCAATCCTTGAGTAAGATGAATGTGGAGTTGAGTAAAATGTATAGTCTTTTACACTGGGGTTGAGTTCCCTCCACACGTCACAGATTCCCATTTCTTTTAGTAGCATCCGAGTCTTCCTGTTTTGGGTGTTATTTTGATGTGGAGAATTACCAGAAGCATCCCAGTATGGATTCAGTCTAAGATTGAAGTCCCCACCACATATCACTAAACCTTGAGCTTTAGTTATCATTAGGTCGAATACATTTTTATAAAATTTCCAGTTAGCCCCTGGGGGAGCATACACATTCAGCAGGGTGATATCTTCTCCCTCTAGCCGCCCAGTTACCAAACTGTATCTCCCTTCTTTATCTTTGTGTTCTAATTTTTTTTCAAATGTAATTTTGGTTGATATCAATGTTGCTACTCCCCTCCTCCTCCCTGACTTATATGAAGATGAAGAGATCATTTTAAACCCTTGTCTACTGAGTTTATTGTGTTCCACGTCTGTTAGGTGGGTTTCTTGTAAAAATATTATTCCTGCTTTGTCTTTTTTCATTTTGCCTAGAATCTTGGATCTTTTAACTGGATTCAGGATTCCTTTTACATTATATGAAATTATTTTGGTTACACCCTGTTTCTCCATTGTGTTGTTTTGTTTAGTATAACTGTGTGGTGGCCCTCATTTGTGCTACTCAGAAACTGAAAGAACATTAAAAACAAGAAAAACATTAAGAACATAGTGTATAAAACTTTAAAACAAAAAGCTGTCAGAAGAACTTCCTGAGCTGAGGTCTTTTTAAAGACCCTGGAAGAGCCTTGATGGAGTGAAGGCCCTGAGGGAAATTCCTCAAACTCTGCTACGTGTTGAGGGCCCTCTCTTACCTCTGTAAGCTGCCCCATGCCTTTAACGTGAGTTTCAGAACCCAATCCAAACTTGTAATGATTTTTTTTTTCCTTTTATGCCTAAACCCTGTGAAATTGTGTGCACCCTCCCACCCCCATCACATCAAACATTCACGCAAAAACAGTATTTGTTAGTATGAGGAGAACATGTGGATTATTGTCACATTTCTATTTTAACAAATTTTTTTTTGTTTGTTTTTTTTATTACAAAGACTTATTTGTTTCAAATATTATGACTGTTCCATGAAATGTTTTACCACATGCTGAATACGCATCTCCTCTAATGTTTGTTACCTTGTATGAGGGGGGTTGGATGTGCGGATTGATTCAAGAGAAAAAAAAAAAAAAAGGTCGCTATTCCAACCTGAAAACGGATAGTTTATCCGCGACGCTCTGGCGCTGGGTTTCCCGCTGCTGGCCCGTGGATTTTGAAGGTCTTTGTGTTGTCCATGTTTGCGCTTTGATCTTCTCACTCGGGTCTGTTGCGGGTTTAAATACCGTTACCGGGAGCCCTCTTTTCGCCATGTCAGCTGTTGCTTCTTCCGCCGAATTATAGAGACACGTTTCATCGCCGTAGAAGACCCTTAACTTCGCAGGAAATGGAGTCTGAAAGCGCAATTTCTTCTCTCTTAACACCTTTTTCGCGTCATTGTATTCCCTGCGCTTTTTAAGGACCTCCGGGGCGTAATCGTGTTCCACGTAGACTTTTCTCTCCTGGTGCATAA